>CM031239.1:426557596-427205382 GCA_018340775.1 Taxus wallichiana var. yunnanensis
TGCTGAATGGTCCTGGAACAACTTATCTTGGATTGTGTAAGTTTTGTGTCTGAAAATGTGATATACAAACCGATAGGATAAAATCGCACTTTGGAATGGGATGTAGGATCTCTCAAGGCTAGTGTCTTTTGGGGTGTTGGCATCTATGTAATAGCTCAAGATATGGTTCTTTTATGTTGCTTAATGTCACTCCTTTTTCATTGCAGTCACATTAGATTATTTGTGTCACACATGTACCTATAAAATAGACCCTAGTTACCTACACAATACTTAAAAACACATTAAATGAATTAAAATTTGCATATGCTTGAGTCGGATTGGCCTTAGAGGTCACCCCAATATGATTGTCACTTGTGTTACACTACATTTAAGAATTAATGTAGTTCTAACATGTGTGTGATTGTAATAGTGTCCCTTGAGCTAGGTTTTCCTAGTATCAGTCACATAAAGAAATAACATGCTACAACTAATTTGTCCCAATGCGAGAATGTGTGGTATGAAATTAAAAATAGCTCAACCAATGTAGTAAATAATGTAGTCCCCTGATGTAGTAGATAGAAAATATTATCTCCTTATAGATGTATGTGCCTCTTGAATTCTTTCCCCTAATGAGTTTAAATAAGATATGCATATTTATGATTTATTTTCTTAAGTTTCATCATTAACAAGTGAAATGTTGACCAAGGTTTACAAAAGAAGAAAAGAAAGAAGTAACATTCAAAATATCATAAAAAGAGATAAAGAGGATAGAGGCACCCAGAGGGGACAACAAAGCCTGGAACTCCTTTCCCTAATGGGAGGTCCTATATAGGGTGCTCAAAAGGTCGAAAGTGAAATCAAAGATGAGTAGAATGTTGAATAATATACAAAGCTATAACTTTTCAATCGAAACAACAAGTAATAAAGATGAAAAGGATAAAAATAATGCCAAATAAAAGTAAGGGGGTGTTAAAGAGTAATTCTCTTACTTAAGAATCATATATATAAATGAAATATTTAGAGGCTATATGTATATAATAAGTTCTTTAGTGACTACATTTACCCCAACCCATTTTATGCTAGGGAATAAGGATTAAGTAACATAAAGTAGAAAAGAAAAAGTGTACCTTAGGGAGTCGAAAGAAGATTGTACCTAGTAGTGTGTTGAATGGAATAGTGTAAAATGTGTACCATGAAATTATAAGGAGAGGGAAGGATAAGGATCCTAGAGGTGACCTTTGTGTGCGTGGAGTGATAATGATGCATGAGTTTAGTTCTTTAGAAATTAATCTTTGCTAGATTGTTCTTGATATTTTCTTCATGGTTTCTTGTGTGTTTTTCCTTCATTGGGATAAGATAGGACCTACTAAAGAAAATAAGTATAGTCAATTCTCTAGGTAAATTTAAGTGAAATTTAACTTAGAAAATATGTAAAATGGAAATGCATATTGGAAAAAGATAAACTAAGGGGTTAGAGTACACCTAGAGTGTTGAAAGAGAAATGGATAGAAAATTTTTCATGTTTGTAAACTCAATTCATAGGAGCTAGTTCGAATAACACAAAGGATTTGAGCACGTGTCACCAAACTATGGATTTGAGAGACCCAACGTTAAAATTTATATTTAGGTATTGTTATTAGCTATTTTTGGTTTTGCAAAATTAGTAAGCATGAAAATTTTGAAAATTTTCAAAAGCATTCTTTGCGTGTTTTATCACCCTCGCCACGATTGTCTCATTCTTGTGATCGTTTTGGTCTTTGTTTCACTCATTTCGGGTGAGAACTCCTCCCACTAGTCGTAAACTCGCATTAATAATTAATTAATTTATTACCCTTTTATTTAATAAAATTAATTTTATTAATTTTGGGGTTTTTAATTAAATAAATATTAATTTAATATTTATTAAAAATCAATTGACAAGTTCTTCTTTATTTCGGGAAAATTCAATCCGCTTCTAATTTGGGGATTCCCAATTGGCTTTCCGCACCCGGATTTCCCTTTCCGACAAATTCTTCTTTTCCTCGCTTGTGGAATTTATCCCTCCTGACTGTCAACCCGACCGGATGGGAAATTGGCAAAATATCTCCCAATTTCTTACATGGGGAAATAAATGGGAACTACCGGCTGCTTTGCCATTCGGAATGAAACACGAGTTTTTTCCCATCTTTCCCTGACAATTAATGCCCACTACTGAAGAAAGGAAAATTGGTTATTCCTATGGAAATAAGAAACGATTACAGAAGATTCTTTAATCCTCATAACCATTTCTGCATCAAACTCGTTGGAAAAATTCATGCAAAGAAGCTTTGAATATTTCAATATTTCGAACTTCTTATTTCCTTTGTAGAAGTGTTTCTGAGAAATATTTTTATCACATCCCTCAGGCAATACACCAGGAGTAAAGGTGATTTCAATGCAAGAGTTTTCTACATTCAATTCAGTCAGTCAATTTGCACATGCTATTGCAAAACCATTCCATTCACGTGCAAGGAGGAGATAGAAAGTCCCACGCCATAGAGAAGAAAATCCATTCACATTTGTTCACGCAAAGGAGCAACAATTTAAACGTCATTTATCTTGGCAGCCAAAGATAAAATAAAGGAAGAAGAAAACGGTCCTCCACGCATTGGGAAATGTAGCTCCACCATGCAAACTAAAAGGAAATAAATACCATACATGCAGCATTTCCAAGCATTTACCTTGGCAAGGAGCTCACGGTTGTTGAAGAAAAATAAGAAGAAATACCACACATTTGCACAGGTAGAGAATAGTCCAAGAAAAGCACAAACCACACATAAGGTAAAGAAAAGGCCAAAAGACCATGCATAGGTAGAAAGAAAGGAGCCAACACATTTTCCAAAAGGAGTGGCCACGTGGGAAAGTGAAATTAAAAAAAAAAAAAAATTCAATGCAGCAATAGATAAAAACTACCCACGTGAAGAAATAATTCAAAATTCATGCAAAAAATAAAGAAGTTTAAAGTCTTCACGCAAGTTTTTACAGCAATAAGAATGGGATTCAAAGTTGGTTTTGAAAGGAAAAGACAAGGCATGCCATCAAAAATTTGAAGTCTCCACGCTAAAGCCAAGAAAACAGAATTCTACACGCATTTTTGTAGTCCACGTGTGGAGGGAAGAAAGCCATCAGGAGAATTCATGCAGTTAAAAGAATATTGTCATGTATTCACAAGCTCGAGCTATTGGCAACGCGAAGAAGTAGAAAATTTTAAAATTAATAAAAAATTCAAGATCGATCCTACACATAGCCATTGCGACCAGATAATATTAAAAAAATTATGATTTTTGCCGTGGTTTGTATCTGTCGAAGTAATCAACTTCGGAGCTCGATATCTCGAAGTCGGATGATCGTCAAGAAAAATGGTTTGGTTCGTTGAATTCTCCCCACATTCATGTACTTATTTTCCAAATTTTAAATGTACAAAAATTTGTTTGATATTTTTCATGGAGTCAAATAAAACGCAATTTGCTCGATTTCGCCGTGCACCTTTGCTTGTTTTGGAAGGCCAACTTTGAGAATCGTATTTCGGGTTGAATGATCTTCAAGAAAAAATATTTAGATTATAATCCTTAAGTTCATATAATCCTTAAAAAAATTTAAATGCACAGGACCTCATTTGATATTTTTCACGGAGCCAAATAAAATGCAGTTTGCTTGATTTATTGCGCTCACGCTTTTAGCACATTGTCAAGTAGATCGACTTTGAGGGTTGATATTTTAAACTCGAATGATCATCAAAAAAAAGGATTAGTTATTTGAATTCTCCCCATATTCATATTCTCTCTTTCCAAGTTGTAGATTCCCAGGGTGATGTTTGGTATTTTTCCCAAGCTAAAACCAAATGGGATTTTCGCAATTTTACACTTGCATTTTCCTAGTAGTTTCAAAAGTCAACTTTGACCTTTAATATTTCATTGAAGAATTTGATTTGGGAAAAAAATATCTGATCCAAAACTTTTGGTACCTTAATAAACTCCCTCATCCAGTGAGAGTTTCTCAAAACAAGATTTGCTATTTTTCTAAGGTAGTTTCAGAGGCGATTTGTGCAGTTTTGTAAGAAGGAAGTAATAGCCTAAAATCATGCTTCTGTCACAATCATGTCATCTTCAAATAAAATGATGTTGTGGTATGGGTTCCAGGGCATTCTACTCACCTTGGCACTCCATGCAGATGATGAGAACATCACCGATACCAAATTGGGACACATCGTCGTAAGTTGGTTCTGTGATCGCATATCAACCGAAGGCTAGTCACAATTTTCCGACGCTTGTTCCGAATCGGTCATCACTTGCATGGATGCAAAATGACACTTACACAATGTGGCAATTCAAATCCTATGACTTCCTCATTATGCGGTATAGGTCGTAACTATTGGCAGAGGTCTTTTCAGAGTCAAAAGCCATTGATATCGGAGAGATCAATAATGAGAGAAAATTGTCTACATAAATTATCTTCACTTAATCATTATATGAATCTATTCATCAAAAAAACAAAATCAATGACAAATTCAATAGTGCGGATCATCAAGTAAGGCCACATCATTCAAGTGTGTCCTTGTCATCTCTCAATTAGTAGTGGGCGTGATACTTCATCGGTCAGTCTTAAAGTTGGAGCATTATCAAATTGGATAATCGTGAGAAGATCAGAATGGTAACACTTTGGGATGGTGATAAAGACAAAATACATAATTCCAGGGAGTGAATTGCAATCTCAACTCTTGGGAGATCTTCTCAATGGCAAAAGATCGGAAGTTGGATTCTGACAAACCAAGGTGGCATGATGACTAAGATCTTGCGAAAAATGAATAATTCACCATGAAAAGGTATTCAGAGCATGTGGAGAATTTTTTACAATTGTGAATGTGAAGGTGAAAAAGGATAAAATTGATCACACGAGGATGTTTCTCAAATGAAGATGTGGATGAACTACTCAAGTTTCAAGATCAACTCTCTCGTTATCCGAAGGATTTGGAGCACGGTCAATGAGTTCATTCCCATATGACTAGGATAGGTGGAATCTTGGCCCAATGGATAAAAAACTGATCATAGGTGTTTTGATCTAGGTGGTGCATTACTAACTAGGATGTCTATGTGTATGTCCAAGTCATTTAAGTGGGTTCCACATGTACCCATTTCTTTTATTTATGTATTTTTCCTTAAATGACTTTTTAACTTAAGTGGTTTCTATTTTAGTTACTTTTTAAAAGTTGGTTGAAAAAGTCAAAGTCACTTAAGTGCCCCATTTAATGTGCATTTAAAATCGTAAATAATTTGTAACCAACTTTTGGATTATAAAAGGATGTTAGGGGCTCATTTGTAAGGGTGGCTTTGAGAGAGGAGAGTGCAAGTTTTATTTTATAGAAAGAAAATTTATGTTCTTTTGAGAAGACATTTTGGAGTTAATGAAATATGAAATTTGTGTTCCATTCATTGTCTCTTGTAGAATTTGATGTTCTTATGTTCATTAGATGTTAGTGTTTGAATATTGCATTGCAAATATTATCTTGGATCTTATTGTCAACTTTACTCATATGTTATTCTAGTTCATAGTGATCAAGATCTAGTTATCTACTTGCTCATGTGTGTTCACTTTTACTATTTCTTGTTTAGTTGATGCAAATTCCGTTTTATTCGTGTTAGTTATTTATTGTTCTTCTCCATTCAATATTAGGATTTGATTTACCTAACTATTGCATGTTCCTTCCATCCATTCCTTTCCTTCATTCCATTCTATCTCCCTCATTCAGTTTTCTTTCCATTGATGTTCCAAAAGACCCCCCACATATAATTTTGAATGTACAGATGTAAATACAATTTTGGTTTTCAATAAAGGAAACCTCACCTTCATTGAGTAGGGAATTTGTTCCCACACTTTTTCATGTCATTTGCATGCATGAAAATCCATATGCTAATGGTTTTTGATGACTCTACTAGGGATTCGGAATTGTTAATCGGTGATTGGTTAAATCTTTATGACTATCCCCTCTACACAAGCTCTAGTTCTTCAACCGAATCTTGTGCCTGATAAATATTTTCAAGGAGACATTGCTGCCAACCTTTGAACAATAACTTGGGAAAACCATGAAAGCTTGCAGAAATTTGTGGCTATTGATAGAGCCATTGATAGAGAAATCTACATTGAAGACCTTAGAAGAAGGGCACCTGCACTTGTGGCTAGAAGACCTCATGGACATGGGTTGATCGTTGTTCACCGACGTGGCCCTCTTCCATCAAGGTAATAATTTGTATGAATATTACGGGTAACCCACCTATCTTCTGAATGAATCTTAATTTCCCAGATACTCAAGAAGACATATCATCATATCTAAGGAAATCTATTTGGTAAAAGTGCACGAGAAACTATCATTTTCATCTCACCGCATCAGTACTAGATAATGATTAATATCAAGATGCAATAATTTCTAGAGTCATTCAAATGCAAAGAGATCAAGAAAGAGAGCGAAGAGAAAAGGCAAGAGCTGACTAGAACATGCCATTGATCCTTTCATAGTAAAGATTTCAAACTGGCGGAAAGAGGTTTACGTGAGGAGAAAAAGCTAAAGGTCAATTAGATCCAATTTTTACTTTCAAGGAAGGTTTGGTTTCAAGTTATCTCCTCCAAGGAGGAACTCGCCCCGTGGATCTCGTAAGCCTTGCATCATCAAGTCTTGAAAGAGAAAACAAGGAAGGAATCACTACTAGTCAAACACTTGTTCTTGCTCACATTGTTTATCCTTCGTATAACACATTTCCCGGGATGGAAGTTAACATACCATGGGAAATTCCATAGGCCCATTGGCCTTACCAACTCGACATGACCTCCCATGAGGATCAAGGAAGATTCTTCCAAAGTTCAATAGAGATGGGAAGACATCACAAGATGACCACATTTATGCCTTATTTGCCACATGTGCAATTTTGTCAAGTGGAATATGAAGATATTGTTATTCACCTCTTCGTTTGAACATTGCATGACATTTCTGTAGATTGGTTTCATCATCTGCCAAATGGATGCATTACAAATTGGAATGATATGAAAACTAAGTTTGAAGATTGATTCAAGACGACAAAAGATGAACATGCCCTTCTTGCCCAACTATCTCAGGAGAAGAAAGAGCCAACAATACCCATGAGGAATTTCGTGGTGAAGCTTAACAAAATGGTGAACAAATGTCTTTCCAGAATTCACCTAAATCCTGATGGACAAAAATGTTTCTTCATTAATGCACAATAACTAGAAGTGTGCTATCAAGCTGAGAAGGGATAGAGTGAATACTTTGGAACTAGCTCAATCCTTGGCCATAGAAATTCAGGACAACTTAATCATGGTGGGAAAATTGAAGAAAAATTCCCTCAAGGGAAAGAGTCAAGAAACCCCTAATGCTTCAAAGGCTATACTCACTAAATTGGCTATTGTTGTGCTAGCTTTGAAAAATCAAGTTGCTCAAAGTAGTAAACCTGATCCTTACAAAGAAATAACAAGAAAAGGTTACATTCCCAAAAACTCAACATTATAGGAACTCCGAGAAGGCTTGCTATTGAAGCGGCTCCTTAAACTAACTCAAAGTATGATATCATCAAGAAAGTGATGATGAAGTTGAGGTTGTTGAAGTTGATGAAGAAGAGCTAGACTCTGGGACATCTGAACCTAAAGTCAAAGATCCGAAGGAGAAAGTAATAATCATTTCTTCAAGTATCATTAAGAAGAAGATGAATACAAAGAAATTATAGAAGATATGAATAGTCAATCATTTTTATTCTTTGAGACGCTCTCAAAAGAAGGAGTAGAGTACCACTAAGGTGGAAGATAAAAAGAGCTCCAAGGAAGTTCCTAAAGAATATAAGACTAAGGAAAATTTCAAAGAATCCAAGATAAATGAGACTACTAAAGAGTCCAAGGAAACTGAGGTTTCCAAGGTTAAAACTATCCTAAAGAAAGGGGGACCTTTTCCAAGTCAATTAGTTGATAAATTAGCTATGAAGAAATTTTCTTCTTCCACATCAGTATCAACCAAACCCAAGAAAAGGTCAAAAGTGTGTCATCATCAAGTTCGAAAGAACTAGTATCTGAGACATCAAGTATGGTCATTTTGCCCAAATTTGATATTATTGATTATATCAATAAAACAAAGATTCACAGCATGCAGAGTAATTGAAGTCCAATAAGGGTCAACTCGAGAAATTGGTCCAATTTATCAAAGGTAACTCTACTATTAATTTCTCCAAAGGAATTATGAAAACTCCCAAAGATGGGAAGACTCAAAATATTGTGGCAATGCCACTTTGCACCTTCAAATGAAAAGGTTAAACCTTTCTTTGTGTCCTTTCTAATCAACAAATGCAAATTAAGTAGTTCCATTATAGATTCTCGGAGCCTTAGATAATGTGATGCTTGCAAAATTAACGAGATGATCTTGGGTGGAATTGTATGAGAACATTTGGATCATGTTACACCATGGAGGCAAGACAAGTTCCTCTAATTGGGTAGATTAAAGACACTCAAATGGTTTTAGCTCAATTTCCTCAAAAGCGAGTCAAGGTAACCATTCTAGTTTCTGATATTCCTGCTTCATATGGTATGTTGTTAAGCATGAAATTTTTTAGAGATATAGGTGGTGAGATTCAAATGGATTGGTCTCATGCTATGATCCCTATCAGTGGAGAAATGAAGAAGCTAATGCTAGAGACTTAGGAAAATTCATGGTAACGAAAATCGATGATCCCCATGCACATGTCCTATTTCAAAACTCAAGTATGGGTAATTATATGATGACTACAGAGGTTCATGCACTGAGGTCACTTGCCAAGACCCCAATGAGATCTGGACTCTTGAGTTCAATGGAAGTTGTTGTTCAATAGGTTTCTAGCACAAGAGTGGTGCTTACATCTGCAAATGGTAAAATATTTCTTTTTCTTACAAACTCCAATTTTCAAATAATAACAACACTACAAAATACAAGGAATTAATCCTTGGTCTCCAAGTTATAGAAGAGAAATGGATCAAGAATTTCAAAGTCTTTGGAGATGCAAAATTGATCGTAAAACAAGTAAAAATCAGTTTCAGGTAAAGAATGATCATTTGAGACACTACAGAAATAAAGTGTGGGACACGATAGAAACCTTGATGATTTTCCCACAGGATATGTCCCTCATAAAAATAATGACAAAGAAAAATCCCTAGCAGTCTCAACTTCATCGATGATCCTTGATTCAAAGTTTGATCAAGACAAATACACAATTGAAATGGTTTTTAGGCCAAGTGTTCCTAACAATGCATAAAATTGGCAAGTCTTCAATGATGATCAACAATTTATTGCCTTCTTGGAAAAGAGAGATAATTTTGAACAATTATAATTTGAAGGAAGTGATTCTACATTTCACAAGTTGACGACCTCACCCATTCAAGAAGGAGTTGAGAATGAGGATCCTGGTGATGACATCATTCAACTCAAAGGAAATAAAATTCCAAAAGGATTGGTTTCACTTGAAGAACTTTTTGATAAGCATAACAAGTTCATCAAAGAGAAAGAGTAAGAAGGACCTGTGAATTCTAATGATTATGAGCAAGTTAACATTGGTACTAAATAAAAACCTCACCTAGTCAACATCGGTAAGTGTTTCTCACCTAAGGAGCACAAGAAATTTGTAAGCCTCCTTACCAAATATTATAACGTCTTGGCTTACTCATATGAAGACTTGAAGTCTTTCTAACCTAGGGAAATGAAGCATGCCATACCCTTGAAACCTGGTGCAACTCCATTTAGGAAGAAGCAAAGACAATATAATCCCAAGATATCATGGAAAATATTCCATGAGGTTCAAAAGATGTTAGATGTATAAATAGTGTTTCCTATTCAAAATTCAACCTGGATAGCTAATATTGTTCCAATTCATAAGAAAAATGGGGAAATTAGGATTTGCGTAGATTTCTGCAATCTTAATCAAGCTTCCTTGAAGGATAACTATCCACTGCATGTCATGGACCATATTTTGTAGGCAGTAACTGGATCAGAAATGTTATCTATGCTAGACGATTTCTCTAGTTATAATTAGATTGAAGTGGTTAGAGAAGACCAACATAAGACCATATTCACCACCCCCGGGGTACATTCACATATAGAAGAATGCCTTTTGGTTTGATCAATGCTGATACAACTTTTCAAAGGGCTATGGATATGGCATTCATAGATTATAAAGACAAGATCATCGTGATATACCTAGATGACTTGACAGTTTTCTCAAAGAAGCAAGAAGATCACCTAAGAGATTTAGAGAAAATATTGCAAAGGTGTAGAATTCATAAAATATCCTTGAATCCAAAAATTCCATGTTCGGAGTTACGAAGGAAACTCCTAGGTCATATTGTTTCTAAAAAAGGCACCAAGATCGATCCTGAGCATGTTCAAGCTATCAATAATCTTTTCTTACCCACAAGTAAACCTGGAGTTCACTCATTATTTGGTAAGGTGAACTTTTTGAGAAGGTTCGTGCCATATTTCACCGAGTTGACCAAAGAAATTTTTGACATGATGAAAGATAAAGAATCCTTCAAATGGTTGAAGGAAGGTAGAGAAGCATTTGAACAAATCAAGGGTGTTATTGCAAAATCTCCTACATTGGTATGTCTTGATTTTAAAAAGGATTTCATAATCTATTGCTATGATTTTCCACACATGATCTCTATCATCTTGACTCAACACAATCAAGAGGGAATCAAATATCTATTGCATTCATGAGTTATGGATTCAAGAAACATGAACTCAATTACACTCCCCTTGAGAGGCATGCATACACAGTGGTTAGAGCTTTGAAACATTTCAGGTACTATGTGTTGAATTCTCACACCAAAGTCTTAGTACTAGACACCACAATTAAATCAATATTGACACAACAAGAACCAAGATCTAAAAGAGGTAATTGGGTCTCCAAGATCTAGGAATATGATTTGGATATCAAGCCTACCAAGTTAGTTTGAGGAAGAGGACTTTACCAACTCATCATAGAGAATGAACCACAAGATGACTCTAAAGAAGAAATAGTTGAAGAAAGTTTACCACTAGTAGTTTTCATCAGTACCATAGATGAATGGTATTTTGATATAGCCTAATTTCTCACATATGGCAAATGTCCTAAGAATATGAAAGCTAAAGAAAAGAGAGTTATCAAATTGAGAGCTGTTAGGTACGTTATTTGGGACAACACATTGTTTAAGAAAGGAATTGATGGCATGTTCCTCAGATGTGTTGATAAGGAACAACAACCCAGGTTGCTTGAAGTATTTCATAATCATTTTTGTGGTGGTCATTTCTCTAGTCCAGTGATAGTTCATAAAATTTTGTGAGCACATTATTACTGGCCCACTATATTTTCCGATGCTCGAAATGGACAACAAAATGCAAAGCTTGTTAGCAATTTTTTGGAAGACCTAAATTGGCATCTTTGCCTTTAAAGCCAATTATCATTGAAGAACCCTTTCAACAATGGGGTTTATATTTCATTAGAGTTTTGAATCCTAATTCTAGTGCTGGTCATACTCATGTGCTCACTACAACTGACTACTTTACGAAGTGGGTAGAAGCTATTCCGGTCAAACAAACATCTACTGCGATAATTTGTAACTTTATCAAAGATAATATATTAGTTTTTTATGGAATTCCACACAAGATCGTGATGGAAAATTCCTCTAATTTTTATTTTGTAGAGATGATAGGTTTTTGTTATGGGTATGTGATATCCTTATCTCATTCATCAGATTACTACCCGTAGGGAAACGGTCAAGCTGAATCTAGTAACAAAAACATCATTACCATCATGTGCAAGTTAGTAGAAGAAAATCAAAGAACTTGGCACAAAAATTTATATGATGCATTGTGGGCTGACCATATAACTCCCAAAAGAGCAATCGGGATGTCTCCATTCCAACTCTTGTATGGAATCGATGCTCAAATTACCATCACATTCGAGTAGCCAAAATTATGATTGGATTAATCGGTTGACGATGAATGCTTTACCAATGCGTTGGATAAAAGGATCATGTTCCTAAGCAAGCTCAAAGAACAAAGAAGTCAAGTAGTGAACAAGATCAAGGAACACCAATCCAAAGTGAAGAGGTTGTTTGACAGGAAAACTAAGGAGAGGAAATTTCAAATCAATGACTTAGTTCTTCTCTGGGACAAGAGACATGAACCAAAAGGAAAACACGAGAAGTTTGATTCATTGTGGCTAGGTCCTTTCAAGATCAGACATTTCTGTGGAGATAACACCTATTACTTGGCGTATCTCGATGGAATTCATTTTCCTTTGCCCTACAAAGTGAGAAATATGTCAAACACTATAAAAATTGAAAACAGGTTGTCCCCCGTATGTACATAGGTAATTAGGATTTTGGTTTGTTTCTTTTCCTTGTTTTTCGGTTTCCTCTCTTTTGTCATCCCGTTTTTTGTGCACCGTCATTTTTGGATCATGTTCATTAAATATTTGAGTTTGGGTCCATTGTTGCGTCCGTGAAGTCCTTGTCCCCAATTAGAGCCAGCTGTTATCAACTAATTTTGACTTCACAAAATTAGTAAGCATGAAAATTTTGAAAATTTTCAAAAGTATTATTTTGTGTGTTTTATCACCCTCGTTGCGCTCATCTCATTCTTGTGATTGTTTTGGTCTTTTTTTCACTCATTTTGGGTGAGAACTCCTCCTGTTAGTCGTAAACCGTGTTAATAATTAATTAATTAATTTATTACCCTTTTATTTAACTAATTTTTGGGGTTTTTAATTAAATAAATATTAATTTAATATTTATTAAAAAATCAATTGACAAGTTCTTCTTTATTGTGGCGAAAATAAAATTATGCTTCCAATTGTCGGGGATGCCAAATTGGCTTTCCGCACCCAAATTTCCCCTTGGAAAATTCTCCATTTCCCCTACTTGTGGAATTTCTCCCACTGATTGCCAACACGATGGATGGCAAACTCAAAAAGATCTCCCAATTTACCACATGGGGAAATAAATGGGAATTGCTAGCCTGCTTTGCCATTGCAACTGGCAAATGACCAAGTTTTTTCCCATCTTTCCCTGGAAATTAATGCCCACTACCGAAGAAAGGGAAAATTGGTTATTCCAACGGAAATAAGAAACGTTACAAAAGCTTCTTTAATCCTCATAACCATTTCTCTGTCAAAATCGTTGGAAAAATTCATGCGAAAAATCTTTGAATCTTTCAATATTTTTAACTTCTTATTTCCTCTATAGAAGTGTTTCCGAGAAATATTTTTATCACATCCCTCAGGAAATACACCAGAAGTAAAGGAGATTTCAATGCAAGAGTTTTCCAGATTCAACTCAGTCAGTCAATTTTCCCACGCTATTGCTAAACCATTCCATTCACGTGCCAGGGAGGAGATAGAAAGTCCCATGCCATAGAGAATAAAATCCATTCACATTGTTCACGCAAAGGAGAAACAATTTAAATGCCATTTATCTTGGTAGCCAAAGATAAAATAAAGGAAGAATAAAATGATCCTCCACGCATTGGGAAATGTAGCTCCACTATGCAGACTAAAAGGAAATAAATACCATGCATGCAAAATTTCCAAGCATTTACCTTGGCAAGGAGCTCACATCTTGTAAAGAAAAGTAAGAAGAAATACCACACATTTGCACAAGTAGAGAATAGTCCAAGAAAAGCACAAACCACACATAAGGTAAAGAAGCCAAAAGCCCATGCATGGGTAGAAAGAAATGAGCCAACAAATTTTCCAAAAGGAGTGGCCACGTGGGAAATTAAAATTAAAAATAAATAAAAATTCAATGCAACAATAGATAAAGCGCCACGTGAAGAAATAATTCAAAATTCATGCAAAAAAATAAAGAAGTTTAAAGTCTTCACATAGGTTTTACAGCAATAAGAATGGGATTCAAAGTTGGTTTTGAAAGGAAAATATGACGTATGCCATCAAAATTTTAAGTCTCCACTCTAAAGCCAAGAAAACATAATTCTACACGCATTTTTGTAGTCCACGTGTGTAGGGAAGAAATCGATCAAAAGAATTCACGCAGCTTAAAAGAATATTGTCATGTATTCACAAGCTCGAGCTATCGGAAACGCGAAGAAGTAGAAAATTTTAAAATTAAAAAAAATTCAAAATCAATCTTGCACATAGCCATTCATGACCGGATAATATTAAAAAAATTATTATTTTTGCCGTGGTTTGTATCTGTCGAAGTAATCAACTTCCGAGATCGATATCTCAAGTCGATGAACATCACGAAAAATAGTTTGGTTTGTGGAATTCTCCCACATTCATTTACTTCTTAAAATTTTAAATGTATAACACTTCGTTTGATATTTTTCACGGAGTCAAATAAAATGCAGTTTGCTCGATTTCACCGCGCACACTGTTTCAGCTTGTCGGACGGCCAAATTCGAGAATCCATATTTCAAGCTTGGACGATCTTCAAGAAAAAGGTTTGTTTCGATACATTATACCAAAATTCATATAATCCTTTGAAAATTTTCAAATTCACAAGACCTCGTTTGATATTTTTCATGGAGCCAAATAAAATGCAGTTTGCTTGATTTCGTTGCGCTCATAGTTTTAGCTTGTTAAGTAGATCGACTTTGAGGGTCGAGATTTTAAACTAGAATGATCATCAGGAGAAAAAGATTAATTATTTGAATTCTCCCCATATTCATATGCTCCATTTTTAAGTTGTAGATTCCCAGGGTGACGTTTGCTATTTTTCTCAAGCTAAAACCAAATGGGATTTTCAAAGTTTTACACTTGCATTTTCCTAGCAGTTTTAGAAGAGTCAACTTTGACCTTTAATATTTCACTGAAGAATTTGATTTGGGAAAAAAATATCTGATCCAAAAACTTTTGGTACCTTAATAGACTCCTCATCCAGTGAGATTTTCTTAGAACAAGATTTGTTATTTTTCCAAGGCAATTTCAGAGGCGATTTGTGCAGTTTTGTAAGAAGGAAGTAATAGCCTGAAATCACGCTTCTGTCACAATCATGTCATCTTAAAACAAAACTATGTTGCGGTATGGGTTTGAGGACATTTTACTCACCTTCACGCTCCATTCGAGTATAAAAACATCACGATACAACCTTGGGACACATCAATGTAAGTGGGTTACGTGATCGCATATCAACCAAAGGCTAGTCACAATTTTTCCGAAACTTGTTCTGAATTGGTCATCACTTGCATGGATGCACCACATCACCTACAGAGTGTGGCAATTCAAATAGAATGACTCTGAAGTGGAAACAACCTCGACTTCCTCATTATGTGGTATAGATCGCAGCTATTGGCAAGGGTCTTTTCAAAGTCAAAAGCTATTGATATCGACAAAGATCGATAATGGGAGAAAATTGTCTACATAAATTGTCTTCACTTAATCATTTTATGGATCTATTCATAAAAAAATCAAAATCAATGGCAAATGTAGTTTTGTGGATCATCAAGTAAGGCCACATCATTCAAGTGTGTCCCTGTCACCTCTTAGTTAATAGTGGGCGTGATACTTCATCTATTAGTCTTAATGTTGGAGCATTATCGAATTGGATGATTGTGAGCGGATCAGAATGGAAACACTTTGGGATGGTGATAAAGACAAAAGACATAATTCCAGGGAGTGAATTGCAATCTCAACTCTTGGGAGATATTCTCAATGGTGAAAGATCGGAAGTTGGATTCTAACAAACCAAGGTGGTGTAACGACTACGGTCTCGCGACAAATGAATAATTCACCATGGAAAGGTATTCAGAGCATGTGGATAATTGTGTGCAATTGTGAATGCGAAGGTGAATAAGGATAAAATTGATCGCACCAGGATGTTGCTCAAATGAAGAGGTGGATGAACTACTCAAGTTTCAAGCTCAACTCTCTCGTTATCCGAAGGATTATGGAGCATGGTCAATGAGTTCATTCTGTATGACTGGGATAGGTGGACTCTTGGCCCAATGGATAAGGAACTGATCATAGGTGTTTTGATCTAGGTGGTGCATTGCTAACTAGGATGTCTATGTGTATGTCCAAGTCATTTAAGTGGGGTCCACACGTACCCATTTTTGTTATTTATGTATTTTTCCTTAAATTACTTTGTAACTTAAGTGGTTTCTAGTTTTAGTTACTTTTTAAAAGTTGGTTGAAAAATTCAAAGTCACTTAAGTGCCGTATTTAAAGTTCATTTAAAATCCTAACTACTTTGTAACTAACTTTTGGGTTATATAAGGATGTTAGGGGCTCATTTGTAAGGGTGAATTTGAGAGAGGAGAAGAAAATACTCTTGTGTGTAAGATTTATTTCAAACAAATAAACTTTGTGTTCTTTTGAGAAAACATTTTGGAGTTAATAAAATATGAGCTTTGTGTCCCATTCATTGTCTCTTGTAGCATTCAATGTTCTTATGCTCATTAGATGTTAGTGTTGGAATCTTGCATGCAAATATTATATTGGATCTTATTGTCAACGCTACTCATATGTTGCTCTACTTCACAATGATCAAGGTCCGATTATCTACTTACCCACGTGTGTTCCATTTTCTTCATTCTCTCTTAGCCGATACAAACTCTATTTTATTTGTGTTAGTTATTTATTGTTTTCTCCATGTAATATTAGGCTCATTATACCTAACTATTTCATGTTCCTTCCATCCATTTCTTTCCACTCCTTTCCTTCATTGCATTCTATATCCCTCATTCACTTTTTCTTTACATTGATGTTCCAAAACACCCCCACGTACAATTTTGAATGTACAGATGTAAATACGATTTTGGTTTTCAATAAAGGCAAAGTCTCACCTTCATTGAGGAGGGAATTCATTCCCACATTGTTCCATGTCATTTTCATGCGTATATTTCCATATTCTAATAGGTATCATATCACCACTAAGGGAAAGTGATGTAGATAAATATACAAAAATAAAATAAAATAACAGTTTTTAAGAGTTTACAATCTTAACTATCTCTTATCACTTGCAATGAGGATCTCATACAAGCCTAGAATGAATCACTTATTACTATAACTGAAAATTTCACCTTCAATGGATTACTAGGTCCTTTACCCTAACTCTTAAACATCACACCAAGTCAATTTCATCTTACATAAAAGTTCATGAATCAAGAGATGATCAACTTACTCTTGTTCACCCAATTTTGTCCTTCTTTTACCTCCACTAGCTCCTTGATTCAAACATGTACCTTGTGTTTTAGGCCTTATTGAGGCTTCTTAAGGCTTATCCCCTATTACACCACTCACAACAATGTTAGATCAATCATATAAATTCATTTGAAGAAATCAAAATGCTCACATTTATGCCCTTTGTCAATACTTCCCTCAAGTCACCCTTAAGACCAATGTTATTGCTCCATCCATGGTTGAGATGGTTTAGAGTTACCAAAAATGTTTATAAACTCCATTATCCTCCTATATATCCAATGGTGCATTTAAAATCTCATATCCAAAATCATGGCTATGCTTCCTCTAGCTCAACCTTTTCCTTTTAGTCTTTAAGCACCCTACAAGGTTTGTCATGCATATATTCATGTGTCTAGTTTTTCAAGACTCAACAAGATATTTTTGGGAACCCATTAAGCCCTTTGACATGTATACAAAATTTTAGGGTTGGAATCAAAGAGGAAAACCAACTTCCTTTGTTAACTTGTCTCTTGAATTAGGTCTTTGACTATACGCCCACCGTGATAACACAATGTCAGCTATAATTCAAATACCCACCAAAAAACATAAAATTTACTATTAAATCCCTTTAATAATTCCATCAGCATTGTTCTTACCAAGTTTCATCTCACTGGTTCAAGCCCTCAAATCCATGAATTCTCATGAAACCCTAATTGTGCATATTATGAGCTCGAGAGAAAGAAAATATCAATAACTCAAGCAATAATTTTAGTTAAATGATATAAATGGTGCCTTATCATTGTGATGTTAACCTCTTCATGATGATTCTACTAGGAACACATGTCACCTAATTCAGTGGTCCTCCTTCATGTGACAATTCTCTATCTTGCTCACAGTAACATGGTATGAAACCCTTAAGGTTAACAATGAAGGTAATTGAGTTTTCTACTTGGTGAATCCTTCCTTTCTCAATACATGCATGGGATCTAGACACTCCAATTATATCCAAACCTCTTGAATCCTCATGCATGTTAAGATGTATTTAGGCCTTATTCCATTTACACAAACAAACTCCTTAACACAACCGTGATAAAATTGGTTGAGAAAATCCACTTTGAGTTTTACATAGAATCAAGGGAACCTCAAAAGAGACTAAAAATTCAAGGCCAATGTATTCTCCCCTTACAAACACATGGTTTTCTTTATTTACACACGTTTTCTTAATCTGTTAAGGCTCACACCGCAACTATAGGGTCTTAGAGTTTACATCAAAATGTAGTTAGCACACCAACAAGGATCTGAATCAAAACCAACCAAGGATACTCTCCATAGACTCCTACAAACATTTATATTCCTCTTATCCTTACATACATAGTTTCTAATACTCTACCATCATGCATAAGATGCTCAATCGTCAGAAAGATACATAACCACATAATAAGACACCAAGATCAATTCTCTAGAATTCAATGCTCATAACCAAGCCCCGAAACTCCTTGCTCAACTCAACTCGAGATTAAGAATGCACAATAACAAACAAAAAATCATGCTAGAAATAGTCATAAGACTGAGTTAACACATAAATCATAAAAGAAACCAATATAAAATGAGTTTTCTCCTTTTTCTATTCTTCTTGAAACCTTACAATTGATTCATATCTAGATAGAATGGATATTTTCAGTTACATTAAGCCTTATATAATCTCCCTCTCACTCCTTACTCAAGTTTCTTTCTCAGTTGGGCAGTTACAAGTATGGTTTATCATGAGATTCTATTCCAAAGGAGTTACTTTCACCTAATAATGCCTTAAGTTTGCATGAAATAACTCTATTTCATACTTACGACTCTAGAGAGGGTATAATTACCTTATATGACCTCATTCTACCCTTAAAAATATTATGAGCTTCAAGTACAAACCCAAAATATTCAAATCATACAAAAATTGGCCTTACAATTTGAATTAGCATTTTGGAGGAAAATGCCTCATTTGAAATTTGAAAGGTATAGACACCAACATAGACTACTAATTGACACCTAATGACCTCTAAGACTCATGAACACATATTACACACCAAATATAATGTCTTCATGGTTTATTTAGATAGATAGAGTGATGCTCCTACATCATACTCTAGGGGTAGGAAAATATTAGACCTCATAGCTCTAGTTTCTTCTTCTTTTTCCAATTTATTTACTTCTTTGTTTTCACTATAACCTAGTCTTCATCTTCATCCGGTTCATCATCCTTGTCTCCTTCATGTGCCTTGCTTGAATTTCATCTTACATTTGATCTTCATAAAGGAAATATGCTTCTTCATAGGTTTCTTCTTCTTCATTCTCCTCTTCAATCACCATATCTATCTCTTGAACATGTTGTTGCTGCTCTTCCTTTCTTACATCTTCTTTTCCATGACTCTTGTCCCCTTGTTCATAATTCACTAGATTTTATTCATCCACGTCATGTTTTTCTTCATATTTCACCTCCATTTCTTGGTCTATACCTTCATTGTCATTGTCTTCTTCATTTTCCCAAGCTTCTCTAGCACTTGTCTTAACTTTGATCTCATCTTCTCCACTAATCCATCTCCACATGCTTGTGAGAGCTCTCCATGACCTCCTCATCACACTAACTATTGCATTTTCATCCTTAGCTAATTCAAAGTGAGCTTTATCTTTCTCAAAATATTCTTCTTTTATCTTGTCTTCACTCTTGTTCTTTTTTATTCTTTCAAGGCATCATTTCTTGCCTCTTCTTCTTCTCTTTGTGTACCTGCATTCACACATTCAAAGACATAGTCAAATTAAAAATATGAGGCTCTTTATCCCCTTGAGAAGCTCCATTAATGAGATCTTCCTCTTCATCACTCTATGCTTCACTTCATCACTTTCTTCTTCATACACTATCTCCTTGTCAACTTCTTTTTCTTGTTTTCTCATCCTCTTCTCTTCTTGCTTCATCTTCCTCTCTTCTTGTCTTATCTCTCTTCTCAGATGCTCTTTGTTTATCTTCTCCACAAGTGGATCTAATGACCACTTGACTCCTTTCTTCATCTCAAACACAAGTATATTGCCTCCTTTCTCTATGCTTTGAGCTCATAACAACCCCTTAACCTCTTTACATCCTCTTTAAGCTCCTTGAGATCTTGCTCAAACAACAACTCTTACTTCCTTGCAATTTCTCTCTTCTTTTATTTTTTTCTTCATTTTCCATCTATCATCTTCTCATGTAATTTCTTTGATTTGGATTATTCTCTCACCACTACTAACTTCTTCATCCACTGTGGCAACCTATACCTATGGTAAAGGACTAGTTTCAATCTCTTCTCTTCACTCATCTTCGCCTGTCACTTTCCACTACACACAATCACACAAATATTTTAGACACAACAAAAAAACTATTTATTCAATCTCAAAACAAAATCTCAACAACAACCACATTTTGATACCAAATCATGTAGAGAAATATACAAACGACATACAATCACTTTTTCAAGAGTTTACAATCTCAACTATCTCTTATCTCTACAATGAGGATCTCATACAAGCCTAGAATGGGTCACTTCTTTCTATAACTAAAAATTTCACCTTCAATAGCTTACTAGGTCCCTTACTTTGACTCGTAAGCATCACACCAACTCAATTTATGCTTGTAAAAAGTTCATGAATCAAGAGATGATCAACTTACTCTTGTTCTCCCAATTTTGGCCTTCTTTTACCTCTATTAGCTATTTGATTCAAACATGTACCTTGTGTTTTAGGAATTAATAATGATCCTTAAGGATTATCCCCTGTTACACCACTCATATAAATGTTAGATAAATAATATAAATGCATCCCAAGTAGTCAAAATGCTCACATTTACCCCCTTTGTCAATAAGACCCTCTAGTCACCCTTAAGACCAATTTTATTGCTCCTTCCATGGTTGGGATGGTTTAGAGGCACCCATAAAGGTTTATAAACTCCATCAAAATCCTTATAGCTACCCAATGGTGTACGTAAAATATCATATCCCAAATCTTGATTATGCTTCCTATAGCTCAACCTTTGCCTTTTAGTCTTTAAACACCCTACTAGGTCGCCACATTGTTCTGTCATGTATATATTCATGTGTCTAGTTTTTCAATACACAAAAAGATATTTTTGGGCACCCATTAATCCCTTTAACATGTGTAAAAACTTTCAGGGTTGGAATCAAAAGGGAAAACCAACTTCCTTTGTTAATGTGTCTCCTTAAAATATGTCTTTGGCTATACACTTCTTGTGATAACAAACTGTCAACTATAATTCAAATCCCTACAAATAAAACATAAAATTTACTCTTAAATCCCTTTAAGACTCCCCTCAAAATTTTATCACCAAGTTTCAGACATTATCTCACTTTGGTTCAAGCATGAATTTTCATGAAACCCTAATCAGTGCATATCATGAGCCCGAGAGAAGGAAAATCTCTTTAACTTAAGAAATAATTTTAGTTAAAGGATAGAAATGGTACCTTAACATTATTATGTCAAACTCTTCATGATGAACTTACTAGGGACATGTGAGACCCAGCTCAAGGTCCTCCTTCATGTGACATTTTTCTATCTTTCTCGTAGAACGGGGTATGAAACCGTCAAGGTTAAAAATGAAGGCAATTGAGTTTTATACTTAGTGAATCCTTCCTTCCTCAATGCATGCATTAGATCTAGAAACTCCAATTATATCCAAACCTCTCGAATCCTCATGCAAGTTGAGATGAATTTTGGCCTTGGTCCATTTACATAAAGAAACTCCTTAACACAAATGTGATAATCTTGGTTGAGAAAATCCACTCCAATTTTTACATATAATCATAGGAACCTCACAAGAGACAATAAAAATACAAGGAAAATGTCTTCCTCCTTACAAACAAATGGTTTTATTTATTTATACATGCTTTCTTAATTGCTAAGACTCACACCACAGCTACATGGCCTTACAGTTTGCATCAACATCATTTAGCACACCAACAAGGATCTCAACCAAAACCAACCAAGGATACTCTCCACAGACTCCTATAAAAATTGATCTCATCTTATACTTAAATACATAGTTTCTAATACTCTACCACCATGTACAAGATGCTCAATCAGTCACAAAGAGAAATGACCACACAAGAATACACCAAGATCAATTCACTAGAACTCAATACTCATAACCAAGCCCCAAAAATCCTTGCTCGAATATGAGATTAAGAATGCACAATAACAAATAAAAATCATGTTAGAAATAGTCACAAGACTGAGTTAACACATAAATCATACAAGAAACATATACAAACAAATTTTTCTCCTTTCTATTCTTTCTAAAACCTTACAATTGATTTATATTTGGATAGAATGGATATTTTTCATTTACATCAAGCCTCATATATCATGTCCTCTCACTCCTTACTCGAGTTTCTTTCTCATTTGGTCAGTTACAAGTATGGTTTATCATGAGATTCCCTTCCAAAGGAGTTACTTTCACCTAATAATGCCTTAAGTTTGCATGAAATAGCTCTTTTTAGTACTTATGACTCTAGAGAGGGTCTAATTACCACATATGACCTCATTCTACCCTTACAAAGCTTATGAGCTTCAAGTACACACCAAAAATTCTCAAATCACACTAAAATTGACCTTACAATTTGAATTAGTATTTTGGAGGGAAAATGCCTCATTTGAAATTTGAAAGGTCTAAACACCAACATAGACTACTAACTAACACCTAATGACCTCTAGGACTCATGAACACATCTAACACACCAAATATAATGTCTTCATGGTTTATTTAGATATATACGGTGAAGCTCTTGATCAAAAAGTGTATTGGGAGTGTGGCCTATTTTTCCCTCACGGTGTTCATGCTTCCCCACTTATAAGTGCCACTGTAGATGATCACAAACCCAATTTGTAAATTTCCTTGGATGACACATTGTTCTAGGAATATCGTTGTTCTACATATGCCCTAGGTTCCATTCCCTTATATAGTCTCTTATTTAGTTCCGAGTTAGTACATTGTGATATGCCACTAAATTTAGTTTCGTTAGTAATCGATTGCAATATGAAAATAGGATGTGAAAATATTGAAACAGAGAAGACTATAATTGTGTAATTACTCTATAACTATTTCCCCTAGGACAAGAGGGCCTAGGTGGGACACTAGTGCCAAAGTGTTCTGTCTCTTCAGGTGTTTATGTCCATGCTGAGTTTTGTGGCCATGTTTGCTTATGTCCCTATTATGTAACATATTTCTATTTTTTTCCCACTAATTTTGATTCTATAACTACTCGGGAGGGTGAAAAGGTTCACCCAATATTTTCCCCACTCATTTAGGGTGTGTGAGATGAATCAAAAGATAACGAAGCCCAAACGAGGAAGGATAAAATTGATGTGCACAAATGAGATAAAAATCCTATAGAGGGAATAGGGATTACACGAGGTATTTATCATGGTGCAAGGAATATAATTGAAAATATTGGCATACAAATGTTAGAGACAAATAAGTAATGAACATAAAAATAACAACTAGGAAAGAACATATAAAAAAACAAGGACGCGATTTAGTAGAGTGGTTGTGTATATGGGATACCACTTAGGATGTATGTAGACATAAAATCTATGTACTTGGGTACATTTATAGGTCCTAAAGCATATTAATGTATATATGATTCATAGGCAAGAAGAATATTGGTTGAAAACTCCTTTTGGCCTTTTGGTTGCTATATCACTTGCACTTTACTAACTTTACACATCTTATTGTTCTATCATCAATTGAATGATTTACCTTTTGATGGCCTTGGACACTAGCATCCATTTAGGATGGAATCACCCAAGCACTCTTGTCCCTCCTAGGCACTCTTGTCCCTCTCTTTATTCTTCTTACTCTTTTGGGTCCTTTTCTCTTCTTGGTCACCTTCTCGACATTCTAGGTCAACATTTCGGTTGTTAATTACGAAATTAAAATGAGGGAATCATATATATACTTAGTTACTTCTTTCAAATAAGGGTTGAAGAACTATAATAATTATCTACCACCACTTATACTTGAAAAAGGAACAAGAGTACTACAAAGTACATATCTAGCACATCAATACAAAGGTCAAGGGATGCATTGGTATGCATAGACTACATAGGGGGAGTTTTTTCTATTCCATCACACACATTTTTTCATATTTGGGACAATCTATATCTATCCCACTATCATTGTGTAACTTGCATAAGGGCACAAGAAATAAATACACACATACACAGAGAAATTCTTGGATTCGAGATGTAGTGTGACACTCGATCATAAGTTCACTCTTCGGGTGACTATCTCAAGGTTACTCAACTCCAGGTTCCGCATCGCTTTTATTAGATTTGATGTGCTCTATGGGCATGTGCAAGTAGTTATTTATTTTTTATGTTAAATGTGTGTTCATTGATCTAACACTCTGAAACCAAAGAAACAAAGAGTGACTAATGACAAAGGTATTCTAACCTAGAAAATATCGAACCTAAACATTTTAGCAGACACAAGACACCAGATCAGTCATTAGCGCATGAGGTGCTACTACCTTTATGTGGGAGATTTTTCCTTGTACATTTTTTTGGGTTCTAAACCCTCATCAAGCTTTTGTGACATTGTTTCCAACATGTTCCGGTAGATACATAGGCACAATCGCTATCTGGTTATACAAAATAAACTAACTCGTTATCCCTCTCTCATTTTCTTAGGGTTTTACATCCTTGAATGCTTCGTGTTTGCATATTACTGTACTTAATAATCTAAATATCATTTATTACAGTAAGTTACTCTGAAATAAGATTTAATTTAAATTAGATTAAATCATTTGGTGAATCCCATCTTGTGACTGACCACTTAGATCCTTATTTTCCTAATCTATCAAATTTTCTTTCCTAACCCCAAACCCTAGTTGTATTAGGGTTCATATTTTCATCTATTTTCTATTATACATTTGATATGCATAGCTCTTCCTAGGGTTTATTCCTTGGTCCTATCCTCGGGTCACTTTCTAGGGATCTTATTTTATAAATTACATTTTCTTTCATATCATGCCCCTAATGTTCCTCAAGTCTTCTTGTATCAATTACTTCAAAATCACCCAGGTTTATAAACATTCTCTCATAATAGTCATACACATAATGTCTCTCCTCTCGATACACCACATTCAAAATTAAGTGAAATTTTTAATCATATCTCGACCCCTATTATTTCAGATAACATAACCAACCAATCAATCTTCGAGTCAATTCAAGCTTTACACATTTTTCGTAAGTTAAATTTCAAGCTATGGAAACCAATATTACATCCCTCACATCTGAAATCCAATATATCAAGGATGTTTCTCATGCCCATGCTAGTTCTTATTCTTCACCTTATCCTCATCGCATGTATGTGCTCATATAAGTGAGGTCAAGGTCTAACCACAAAAACCACCTCTCAATTTTGATCAAATTATTAGGCAACACGATATTCTCTCTAAGCTCCTCAATTACTAGTTAATTGCCTTGCCACCTAATCATTACTACCCTCCTTATCAACTTAAAAATGAAAAGGTCACTCATTTTGTAATTATCATATAATTAATGGAAATTGTGAAATGATTTCTATGCTTTAGAACAAATAATTGGTAAAATTGACCATCAAGGCTTTATTTTATTTTCTAAACAACATTCTACTACATGTTTATCTCCAATTACCAAACCTTAATGGGTTCCCAAATCTGATCCCTCTATTTCTAGTGAGCATCATACAATAGTAACTCCTATTCCTTCTCTAGTAATGCAAGAGCCACCAAAAGCCCTATCTAAGGCCAAACCATCAGAGTAATAACAACCAATTCCCTCGCCAAAAGTTGATATCCCTCACCAAAATCCTAAAATTAAACCTATAATTCCTCCTTTCAATCCAAATAATGCATATGTTGATGACTCGAGACTTGAACAAAGCTTACGATGTCGATGAACCATTTGATATGTCAGATGAGAATTTGTGTGCATTAGATTTCGATCCTAGTAATTCTGTTGACTCTGATTCTGATGTTGGTCATACCCTTGATTCTTCTTACCATTGTAACGATCATAAATTTCCTCATGACACATTTCAACATATGCCACCATGGTGTTGTATCTCTTACATAATCAGATATATATCCATCACTCACACACTTGAGGGGAATCAAATTCCTCCCACCATATTCTCACCATCTAATCAAAAATTTCTTATCCATACTACTCACATACACACATATACCTTACTTTTTCTTTGCACTTCAAGTCAATATTTCTAGCAACACTTTCTCTTATCTACACTATGAGCACACCTTGCTACATATATATATATATATATATATATATATATATATATATATATGGATTCCATTTCCACTCATATGGAACTACACATGATTTTATTCTCATTCTTACTTATGGATCCTTCTATTCATGATACACACACACACACACACACACACACACACACACACATATATACATACATATATGGTATATATCCTTTTGTTCACTATACATACTCTAGTTATTCTTGCTCACGATGATCACATCTATGTTCCTACATCTCATGATAGACATAATTAGGGGGCATCAAAATTCACCCCTTCTCACTTTCTTGTTATACCATTACCTCTTCCTATCTATACAACACAATGTTACTACTGCATACTCTACCTCGCTACCTATGATGATGCACTCTTATTCTACAGGTTGATACTTGACTATTGAGGGTGTAATTCCTACATAAAACCCATGTAACACACATCCTGTTGGGGAAAACATGGATCCCCTTATATGAATATCTTCGATATCCCAACACCCCATCACTTTCACACAACATTTGCATATCTTGGTTGTCTTTAATCATGTTATCTTATACTACTTACCTATTGCACTTTCTTTGTTATGTTAGTTGGATACTTACTATGTCATTATCTTTTGCTATATAAACATGCACGTTCACATGGTATCTTTGGGTGAATGCATGACCTTTACATATTCTTACGCTATGCA
Organism: Taxus wallichiana var. yunnanensis; assembly: GCA_018340775.1. NCBI lineage: Eukaryota > Viridiplantae > Streptophyta > Pinopsida > Cupressales > Taxaceae > Taxus > Taxus wallichiana. The sequence continues at coordinate 426,584,767 of CM031239.1, forward strand.
TGATGCTTGACACTTTGGTCTTTACCAATCATGCAAAGGCTTATACATGCATCTACCTTTTCTACTCTCCTACTCCATAATCAAAGGTACTATTGTTACAATATTTACTACTTCTTATTACTATAAATTTACTTTTTTGTTGATATATACATGTTTTAATGTAATACTTATCTTTTTAACATTCTAATGGGTGCTTCTTGTGTAGAATTTTCCTTGCAAGATACTATACAACCATGGTTTTTCTATTACCACTTGTTTGCTATTGTTTGCCACTATTTGCATGGGCTATGCCCTATGTCTTTCTTGATCATTGTTTACTTATGGACACTTTAACCCCGATTATATTGTGACATTATGAGTGTAGTATTTTATTTCCAATCAATTGTTATGCACATTGGCACCTCATTTAGACAGATCTAAAAACTCACTCGAAGCATTTGCAACTACCAGTCCCTCCTTTGTGTTATCTTGTCAAGATGTTAGCATGCATATCTACGATTACCAATATCAAAGCATACATTCAAGTGCGTATCATTACAAACATCATATCATGAACTTAGAATGGAAACACATGTAATAAGGAAACATAATAGATCAGAAAACAACTATGATCAACTATAAGAACACATCTCCATACTCAAATATATCAATGACCATAATCCAACCATAGTTATCCATTAATCATTAGAACATTAATATAACAATAAATTGATTCGTAACATCCAAAACATGTGTCCCTAGATTCATGCACGCTAGTATAATAGACAATATAACACTACTACATCTTGTCCCTAATACAAAAAGTACAAAAATTATATATTGGGGTGAGTACTTTCCCTTTACAACCCATGCATTCTCAACATAGGCTGTATGCTCAAAATGGCCATGTGTTAACAGTTGCATACTTTACAAGATATATGCTAATAATAGATTTCCTAATAATATCCTGCTTTAATCCTATTAATAGCTAAACTTATCCATGATATTTCATCTTTAGTTTGCATGTTCCTTCTCCAAAAATAGCCAATACTTGTTTGTCAAGACATACTTTGCATGTTGAGCACTTCAAGTTTATTTTTAGTCTGTCCCTTGAAAATGGTTAAGTCCTAAACCTATCTCTGTCTTTCTGCAAGCGGTACCACATGCAACCCCGTGCATTCCTTCTTGTTATGATAATTGGTCATTTTCTCATCCCAACATTACCCCACACTAGGTATGTTTTCCACCTTCGAAACTCAAGATTTTTTTGTGCAAAAGAATTGTAGATGACTCATCATGAATCAAAGAATGACAAATCAATGAATACGACTTACACAAAAGAATAAAATAATAAGGTTTCTCTAAGTGGAAGAAGGATTGGGAACTCCTTAATCAATATTTTCTCTAGCTCCTTCCAACCTTCTAGTTCTTTACTTTCCTACACCGGTTCATTATCAACAATGTTAAGGAATTCCACCAGAGTTAAATATTTAATCTTCCATTTTAGTTGTTCAATCAAAGTTTCCAACTACTTATCTCGCATCGTTCAACGCATCCATCTGCATGAAATTTGTGGGAAGAGTTCCTTCAAATTTTCTTTTAGCGAGGATTTTAAAAATTTATTACTTCCTCTTCTCTTCTACGTCGGCCAATATCTTTTACATTTTCCCTTATTTTTCTTGTTTTTTTCCTACAACTCCTTTAACTCTTCTTTGTCCCTGATAACAAGTAGCCCAAAACATGATCAAATTCTTCATAGTGATCATATATAATTTTTGATGCTTGCGAAACCACTTTAACCTCCACTACTAATGCATCATAATGCGTGAGGTGTGCTTGTATTTATTCCCTATTACTCTTATTTTGACATGTCAATACTTCTTCTGTGGATTCTATTATAAGGAATTCCTTATCATGTGTGATCACACACACCAAGTCCTCTAAACAATGATGTGTATAATCATAGGTAGGTTAAACTTGGTTGAGAAGATCGGGTGTGTGATTCTAATTACATCTGCGATGTATTTTTCCTTCTTGTAAGCAACATGCATGCACCCTTTTTCTTCCTAGAACTCTTGTTTTAGTTGCACAATGATCTTATCCCTCTCCTTGATATCCTTATCCCTATGTCATATCTCTTTATCCTTTTAATCTATCTCCTTGCACAATTTCCTTATTCTACAATCCTTATCAAAATTTTTGGATCCCTATGTATGTCGATAGTTTGTTAAGCGCATTACATGCTTGTTCATTTATTAGCATTTGCGATTCAAGTATCGGATAGGCATCCCATGGTGTAGAATTAAGGAAGGAATCTATTAGAAATTACGTGCTAAGCTTGAACTTCGACTCTTCCATATGAGATTAAAATGCCCGGAGAGCATCTTTCTAGTGCATGGCAAGGCTTCCTCTTTCATGAAGAATGACCAACATAATAGATCCTCGGTGGGCACTATACTTTGATATCTTACACGTAATATTTTACTCGGTCATCGTCATACCTAATCATAGGGCCTTGGGGTATATTCCTTTGTTTTCTATTTTTCCCATGGGTCCCTTTTGGGAAGCTAAGTGCAAAAGTAGTCTATGCTCTATCTCCTACTTTATTATCACTTGGTTTTTCTACTCCATGCTCTACTTCATGCTCCACTATGCGATCCACAATGTTCTTGATTTCATACTTAATTTGGTGCTTGAATTCGCTTAATACCACACCCAACTTCACACTCCTCAAGAGGCCCTTTTTTCCTCCAAAATGGGTTCCTTAACTCATTCCATTTTTGTCTCCATGACAAGGACATATTCAGATGCACACTACGTTCCTGTGTGTCTAATTACTCAATGTTTTGTACTTGAGGACTTAGTTGCACTACTTCCTCTTCTTCATTTCTTCCACCTTCCTCCTCTTGTCTCTCAATCTCCTCCATGTCCTCACTAGACACTATCTTCTATTTATTCTTGACTTAGAGACTTCTTACTCATTTCCTATTTCTTGTTACTCTCTCTTGGTTCTAACTCCTTATGCGTAGGTGTCTTCTTTGTGGTTGCACTTTAAACCGAGGTATATCTTCACTTCCTTCATCTTCCTCACTAACATGGGGTATCCTTGCACATTATCTTTTACCCCACATTATTCTTCCCTGTAGGATCTTCTAGGATGGTCAAGTCATCGTCTACATATTTTCCATAAACTATTCTTGGCTTTAGATATATATAAAAATTATTATAGCCACCACATTTGAAATTGCCAAGGTCATAGATTTTTACATGTTGATATCATATGATATCATTATTTCTTCATACGTACTCTTCTTGGGGTAGAAAAGTGTTTTGTGCAATGTATGGTGCTCATAGTATACCTTGTTTGTGTTAATCCTTAGCTTGTGTGCTTCGTGAGCCTATTCACAATGAGTTTGGAAATAATGCGCTATGAAGGAAAAATGAACTTTACACCAAGGGATTTTTGTTTTATCCTTCAAAGTAAATCAACCAATGCGAAGTGTTGATGGAAAAAAAACTCACTCACTGTCCTCTAATTGCACGGGTAGTTCCCTATGAATGTGCCATTCTACCCCAAATGCATCGCGTATCCTCTTGTACCATTTATCCCCTCTGGCCTTGTATGCAGGAGTGATGGTTTCATAGGTGTAATCAATAAAAATTTATGCACGGGAGATGTGTTTTCCTTGGGGAACTCCCATATTTTATCATTGGGCTCATTCGGACACCTCGATTTCGAAACCATAACGAGTAGGAGGATATTCCGAAGGTAATTTTATCCCTCATGCACACTTCTTAAATTATCTATTTTTCTATAAATCTAACAAGGTTATAGATTGTGCCTTCAGAATTTTCTTTACGACATGGAGCCATCACTTGTTTACTTGTCCCCATATCTCATGTCCATTTAACTTGGTGAATAATTGTGTGACCATTCGATAATAGGATTATCAAGCTTCACAATATCCATTATGCATCCCCCTCATTGATAGTGGAAATCCTTGGCGGTCTTCTTCACTTCATCATCATCATCTAAATCTAAAGGGAGTTATATCCCTGTGTTCTGAAGACATGTAAAAATTTGTATCAACGCTACATTCAAACACATCCTCCTAGAAAAGTAAAATAAATATTCATGGATGCATGACATGAGCCACTGATACAACCACTTAGGCTTTCCAAAATAGGGGAGTTCATATAACTAAATAAATCCTGCATTTTCGAATGCGCTCTCCCTCATTATCATAGATGGGCTTATCATCCACAATTCTCTCATCTATCTTCTAGAAAATCTCCACCTCTATCTCATGCTTGTTCGAGTTAATGCGATGCTTATAGTAATTGACCATCATTTTACACACATAGGAAACCCAATCCTTTCCCATTAACACTCCATCAGGGTACTACATCTCTAAGTACCATTCTTGTTATATATATATTCTACCACAAAATTTTCTTTTCCCTTTCCCTTTCCTTTCCCTTTTGGTGATGTGGTTACTGTTTTCCTAAATTGTCATTCCTATATGAAAATTTAAACTATTTAAGTGATTACCTTTATGTTCTTTAAGTGTCCCGAACTTATTGTTTTGAGTCATTCATGTGAAAAATTCTTCAACCCTAGTTCACTTTCCTCAAATATGTGCCATAACCCCTAAACCCTAACTAGAAATGTACTACTCATGTAAATAAGCCCCATGCCATCCTAAGATGAAAACTTTCTTCCAAAGGTTCTCTTATTCACTGGTAGTTTCCTTAATGCAATATGGTTAAACAATTTCTATCTTTGCACTTGATTTCGTAAGGGTTCACAAGATCTTTCTTTGTTGAAAACATGCAAGTTCTTCTCAAGGTAAGGTAAGATAAATTTACCTCGACACCATTTTATAGATTTTCAAATTTTTATCACATTAAATGCTCACCACCTACCACCATACAATAGCTTTAAATTTGAATTTTCTATTTTTTTGTGCTTTTTCTATTGTTTCCTTTCACACTTTGTAATCCTAACCTTCCGGCACGCTTACTACTTCCAAGGCTGCAGCACCTCCTCACATGTGATTTCTTACGCCGTGGTACATAATACTCTATGCTTTATACCAAAAATTCACCATGTCATTACCTAGCTCATGTTACTTTGTGTGATCATTCCTCGTATGTGGTTTTCATATTGATAAATTTACTTATTATCACCATCCTTCTCACTACGTGTGATATACCCTTTTTCCACTTTTCCTACATGTTCATCCTACAACTACAAAAACACAACATTCTTTTACCATTGCATACATATATTTATCTACTTCAATTTGGCTTCAAGAACCCACAGATCTCTTTTCACTTTGCACATTTATTCCTAGTTCACCCCACACTCAAAGTATGCACAATCCTTTTCGCATGAACTCAATAAATAGTAACCAGATTCCTATGCATAAACATGATTTTTACAACAAAACAAATAAATTTAATAACAAAGCATAACAACAACTAGAAAGAAACATATGAAAGGGAAATCTAATCTAAATGGAAATAATGCCTTATTACAAACACCAAGAATATTTATTTATAGTATGGATTCAACCTAATCCCATTGAAGTAATCGGGAAACATAGTTCCATCTAGTGCCTACAACTAACATGCACCTAATTCAAGTATCTTGGTTACTACAAAAGGTCCCAACCAATGTACCTTCAATTTTCCTAGGTGGCACACAAATTTGGAGTCATAAAGAAGGACCATCTTTCCAACTAAAAATGTCTTATTCTTAATGTACCTATTATGTCATGCGTTCTCGGTCTTCTCGGATCTAACATGCAATGGTGTGCCACTCATCTAATTATATTAGTTTATCAATGTGCTCTTCAACAACCTATTCATCATCAAGTCCACCTACACACGCAATTCGTAGCGATGGTAACATAAATTCAACGGGAATCATTTCTTCTTTCCAAACACAAATTGAAAAGGTGTGGCCTTATTCAACCTTTTATAAGTGGTCTTGTAAGCCCAAAGTACAACTGACACTTTATCATCCCAATATTTTATTCCAACATAAATTTTTTAGTCATTGTCTATCCTAAGATCTTATTGAAAGCTTATGTAGTACCATTAACATGTGGGTGATAAGGAGTAGTCTTATGGTGTGCCACCATAAAATCTACCAACATAATTCTTATTGTCTCATTAAGGAAATGAGTTCCTCTATCACTTGTCAAGATTAATGGGAGCCATACCTACTAATAATATTCTCCCATAAGAACCTTGTTGTTGTGGTTATTGTACAATCCTTTATAGGTGCTGCCTCTACCCACCGTGTTAGATAATATGTACAAGTAATAATGTAGCATGCACCAGTCCTACACGTGGGTGGTGAAATAGGTCCTATAAAGTAAATATCCCATGTTTCAAAATGCTTCGTGCTTGCAATGGGTCATAATGACATCTCATCTCTATTTCCAAGCTTCCCAAGGCATTGAAATGATCACATTCCTTGAAATATTCATTGATATATTTGTATAAAGTCTCCCACAAAATTCTAGTGATTAGAATCTTGTGAATTGTAGCATCACCGGTGTAATTCCATCCTACAATTACACCATGAGCCTCTTCTAAAATGGCGTCGCATTCATGTTCCAAAATTCAATGGAAAAAAACTTCATCATGAGCCAACTTATACATATCCCTAACAATCAAATGATAAGGAACCGTGCATATAACAAGATGTTTTTTTCTCTAATGTCTTCATTCCTTCAAGCACTTGTCCAGTGCATAAAAACACTACAATATCATCCAAGTCTACGAGCATGCAATTTAAATGGAAAAGATGTACATCTAGAATTGTGTCCTCAATGCTCTGTGCATCCTCACCAAATTGATCCTTGATAAATGATCATGCCTTGAATTACTCTTTCCTAGTTTCACAACAACTGTGAAATCAAATTCTTGAAATAGAAGTATCCGCATGCATATCACGCCCTTGCAAAATAGGTTTGTTGACCAAATACTTAAGCGCCATATGATCTATATAGAAAATAAATGGGGTTTCCAACAAGTATTGAACTTGTGTAGCATGTAGATAATAGAAAATGCCTTAGTGGTTGTATAATTCTACTTTGTGGGTGTTAACTTCCTACTTGCAAAGAAAATGGGATGATCCATAATTCCTTCTCTTGGTTGTGCCAACACTACACCAATTTCCATGCTAGAGGCATCAACATGAACATGAAAGGGTTTATCCCATGAAGGAAAGTGAAAAATAGGTGCAATGGTAAGTCTCTCCTTCAATGTTTCAAATGTCTGTTGTTGCATGTCACCCCAATAGAATTTCCCTTTGGCCTTCAACAATTATTCCAAGGGCATGGAAATCTTTGCATATCCTATTATGAATTTCCTGTAATAACTAGTATGTCCTATAAATCCACACACTTCACGTTGATTGGTAGGATCTTCTAAACCAAATATCACAACTATCTTGGCTGGGTCTACCAATGATGCTTCCTTGCAAATGATGTTCCCAAGTAAAGTGTCAAAGGGTGTAGAAAAGATGCACTATTTAATGTTGAGAGATATGCTCAACTGCTTTCATCTCTCAAACATGATCCTCAAATTATCACAATGATCATTGAATAAGCCATATACTACCCAATCATCTAAATACACATGCAAGAATTTATGAATAAAATCTTGAAAGGCATGTACAACAATGCATGAGAACACTTTTGCTAGTGTATTTTCCAATCCAAATGGCATAACTGTATATGAAAAATCCCCCATTCAGTGGTGAGAGTTGTATTCTCCGATCCTTTTTCACGATGCACACTTGGTGATAACCTAAAAACCATTTGTAAAAGAATATATCTCACACCCAAAAATAATTCAAGGATTTCTTCTATGAAATGGGTAGGAAAATGATCTATAACACAGAAACCATTGAGTTATTTTTAGTCCACACAAATCCTTATCCTCCCATCCTTCTTAATGCTTATAACCATGGGGCTAACCCATTCAGATTCTTTAATAGGATCAATAATACCAGATTTAAGCATCTTATCAATTTCCTCCTTTACCTTCACACACAAAGTTAGGATTCATCCTATAAGGCCTCTTCCTAACCGGGTGCGTGCCTTCTTTCAACTTGATCTTCATTTCACCTAAAGAGGGATGTACTCCCTTTAACTCATGATAGCCCCGTGGGAATAAGTCCTAGAAGTCACGCAAGATTTCAATAATATTTTCTACTTCTTTCTTTGACCAATAATCACCAATGATGGCCTCCTTGGGTTCATCCTTCTGTACCAATGTTAACCTTCTTTGTCTTCATATGAACATGGTATGTGCGTGCCTTATCATCTATAATGTCCATCACCTCATGTGCATACCATCAATGTGATTAGCATTCAAGTTATCAAATTCATCATCATCTATCATATATACCAATTTTCCCTTTTCTTTTTCCTTCCAAGTGCACAACCCATTTGTTTTTCTTATGTCTCCTCAAGATCAACTTGTGCCTCAAGATCAAGCTCCCCAAAAAACTCTAGAATGAGCTCTTCCACCTTTGTGCTATCTCCCAAAGTGATGCGCTTCATGATCTACAATGCTTCATGGATTGGAGGCTTAGTAGAAAAATAATCAAAAGTTTGGATCATACCTACAGTCATCTCTTGCCAATTTGTTGTTTCTCTTTTCAACTCAACATGGACATACCATGCACGTGTGTAACCACACAATGTGGAGTAGAACTTATGTACCCAAAGTGATGGTAGTAAGGCCTCCTTACGTTGTTCCCATGATCTTTCACAATCATTACATGATGTGATGTAGGAGACTTCCCATGAAATTCACATGTTTGTGTAGGTACATTGTTCTAAGTAAACCTAGTAGAAAAGGTGATTCTCACTTCTCGCCACTCCAAAATGCCATCTCTATGTGTTTCCCACCAACGTGTATTATCCCACACAAAGTATAGACCAAAATGTTTCTTATATCCCCTTTATTTTGCCATCGAGTCTCCATTTTGTGTAATAATGCATCGGATTCCCTTCACCAAGTATACATTGGTACCGAGTCGATCCTAATCACCTCACATGTGCATAACCTAATTATACTGGTGACTCATCCTTTGAATTTGCACCTGACCATCTCATACATTCAATGAGCCCAAATATCAAAAGCAACACTATTAGTGTCACTTACAGACTGTGTGTTTTCCCACTAAAGGATGCCTTCCTTTGATGGTTCAATATGCTCTGAATCATGCACTGTATGAGCATAGATTATATTAAGTTCTTCTTCACTCAAGGGTTCAACATAAGGCTCTTCCTTCTTATCATGTAGGGGTATGATCACACACACTTCTTCATTCTCAAAAATGATGTACCTTTTGTTAAAGCACAAAGTAGAATTATTCGTGTAGCACCGGGGTCATCCAAGTAATGCTAGGAATTTGTCTACTTCGCAAGCTCTAATACCTCAAAGTCTCCAGTGAACTTGGCTCCCTGAATGGTAATGGATGCATCCTTCAATACCCTAATAGGCATAGCCCTAGTCTTGTTTTCCATATACAACACATTTGAAGATGGCTACAATGTTGGTCTACCCATCTGATTCCATGCATCCAGAGTCAACAAATTTACTTCCACACCTGTGTCAATTAGAATGTTACATAATAACCACCCATCAATTACTACATCTAGTGTAATTTCCTTGTCAAATTCATGATTCTAAGGTGGTAGATTTGCGTGAAGTATCTGTCTCTCGCACTCAACTCCAACGCGTGGTAGTTTTTCTCATAGCCATTCCCCTAGTAAAGGAATGATATTCTCCGACACAACATCCTGCACACATCCTTCAATTCATCCACATCTTTCTGCATGGGAGCTCAAATTTCTTTACTGTTCCTCTCACATGCCTACTCTTTCAAGCACATTGTATCTCACCTTGTAGATCCCTAATAACTCCCATTATCTCTTGGTATACTTCCTTCTTCGGTGTGCAAAATTTGGATACTTAGCATGTATCACCTCTAGCCTTGTAATGAGAGTGCCTTAGAGAGGCTTGTGTGTGCACACAACCTCGGCATGTGTTGTAATCATCACCATATGTAAATTAGGATCAAGTGTCTTAATAGGCATCCACCGATCAGCAATAAGGCATTGCACCTTGATCATCCATGTGCCCTTTTCTTGCTTATTATTCTTACTCATGTGCTCATATAGATATGGGAATTCCTCTAACTTATTTTACTTCCCACACCATGAAAAGATGTGGTCTTGGGAAACCATATTGATAAGTGATAAGGATATTCACAAGTGTAATGAGTTCCTCATGTGAATCTTCCTTTACATCCCCTATGACCGTGACCTCGATATCCTCCTCGGAAGCCCATAATTCATGGTATCCCCATTATTGCGCCCTTCATTATTTTTTCCTTCCTACTCCTTCGATCCACTCGCCACACTAGTCCGGTGTGCTCCTGTCTCAATGAATTAATGAATGTGATCAATCAATCCAAGTCAAGTAGTGTTGTGAGTATGGGACTTGAAAATATTGCAATACATAGACACCTTCTTCTAAATAGTGCACTGCAAAAGAGGCCAATATTAAACGTCATGGTTTAGGTGAGAGACCTCACAATCCAATAAAAAAATATGCACTAACTTGCATGGGAAACTATCCTTTAGTATGTCCTTCAACCTCACAATTTGTGCACCATATGCCACTTATGCATCTCATGAGCTAAATTAGCAGAAAGTTTCTCCAACTGATTTACCATGGATATAATCTACTATTCTAAAAATGGGATCACTCTAGTATCAACACTTTCAATGACCTCAGTGTGGGTTTCTTCCAAATCCTCATGGATCAGTATACATATTATGAGATAGATCTATATGTAACAAAGTCAACAATACTCTAAAAACCTCTCGTGCATGTTGGCCTTGATGAATGTCATAAAACAATTTTGACAAAAAGTCTTCAAATGCACATCATATTCCCTCACGCTTTTAGATAAGCCTTGTTTGTTATCCTTGAGCACACTAATGATTTGTTGCTCAAAATATGTAATGTGAAAATTTTCCAAAACTTAGTGTGTAAAACATTATAATCAACCATAGTATGATGTGGGTCATACTTCTTGTACCATCTATGCATGCGCCCTTGAAGAGTAGTGGAAAATTGACTTGCCTTCTTATTTGAAGCTGTAATTCCTTTAGTGCACCATAGTAGCTCACACTTATGCACATGCTCTATGTATCTTCAATACCTCTATACTCTGGAAAGTGGAGATACATCTCAAAGAACACCTGGGGTGTCTGTTATGGTTGTAGAGGTTGTTGAGGTGGTTGTTTTGGTGTGGACCTTGTCCACTAGATCTAGAACCAGAACTTCCACCATTATTTCCTCCTCCTAATCCATTTGATCTTCCAAATCCTCCTTATCCTCTCACCCCTGCTGCAAACTATGGAATAGTTGATATACTTCCATGTGTCCTAGTTGTAATAGTGAATAGGACACCCACGGTCTGCATGGTTGCAACACACATGGAATTACTCCAAATGTTTTGCATGACAATGTTTTGTGTTGATGACGTGCCTAAAACAACACCGTAATTGGAATTCTAAACAATGAAACCTCGATGCACTTCTATAGGTGTATGTGTTGTGTGATGTACTTTTGAATTCACCACAAAATTTATATCTACCCATCTCTCGGCTTCTTACCTACACAAGATTGCTTCTCAATGACTACCTCTAGATCTGGAAAACCTTGCACAAGGGCTAAGAGGCTAGGTGGGTTCAAATGTGCACCTATAATCCTCAATATTTACTCTAACATGTTCTCATCTGAATTTGAAGGGGACTCTTTAATATGCTTACCCAAATTCATGAGATCCACGATGATCTGGTTCCTCATCTTCCACAAGAGATTCAAATCCTTCATGAGCCATCATCCTCCATAGCTCCATTGACTCCTCAATGTCCCACGGCTTCGAAAGTTCCCTCTCCTACACTTCATTAAATATGAGTCATCTTTCTTCTCTTTGTCTATTTGTTGTTAGGTCTTCCATCTTTCACCACACCTACTCATACCCCCGCAAAAGGTGGGGTTTAACTAGCAATAGGATAGATCTATAAATCCATTTCTATGATCAAGATCTTAATCACCAAGGGAATAACACACAAATACAATCTTGTGGGCTGTGCAATAATTTTAACTCACCCTCCTCTAGACACACATAAGTATAAATAGTATACTCTAATGTATAATTGTGCAACACACCAACCCACTAACAATATATAAGTCTAGTCCACTCCACATAAACATCAAATACCATTTAGAAATCCTCCTACATCTAAATATTTTTCCTATATCCCCAACTATTCCCTAATGCATATGCTTCCAGCCACTGATATAATTCTACTGGAAATAAGTTGAAGAACATATCATAGAGTACATGATAAAGAACTTGTCTTCCACCCACCGTCTTACATTGAAATTAGGTCGAGTGTTATATCCCTATGTAAACTTATTTTTTCTGTCTTTAAACTAAATTTCAATGCTCTCAAGAGTCAATTGATACACCATATGTATGCAACATCATGATAGATAGTTTGAAAAGATATCCCAGTAATGGAACCAAAATGCAGTCTTTTATTTCCACTCAACAACTATGCACATTGGAACCTCATTCAAACAAATCGAATGCTCACTTGAAGCGTGAAAATCTACCATGTCCCTCCTTTGTGAAATATTATCAAGATGTTAGCATGCATATCCATGATAACCAATATCAAAGCATACATTCAAGTGCATATCATTATAAACATCATATCATGAGATTAGAATGGAAACACATGTAATAAGGAAACATAATAGATTATAAAACAACTACGATCAACTCTAAGAAAACATATCCATACTCATATATATCAATAACCATAATATAACCATAATTATCCATTAATCATCGAACATCAATATAACAAGAATTTTTTTGTAACATCCAAAACATGTGTCCCTAGAGTCATGTGTGTCAAGATAATAGATAGTATAACACTACTACACATGTACCTAATACGGTGAAGTAAAAAAGTATATATAGGGGTGAGTAATTTCCCTTCACCACCCATGTATTCTCAAAATAGGCCGCATGCTCAAAATATTAAAAGTTGCATGCTTTAAAAGACATCTGCTAATAATAGATTTCCTAATAATATCTTGCTTTAATCTTATTAATAGCTAAACTTATCCATGAAATTTCATCTTTAGTTTGCATGTGTCTTCTCCAAAAATAGGCAATACTTGTTTGTCAAGACATACTTTTCATGTTGAACACTTCAAGTCTATTTTCAGTCTATCCCTAGAAAATGGCTATGTCCTCAACTTGTTTGTCTTTTCGTGTAGTCTCATGTGTAACCCCGCCCATCTTGATGCACGCTTCTTATCCTCATGTGCACACACACATTCCCGCTGCTTTTCGATACTTGGTCATTTTATGATTCCAACAAAGTGAGTGATATCCCATATTTAACTTACTTCTCGTGATTTGTCTTTTCATCATAATTACTTGTTACACTTTATTCAATTGCATCCTAGATCTTTATAATAACACTTTCTTGTTATTCTCTCATGTTTTTACATGCCTTGGTTTATACCATGCACATACCCTACCTTTATAAGTATCCAATCTATAATATGTATATCGTTTGTGGCCTCTTGATTGGGCTGCATCCTCCTACATTTTTCACATACCACTAAAAAGGGGGAAAATATTGGGTGAACAAATCACCCTTCAAGAAGTATAAAACTCCATAACATAATAACACAATACAAAATTGGCAAATCACATAGTTACATATTGGCCCGAGTAATCAAACTTGGACCAAAAACATAGAGAAAACACTAGCACCCAATAGCAGACAGAATGATGGGAACTTTTTCCCACCTGAGAGCTTGTGTCATGGGGAAAAAAAGATAAATTTTCAGTTCAACATAGTTTCCAATAATTTACAATATATATCTACAATATCATACACTTTTCTTTAGTTACACAATTCAGCTACAATTATGCTACAATCTGGTTATAATTTGGTTACAAATTGAGATGTTCTAATCTGTAGTGGTACTTATCATTTGAGAAGCATCATGGAAGGAGAGAAAAAAATACATCTCTCTACAACACTCTTCTTCTTCGTGTGAGATCACCCAAAAAATGCATCTTTGGTGAGAGATCTCCCAAAAACCTCACTCTTGGCATGAGATTGCCCAAAAACCTCATCCTTGGTGGCATGATGCTCAAATTCGTGGATTTATGCTTTATTGGATGGGAATTGATCACTCTTAACCCCATCCGACAAAATCTCCAAAGCAAACATGACAAATTTTTATCCTATACTATCTCATACATCATGTGCACTCTTTCCTTAGCTACTACTTTTACACACTTCTTACTTATACATACGTTACTATGATTTTTCATATATGGAATTTAACTAATATTTTCTCTTCTTTTACGGTGTATGACCTTACAAGCGGTAAGAAAATAGCTCACATCAACAAGACAAATCTCTAACATCACACTACTACACATACTATTCACCCCTAGGGTCTACCTCTTTTCTTAGTTGATGCATTTCACATTGCGATCACTTCACGATTCGCATGTCTACTTGTCCACTTAGTATGCTATTAACCACACTCCTCTCTAGATTACAAGGTACACATCTTCTATCTACTTTATGTTATTGAGTATTCACTCAACAACATAAAGTGGGGGAAAATATAGACACAAAATCTATGCACTTAGGTACATTTCTAGGTCCTAAAGTATACTAATGTATACATAATTCCTTTGAAATAACCTAGTGGTTGAAAAATCCTTTTGGCCTTTTAGTTGCTTTATGTCTTTCACTTTACTAGCTTCACACATATTACTTTTCCGACACTTGGCTAATTTACCTTTTGATGGCCTCGGACACTAGTGCCTAGTTAGGATAGAAGCACTCATGTGCTCCTATCCCTCCTAAGAAATCATGTCCCTCTCTTTATTCTTCTTACTCTTTTGTGTATGTTTCGATTCTTGTTCACCTTCTAACACTTTGGGTTGGCTTTTTAGTTGTAAATTACGAAATTCAAACAAGGGAATCATATATATATTTAGTTACTTCTTTCAAATAAGGGGCCAAGCACTATAAACATTATCTATCACCACCTAAGCTTGCAAAAAGGAAAAAGAGAGCTATAAAGTACATATCTAACACATCCATACAAGGGTCAAGGGCTGCATTGGCCTACATACATTGTATAGGATGAGAGTTCATTCTATTCCATTACACACATTTTTACATATTTGGAACAATCTAGATCTAGCCCGCTATCATTGTGTAACTTCCTATAAAGGAAACCAGGCACAGGACATAGATACACACACACATAACTACATGGAGTCTAAGATATAGTGCAACATTCCTTTGTAAGTTCACTCTTTAGGTGACCATTGGGGTTAGTTTGACCCCCTGTTCTACACCATTTTTATTAGATTTGATATGGTTTGTGGGCATGTGTAGGTAGTCATTTGTTGTATAGGTTACAGGTGTGATTAGTGATCTAATAGTGAAACTAGAGGGACAAAGAGTAACTAATGTGAAGGTATTCTGTCCCAAAAAAGATTAGAACCTAAGCATTTTAGTAGACAAGTGCTTAGATCAGTTGTTAGCACCTCGGGTGCTCCTACCGGTTTGTGGGTGCTTATGTCCTCAGTATATTCCTGTGGTTTTGAACCCTTATTGAGCATTTTGAAGTTTTTTCTAGCCTTTTCCAACATATCCATAGTCACAATCACTCTCAAGTTGCATAGAATCAACTAAGTCATCATCCCTCTCTCATTTTCTTAAGGTTTTATATCCTTGAATGCTTAGTGTTTGCATATTACTGTATGTAATCATTTGAATATAATTTATTACAGTAACTTACTTTGAAATAATATTTAATTCAAATTAGATTAAAATATATGTCACAAAAAAATCAAATCCATCAAGGCTTGTGTAAATAAGGTAACAAGAAAACATAGGGCATACCCAGTAAATAATGACAAATAAGGTACAAACAAATCGCACAACCATGATTAGAAGGAGTCTTGTAAGACAAATTCTCCACATGAAGCACCAATTAACATGTTAGGAAATATAAATAGTATTTCAGAATGTGAGTTATTAATATAGGAATGAAAAATGTGAAATATTGCAATGATAAAACCGATAATAAGTAGGAAAAGGTAGATTCCCCAATGAGCTTGAGTGGGACTAATAATGGACATGGGCTTAACATCATACATCATGTAACAACTTGTAAGTGACCTAAATTAACCTTAAGATACCATGAAAACATTCATGTGTGTATTAAAAATGATAAACCATACTATGAACCTTTTGTCATGTGAATTGACTAGCCCATAAATGTAAAACTCAAACCATGACAACTAAGCCATAATGTAATTTTTCCCTTCGACCCTCTTGAATATTTCCCTTGGCCAAACTTCCTCCTATGTCATCATAATATTGTCCTTAAAGGTAGTCTCAATTCATTTGTAACCATGTATCATATTTCAAATAAGTTCAATAAAGTTCTTTAAATGATTCAGTGAAGTTTGGAGGAAGACTAGTCTTGCTATAAGCTTAGAAAGGCCATTTTTGATCATTTCAGAGCCTATGTACACCCTTCGAGAGAGTTTTGAAAATATATTAAGTATAAAAAGGTGGTATTGGGGAGTATTGCAAGTTTTTAAAGTATTTTAGAAAGATTTAGGAAAGGTTTGATCATTCATTGATAGTTTGCTCAACAGGTTTTTAGGTGTAAGGAATGAGCACTCTCGCAATGAATATCAACTTATCCAGATGAATCTAGGAGCTATATAAGGATTCAAGAGGAAAAAATTAGGCACCAGAAATATTGAAAAACTATCCACATGGTGGGAACATCCATTTTTATCTGAGATATGAAGGTTTCTCGAGATAATATAAATAATGCGCTTGCCCCTCATAGTTCCAAGAAACAAGGGGACAAGTTAATGAGTTTTAGGAAGCTACAAGGTCTGAAACTTATTCCAATGATCTTAAAATTTGTTTTTGAGTCAAAATAATATAATACTTCACTCCAAAACATCCTCCTAATCCTTTGGGGCGAAAGAAGTAAGTTTTTTTTCCATTTTTGGACAAGTAAATGTGAAATTTGACTTCCCATTTATATCTTTGACACAATTTTGACCTTATTGTCTATGATTTATCTCCTTATGGACATGGGGTACATGAGGGACACAAACATGCATCCTCCTCCTCCTCCCATAGGTGCTATTTGGAGCACCTGGTGTCCCGAGTGTCCAGATTGTCCCCATGGGACAAAGTGGACATGAGGGACACAAAAGTGTGCCATCACTCCCTCACCATGGGCACATTTTGTGTCCATGATCTACCCCATGTTATTAAGGGTACATAGGGGACAATAAAATGAACCCATGCTCAAACCAAGCCCGTGGACCTCCATATGACCTCTATGTGCTATGTACTCCTATTCCTCACCCCCTCATCTCATTCACACTTGCTCCCATGCTACCACTTATCTCCATCCTAATCCTAGGCATAAATTGGAGCACTCATTATCCCTTTTGTCCCCATTACACCATTCAAACCTGATTCTAACCTCACATAAACTCCCATTTAACCCAAGTTTGAACCGGAGTTAGCGGGATGATACAAAAGTGCAATAAAGCGAGTTTTAACCTATTTCTTCAATAAATGTTTCCATTGTTGTTGCTTTCATACCATTAAAACCCTATTTACTACCATATATTGTACCAAAAATTTCCTGAATAGCCATAACCATAAAAATATTATTTATTTATAATTCTCAAACCGAAACCCGATCATAATGAAACTTTTCTAGATTTATCTTCTCCAAAATTCCTTTGGGAAGATTATAGTTGCATATCCAATGATGCCCTATATTTTTTTATATATAAATTTAAAAACCTAAACCCTAAAAATTGATTTTTTGATTTCCAAGAGATTCAACAGATGAAAATAGGTGAAATTTGGAGGAGGTCTCGATGTAAAACAAATTAGTTCGATGGTGGTTTTGTTGCAATCTGAGACAAGTAATATCACTTTATAAAAATAAAATGTGCTTTGAATAGTGAGAGTCTAAGAATATCAAGTTTCCAAAATTAGTAAAATTTCAACATTTGAAACATCCTAGAATAATAAGAAACACCAAAAGGGTCAATTGGGCAACTTTCTAAAATAACAGGTTGGGAAAAAAAGATGTCTAAAAATAGAAAAATTAGAAAATTATAAAATTCTCATAAGTGGAAATAAACTAGGTGAATTAGGAACATTAGAGGGCAAATTGGTGCAAAGATTCCAAAAATAGAAGTTTCCAACCCCGCTAAAGATATTAAGTTCCATATTTTGGCTCGTAAAGTTGTGGCAACTCTTGTTTTACTTATCTTGTTGCTTTTTTTTATCATCAAAAATAAGGATGTTGTTTCATGGCCCAAAAATAAAGGAAACCCTCTACAAAATATCAAGGCATAATTTCTAAGGTGATCTCTACAAAGCAAAACTTGATGCAAAAAGTGGGAACAACGAGAAAAGATCATCATGAGTGATACTAGAAATCATATATGGCTCATAAACAATGCATACCTCCTGAGAATGTTTCCAAACAATTAATTAAGCCTTCTTGATAAGCTCAATGAAACTTGAGGGAAAAAAATGTGATTCACCTTCAAACTCCATTCATATATCAATCCTTCCATATGGAGAAGGAAATTCATTTCCATGAAGATTAAATTGATCTAAAGGGTGTCCATATGTCATAGAAATGTTTCCACTCACATGAGATTATGATCAAAGAAATGAAATAAGGTGTCATCATATCCGAATCTGTCATCATTTCTCTAAGAAGCAAGTAAAAGTGAGTTGATCAAGCTATAGAGTTACTCATAGAGTTACTCAAAGCCATCATATGTGAAAGATCAACAAATCATATGTCCCCATGGGAGGCATATGAATAATAAGGTATGTAAGTATCCCAAATATGATTTCATTTAAGAATTAATTTGGAGTCAAGAAAGATAAATGGGTAACCTCCATCTGAATCACAATGTATACAAGAATGAGAAACCATCTCGGTTTCACTTTATGTCATTGACATTAGTGTTCTTAAACACTCAATGAAACACTTAGTAGTGTTGTCACTCCTCAAAGGAAGAAGAATTGTAATCAAAATATCATTTCAATGTCATTAAGGACTCTGGGAAAGAATATTCAAAAATAAAGATGAGGAAAAGAGGGCACACAAAGTTTCCCTATTCTCAAAAGTTTCATAAGAAGGTGAGATTTATCAAGAATCCCACAAAGCATCTTGAGCCATGTAAGATGGATCCATTGCATCCCAATTATCTTCATGGTCATTCAAATGTGTATTTATTAATGGAAGAACCTTCCCATAGTGAGAAAAATGTGATTCCTCATCAATCTCCTGAAGATGTCCCTATGGTTAACATCACATATACTCTAGAAGATACATTCACATGGATCCAAGAGTTTCTCATCAATGAACCAAGAACGATACACAAGCTAGAATGAGTGACCTTGGGGCCATCAAAAATATATTGAATACCAAATGAGGTAAAAAGGAACATGTAACTTCTTGATTTTTCATTGGAGTATCCGGTGATCAATATGTAGAAGTTTCCAAGATGATAGTTGTCAGAAACCCACAAAGGAGATGACTCAAGAAGAATACAATTTAACCCACATATCTTTGGGTCAAGCTACATGTGAAGGTTATGCTCATATATTCAAGGAATCTTCATCTCGCACTTTCACTCAAAACTAATGGTACAAATGAAGAATTGAGAAATTAAAGGGGCATGTGATATATTTAGTGCCTATATTTAACCTTTCTAAGAGCCCAATTAAGTGCCTCATACCCCTTTGAAAGAAATTCTCTCGATCAGTAGCTTCAACCCTAAGATGATAAAAAAGGCACAATGGCATATGATGAAAGGGAAGACTAATAACAAATGGATTGAGAAGATCCTAGAGAATGGAAATACATTACTCATAGGGGTTCTCTCTCTAGTTAGTTATGTTCTTTCCATTTTTTTGAAAGTGAAGAAAACAAAGGAGGAGATTGAAAAAGAGAAGATCCATTGGGATGAGATGTTCCCACTTGTGTCTGAGATGAGTTACCTCGACTCCCACACTCTTGTGAGTAAATTTTTTTCGCATCCATTACCGAGAACATGTTTCCCATTATGGATTCTCACTATGGATGCTAGTTATGGTATGATGAAAGATGCCATCTCTTAACTTGAATCTAGTGAACAAAATTTCTTTGACATTTTGGATGATGTTAGCAACTGTGTGTAAAAAATTGGATTCCTTCCACTCAATGATTATTTATCATTAGAATAACTCATTGATTCCTTCTAGGAGTTGGTCAAGAAGGAGGTAAACGATCATCTTTCCTTCAACAAGAATAATTTGGAGTCCATTTACAATATAAGAGGATCTATTTCTAACATTTCAAGAGATCATAAGGAATGGTTTGATTAATACAAGGGTATCAATGATGTTTCCAAGACATGAATAAAAGTGTTGATCTAAATTTACATTCTAGAAGTAGAAAACATGGCATCTACGGTAGTTTGGTTCAATAGTGTAGACAAAAATCTATAACTTGTGTACATTTCTAGGTCCTAAAGCATACTAATGTATAAATGATTCCTAACATGGAAAAATAGTGGTTGACATTTTTTTTGGCCGTTTAGTTTCTTTATCTCTTGCACTTTACTATTTTTAAGCTTGACTAAGCATCCTTTTGTCTTTACACATCTTATAGTTATGTCAAAACCTCACCGATTTACCTTTTGATGTCTTTGGACACTAGCACCTACTTAGGAAAGATGCACCCATGCACTCCTGTCACTCTTGGGCAATCTTATCCCTCTCTTTCTTCTTCTTACTCTTTTAGGTCCTTTCACTTCTTGGTCACCTTTTAATACTTTAGTTCGGCCTTTCAATTCTCAATTACAAAATTCAAAACAAGATAATCATATATATACTTATTTACTTATTTTAAATAAAGTTCCAATCACTATAAGAATTATCTACAACCACCCAAGCTTGTATGAAGGCACAAGAGCACTACAAAACATATATCTAGAACATTTATATAAGGGTCACAAGATGCATTGGTTTGCATGCATTGAATAGGAGGGGAGTTTCTTCTATTCCATCGCACACATTTTTCATATTTGGGACAATCTAGATCTATCCCGATATCATCATGAAACTTGCACAAGGGAAAATTATGGCATGAGACACAAACACACACACATGGAGAACTACATGGAGTCTGAGATGTAGTGTAGTGCTCGGTCATAATTTCACTCTTCGGGTGACCGTTAGGGTCATTCTGACTCCCCATTATGCATATTTTTTTATTAGATTTGATGTGGTTTATGAGAATGTGCAAGTAGTCATTTGTTTTGTAGGTTATAGGTGTGATCGATGATCTAACAAAGAAACCGGATTTAAAAATACCATCTAACAACAAAGGTATTTCAACCTAGAAAATATCATAATCCGAGCATTTTATCATACATAAGCACCTAGATCAATCGTTAGTGCTTGGGGTGCTCCTATCCTCCTACGGTGCTTTTTCCATGTACATTTCTAGGGTTCTAAACCCTCAAGTAAGCTATTTTGAGACTATTTCTAGCCTATTCCAATAAATACACAAATTCCGATCACTTCCGATCAATCAAAATTAGATAATTCTCTATATCTTCATTGCATTTACCTAGGGTTAATCAATTTTAGAGACTTGTAAATTGAATATTGTTGTATATAATCACCTAAATATAATTTTATACAATAGTTACTCTAAAATAAGATTTAATTCAAATTAGATTAAATCATTTGGTGAACCCCAACTCATGATTGACCACTTAGATCCTTATTTTTCCTATTCTATCAGATTTGTCTTTCCCTAACCCCAAACCCTAGTTTCATCAGGGTTCATATTTCCATCTATTGTCTATCATACATCTAATTTGCATAATTCTTCCTAGGTTTCATCCTTGGTTCAATCCTATGGGTCACATTCTAGGGCTCTTATTTCACAAATTACCTTTTTTTCATATCATGACCCCTTAAGTTCCTCAAGTCTCCTTGTATACATTACTTCAAAAGAATCTAGTTTGTAAAGATTCTCTCATTAAATTCATACACACAATGTACCTCCCTTACGATACGCAACCTCAACAAGTAATTCTAATTTTTAATAATCTCTCTCGACCCCTATTATTCTAGATAATACATCCAATCAATCCATCTTCAAGTCAATTCAAGATTTACTACAAGCCCCATCTAAGGTTAAACCATCAAAGGAATAACAACCAATTCTCTCACCACAAGCTAATATCCCTCAAATACCTCCTAATTAAACTTATAATTCCTCCTTTCAATCTAGATAATTCCTATGTCAATGACTGGGACCTGGATGAAGCTTATGATGTTGATGAACCATTTGATATGTCAAATGATAATTTTCACACATTATATTTCAATCCTAGCAATGTTGTTGAATTTGATTTTGATGTTGGTCATACCCTTGATTCTACCTACCATTGTGATGACCATAAATTTTCTCATGACACATTTCAACATCCACCACCATGGCATGGTCTCTCTCACATCATCAGATAGATCTCCATCAGTCACACACTTAGGGTTCATCAAACTTCCACCCATAGTCACACGTTCTAATCAATAGTTTCCTATCCATAATACTCACATACACACCTATACCTTACTTTTTTTTCACTTTAAGTTAATATTTTTAACAACATTTTTCTATTATCTACACTCTAAGCTCATATTTCTACATCTATCTATGATTATGGATTCCCTTTCTACTCCTAGGAAAATCCATACATTATTTTCTCCTCATGATTACTTATGGATCCTTCTATTCATGATACACATACTACTTTATATATATGGTATACATCCTTTCATTCACTATACATACTCTATCTATTCTTGCTCATAATTAATACATCTATTTTCCAACAACTCTTGATATACACACTTAGGGGCATCAGAATTTCCCCCTCCTCACTTGCTTCTTATACCATTACTTCTTCCTATTTATACAACACAATGTTGCTACTACATACTCTACCTCACCACCCGATGACACACTCTTGTTCTATGGTTCATACTTGACTGTTGAGGGCACAATTCCTAAATGAACCTCACATCACACACATCGGTTGGGGAAAAAATCCCCTTATTTTCATATCTTACATATTGCATCACCCCATCACTTTCACACAACATATACACATCTTGGTTTTCTTTACTCTTGTTATATTATACTACTTACATGTTGCACTTTGTTTCCTATGCTAGTTGGATACTTAGTATGTCATTATCTTTTTCTATACACACATTCATATTCAAATGATATCTTGACGTGAATACATGAAATTTACATATTCTTACACAATCCATGATGCTCAAAACATTCAATATTATTATAGGACCTTTAAATATTCAAATGATATCTTGAGGTGAATAGAAGACCTTTACATATTCTTACACAATCCATTACTTCTTCCTATTTATACAACACAATGTTGCTATTACATACTTTACCTCACCACCCGATGAAACACTCTTGTTATATGGTTCATACTTGACTGTTGAGGGCAAAATTCCTAAATGAACCTCACATCACACACATCCATTGGGGAAAAACAAACTCCCCTTATTTGCATATCTTATATATTTCATCACCCCATCACTTTCACATAACATCTCCACATCTTTTTGTCTTTAATCTTGTTAGATTACACTACTTACATGTTGCAATTTATTTCTTATGATAGTTGGATACTTAGTATGTTATTATCTTTTCTATACACACATGTGTATTCAAATGATATCTACCTTTGCTACTCTCTTACTACACATCACAGTCCTATTATTACAATATTTACTACTTCTTGTCACTATCACTTAGTTTTTGCTGATCTTTACATGATTGGACATACTATTTATATTTATAATAGGCTAAAAGGTGCTTTGAATTTGTAACATTTTCCTTGCAAAATAATATACAACCGTGGTTATATGTTACTTTTTGTTTGCTATTGTTTGCCACTATTTATTAGTTATGCCCTATGTGTGCTTGATCATTTTTTTCTTGTGACATTGTGAGTAGTGTCCCATGTATGCAACCTAATTTTTGTGGTCCTTGTCTTCATAGTTTCTTGACACATTGTATTCTATTACATACCATATCTTTTATAATAACACTTGTTTTTATCCTATATTGTGTGTATGTGCCTTGGTTTCTACCATGCACATACCATACTCCATGTAGGCATATAATCTATGATATGAATATCATCTCTCTGATTCTCTCATTTGGGCCACATTCTCCTACATTTATCACATGCACCCAAAAAGAGGGGAAACTATTCAATGAAAACTCACCCTTCCATTAGCATAGAGCTCCGTAAATGAACAACAAAGTTCAAAATTGGAAAAGGCACACAATTACAGAGTTGTCCTGGATCAAAATTGGATCAAAAACATAGAGAAAACACTAGTTCTCAACAATAGAAAGGAATGGTGGGAGCTCATGTCCCACCTTGGGGCTTGTGTCCCGGGGAAAAATTGAAATTTTCTCGGTTCAACTCGGTTTCAAAGAGGTTACAATACAGATCTAGAGTATCACGTACACCTACCTTCAATTATAGATTTCATTTAATCAACTACAATTTGGCTACAAATTGGTTACAATTCGAGATGCTCCAATCTATAGTGGAATTATCATTTGAGAAGCATCATGAAGGAGAGAAAACATACCTCTCCGCCTAATAATCTTCTCCTTGGTGATAGATCACCCAAAACCTCATCCTTGGCGTGAGATCACCCAAAACTCACACTTGGCATGATATTTCTTAAAAACTCATACTTGGCATGAGATCACCCGAAAACCTCACTCTTGGCATGATATTTCATAAAACCTCACTCTTGGCATGAGATCACCCAAAAACCTCATCCTTGGTAACAAGACGCGACATCTATAGCTTGACACTTTCTTGGTTGGGAATTGATCACTCCTAACCCCATATGGAAACATCTCCAAGACAAATAGGAAAATTTTCTATCCTATACTCTCTCATACATCAGAGCACTCTTTCCTTAGCTACTACTTTCTACACACTTTTACTTACTTATACATACGTTTCTCTGATCTTTCACATATGGGACTTTGACTACTCTCTTGATCTTCTTTTTCAAGTCCATCCTTACAAGAAACAATAAAGAGTTCACATAAAAAGTAATAATCTCCAACATCATGCTACTATGCATATGATTCACCCCTAGGGTCTACCTCCTTTTCCTAGTTTTTCACGCTTCACATTGCGATAACTTCATGCTTCACATGGCTACTTGTCCATTTGACATTCCATTGGATACACTCCTCTCCGGATTACAAGGTACACATCTTCTATCTAATTTATGCTATCGATTATTCACTCAACAACATAAAGTGGGGGAAAATTTAGACACAAAATCTATGCACTTTGGTACATTTCTAGGTCATAAAGCATACTAATGTATACATGATTCCTAAGAAAGAAAACTAGTGGTTAATAACTCCTTTTGGCATTTTGTTTTCTTTATCTCTTGCACTTTATTGTTTCTAAGATTGACTGAGCATCATTTTGGCTTTACACATCTTATTGTTCCTTAGGATATTGATTGATTTGCCTTTTGATGGCCTTAGACACTAGTGCCCAATTAGTACGAAGAGCCAAGCACTTCATTCCCTCTCTTCTTCTCGCTAACTTTTTTATTTCCCTTTCACTTCTTGGTCACCTTTAAATACTTTGGGTCATCCTTTTAGTTGTCAAATATGAAATTAAAAACAAGGGAATCATATATATACTTAGTTAGCTCTTTCAAATAAATGGAAAATCATTATAAGCATTGTCTATCACCACCCAAGCTTGCACACAGGAACAAGAGCACTACAAATATATCTAGCACATCCATACAAGGGTTAAGGATTGTATTGGTCTACATACACTACATAGGATGGAAGCATATTATATTCCATCACACACATTATAAATATTGAAAAATCTAGATATAGCCCGCTATCATTGTGAAACTTGCACAAGGGAAACCTAAGGCATGAGACACATTGACACATACACAAACATGGAGAACTACATGGAGTATAAGATGTAGTGTAGTGTTCGGTCATAAGTTCACTCTTCAAAGTTAACAACTGGGTTAGTTTGACTCCCAATTCTGTATATTTTTATCAGATTTGATGTGGTTTGTGGGCACATGTAGGTAGTCATTTGTTTTTAAAGTTACAAGTGTGATTAGTCATCTATCGATAAAACAAAGTGAAAAAGAGTGACTAATAGTGAAGGTATTCCGACCTAGAAAATATCAAAACATAAGCATTTTATCAAATATAGGCACCTAGAACAGTTGTTAGCGCTTTAGGGTGCTCCTACCCTCCTTTGGGATCTTCTTTCATGTACATTCCTAGGGATCTAAACCCTTGGAGATACATTTTGAAATTGTTTCAGCCTATTCTAGCATATTCATGGTCTCGATCACTTCCAGCATTAGTAAAAATTAGATAAGTCTCTATATCTTCTTAGCATTTACCTAGGGTTAATCAATTTTAAAGACATGTAAATTGAATATTGTTGTATTTAATCACCTAAATATCAATTGTTACAATAGTTAATTATCACAACCTCAATATTCCTAGGGTCTAATTTTGTTATAAGTTTCAAGATGAGTTATGCATGTTGATCAGTAAATAGATTATATGACCATGGTTAGACGTGAAATGATCAAGTTGCCTTATTTATGCCTCACAAAAGTATTAATTATTATTATGAGTTTATAAGATAGTTTCTTTCTTAATATTTATTTCTTAACACTAATAAATGTGTGAGTGCTATGTTGAGTGGTGGTTTGCTTAGGAAAAATTACCCTTAAAAGGAGGGAGAGAATCATTGCTAAGAGGGAGATCGATGAAGGAAAACAATGTGGCAAAGGGATGTAAACCATGTGACTAGGTTGTGTCCACTTTAGGGAAGTATAAATCCTTTTTTCCTGAACTCACATGGCCGCAAAAGTAAGTACCCTTTTTAAGTCTTAACGAAAAACATGTCTATGGTGCAGTTATCTCTCTCTCTCTCTCTCTCTCTCTCTCTCTCTATATATATATATATATATATATATGAATTTGGTTCATGGTTAAATAACAATAACACTCGAATTGTTATCAAGGAACCTTTAAATAAAATTATTAAATACATAAATCACGTGAGATATAGTAATTAAGTTCTTAAAAAAAAAAAAAAATACTAAGAGACAAGTATTAATATATAGTAGTTAATAATAAAATAATTAATGTTTTTAAATAAAATAAATAATGTGTAATACCATATACAAGAGAAATACTAAAAAGGGGCTCCCAAAATTTGTGGAAGGATGGTTGTGTTTTAATTTCTTTCAAAGAACCCAAGGAGAATTATTCAACTCCGGTACACACCGGTTGGTAGTAGTTTATAAAATTATTAAAATTTCTCATTTTTGGAAGATTACCCACCTTTTAAGGAGGAGTCATTGTATTAACTGCAGATTCTCCACATTCACTTAGAGGAAGGGAATTTAATTAATAAAGGGGAAAACATATAAAAAAGAAAAGAAGGAATATAAAACATTCATTCACGGGAACAAAACAAAGGGGAGACATATCTCGGAGAAGGAGAAAACACATAAGGAGCTTGGAATTTTTAGTATAAATGAAAGGTGTGGGGATTACCCTACCGAAAATGTTTTGAATTAATTATATTTTTTCTGGTTTAGGTTTAAGATAAATAAAAACTCCTAACTAATAATCTACGGAGTTTACCCTCGCTAAAAATACCATAAATTGGTTATATCTACTCTTAGATTGGGTATTGGGATAAATAGAAACTTCTAGCTGATAATATAAACCGTATTCCAACCCCTCCATTGGATTTTCAATCAACTTCAGCCTCTTATACAGTATTTTAATTTTCTGTCATTAAGGAAGGAAGTCATAACAACACCAATAACAATAAGGGAGGATTCCTTATCATTTTGGTAGGAGTAGATTTCATAACCATAATTTTTTATAATCTTTCCTTTAAAACCATGATGAATCAATGCCAATGCAATCCAGTGCCAAAATCAATTGCAATCTCACAACATTAGGTAGAGAGGGTTGGTTGTAGGAAGTGATGCATAGCCAACTATTGCAGACCTGCATTTCCAAGAAAACCTTATCTCCAATGTCGAAAAATAAAATAAATTATTGTAGTTGATTCCAACCGTTCATTTTTATGGTTGATGTTTTTTTCCCTTAGCTTTAGATTTGGAGATGTCTATTGCAGATTAAAATTCTCACTTTTCCTTTTCTACCAAATTTGTTTATTAACCTCCTCATATGAGCTAGTGTCTAGTCAGTTCTGTTAATTAGAAGCTAATCAATTTTCTCACCTCATAGTAAATATGGAAAATTTTCCTTCACACTCGAATCTAATTGGTCTTAGTTAAATGGTGTTGTTAATTTCATTATTGTCATTCATGTGTTGATCTATTATCCTGCTCCTAGCCAATCAAAATAAATAAATAAATAAAGAAGAATCCATCAAATCAAATGCAGACTCAGGAAAAATGATCCAATACAAATTAATGAGATAATAATAAATATTAAAATATTTTCATTGTGCGATCTCTCGATAAAACTGTGTAAAGCACAATAGTCAAGTTCTTAAACCCTTATATTAGTTTACACTTTACATAATAAAAGAATGGATTTTCCGACTTAAATTTTAATGCATTTATTAAGAATGATGTTGTCATTCCCTCACTTAATTCTTGCACTTCTAGAATGAGCATATAAAATATTTTTAACCTTTGGAAAGGTTGTAGACCCTTTGGAATTTGTGAGACTAGGATGTGATGCACTAGGTGGTGTCGTTCACATTAAATCCTCAAGAACTAATTTTTATTTAATATTCAAGGTCTAGATAAATCTAGCAGAGGATTTAGGAGACTTGGTGGGTGCCCGTCTTCCCTATAGTCTTATGGCCACAAGCATGTCAAATTATGGTATACTTAATTAGACATAGGAATATAAATTATTCCATTCCTAGCTCACTAGGTGTCGTGAGATGCCCAAGGTAGATGAAAACATCAGTTCACATGATACATCCTCTTTCCGCATAGTCCATGATCTATGTGCTTCATTGAAGGGTAGGGCCACTCCATAAAGGAGGTGTGCGGGAGACTACCAGGTCTATGGTTGGTGGAAAAACATCCCAATGATACTCTCCCTCTCCCGAGCATGGTTTCAAGGATATAAAATCCAAATCTATAGGAGAAAAATTCAGGAGACAAACTAAACTGGAGAAAAGTACATAATGAGAAAAAATCAATCTAGAACCAACACAAAACTAGGAACATAACAAAGAAAAAAACCAGGTTGAGAACCTATGTGAAGAAAAAACAAAGATCATGATGAACATACTATCTTTCACATTGAAAATAAAATCTCACCATATGTAATATATTGAGTTTATATGATATGATCAATATCAATTTGTAAATAATGGCATTCATACAAAATGCAAATGTTAGAAATAATTTTTATGATTAGTGTATGGCAATTGGATACATAGAATTTTATTTTGCAAAATGGAAAATGAAAAGAAATAATCTTACCTTCCTCTTTATTGATAATGAATGGTAAATGATTTGGTGGTTAAGTAATAAATTTTAGATATGTATGATGATGTAAGTAGCACACATACTTCTGTTATATATTTAAAAATATATATGACGTATTTTGTTAACTTCTATTTCGCTTTAATTGGTTAAAGAAAATGGTTTGTTATATCTTTGTATCGAGCACTAGGTTCAAAAGTTGGCCCATTGATAGGGTAAACCTTCTAGAATATCAGGTTGAAGAAGAAGTAGAGGAAGAAGAGGAGGAAAACAATGAACAAGGAGAGGAGATAGAACAAAATGATGATCAACAAGAACCACCAAAAAGACATCAAATAAACGTTGAATTGGCCAAGGATCTCAAGAGGGTGATACCTCCTAAATTCAAATGAGATGACTTAGGATATGGAGCCAAGTCATGGCTTACTAATATGGAGAAATACTTTGAGCTCCTTAACTTTTTAGCCAAGACCAAATCCATATGGGGAGCCTATCAAATCACTAGCGATGCATCAACTTGGTGGAATAACATTAAGGCCAAAAGAAACATCACCTTGGAAAATACTACTTGGGAGTTATTTTTCACTCTTATTTGATAAAAATGGTTAACAAAATTATACTTTGATAGGAAATTAACAGAATTTTAGAACCTTCAGTAGGAAGGAATGTCAATAACAAAATACTGGGAGAAGTTCACTTGACTTCTCAATTATGTGCCGCAATATCAAAAGGACGAGTGGTTTCTATCATTAAATTCATCTTGGGATTGAAACCCCAAATAGGAGCTGAGGTTGATGTTCATGGACCTTCGACCATGGACCAAGTATTTGAGAAAGCATTGAAGAAAGAAAAAAAATTGAAGGCCATCTATGAAACTAGGAAGATTTTAAAGAAAAGGGGAACAAATCTCAATCTGCATATTTTTAAAATAAGAACTAGAAAACTAATGGGTTCAACCCTCCTAAAAGGGAAAAATTCAAATCAATAGGAAATTTTCAAAACAAAACAAAATGGCAATGATAACAAAAACAAGAATGGAAACAATAGTAGTAGGAACCAGAATGGAAATAATGGAAATATCAATAAGAACTCGAACAATAATGGAAACATAGGAAACCATGGGAATTTTACCAAAGGACCAAAATATGGGTGTTTTATATGTAGGGGAGATCACTATGCTATCAATTGTCCATTAAAAATAGAGGAGCCAACAAGGCACATACATTAAACCATAAGGAAACCTTTCAACAATGCATATATGTAGCGGTTGATAACCACCAGATGACCATAAAACCACACCTATAAGCACCGTGTACTCTTTTTTGGTCCTCTAGTTACTATTTTGATAGACACAAGGCCAACTAAATGTTTTGTAGCATGTAGTATTTTATTTTATTAATAACAACCCAAGGTGTGTTGACACAAGACTTAGGAAGATCTCGAGTGCTCATCTCAAGTGTGCAAGGGTACCATGCCCTCTTTTATGGAAGCTTTATCAAGGGGTTATCATGAAAATACATATAATTCAGATTCATAACAACCATGCAAAGATAAAACACAACTAGATCTAGATCAAAACCATATGCAATAATGAGCTAAACAATAATCAAGATCAAGTTTACCAGGTAAGATGCAACTATAGATAAGTTAATAACCAATTTACATCCAAAAAGATCCATTGTATTAATTACTATAAAACATAGAAGCTGAATACATACATAAAAGTATCACCATAATTCATGCGCACTCATAAACAAACAAAATAACTCTACCACTAAGTGGAACTACTAAAACCATGCAAATCAATACATATATATAGGGGTGGGGACTTTCCCTTCACCACCTAAGCATCCTAAAAATAGGATGCATACTAAGAATAGCCATGTGCTGCTTACAAAGATAACAAGGAGCATGTAAGCTCTTCTAACAATAGATCTCTTATAGATAACTTCAGTTCTAATCCTATTTTTAGAACAAAACTTTGCATATCACTTGACCTTCCATTCATCCCAAAATAGCCTTGCATGGCCTCTAAGTATTTATGCTTTTCCTATCCATGCATGCTCTACACTCCAACCTATTCCTAACCACAACATGTAAAATGGCTAAGTCTCGACCTCATACTTTCCTTGTCACACCTTTCTTATGTTGAAATTCCATGCACACCCACACACTCCCTTTCTGTGCTCTCCATCCTTATGTGCCTTGAGACTTAGGTTGAAATTCATCCACCAAAATTACCCCACACTAATCGTGCATTGTCACCCTTAGTAATGGGAATCATGCCTTGTTCCTCCAAAGAATAAATAATAAGGAACAAAATAATAACTATACATAAGGAATGAAAGAATACATGGGTGCTCTATTCTTGAGAAGGAAATAACAACTCAGGGTACTCATTCTTAATTTATTTCTCTAATTCATTCCAGTCACCTAGCACCTTCTTTGTCTTCTCTGGGATGTCTACAAGTACTCCTTCCATTTCATCCAGGTCATATTCTCTCCCTCGTTTAGAGCACCCTAAGAATATTTTCATACTCGAGACCATCCCATCCATCACATCCATGTGTCAGATATAAGTTTCTTTGTTTCTTTGATTCTCTCCTTGTGAGGGTCCTTGGCTGCTGTAAGTGCATCACACTTTTATGCTATTAATGTAAGACTCTCCTCACGCCAAGTGTCTCATTGTTCTTTGCAGCATGGACGCATTCTCGTCAACTAAATTCCTTGTCTTGAAGATAACTCTAGGGTTTGCACATATATTTAATGATGAATCTGCCATATTAATTTCATCTCTCAATGTCTCGAAGCAAAGACTCATACCCAAATATTCTTCATGTTATTATAGCTTTTATTTTTCCCCTCAGGCTACAATTTATTCTTCCGTCTATGTAGTCCACATCTCCCTTACTTCCTTTGGCACACTTGAATGCTTCTTAAGTAATAGGTGAATGAAATATTGTAGGAAGTGCAAGGAGGACTGATATGTTTTTTGTATGTTCATCAATGTATGGATGTGTGTTAGTTAAAACATTTTTGAGCTCTACTACAAAATACAAGACTTGATGTCTTCTCTCCCTATATTTCTTGCGTACTTTTTATTAGTTGTTCCACTTGATCTTTTAGGATATTTTCTCCTCCATCACATCTCTCAAGACGAATTTCTTATCAATATTTCTCCTTGCTACCTACGATGTTATCATGTTCAACGCATTACTTGTTTGCTCATCGGTAAAATCTATAGGCTTTACTATCCATTGTATTCCCGAGCCTATTTATTAATCTTCCTCATCACACATGCACCCTCCTTGACATAAACTTATGGATCATCAATATGCATTTTCATACTCTAAGCTAACTAGTTTCAAAGTGCGCATATTATCCTCCTCGTGGTCCATGAGTTCCCAACCGTAAACTCCTCAGTTTCAAAGTACTTTGAAACCTAGCATGAATGATCTTTGTGGGCTCATCAATAAATTGAGATGTGGGAGTCTTATACATTTATCCCTTATCTTTTCCGTAGTGCCTACCCTTTGGAAAATACATTCCAACATCAAGTATTGGTCCCTTACCTATATGTGCATCTGTAGGCTCATCGGATGGTTTGCTCTTATCTTCATCCTTTGTTGCATGTGTAGTGCCACTAATTACTTCACACTCTTTGAAATCCTATACATCATGCTTCACTTCTTTTCCCAAGGTAATATGGGTCTTCTTAATGGTCCTGTGAGATGTCATCTAAATTTCCACCCTCACAATCCCTAGTGGGAATATATTTGCGCCTCTTTTTCTCTAGTTCTTCCTTTACTAGAGAGTTTTTAGGCAACCTCTTAGGTGGATGTGAAGGCCCATTGCCTTGATTCCTTATCTTTCTCAATAATCTCCTAAATTTTTTATCCTCAACACCGTCCTTTACCAAACCTCCCTAGTGCTTGTTTCCATTTTACTTCTTCACTTTCTTCTTACCTGGAGGATTTGTTTCACACGTTCTCTTCTCTACTACAATTGGCTGCCTTCTTCCACCATGATCTAGGCCACCACCTTGTCTTCTTTCAGTTTTTCCTCTTCTTATTCATCATGGGGAAAATTAGACTCTTCATCTTGTAATGTGCCCATGGTAATCTTCCCTTTGGGTAGTTCAGAAGCCTAAACTCATTTTCAATATATTTTCCATTTTATAATTTGGGCTTAAGGTAGATGTATACCTTAGCCACTCTAGACTTCCTAGTCACCAAGATGATGGAATTAATATTGATATCATCTGAAATTAACTTTTCTATATAAGAATGGTAGTCATAATCCACTTTGTTTGTGTTAAAGGTTAACCTATGCATGTTTGAGAACTTGTGCACCGAGGCCTGAAAATAGTGCAGGGTGAACACATATGGGAGCTTGCACCAAGGGCCTCAATTTCCATTCTTCATTCCAAAATCCCTATAGATAAATGTTGATTATATAAAAATGGGCCTATTTCTCTAATACCAAAAGAAGGTCCTTGGGTATTCTCCATTCATACTCAAAATATTTGTGCAAGTGCTCATACCTGATTTCTATCCTTTGCTTGAAGGGTCCACTCATGTATCCATCACATGTATACTTTGAAAATATTTTTGCAAGAGACCTTTTCTCTTCAAGTAATTTCAAATATTATCTTTTGGCCCATCGGACACTCTAATTTCTACAAACACTATGGATAAAAGGATAACACCAAAACTTATCTTGTTTCCCTAATGCCTCTCGTAATGATAGTTTCGGTAATAAAGGATGAAAAGTTGTAAATCACCCCTTTCTCGTCATCTTCATAGAAATATTTAGCCATATTTTTTCACACCGAATCCATCGCTCTGGTTATTCATCTTGGTAAGGAGGTGCACAACTAATAGGATCACATGGTATTTTTCCAACTTGCAGATATCCATTATGTGCCCTCCCTTCGCATAACATAACATTTTTCTAGTTGTCTCTACACCTTCATCATTAGTAAGATAATCGTGATCTCAAGTGCTCAAAATTATGAACCCTATAAATTTCCCTATTAAGGGCGTGGTAAGTCGCATTCCCACCCATAAAAATAAAATAAGTCCTCATGGACTCGGGTCATCAGCAAGTGGTAAAGTTTTTTTGTCTTTCCAAAATATGGGAGCTCATAGAGCTATAAGACTCCAACATTTGATAGTAGTTTCTCTCTTGCATCATCATATACTGCCATGTCATTCTTTGTTCATAAATCTATCTTCACCACTAACAAATTTTCCAATTCATCCTTATTATCCTTAGTCTGATGATTGTAGTCACTCACTTTTCTCCATTTGATATGTGACTCCCAATCACGGCCCATGAATACACCTTATGGGTACTGCATTTTTGAAAATTGACTTTCGGAGGTATCTTCCACCTCTGTTTCCACTTCCTTTTGCTTCCCGCCCTTGTGGTTTCTCAAGGAGCTCATTTTTGTGCCATTGTGATAATAAAATGTGTTCTAACGGTAGATTTGAGCTCGCAACTTAAAATCTGTGTGCCATAACTTTCCCTCAAACCCTAACTCACAAATTTACTCCCGTATGTCTTTTCTTTGCTCAAACACCTTATTTTATGGAGTGCCAATGATGTTGTGAAAAATATCTCTAGTTCAATTTCTATAATCATTTTTCTACGCACTTTTCCACACAACTTGATCTTTATCTCACTCGAACACTTATCTTCATAATGCAAGGTAAAAATGATATCGCAAGCCCTCCTTTTATAACTTTTGCAATTTTTTTACATTTATTACTCTCCATCTACCATTGTATTCATCATTAAATGGTATTTTTAAATATTTCCATGCATTGTTTTTTCGTGCCCTTGTCGTAACCTTTTAGCGCTCACTACTCCTTGGCCATAGACCTCTTTATGCGTGCCTTCATGTGCCAAATTTTTATCTAATGTTCCTCTCACCAAGTAGTTTCCCATGTTTCTTCCTACCTCGCATTCCATTGTGCATCCATCCATTTATGTGTGGTCTTCACCTTATGAGAATTTTTCCTTAATCCACACATTTATTTCAAGATCCTACACCAAATTTCTTTAAGGCATACCCATATTTCAAAGGACATTTAATCTTGGCTCCTGTTATCATGTATCTACTCCACCCCATGCTAAAATTATGTGCGGTCATTTACGCATGAAATCACTTAGGTAGTAATTAGCTACAGGAGTGCAAGCACACTTATTAAAAAAATGAACTAAATTGAAAAAGCATAACAACATTGAAATGAAACACATACAAATGAAATGCATTAAGGGAAATATAATCTAAATGGCAATACTACCTTATGAAAAATACCAAGAAGACTTATTTATAGTAGGGCTTCATCCTGCTCCTGTTGAAGCAACCAGGAAACCGAGTGCCATCTAACACCTTTAACTAGTAAGCACCTAAATCAAGTATGTAAGTCACAACATAGGGTCCCAACTAATGCACTTGGAAATTTTCAGGATGGCATAAAAACTTCAAATCATTCAAAAGAGCCATCTATCCAATCGTAATCTACTTATTCTTAATATGCCTATCATGTCATGCCTTCCACTCGGCCTTTTCTATCTTCTCGGCTCCACCAAGCAAAGAGGCACCTATAGTCCAATTGCATCATTTTTTACATATGTTATTCAAGTTCTTTTCATCATCCAATCCTCCTATGCACACAATACACAGGATGGTAACATGAATTCAACCGGCCTTATAAAGATTCTATACAATCCTTGTAAATCATTTCCTCGAAAGTATTGCCAATAGAATCTTACGTGCGGTAGCATTTCCTACACAATGTCCACCGCAATCCCACCATGAGCTTCCTCCATAATTGTAGTACAATCATGCTCAAGTAAACATTGGTGCAAAACCTCATCCTGACCTAAGTTGTATAAATACTCACTAATCAACATGTAAGATGCGACATGTATGGAATTTTTTTCTTTTCTATACTTTTCATCCCTTTAAGCACCACACCAATACATAAGAATATAGTAATGTCCTCTAAGTCAGAGGGTGTGTGGTTCAATATGAAAAGTTGTGCATCCAAAATTCTATCCTCAATGCTTTGCGCTTCCTTGCCTGAGTTAATCCTTGACAAATTATCTGGTCCAAAATTTCTCTTTCTCAGCTTCACTACAATCAGTAAAGTCAAATTCCTAAAAAAAAAAAATCTAGTGAAAATGTGACCCATAAAATAGTCTTGTTGAGCAGATACTTAAGTGCCATGTGATTTGTATAAAATATAAACAAATTTGCTAATAAGTATTGTTTAAACTTGTGTAACGCGTAAATCATGGACAATGCTTCGCGATTTGTAGCTATATAATTTTGCTAAGCTAGGTCAATTTCTTGCTCACAAAGAAAATAGGATTATCAACAATACCTTCACCATGTTATGCTAACATGTGCCAATGGCCATGCTAGAAGTATCTACATGTACATGAAATAGTTTGTCCTAAGAAGGAAAGTGTATAATGGGTGTAGAAGTAAGTCTTTCCTTCAATATCTCAAACATTTTCTATTGCGCCTCATCCCAATGGAACTTTCCTTTGCTCTTCAACAATTACTCCAAGGGTGGGACAACAACGAGTAGCATATCCCTTAATGAAATTTCTATAATAACATGTATGTCCTAATAATCTATGCACCTGATTTGATTGGTAGGTTCCTCTAAACCCAAGATAACTGTAACCTTAGTAGGATCTACCAACAAACCTTCTTTTCAAATAATGTGTCCCAACAAAGTCCCAAAGGGTGTAGCAAAGATACACTTCTTATATTCAAGGAGATGATTAACTACCTACAACGCTAAACAATGAGTCTCAAGTTGTCACAATGATCTTTTACCAGCCCATATATAGTCCAATCATCCTAATAAACTTGTAAAAATTTATGTCCAAAGTCCTCAAAATCTTGTACAACAATGCGCTAAAAGACTGTAGGTGCATTCTTCAACCAAAAGGGCATAATGGTATATGCGAAACTTCCCATTTAGTGGTGAAAGTTGTCTTTTCTTGGTATTCTTTAGCTATGCGCACTTGATGATAACCAGAGAATCCATCAGTGAAAGAGTAAATCTTGCGCCCTGCAACGCCTTCCAAGATATCTTCGTAAAGGTGCAGGAAAAGGATCTATAACACAAGTAGCACTCAACTCCCTATAATCCACACAGATCCTTATCCTTACATATTTCTTTATGCTTATCACCATAGGTCTAACCCTACTCGACTCCTCAATGGGCTCAATGATTTTAGACTTCAACATCTTATCAATATCTTCCTTTACCTTGACGTTGATTAGGATTCATCCTGTAAGGCATCTTCCTAACCGAGTGGCACCTTCTTTTAATTTGATCCTCTTCTCACCCAAAGAGTGGTGTGCATTCCGCTCAATTCATGATATCCTCGTGGAAATAAATCCTGGAAGCCGCGCACCAACTCAATTATCTTAGAAACCTCTTGTTAAGACCAATAATCACCAATAATGGCCTCCTTAGGTTTTGTATCTATTCCGATGTTTACTTTCTTTATTTTCATAGTCTCATGATAAGGCACACATTTTCATTTGCATTGTCCAAGACCTCATGCGGACTTACAAGGTGTGGTCAACATCCATATTTTCCACTTTTTCATCATCAATAATCTACACTAGTTTACGTTTTTCTTTTTCTAAGCAGGCACACACAAGCTTCTCCTCATCTCTCCTCTTCTTATTTAAAGCATGCATACGGGTATAACTCTCCAAACATTTCTAAAAGAATTTCCTTAGCATTTGAACTATCCCCCATCATAACAAGTTTGATAATTTGTAGTACTTCATTGACCGAGGTTTTAGTATAAAAATAATCAAATGTATGGATCCTACCTGAGGTCATCTCCTGCCAATCAACTGTTATCCTTGTTAACTCCGCATGAACATACCATGCATGAACATAGCCAATTAGGGTGACGTAGAACTTATGTATCCATAGTGATGGTGGGAAGGCCTCCGACCCTCCATCTAGAGTCTCTCACATTTCTTAACGTGGTGCGAACTGTAATCCTTCGCATGAAATTTAGATATCCTAAATGGTAAATTGTTCCTAAGAGACCTATTAGAGAGGGTGATTCTCACTTCTCGCCACTCCAAAAGGTTATCTCTCGTGTGTATTCCACCATCACATTGATGTATCATGCAGGTATAAAATAGCATATTTCATCTTTCTACTTGGTCTATTTTGGTTATAATGTTCCTTGTCATCCACCGAGCTTCCATGGTGCATAGAAATACATTAGGATTCCATTCACAAATATACCGAGGTACCTCTTTAATTCCAAAGTGCCTAACAATGCATGAAATGATTACAGGAGTGATTGTGCTCTTGATATCTCGCCCCACCATTTCATACATTCCATGTGCCTAGTTATCACAGGCAATATTTGTAGCATCACTCATCGACTAAGCATCATCCCACTGAATAACACCTTCCTTAGATGGTTCAAGTAACTCAGGATCTCTAACTTTGTGTGCATATATTCTGTTCAAATCCTCTTCACTTAAAGGTTCTATATAAGGTGTATCTTTCCCATATGTCAATGGAATAATCATGCACTCCTCTTTGTTCTCAAAACTGATATAACCTTTATTAAAGCGTAGATAAAAATTATTCGCATAACACCAAGGGCACCTAAGTAATTCCAGAAAACTATCTAATTTGAAAAGCACCAAGACCTCAAAGTCCCTAGTAAACTTGGCCCCTTGTATAGTAATAATGGCATCCTTCA
Organism: Taxus wallichiana var. yunnanensis; assembly: GCA_018340775.1. NCBI lineage: Eukaryota > Viridiplantae > Streptophyta > Pinopsida > Cupressales > Taxaceae > Taxus > Taxus wallichiana. The sequence goes on from CM031239.1 coordinate 426,624,402, forward strand.
ATACTCCAATGGGTGTGGCTTTAGTCCTATTTTCCATATACAACATGTTTGAAGATGGCTGTAATGGTGGCCTCCCCATCTGATTCCACACATCCAAGGTGAGTACATTTACTTATGAACTTGTATCAATCAGAATGTTACTCAAAATCCATCCATCAACAACTGTATTCAAAGTGATATCTTTATTATACTCAAGAATGTGAGGTGGTAAGTTTGCATGCAATATCTATCTCTCACGCTCAACTCCAACATGCGGTACCTTCTCCCTTAACCATTCCCATAATAAAGGAATGATTTTTTCTTGGTGCAAAATATTACAAACCTCCTTTAAGTCATCAATTTATTTCTGAGGAAGCTCAACTACTTTTTCCTACTCCAACTTCCGCGACTGCTCCTTCAAGCATTGTATTTCACCCTACAAATTTCTCGATAACCTCCATAGTTTCTCAATAGAATTCCTTCGATGGGAAGGATCTTGACACTTTGCATGCACTACCTCTTATTTGGTAATAATAGGCTTCGCTTTGGGGTCTCACGAGCATGTGCAACCTCAAAGATGTGTAGTTACTAACACCGGTATTACCTCAAGATCAGGCACTAACTTTGGCATCCACTAATCTTCCACAATGTCTTGTACTCTAACCATTCTCGCACACGTATCCTACTTTTTCTTCTTTATCATATGATCATAGAAAATTTGGGCATTCCTCAAACTTGTGATTCTTTTTACACCATGAGAAATTAATGTTCTGAGGGTATTCATGCCCATAATGATCAGGGGATCCACATGTGAATAAGGTCCCTTATGGGAATTCACCTCTTCCACCACCATGACTTTGGCCTCTAAATCCTTCATGGTTAGCTCTACCTCTATCACCTCCATAGAGCACCCTTCATTGTGATTATGGTTATGATGTTCACCTTGTTCCTTAGAATTATTTGCAACATTGGTATGACGCATACAAGTTTCAATAAAGCATCATGAATTTGATCAATCAATATGTAATTATTTATATCATGAGTGGCAGAATTACAAATCTTACAATAACAAGACAAGTTCTTCCCGATCACGCATTGCAATAAAGGGTACCAACTTGAATCATGATCCAAGTGACAGATCTCATAATTCACAACAACATGGTGCATACCGATTTAGGAGGAAACTATCCTTAGTATGCCCTTCCACCTCATAATCCGTACACCAAATACCACTGCACATCTCATGGGATGAATTTGATGATATTTTTAATACTGTTTTTCCATAGATGTAATCGAGCCTCCAAAATGTGCTAACTCCAATGTCTATGCTTCTAACTTGCTCAGCATGTAGATATGCTTTCAAAGCCTTGTGTAGATCTCAAACATCTTATGAGAGAGCACCTTCTGAAAGGTGTGATCAAACCACCAATAAACCACTAAGCATGTTGGCTAGGTTGGATGTCCTAGGAAAAATTTGACAACAAAGTTCAAAAATGGGCATCATACTCCCTAACACTCTCAGCCATGCCCTACTTAATGTCCTTTAGTGTCGATGCTTTTCTATTCAAAATCGTATATCAAACTCAGCCTAAGAAAGAATCATACAACACGTTGTAGTCTACACAATTCTGTTTTGGATCATACTTCCTATACCAACTATGCGCACACCCTTGCAACGTTGTAGTAAATTAATTTTCATTACGCTTAGAGCTTTGATGCCCTTAGCATGCCATAGTATTTCACACATGTGTACATGCTCGCATTGCATATTTAATTCCTTTGTATTCTAATAGGTGAAGAGATATATCATAATAGACTTATGGGGGTTAGTGCGGACTATGCCCACTAAATATAGAACCTGTATTACCTCCATTATTCCCTCCACCTCCAAAACCACCAAATCCACTAGATCTCAAACCACATTATTCTTTTGACCCTCCTCCAATAAAGCAGGTACCGAACCTGAGGATGAGCTACTATGTGTTCCAACTTTTGTGCTAAATTGAATGCCCATGGTCTACAAATTTGTGCTACTTCTAGATGTATTCCCAAAAATTTACGTGCCCAAGCTCTGTGCAGATGACATGCCAGAAAATATTCCTCCAACTGGACCTCCCAACAATGAGGATGACATCTTTTCCTCCATAGATGAATGTGCTATCTGATTAACTCCTTTACTCAAAGGAAAATGGAAGCTACATGTCACTACTAAAGTACATATACTAGCTTGATTCTCAATAACTATCTTAGGGACTGGAACACCAAGTGCAAGGCCTAGGTCACCAAGTGTGAAATGATGTGCGCTCATGGCTCTTATTTTTCTTCATTAGATGTACTCTCATAAGAAGTCAAGGGGATTCTCTACTAACTTATCTTAATGGGGAGTACCAACTACTCAGTTCCACATCCTCCACGTGAACCTCAAATCCTTTGCATATCACCTTTCTCCATAACTCCATGGACTCTCGGCGCCATGTTTCCTCACTAATTTCTTATCCTTCGCTTCATTATACTTAAGCTGATTTTTTAATCTTCTCTCTTGTTCTTTGTTAGGTCCGCTATCTTTCACTACACCTACTCCCGCCCGCACACGTGGTAGGATTTAGCTAGCCATAGGTCACGCTTACAAATCAAGAGTTACCATAAAGATATTAATTACTAAAGGGATAGTGTGTAAATAAGATCCTCTAGGCTCATGCAAGAACTGAAACTCAACAACCTCGTGGACAAGGATAAGTTGTAACAACATATTACAAAGTGTAAATATGCAAAACACCACTCCACTAGTTATCTATAGTGTGTGTCCAAGCCAATCAACATCATGTAGAGTCTCGGTAATATTCCCGAGTCCATACAGCGGTTGTTCTATACCTCCAATTTCTCTTTGATGCATATGCTACCAGGCACTCATATAACTCTATAGGGAAACAATAAAAATATCTCATAGATTTCATGATACATATGTTCTTCAACCAAATGCGAGCATCAAACTCAGTCCAAAGTGTTACATTTCTTAGAAAAACCTTCCTCTAAATTCTCGACCCAACTCTTAATATCGACCAAAGTCAACCAATATGTCTTCATTATGTAACATCCTTGTAATAACTTAAAAAGAGGTCCCGACAATTGAACCAAAATGTAGTCTTTTTACCAATAACAACCCAAGACACGTTGGCACATGACTCAGAATATATGTGCTCTCAACCAAAGTGTGCAAGGGTACTAGGTCCCTCTTCCATAACAACCATGTAAATATAAACCACACCTAGATCTAGATCACAACCATATGCAAGAATGAGCTAAACAAGAATCAAGATCATGTTTACTAAGAAAGATCCAGTTATAGATAGGTCAATAACCAATATCCATCTACAACGATCCATTATATTAGTTAATATAAAACAAAAAAGCTGAATACATACATAATAGTATCACCATAAGTCATGCGCACTCATAAACCAACAACATAACTCTACTACAAAGTGGAACTACTAAAACCATGCAAATCAATACATATATATATATAGGGGTGGGGACTTTCCTTCACCACCTAAGCATCCTCAAAATAGGCTACATGCTAAGAATAGCCATGTGCCACTTACAAAGATAACAAGGAGCATGCAAGCTCTTCTAACAATAGATATCCTATAGATAACTTCAGTTCCAATCCTATTTTTAGCCCAAAACTATGCATGTCTCTTGAACTTCCATTCATCTCAAAATAAATTTGCATGGCCTCCAAGTCTTCATGCTTTTCATATCCATGTGTGCTCCACACTCCAACCTATTCTTAGCCACAACATGTAAAATGGCCGAGTACCGACCTAATACTTCCTCGCCGTGCCCTTCTTCGTTGAACTTCCACCTACACCCACGCACTCCCTTTCTACACGCCCCATCCTTATGCGCCTTAGTACTTAGGTTGTAATTCATCAACCCAACATAGCTCCTAAAATTTAAAGTAAAATATCTAGAAAATCTGGTTATATGAAACATACTTGGGTAGTGTAATATGGAAACCGAGTTAAGAAAAAGTAGAATAATGCTTATTTGAGGTTGATTTACAACTTCCGTAACTAGAAACCTCAATAGACCTTAATTCCAAGATCGAATTAAGGTTTGGATACCATCATTTGAGAATAAGAGATGAGAGCATACACAAAAAGTTTCCAAACTCGTTATGGTCGTTATGAGTTCACTGATCGCCTTTTGGAATTACAAATTCTTTCGCAGCTTTTATGAACCTGATGAACAATGTCTTTAGATATTATTTAGACAAATTTATTTTAACCTTCCTAGATAATATTTTAAAATATACTCTAGGATGGAAGAAGAACATCATGAGCACCTAAGGTTGGTTTTGGAAATTTTGAGAAAACAAAAATTATATTTAAAGCTATCTAAATGCACCTTTTTCAAACCTCAAGTACACTATCTTGGTCACATTATATCAAAATAAGGCATATCAGTTGATCCATCTAGGATCCAAGCAATTATGGTTTGGCCTGCTCCTAAGAATGTGCATGAAGTGTGAAGCTTTATGGTCTTAGCTGTGTATTATAGGAGGTTTTTGGAAGGATTTTCCAAGGTTACGAGTCTAATTACTTCAAAAGATAAAAAAGGGGAAAAGGTTTTTTAGAATGAAAATTGTGAGAATGCCTTCCATCTATTGAAAGAAAAGTTGACGACAACTCCCATCTTGATGGTTCCTGATCCTAATGGGGAGTTCACAGTGGTCACGAGATGCGTCAAGAGACAATTTTTGGGGATTTTTTCACAGGATAACCAATTTTTGCATAAAATTCAATGAAAATCAAGAAAGGAGAACTAAATTATGCTCCACATGATTTGGAGTTAGTAGTTATTGTTCATGCCTTGCGAACTTGGAGGCACTTCCTTTAGGGAAACCATTTGAACTCAAGACTAATCACTTGGGTCTCAAATATATTTTTACTCAACCTAACCTAAATTCCCACCAGAGACGTTGGTTAGAGTTTTTGAGTGAGTATGACTTTGATATTGAGTACATTAAAGGAAAGGAAAATAGGGTCACAGATGCACTAAGTCAGAAAAGAAACATAGCCGTCATGGTCACTGCTCGACTAATTTTAGACAACATATCCTAGAAAATCTACCATCTAATAAATTTTACAAGTAGGTCAAGGCTTCTCTTGAGGTTGATAGTTGAGATCATAGGTATGAGGGCTATCAGATAGAGAGAGATGGACTCTTGAGGTTTAATGATAGAATATATGTTCCAGTCATGGTGGTTTATGAACCATAGTTTTGGAGGAAGCACATGGTGATCCCTATTCAGGTCATCCTAGGGTGACTAAGATGGTAGTAGATGTTAAACAGTTATATGTATGGCTAGGTTTGAAAAGAGATATTACATATTTTGTTGTCAAATGTTTAGAATGCTAGTGTGTCAAAGTTGAGCATGTGCATCCTGCAGGGTTGTTGTACCCACATAGTGTTGTCAAGAGGAGGTGATTAATGTTATATTGAACTTATTTAATAAATATAAATGTGCACATATCAATAAATGAATACAAAAAAATTAAATAACACAATAACATAATAACACAGGATTTAACATGGAAAACCCCAATGGGGTAAAAAACCATGGTAGAATAATTTCCATTATGTGAGAAAATTTTCACCTAGTCCAGTAACTCCCTCCTCACTTCTACTCCATATTTTTAACTTGAATTACATAATTATCTGAATATGACCTATATTCATATTTAAATAACCCGAAGGGTTATGACCTTCTTAAGTGATGGAGCACACCCCGATTTAATATTAGTTAATAAATAACTAACAACCTAATATAAATTTTATATTTAAATAATAAGAATAACTTATATTCTATATTATTTAACTATAAACTAAATATTATGATCACTTAATATTATAGTTCTAACACTCCCCTTAATATTAAGTGGGGATCCATATGCCAACATTACCTGTTTGTACAACAGGATTTACAAATCCATAAACCCCAAAGGTTTAGGCTAGCATATGTATTTTTGAAGGAATTATAACACCTTCATCATGCTCAACTTACCTTTTGGTACAAAAGGATTTGGAATCCATAAATCAGAAGTATGATTTAGGCTAAGCATGATTTGTGAGACTAAATCCCACCATTTCTCATGGAAAAATTCTTAAACCGCATCTCTAGGATCCTTTTATAACACAAGGACCTCCTTTACAAATAGATGCACACATTAGACTATATTTTTCGTAAACTCTATCAGTTTACATAGATCATAAAGATATTTTTACAATGCTTTATACTAGAGCAGAAGTATAGAGGAGAAGGAGTCAACAACCGACCGACCATTAGGAGGTGACATTTCCATGCACACTCCCCTCAATGGCAACTCTGAAATGCCAAACATTGCACACACTTGCATTATTTTACAACAAAAATGGCTCATAAACATAACTGCAATCTTGATCTTCATAATTGGAGATCTCTATCACCGTAGAGAATCTTCTCTCAAATAACATGCATATGAAATTCAATATGCTTAATTCTTTGATGTTGAACTATATTCTTTAGCAAGAGTAATACAATTCGACAACCACATAGAAGAGGAATAATTCCTTCAACTTCCATGTGTATCTCTTCCAACAATCGCTTTAGCCACATGGCTTCTTTTCTACTTCCATTGTACTTCTCTACCTCGTAGAGGAAATGGATATTGTTGGTTAATTTTTTGTTCCAAGAAATGGTTCCTACACCAAAAAATTGAACATAAATCTAGTATATTTTATATCTAACACAACATCAACATGGTTAGAGTTACAATATCCATATAGACATCATAATAAGCATATAAATCATTATTGATTTCACTTTTAACTATCTATAAAATTTAAACATTAGTTGTATAATAAATAATATAAAAATATGCTTAACAACTAACCATGTTAAAATATGTTGAAAATTTTCAACATACTATTCTTGTAAAATATGTATTAGATGCAATTAGTATTGGATGTCTCTAATACAAATGCAAAGGTGTCCCCAAGTGTCATTTGATATGCATATAATAATATTTTAGTAATCACATACTACAAAATTTTAATATTTTATCAAAAACATATATATCTAAGCCTTTACAAATGAGATAAGGCTTGATAGATAACATATCTAAAAATATAATCAAATCATACAAGAATAATCACATAATTTATTGAAAACATGATCCAATAACATTGGAATTTTTTTTGGCTTGAAACAATGATCATGTTAGCACCCTTCAATACATTTTAAAGGTGGTAAAATTAATCCGAGACATGTCATCTATGATCAATTTTTCATACCAAAAATGAACACATTCTATATTTGAATAACCTAAAAAATAAGCAAAATTATAAAACACATATAATTCATTTTGTGTATGTTTTTAATTGTAGCTACTTCTAGTTTATTTTTACTAACCCATCTGAGTTAATTATGAAAGAAAACACAACTTCTTTTTTAACAGATATAAAATAAAAGATATACTTTTCATTTAGAAGTAATATAAGTAGTTTATAAAGCTATTATATTAGCACTATGATTATTCTCATCATCTTCATCTTGATTTTGATATGATTTATTCATTTTTTATTTTTGAAATTTGACTTTTTTTTCAATTTACAATCTTCTTTCTTATGTCCAAATTTCCCACACTTATGACATTTACCATCAAAACTAATTTTTAATTTTCTTGGTTTCTTTTTTTACCAGAAGTTTAAAAGTTTATTTTTGATTCTTGTTGAACCTAGAAGGTTTACTTTTTTATTTTTGAGCAAGAAGTGCCTGAGTGACATTCTCTTTTGAATCAAAGTTTGTCATAACTTGCTCTTCCTAAACCAAGAGAGCACTAAGGGTTTGCAAATCTGGAATGTCTTATTTTGTTTGATATTTAGAATTCAAAATTGAAATGAAATTTCTAAATTTCTCATGAATATTCAACTAAATAATGAAATAAAACAATTTATCCTGAATTAAGTTATAGCTACACCCATCTAACTGAGACTTAATATTTTTATTTTTGATAAATAATTTATCACTTTTTCATCTCCCTTCACAAGAGTTGTCATAATCTCTAAAATCTATTTAATGATTTTTGATAAATGCGTACCTTCGAGCATCGATTATAATTGAGTCCAAGTCTCACTCAAACTTTCTTGATTCCTTATATGAAGCATAAAATCATCCTGGAAACTTTGTAAAATGATAGAAATCACCTCTTGTACTTTTTGTTGATACAGAATGACGTTGTTTGCAGTTTCTTGTCTTCCGATTAGAGCCTTTTCAGTTCCATTCACAACTGCCCATAATTTGCATGAGCCATGAATTTTTCCTTCAATCGAATCTTCCAAATGTTGTAATTATTCCCATTCAACATATGATATTTATCAATTGAAAAATGATTAGACCCCATTTTATGTAAATAGAATTAAATAATTAATGAGGATTAAAAAAGAGTTTTACTAGAAATCTCGTTTTCGTCGTTAATCCTCGTAATTGAAAAAATGATAAGATTATGCCCAAAAAGGAGGTCCTGTCAATTGGATAGTCTATACATGAATGTATTAGTATGATATCAAAAATAAATTGAAATGTGAGTGATTTTTTTTTAGTTTTCTATCTAAAATGATGAAAAGGATTCAATTATGTTGCAAAAATATATCATTTCAAAAAACTACTATATTATTCTAATTATTTTTTACAAAAATAAATAACTTAACAATTAATTTATATTTTTGAAAAAAGAAGCAAAATAATACTAGTATATATTAAAAATTGGGAGCTCTTGCTCCTATATTGTTTAGAATTTCTATCAACTTGGCAAGTTTTTCATCGAGCCAATTTTAATCATTATTCATTAATCCATCGAACCATATACTATCAAATTTAAATTGAATCTTATCAATAAATGAATGTCAAACCATATCAATCAATAATCAAACCGCATATATACCAAAAAAGCACCACTTTTAACTCACACAACCTCCTCTTAACTCAATCGAGCACATAGACAACTTGGGTAGGCCGTGAAGGGACAACAGAATACGGTCACTACACAATGTGGAATTTTTTTTTAAAAAACCTAAAGGCTTATAAAGCCTTTGTCTTTCATACACCGTCCCCATGTGGGACTAAACTATTCCATGGAGAAAGCATGGGGGCCCATGGTGGAAGGTGGTCTGGACGTATGGGGGACCGCAAAGGGCACGTGGAGGTTACAGAGAGTAGTTGGGTGTAGGCAATGTAGTGTGAACCACTTGGTGCAAGGGGAGATAGGGGTGGAAGGGAATGGGGCCACTCCCCTTTTATATAAAAATCACACCATATAAATAAAAATAAGGTCACTTTAAGTTTTATTTTGTATAGTTTATAATATAAACTATAGATTATAAATTATATAAATTAGGTTTATATAAACTATATAGTTTTATATTTTATTTTCATTTTTTGATTATTTTTATAAAACACAATCTTATAGATTTAATCTATAATGTATATAAAAAATATAGTTTATATTAACTATAAACTATAGGTGCAACCCTTATTAAAGGGGGTCCAGAAGGACATGAGAGAAGTTTTTGAAATTCAAAGTTGAAAATAATAAAAATATTTTACATCACTAGGGGACAAGAGGTTTGATCTAACCAATAAAAAAATTTGAAACCCCTATTCTCATGGAATCTTGTCTCCTCTGTGAACTGGGTTTCACTTTGAATTTTACCCTCTCTTTTTAACATCTCATATTTAAATTAGCCTGCACACTTCAAAAAACTATAGAAATATAATAAAATATTTCACATAAATGTTTAACCCTTACCTCTATTTTCCAGGCCCTAGTAATTCTTTTGAGTTTGAGTTTTCACGTGAGGGTTAAAATATTTCAAAGAAGTTTCCACTTGTGCACACTCACATTAATACATCCGGAAAGGGAAGGGGGGGTTAAATAGGATCCTAACCAACTAACCAACTAACTTCCCAACCAATGTAACTTTAGGATTATTTTAAATTATTTAATCCCGCTCTAGTACCATGTCAGGATGAGGGGATTAATGTTATATTGAACTTATTTAATAAATATAAATGCACATACACATAAAAAATAAATAAAGTAAATAACACATGATTTAACATGGAAAACCCCAATGGGGTAAAAACCAGTAGAATAATTTCTATTATGTGAGAAACTTTTCACCCAAATTCCAGTAAATCCCTCCTCACTTCTACTCCATGATTTAACATGAATTACATAATTATCCAAATATGACCTATAGTCATATTTAAATAACCCGAAGGGTTATGACCTTCTTAAGTGACGGGCACACCCCGATTTAATATTAGTTAATAAATAACTAACAACCTAATATAAAGTTTATATTTAAATAATAAGAATAACTTATATTCTATATCATTTAACTATAAACTAAATAGTATGGTCACTTAATATTATAATTCTAAAAGTGTGCTTAATGAAAATGGAAAGTTATCATTATGAACTTTGTTCAAGGACTCCAAATGTCTACAAACAAACATGATGTTGTTTTAGTGGTGATTGAAAAACTCACCAAAGTGGCACATTTCATTCCAGGAAACTTGACAGATGATGCACCCACTCTAAACACGAATATTTGTGAATGAGTATATTTAGACTTCATGGATTTCCAGAGAATATAATTTCAGATCATGATGCTAGGATGACTTCTAGGTTTTGGCAAACCTTGCATGTAACCCTTGGTACAAAACTCAATTTCAGCACCACATACCATCCCGAGACAAATGGACAAGTAGAGATATTCAATCAAGTTTTGGAATACATACTTCACTACTACATGGAACAACAATATATATGGGAGGATTATCTCGCCTCTTAGTTAAGTTTTGCATACAATAACTTCACTCAATCTACTTTGGTAATAACTCCTTTTAGGATTTTTATGGTCATAAGTGTTAGACTCCCATTAGATGGGATAAGAAGGAGGATAGAATCCACGATAGGACCTAAAATACTTGTGGAGATGGAAGAGTAGGTAATACGAGATCAAGGAAATATTGGTTGATGCAAAGAGATAGATAGAAGAGCTATGCAGTAGTAAAAATAACTCCACAAACTTTAGAGAAAGGGGACAAGTTATTCCTTAGAGTAAAAAAAAGAAAATTTTAATCAAGTTTGGGAACGATTCCAACCTTGCTTCATGATATATGGGACCTTTCAAGTTTTTTTAGGTGATTAATCTAGTGGCATATAAAATTTCTTTACCACCCATTTTATCTCAACTCTATAATTTTTTTATGTCTCTTTACTTAAGAAACATCATCCAGATGTATCTCATGTTATTGATTGGAAATATTTATAGGTGGAGGATCCAAGAGTGGTTGGTAAAATCCCTGTGAATCATTGATACTCACAAACTTCATTTGCAGAATATAGATATTTCTCAGTGTAAGGTCCAATGGGACCAATACTATGAGAACAATGCTACATGGGAGGACATGGATGAAGTTCTTCGGAAATTCCCACATCTATTTGATTAGACATTATGGTCATTTGATAGACACTTGATACTTTTATTTGATTAGACATTATGATCATTTGATAGAAACTTGATACTTTTATTCGATTATACATTATGATCATTTGATAGACACTTGATACTTTTATTTGATTTTACATTATGATCATTTGATAGATACTTAATACTTTTATCTGATTAGACATGTTATGTTTTAAACACTTATCATTTCATCTGATAAAACATGTAATGTTTTTACTTGTTTAACATCGAGATGATGTCTTTTCCTAGTAAAGAGGGATGTCACAACCCAAATATTATGGCATTTTATTTAATTATGGATGAATGTAGTTGTTAGATGTTTTGAGATGAGTTATGCATGTTGATCAGTAAATAAATTATATGACCATGGTTAGATGTGAAATGATCAAGTTGCCTTATTTATGCCTTGCAAAATTATTAATTATTATTATGAGTTTATAAGATAATTTCTTAACATTTATTTCCTAATGCTAACAAATGTGTGAGTGCTATGTTGAGTGGTGGTGTGCACAGGAAAAATTACCCTCAAAAGGAGGGAGAGTATCATCGAGAAGAGGTAGATAGATGATGGAAAATAATGTGGAAAAGGGATGTAAACCATGTGACTAGGTTGTGTCCACTTTAGGGAAGTATAAATCCTTTTTTCCCAAACTTGCATGGCCACAAGAGTAGGTAAGAACCCTTTTTAAGTATTAATGAAAAATAGGTCTATGATGCAGTTATCGGTCTATATAGGTAGTATATATATATATGGATTTGGTTCATGTGTAAATATTAATAACACCGAATTTTTATTAAAGCCACCTTTTGATAAAATTATTAAATAAATAAATCATGTGAGGGATAGTAATTAAGTTCTTAAAAAATTTAAAAATAAAAATAAATAATACTAAGAGACAAGTATTAATATATAGTAGTTAATAATAAAATAATTAATAGTTTTAAATAAAATAAATAATGTGTAACACCATGTACAAGAGAAGTACTAAAACAAGACACCCAAACTTCGTGAAAGGATGGTTATGTTTAATTTGCTTTCAAAGAACCCAAGGAGAATTATTCAACTCTAGACGCACTAGTTGTAAGTAGTTTATAAATTTATTAAAATTTCCTATTTTTGGAAGATTACCCACCTTTTAAGGAGGATTCACTCCATTAACTACAGATTCTCCACATTCGCATGGAGGAAGGGAATTTAATTAATAAAGGGGAAAAACATATAAAATAAAGAAATGAAGGAAAAATAAAACATTCATTCACGGGAACAAAACAAAGGGGAGACAGATTTGGAAGAGGATAAAACACATAAGGAGCTTGGAAGTTTTAGAATTAGTACAAGGTATGGGGATTAACCTACTAGAAATTTCTTGAATTAATTATATTTTTTCTTAGTTTGGGTTTTGGGATAAATAAAAACTCCCAGTTGATAATCTATAGGTTTACCCTGCTGAAAATACCATGAATTAGTTATATTTGCTCTAAGATTGGGTATTGGGATAGATAGAAACTTCCAGTTGATAATCTAAACCATATTCAACCCTCCATTGGATTTTCAATCAACTTTAGCCTCTTATACAATATTTTAATTTTATGTCATTAAGGAAGGAATTCATAAGAATACTAATAACAAAACCGATGATTACTTATCTTTTTGATGCAAATAGATTTCATAACCATACATTTTTATGATATTTCATTTAAAACCATGATGAATCAAATCCAATGCAATCCACTTCCGAACTCAATTGCAATCTCACAACATTAGGTAGAGAGGGTCTAGTTGTAGGAAGTGATGCACAACCAATTATTGCACATTTGCATTTCTAAAAAACTTTATCTCCAACGTCTGAAAAATAAAATAAATTATTGTAGTCGATTCCATTTGTTCATTTTTATGGTTTATGTTTTTTCCTTAGCTTCAGATTTGAAGATGTTTATTGTAGATTAAAATTACCAGTTTTCCTTTTCTACCAAATTTGTTTGTTAACGTCCTCATATGAGCTGGCATCTAGTTAGTTATGTTAATCATAAGCTAATCAATTTTCTCCTCTCATAGTAAATATGGAAATTTTCCTTCCCACCGAATCAATCATGGTCTTAGTTAAATGTGTTGTTAATTCCATTCTTGTCTTTCATGTGATTATCTGTCATCCTTCTCCTAGCCAATCAAAATAAGTAATTAAATAAACAAGAATCCATCAAATCAAATGCAGACTTCAGAAAATTTCCGATCCAATACAAATCAATGAGATAATAATCAATATTAAAATATTTTCGGTGTGTGATATCTCGATAAAAAGTATAGAACAATAGTCTAGTTTTTGCACCCTTATATTAGTTTAAACTCCACGCAATAAAAGAATGGATTTTTTGACTTAAATTTTAATGCATTTATTAAGCATGATGTCGACATTCCCTCACTTAATTATTGCGCTTCTATAATGAGTAGATAACATATTTTTAACCTTTGGAAATGTTATAGACCCTTGGAATTTGTGAGACTTGGATGTGATGCATTATGTGGTGTTGTTCAAATTAACTCCTCAAGAACTAATGTTTATTTAATATTCAAGGTCTAGATAACTATAGCAAAGGAGCCATGAGACTTGGTGGGTTCCCATCTTCCTATAGTCTTGTGGCCACAAGCATGTCAAATTATGGTATAATTAATTAGACATAAGAATATAAATTATTCACCCTATCTCACTAAGTGTCATGAGATGCGCAATGTAGGTTCCCGAAGGTAGAGGATAACCTTAGTTCACATGATACATATTCTTACCGCATAGTCCATGATTTATGTGCTTTGTTCAAGGGTAGGGTCACTCCATAAAGGAGGTGTGTGGGATACTTCCAGGTCTATGGTTGGTGGAAAAATGTCCCAATGATACTATCCTCTCTCGAGAATGGTTGCAAGGATATACAATCCAAGTATATAGCCAAGAAGAATTCAAGAGCCAAAACTGAATTGGAGAAAAGGACATAACAAAGAAAACACCAGCCCGTAACCAACACAAAAACTAGTCCAGAACCAGCGTGAAGACCAAAATAAAGAGTAGGAGGAACTTACTAGCTTTCACACTAAAAACAAAGCTCACTATATGTAATATATTGATTTTATATGATATGATCAATATCAATTTGTAAAGAATGGTATTCATACAGAATGCAAATGTTAGAAAGCATTTTTATGATTAGTGTATGGCAATTGGATACATCGAATTTTATTTTGCAAAATGGAAAATGAAAAGAAATAATGTTACCTTCCTCCTTATTGATAATGAATGGTAAATGATTTGGTAGTTAAGTAAGAAATTTTAGATATGTATGATGATGTAAGTAGCACATATACTTTTGTTATATTTTAAAAAAATATGACATATTTTCTTAACTTCTATTTCCACTTTTATTTGGTTAAAGAAATGGGTTGTTACATTACTTTGAAATAAGATTCAATTTAAATTAGGTTAAATCAAGTAGAGAATTCAAAGGACATGAGCTCATTCTAATAACTCTCCCTCAGGATCATGAATACATTTTTTCTATTAGCAATGTCTTCATCCTCATCGATCGCTGAACCAATCTCTCTCTCTATCTCTCTCATTCTTCTCTCTCCATGTTCTAATTTTCCATTAATAATGTATTTTTTGCTATTTTGTCTTATTCACTTAAGTGACCCTAAATATTAACAATGTAAGAGTCATTTTTCATTAATAATAAAAATACTCACTTTTTGTATCCTAGGAAGATGAAAGGACACAAGTGATGGGGATAGGTGAAAAATCATGTGGGGGTACATGAAGATACATGCTTGTAACTCTATAAATTAGAATGGCTTCTCCATTCCAAAGGGTTGGAAATTGTTGGTTGATTGTATGTTCGTGAGATTTACCACTTTTACATTAAGAAATAAAATCTAAAATTATTCTATTCCTTTGCTTATGTTCCTTTACTCTCTCTACTTTACAACTTTGTATACATGATAATCTTGTAAAACCAAGAAAGGTGTCTACACCTTTGCTAAATTAATCAATGGAATGTTGTTGTCTATTATTTTTTATCATTTTTATGTTCATTTGATTGAATGTGGACCTACTATGGTTATTGTATATTAACTTTGTAAGCCTACTCATTACAATAACTTTATACACCTAATTTTCCACTTTTCATCTTTCATACATGTTACTAACAATTTCCTTTATGCAGTAAGGGTCACTAATACATCTATTTATAGAGTGGGTGCCTTAAGGGGCCTTTTAGGAATAAGGGATGGTTATTCATGTAACCATTATTGGTTAGAATTAGTATGTGGAGAGAGTGTTCTTATTTGGTATTCGCCTTAGTTTTCCTTACACTAGATATCCTTGTCTTCCTAGGTATAATATACATTACATTCACAGGGTTTTTTCTTGCATCTCCTCACTTAGAACTTGGCTCATCCATATCCATTATCTACAAACACATTCTTTCACTTTTATTGTCACTATACCTCTTTTCGTATTTATGGATAAAACCATCACCTATGGGAAATTATGTGGTATTGCATCTCCCATGGTGACACCATAGCCTACGGGTGATGCATTGGCATGCTATATATACTCTCACCTCATTCAAAACTCATAAGAAAAGGAATCCATTATATTTATAACTTCCACTAGCTCTGCTCTTTTGTGCTAGCTTCAGAACTTCTCACCTATCTTTTGATTCATCTTGCATATTATTTGGATTGGATTAGATACTCTTCTTCTTGGATGGTTTATTGCACTATTAGGTCTCCTATAGTGATTCTAATACAGGAACAATGTTCCCCTTCTCCACCTAATAATGTCTCTCTCTTAGTGTGCCACTTATCTATAGAGATAGGTGCATCAATGACTACCATATAGGTACAAGGTGATTTCTCCAACCATCTCTTGTCATTTTACAAAGGTAAGTTCATTTCCTTATTCATTGTGTTATGTTAGCTTAGTATTTGATGTGTTTGGATGCTATTCACCATATTACTATTACCCATTATCATCTCCTTAGCTTTCATTTCAGTTATTTCATGCATGTTTATTATTGATCCATACCTCTACACATACAACTACCAATATTTTAGTAGGGTTCCTTCCTCTATCTTGACCGCAGGCCTTGGAAACCCTAGGTTAACCTAGTGTAGGGATTACTTCCCTCTAGATATGTGACCCTGACAATCATTATAGCCCCTTTAAGTCTATCCCCTTATATGTCACTACATGTGTGTTTCCTACTCATTGCCTCAATACCCTTGTAAAACAGATGATTTAGGAGTGCACATTATTTATACACATTATGGCCTATATATATCCTCGGTAAATCTGATGTGAATCTTACAGATCCTCCGATTGAGAACAACTTGTTAAAAGAATCCATCTCCAAATTTGAATTCATCTAAGAAACTAAAAATTCTAAAACCTCAAAAACCCATATGTGCTTACACCACCGCCCTTGGGAAAGCTTGTTTATTTCTTTTTTCTTATAATTAAATGCCATTAGCCCTGTGTATACCTTCTTACATGGCCAATTTTGTTTCTTCTCCCAGATCTATGTCTAGATTCCTTCAGTAGCTATGTGCATTTTTCTATACAATTGATGTGTCTATAGCCCTCCTTTTCAAACCTTTTCTTAGCTAGGTGAACACTCCATCATGAAGCATTTGGGCCTGTGGTCTTCTAACTTTATTGTGCAAAACTTTCATGAGACATATCATCCCGATGTTTACTTTCCCTTTTATATGGACTGTTGCATTGTAAGATCACCTAAAAGGACTTCTAATTGTCATAATGGCTCATTTGAGGATTAGGAAGAAGAAAACCATAATGATTACACTTTTGACCATCCTCTTGAGATTCAAAAATTTCTATCTCAGTTTCCTCAATACAAGGGAGAATCAGAAGAGACATTTGGCAAGTTCCTTCTCGAATTTTTCTCTAAATAACTTGACCATAGGGAAGAAAAGGGGAAAGCCGCTGAAATAGGTTCATTTAAAAATGCCTCCAATTATGACCCTACCAACCTCATTCTCCAACTCATTGACAAAATGAGCCAACAACAATATGCTACAATGGCTCGTTTCTCAAAATAATCCAACATGAGTCATCTAGTCAATCGCCCTCCTATAGGATCTTCAAGCACCACACCCCCTCCTTTTCCAAATGGGCCTAATGGGGTTCCCATCACTCAACCCCATCCAAAATAAAGTCTTGTGAGTAGTCCAATAAGATCCTTTAACACCCTATATTGCTAGTATGGATATTGGTGGCATTGCTCCATCTATCTCTTATGACGGGTCTATTGATCCCACCCTTCATATCAAATCCTTTGGTAATATTTACAAAGAATGGATTAAGACCAATTCATACACGCCACCAAACTCCTAACAAAGACACTTACAAGAGATGTTTTAGATTAGTACCATACTTTTCCTCCTAATTCTAGAGTTGAGATAAAGTCCCTAGTGATAGCCCTAGTAAACAAATTCCAATATCACGATCTACCTAAAAAAAACATCAACGCTTTCATAATTTGTTAGCAATCTAAGAATGAATCAACACAAGTCTTTATTAAGTGTTGGAAGACCCTATCCATGCGGGAAGAACATAACATGCCCAATGATATCCTCTTTCAAATTTTCTTATGATCTCTTAAATCTCACCTTCAATACAAGGTGAGTTCCTTTTCTCCTACTTCCTATAAGAGGCCTTTGAACAAGATAAAAGGAAATACTATCTCATGATGGAATTTGAGAAAGCTCCATCCAAGAAACTAACTAAAAAACAAGTCAAAATCCTTCAACATTCTAAAAACAAGAATGCAATAGATGACAGAGTCTCAGATACTCTTCCTCTCATCACTTCTTCAAATAGGACTATTTTTAATATTGACCAATAACCTACCAATAATAAAACCAACCTAACTTTCATCAACCACTGAGTAAGGAAGAGTTGAAGTGTTGGTTTCCTAAACCATTTACTGCAATCCTAGATCCTTCTCGACCCATTCCTCATTGGCATGATGAGAGTAAGTTTTTTTGGTGGCACACTAATTGGGGTCACTCACATGAGAATTTTCGTGCACTCTGAATGGCTGCCATCAACTTCTTCTTAGGACCCAATTTTTATGATGACACCATCACTCGTGAGCGTTTGAATGAATCGGTCAAAGTTCATGACGCAGCTCAAAAAAGGATCTTCATGAAGCCATAAACTAGGATAATGAGAAGCTATATTTATTCTCTAATCCTATGCCCAATCATGATGTCACTAAAATATCTAAGAAGTAAGAGAATTCTATAAAAAATGTAGTTGACATAGAGTACCGCCTGAAAATATGGTTGTAATAAATGATGTAAAATGTGTCATAGCTTACTTAGAATCAATGTATATTGTAGCATTCCAACCTCGGACTCATAGAATCATCTATCCTTCTATACCTTATAATCAATCCCATCAAAATAAGAACCTACCTCCTCTAAATGCCATTATCCCCTATGGAAATTCTCCTACATGGCCAAAGTGTTGTTTTGATATGTATCTCTATCTACATACACCATTGGCCTTTGTGAAAATCAAAATTTCATGGACGATGGCATAAGAGCTGAGTAAAAATAAATTTTGGAAGTATCTCTAACTACCTCTTATTCTTGTGGCTCTATTTCTAAGAACCTCTAGCAATCTCAGTCTCACCATCGCATAGTCCAATCATGATGAGTGGGATCCTTTTAAAGCGCTTTCCCGAATTCTTGGTCCAGTTCCCTTCTTAGAACTTATGCGTATGTCGCCTCACCATCGTGAGTGTCTTATCATTTTTCTATTTGACATGAACATCCCTTTTCCTCCCTCTTTGGGGTAGAGTCCTATATTGCATGGTGCAAAAGAAAACATCTTCTAATAATGTGAAAAATATCAATTCATACTCGACCTCACCATGGATGCTCATTCATGTATTCATTTTCCCATCACTTCTACGATCTAGAATGATTTTTTTATTTGTGAAGACTATATGCCACTCTTCATTTTAATTCAGATCAGTAACACTTCAGTTAAGCATGCACTCATTGATGAGGGAGAAAGAATGTGTGTGGCCTCATTAGATTTCATCAAATCCTCGATTATTCTATCGATAACCTAAAATATACACGAACTACTTGTCAAAGATATGATCGTATAATTCCTTTTTCGATGGGGTGTATTTTGTTACATATAATCATGTCCCTTAGGATTGTTTATTTCAAGGTCATGGTTTTTAATTTTCCCCTGTCTTATAACATTCTCCTAGGGTGGCCTTGGACTCATCGTATGCGTGTCATCACTTCTTCCGCATGTCAATGTGTGAAGTTCACTCACTAAGGAGATATTTATAAGATTGAAGGAGATATTAATGATCTCGAAAAATGGTAATATTTTTATACTTTTAAAATTTCTGGATACTAAGGAACTCAACATCAAATTATTGGTCCAATTACCCCAAAATTGATTAATTCCTTTTAATACATGCACCTCAGTCTGATTATCAATCACAACACTGAAATGTGCATCCAACTGTAAATTGTGGATTATGGATACTGAAATGTAAATCTTAAGTCCATTTTCCCATTTTTAATGAATGGTTGCTTAATCAAAATAATTAAAATCTAATACTAATTTTTATTTGATCAAAAGCTTCATCCACAAACTGAAATCAAATCCACAACACAAGATTGATAACGGAGTTCACTCGAAGGCTATGTCTCTCGGATTCTCGAAAAGAGAATCGATCTATTAAATGACCAATGAAGTACAATAACCCTTCAATAATGTCTAAATAGATAAAAACCTGCAAATGAGCTGATCAAAGACATTGGAAACTCTGTAATTTACTAGAAATTGTTCCCAAAATGATCCATGGCTCCTATAATGCTTCCACAAGTGTGATCCCCTTGCAAATGCGACTAAAAATGCCTAAAATTGGATATTTATAAACATTACATGAAAAAATTATATATCTATATTATAAAAATATGAACAACTTCCCTTTTTACTCCATGGCCTGGTTCAGACCAGAAGTACTTGGAAAAATCAGATCTTTGTTTGCTCCTCGTGCCTGTTTTGTGAAACTGCGATGGAAAATCACCTACACAGGAAAATATACAACACTTCATGTAAAAAAGTTAAATTTATAGAAATATCTTGGAATTTTGAACAACTTTTATTTTACACCATGGAAAAATTCAGACCAAAAGTGCCTCAAAAGTGGTGATCTCTGCAAACTGGTCCTTCGTTG
The DNA here is from genome assembly GCA_018340775.1 of Taxus wallichiana var. yunnanensis. Taxonomy (NCBI): domain Eukaryota; kingdom Viridiplantae; phylum Streptophyta; class Pinopsida; order Cupressales; family Taxaceae; genus Taxus; species Taxus wallichiana. The sequence continues at coordinate 426,645,246 of CM031239.1, forward strand.
TCCATACACAAACCTACCAAAAAGTCCCTTTAAATAAAAGTGATCTCATATTATATCACTTTCTAAAAAGTGGTGGGTTGGTAAGATAGACTAAATTTTTGGTACAAGTCAAGGGTTTGAATCCCCCTTCCATAGGTTTAGGCATCCAATTTAGCCATTGACCCCACATATGGTGGGAAAGGGATAGGATAAGCCTTTAAATGGCTTTTGGCCAACAAAATCCTCCTTATCCCATGGGATTTAGGCTTATTCACATGGAATGAATTAAATATAATATATATTTTTAAAATCCAAAACCACCACAAACCTGCCAAGTTTCATGCAAAGAATATGCCATTTGTCCACATCAGACTGTGTCACGTCATCATTTGACCACAAATTTGACTATGCATATCTTTCACATATAGAATCAGATTTGGTCCATTCAAAATGTGTCGGAAAGCTCGCAACAAGGTATATGCCATAGAACTAGTTTATATAGATTCCAAGATTATCAATTTTCTAGTTTGACCAGATTTGACAACTTGTTGACTAAACTTTGACTAACTTTGACCAATGGTATCTTTTGCATACGAGCTATAGTTTTAGAGATCTCGCATACCATTGGAAAGGTATCAGAAAAATATACAAAGTGGTAATAGTTTAGGAGATTTAGGAAAATTATAACTCCCTAAAAATCCTCCCAATCACTCCTCCTAACTGGGAATGTTTTTGTCCACAAAAAGTTGTATATCAACCCATTAACATGCTAACTCTTCGTGTAATTACAAAAACACATACAGAAACTGAAAAAACATTATAGGTTAATCAAATGTAAATAGTTGAGTATATAGTCACATAACCGATCGATAAAAACATTTAAGCTAGTGTCCAACTGAAACGCTGCAACCTTGTCATCTTTGCACACAACTGTGAACTGTCAAATCCCCTATAATGCCATCACAAACAACTGACTAGATAATAACACCCAATTAAGCTAGTGTTAAAGCTGTCACTTTTGAAAGGAATAATAACCAGATCATACCAAGCCAAGAACACAGATGCTAATCAAACACCACGATCAATAAGATGAAAGTAATTCACCATAATAACTTTACATAAAACCTTTGCAAAAAATGAGAAAAAATATCATATATTATTATGGAACTCAATGCAATACATTGAGAATGGGCCTTGCTTAAATAGGTAAGGAATAATAATCTAAGAACCAGTTAAGGTCGTATATCAAGCCATAAATCAAGGAAATAACTAGTCATCAAAGAACTAGTCAAGACCATAGATTTAGGAGAGAACTAGACATCAAGGATCTATTCAATACCATAGATCAAGGAAAGAACTAGTCAATACCATGGATCAAGGAAAGAACTATACCTAACAACTAGATAATATCTCTTAATATCTAAATAAGATAAAAGAAATATCCACACACATAAGTGGGTGAGGATAAATACAATAAAGGTAAATAAAGTACCTAGGTGAACATGAGCTAAGGTAAATACCTACTCTAACAAATTTGTGATATGGATAATTAATTAAATAAAAATTTCATAACATAGATCAAGATACCAAACATCTAAATTGCCGACAATTAGGCTAGTTTCCCCGTCCATCTGAAACTGTAACAATGCAAATATTCACTATCTAGTATAGTTAGACCATCAACGCCAAAATAACTATAGTCACAAAAATGAATCCATGTGAATCTACCCAAAACATTATAATGCCATCACAATAATAAGTCAGATAATAACACCCATCTATAACAAAAGCTAGTGTTCAACTGACATATGTGATTATGCTGATTACAACTACAAATATTCACTATTTAGAATAATTAAACCATCAATGCCCAAAAATGGCTATAGTCAAAATCTGAATCAACATGAATATATAAATTCTATCCATACACACTGAACTATAAAAGGATAGATCAAATCTGTAATTGTGCTTACCCAAAACGGTGAACTGCTCAATGCTACAAATGATCACCAGGCATACCTACACACCAGTTTGTTAGTGCAAATAATGTACACTTCAATTGTAACTACACAGAGTAGTCACAAATAAACACCCTAAAAATAAGGGTAGTCATGAATGTGTAATTACCCTGTATAGACACAATAGATTTGTATATTACCTACAAAATCAAAAATGTGTCACAGATTTTTACAATGACATTTAGCCAATAGATACTAAATGCATTTCTAAAAATAGACATTACCACATGCCCACTGAAATTGCATCTTGCTTAAAAATAGAAAATGGTACATTGTCATCCTTAACAAGTAAGAAGTTAAATCTGAGCATTTTAAACCTGTCTCCCAGATCCTCTTACAGGTGACCCCATATTCCAATTTCAAGGTAATTAAAAACCATGTGAATTAATCCTTCATCATACACCAGAAATCCACAAAATTACCCCTGAATAATTTTACATGCTTTTCAACAAATACTGCATTGCAAAAATAAACGTATCCAACTCACATGAGCCTACATTCTCCGTATCAACTGAATGGACTCATTAGTGGTTTCCAAAATGGATAGTTAAAAAGGTTGATTTAAAAATTGTGGTTCAAAACTTCTTTTTACCAAAATATCCAACTTGTCTTACCATACTTTGGATGGTTTGTTGGACAAAGTTTCCATCAGTTATCAACCCAATGCCTCATCTAACACACCTGTAACTTCCCATCATGCACTTGTACATGTTCAACCACTAAACTCAACTACATCAACTAAAGCAATCATTGTTAAATCGAATAAAATTGGAAGTAAAATATCGAGCTAGAACCAACTCTGATACCAAACTTGATCCGAAAATGGTACTTTTTTTGTACTTTTAAAATTTCTAGATACTAAGGAACTCAACATCAAATTATTGGTCCAATTACCCCAAAATTGATTAATTCCTTTTAATACATGCACCTCAGTCTGATTATCAATCACAACACTAAAATGTGCATCCAACTGTAAATTGTGGATTATGGATACTGAAATGTAAATCTTAAGTCCATTTTCCTATTTTTAATGAATGGTTACTTAATCAAAATAATTAAAATCTAATACTTATTTTTATCTGATCAAAATATTCATCCAAAAACTAAAATCAAATCCACAACACAAGATTGATAACGGAGTTCACCCAAAGGCTACGTCTCTGGATTCTCAAAAGAGAATCGATCTATTAAACAACCAATGAAGTACAATAACCCTTCAATAATTTCTAAACATATCAAAACCTACAAATGAGCTGATCAAAGACATTGAAACTTTGTACTTTACCATAAACTGTTCCCAAAATGATCCATGTCTCCTACAATGTTTCCAGCAGTGTGCCAAATCCTTGCAAATGTGACTGAAAAATGCATACAAATATATATTTATAAACAATAAATGAAATAAAATTATATATCTGGAAACATTATAAAAATATAAAAAACTTCCCGGTTTACTCCATGGCCTGCATTTCAGACCACAAGTACTTGGAAAAATCAAATCTTTGTTTGCTCCACGTGCCCATTCTCGTGAAATCGCGATGGAAAATCACCTACAAAGGAAAATTTGCAGTAATTCATGTAAAAAAGTTACATTTCTAAAAATATCTTGGAATTATGAACAACTTTTCTTTTTACACCATGGAAAAATTTGGACCAGAAGTGCCTCAAAAGTGGTGATCTCTGCAAACTGGTCCTTTGCTGTCCATACACAGACCTACCAAAAAGTCCCTTTAAATAAAAGTGATCTCATATTATATCACTTCCTAAAAAGTGGCGGGTTGGTAAGGTTGATAAAAATTTTGGTGTAGGTCAAGGGTTCAAATCCCCCTTCCATAGGTTTAGGCGTCCAATTTAGCCATTGACCCCACATATGGTGGGAAAGGGATATGATAAGCCTTTAAATGACTTTTGGCCAACAAAATCCTCCTTATCCCATGGGATTTAGGCTTATTCATGTGGAATGGATTAAATAGAATATTATTATTATTTTTTAAATCCAAAACCACCACAAACCTACCAAGTGTCACGCCCAAAATATGCCATTTGTCCACGTCAGACTGTGCCACATCATCATTTGACCACAACTTTGACTATGCATATCTTTCGCATACAGACTCGGATTTGGTCTATTCAAAATGTGCCGGAAAGCTCATGAAAAGATCTACACCATAGAACTAGTTTATAGAGATTCCAAGATAATCAATTTTCTAGTTTGACTAGATTTGACCACTGTTGACCAAACTTTGACCAACTTTGACCAAGCGGTATCTTTTGCATACGAGCTCTGTTTTTGAGTTTTGCATACCATCAGTAAAGGTATCAGAACAATCTATAGTGTGGCCATAGTTTATGGAGGTTTAGGAAAATTTCACCATCCAAAAATCCTCCAGATAAATTAACCCTGGAATTATGATACAATTAAAATTCAACAAAAGGGGACATATAAGCTCCCACGCTGATGAACTATCACCAATCCCCTTTCGGGAATATCAACACTTTAAGCGCCCTATAGATATTCTTCAAGGAAATTATGGTCATCTTGACTTGGTTGAGAGCATGCCTTCCAATATATTGGAATCAGATGATGATGAGCCTGATGAATTCACATGCCAAATTAATACTTCGACCTTCCTAAACTCATCATATCTCATATGCATCCTTCTTTGTGACCTCGTAAGAAGGAGCCTTCAATCCTGTAGATATCTCATAAACACCACATCCCCTACAAAATCCTATGGTCCAACTAGATAAATAGTCGATTCTTATACGGTGCATATTTCCATATCAAATTAAGACAATTGTTAAACCTTAAACAATCCCCATTATTCATGATCATGAAGAAGTCTTGTGCTACTTAGAAGCACTATGTACCAAAATAACTCAAGATATAAAACATTATCTTAGTATATAAGGAGCCTTTGAGTATAGTTGATGATTATTCCCTACCAATGCATGAGCCTCGATTTCTCCACTAGTCACACTCTCACATACCAACATTGACATAGTTTAACCATTTTCCAATAGAAGTGAATGATTGGGTCATTGGTTTTTACTATGAAGTTGATGATCTCATGGGTGATGATCCTATCTAATGTGCCACATGAACCATGCATGAAGCCACATTTTGCATCAATTTTATGGTATTATCACCAATATATTGTAATATTTTTTCCCTCGTGGCTAGTCATCTTTAAGTACTGGATCAAACTTTGTCATCTTGGACTAATCCCTCATGTCCTCTTGGGATCTCCATCCCTACTTGGGTTTTAAAAAAAAACCCTCTATCTTCACTTGGGATCTTGACCCCCCTTGGGTTTATCACACTATCTTAAAAATCTCATTGCATCCTCTCTTGGGCCATTCTCTTCGCTTGGATTTTGTAGACACCTATAATTACGCCTGAGCAATTTAAATACTTAAATTGCGCTAATTATCTCCTTTCCCATAAATTGACGACATATTGTCAATAATGCTCATCTTCTCTTCCATTGTCGTTAATTGATTACATTACGCTAATTAATTAAGTCGCCTATCCAACACATACCCTAATTAATGACCCTTCGTTAATTAACACCTTCTATCTAGTCTAATTAATTATTATTAATTAATTAGCCTCCTTCTCATTAAATCAATAAATCTCTATTTAATTGGTTTAATCCCTTCCTAATGGTCTAAATCACACTAAAATCCATCTAAAAGCTTATAAAAGCTTGCACATGTATTAATTAATCATCTTGATTAATTAATACACCCCCTTTATCCACATGAGCCACTAAGGGACAAACTAAACCCTCCTAAAGTTAACTCAACCCCATCTAAACCCCCTTATCCATAACTAACTCTACATCTCCATTTGTCCCACATTCATGAGAATGTGTTGAATCCTTTATCCTTTGGGCTATATAAAGAGCCCTCCTCCTACCTTTATACTTACACCTAAACTTCTTAAGAGAGTAAATGAAAAGCATATAGCTAAGTGACTTAGAACTTGCATTTTTTCCTCTTGAGAGTTCATCATCTTGAAGAGTTAAGCCTCTTTCTTAAAAGTGCTTAGGTCATATGGGAGGTGTCAAAAGGGTCTTGTAGCCCAACTTTGACTAGCCCTCATTCCTAGGTTCTTGGAACATTAAGGACAACTATTTTTGATAGCCATGGAGCCTACCTAGGTTCCTTCATTCACATGTTGTTAGAGAATAGAGGATTTCTAGATGTTTAAGCATTGTTAGATTCAAAGTTTTGTATTAATGAATGTTTAGCATCTAACCCTTGATTAATTCTTATCATGATGGTGCTTAGAATGTTGTTTAATTCTTGCTAATTAAGACTATTTAGGTGTTAGTATTCTATTCACATTTAGCATTAGTTTAAAAACAACACTTGCACACATTTGGCACGCCTGGTGGGACCCTTAGTCCCATGGCATTTTAGTTTAAGTTTCATTGTTTTGGCTAATTTTTGATATACACATGTAGTAATTAATGTCCATTTTCTTAGAATTTTTGCTCATTTGATATGTGTAACTTCATGTTCATAGCCATAATTTTAATGGGTTATTGCCATTCTTAAGCTAACTTGTCAAAATTTGAGATATTGTGAGTTTTCTTGTGTTTTTTGTCATATTTTGGTTGCAGGTCTGGCGTAGGCACATTTTTAGGGGCGTAGGTGTAGTTTTCGTGGCGCAGTGCGGTTTTCGTGGCGCACACGTCTCTCTCGTGAGTGCAGCACTGGCGCTTTGGTTTGGCACAAGCACATTTTTAGGGCGCAGACACAATTTTCATGGTGCACACATCTCTCTGGTGGCGCAGTGCACTGGTAAAACCTGTTACTTTGTTTTCCACCCTGGTGCATGCACGCTAACCTTGGCGCACACACTCTAACTAGCGTAGGTGCACTAACCAGCAGTAGATGTCGTTTCATCTTTGTACCTTCATTGTGTTGTGAAACTCCGTCGGATCGGTGTACACACCCTAACCATGGCGCACATGTTATTTTAGTGGCATAGGCACATTTTTCTGGTAAATACGTTTTTTTTATTTCTATTATTTTCTGGGAGTGGCGCATACGTTGTTTTTGTGGCGCACATGCCTCTCTGGTGGTGCGGGCGATTGATAAATAAAAAAAGCCGCAGAGTGGTGCAGACACTGCTTTTGTGGCGCATACATTGTTTTCATGGCGCACACGCTTCTCGGGTGGCATGGTGGCACATGGTAAATCATAAACACACATAGTGGTGCACACGTCTTTTGGTGGTGCACATGCATAAAAGGGGGCGCAGGTATATCTGTTTAAATCCGTTTTTTTTTGTTACAACTTTTTAGTGCTCCTTATTTTGATCATAACTTTTGACTCATTAACCCGTTTTCAAAGTTTGAATAAGCATTAGAAAGATAACGAGTGTACTTTGCGAGGGAACTTTCAAAAGTTAGATACCTTTGGTATGCCAAATTCTATCAAATAACTCCCAAAATGCCTGGAGACCTCCAAAAATGCAAATTACTAAAAATTGTTAAAAAAGTGTAAAAGTTGGATTTCTAGAATTTTTGATTTTCTTGGTTTTCTAACTCTTGCAGGGTTCTAACAAATGGTTTATAGGTTTCCTTTGCATTATGTTTCTTTATACTAACTTAATTAAAAACATTTTCATCTTTATTTGTGAAGGTGTGAAACACGTATGCTCTTCCCTCGCGCCTTTCTAGGTGATCTTGGGAATCAGAAACGTTTCATCACTTTCTTCATACTTGCAAAAAGGTTTAATTAGCTTTCAAATTTGGTTAAAAGAAACTTATCTTCACATTGTACCTAGGGATTTTCCATTTATTACCAATTTGAGTGAGATATCTTGTTGCGTATGCTCTTTCCTTGCGTCTTAGGATGATCTGGGAAATCAAAAACAACATCTTATCTCCTTTATATGACATTTTGGAAAATTACTAACGTTGGTATGTAGGACCAAAATTGCTTGTCAAAGAAAGGGGACATCAAAAACAAAACACAAAACCCTCTAATACACGTGTTTCTTGCAGGTTGCCAAATGGTGTTCAAGCAACCACACCTAATTAAAACAAGATAAAAAGAACAACATATTCAAAACATTGTATTGTAGGTTTCGGAAAAGGGTATGTCCTCTCCACTCAATGGAACATAACCCCTTTGGCATAACGCCTTAAGCTACAACAATGGGGGTGGTTCAGGGAACCCAAAGTAGTCCACACAAGAGGGAACCTTGTGGGACGAAGCGGGAAGTGCTCGCACTACCTACTTGACTAGTGATTCCTTTGTGAGATAGAGTTACAAGTTGTCCCTATGCTGCCCTTTTGAGTACATGATGACACATTTATTGCCCTTTGTATTTAGGGGAAAAGTTGAGATACTCCCAAACTAGTTAGTGTAACTTTTTAGGTAAATCATCCCGCTCGTGGATAATCTTTGTAAGCACCTAGGATGAGAGAAACACTTACAAAATATACTTTGGCCAAGAGCCCCTTTGATCATTCTAAAATAGCATTGAGTTGTGAACCATATTTTATTGCGAAATGTGTGACGTGTTACTTTCACTTAGTTTTTACTTGCCTTAAGGTGAGGCGAAACTCTGCCAAAGTGAAGCCAACATTTTTCACCCCCTTTTTTTTATCTACATCCTTCACATTCTTTTGACACTTTGTTGATCAAAAGAAGGGTGACTACCTTTGTGTTACCAATCGGTTGTTTCTGCCACTTTTTTGTCCATTTATGCCCATCCATGTTTGTGGCTGGGTAAGTTAAACATCTAAAGTGTGTGGAGGCATATTTATATCATTGGTAGCCTTTATGATCTTGATACCCACGTCAAGATCATCATCATAGTTTAGATTAATTCATCATTTGATCTCCCTTTGACATGTTACCTTGTTTGCATTATCTCGACACAATTAAGATACTTATGTCATGTTTTTGTAAATGTGATCTAAGTATCCGCATTGTGGCATTATGATTCACACATTTTAACACATCGTTAGTATACCTTGACTTGGTTTGGCTTCAAACATTGTCCAAAATCTTGAAGATTGTCACTTACTTTGTTCGTGTTGTTTCAATACCACTTTGACACTAATATATCACTTCTTCATAAATCTTGATTAACGTGTCCAATTGGTGTGGTTATGTGGCTTGCATTTGTAATCTTCACCCTTTAACATTTATGTCTTGTTGGTTGTTGAACTTGTCATGGTATCCTTTGATTACGAGTCACATTTACCCTTTGTTAATATTTACGCCTCGTTCATTTCGAGCTTGACGTAAATATTTACATTGTGTTGATCATTTTTGCATCGGACTATCACTTTACACACGCATTTTCATATGGTGTATTTCCTTGTTGATTGGATGTGTGTTTCACACTCACATGATTGTTCCTTGTGATTATTCATTCAGAAAACTTATTTTCTAGGAAAATCCCTTTTTATCTCATCGATATTGTGTCGTCACGATGTCTATTTTCCTTAGACCTTCTTCAAAAAATCATGCACGCATCCCCATACTTACGAAATGTCTAGCTGGTTGTCCTTATGCTACCAAAATTGACATGTCACTTCCTTCCCTTTGAAGGAGTTCCATCACACTATCTAGATCTAGACATTTGTGCTTAAAACAACGCCAAAAATGACTAACTATCGCACGGTTCCCCATACTTACAAAAATATGGAACCTAGGTTTAGCAATTCAAATCAAAAGATTCCCATTACAACTAAACCTCGTTTGGTTCTTCATGCTAAAGAGCCCATACGGGTAACTCGTTCCCCACCTTCATCTCATATTCGGTGGTATGATTTGGACACTTATGATCCAAATTATTATTCGAGTTCCCCCCACTCTTCTTCTAATTCTAATCCAAACATTTCCTCTTCTTCTGAGGATTCCAATCCAAACATTTCTTTTGATTCTTCTGATGATTTGGATCCAAACTACTATTCAGATTCATCCAATTCGACTCCTAAGTCACGGTCCTCCCCTTCTTCGTAGGACCTCTATTATTAGTCATCTAAACAATGTTCTCCTCCTCTAAAGATTTGTGTCACCACAAATCATCTTCATCCTTCATCTAAGGTGACTCCTACATCGTGGTCCTCCCTCTCTTCACAGGACCCCTTTTATCAGTCACCTCAATGACGTCTTCTTCCTTTGAAGATACGTGCGACTCCAAATCCATCCAATCAAAAATCTAATACAATTCTTAAATTGTGGTCCTCCCTTTCTTTGTAGGACCCTTGTTATTTTTCATCCAATGTGATTCTTTAATCACGGTCCTCCCCTTCTTCACAGGACCTTCTTCATCAATCACCCCCAATAAGTCTTCCTCCTTTGAAGATTTGTGTGACTCAAAGTCCTTCGAGACAAATGTCTGAATCGACCCATGCGTCGTAATCTACAAAATTTGGACTTAATCCTACTAGTTCACAAATGATACCCCATCATGTAGGTAGGTCCACACCACCTTCTTTTACTCCTGAGACATATAGCTACACATATTCTTTGTCCCCCACATCATCTTCTTCTATCAATAATCATCAAACATCTTCTAAGTCTTACACACCAAGTGAACCTCTTTCTTCCAATCAACCCCTGGTGATCGATCAACAACTCATACCGATTGACCTCTTTCAGAATGAAGACAAAATTAGGGCATTTATAGGGGCACATGAAGATATTCCTCTAGTAGATTATAGGAAGGTTTATCTTTAGACTTCAATGTGTTCGCGTATTGTAAGGAAAAGGTTGATTCCTTTTATCCAGAAATGGAGGAAGAGCCTCAGATCATGCAACTTGATCCTCCTCTTATTTTTCCATCTTCACATTCTTCATTATGTGATGAAACTCTGGGTCTTGCATTGATCCATGGCCTATCTTCTCATTGCCTAATCCTTCTCTATTTATCAAAATTCCTCAATCACAGTCTCTTATGGGGTCAACGCCAAGTAGCCCTTCATCTTCATCTAGGTGTGGGTCACCTTCTAGTAGCCCTCCCTCTGCTATTTGTGGGACATTTTCAAGTAATCCGCTATCTTCTATTCTTGGGGCATGTCCAACTAGCCCCTTGTCTTCTATGTATGGGTCACCCCGAGTAGTCCATCATCTTCTATTCTTGGGGCACGTCCAACTAGCCCCTTGTCTTCTATGTATGGGTCACCCCGGGTAGTCCATCATCTTCTATTCTTGGGCCACATCCTAGTAGCCCATCATCTTACATCTATGGGTCACATCCTAGTAGCCCTTCTTCTTCTATTCTTGGGCCACATCCTAGTATCCCTTCATCTTCTCTCTATGGGTCACTTCCTAGTATCCCTTCTTCTTCTATTCTTGGGTCATGTCTTAGTAGCCCTTCGCCTTCTATCTATGGCTCACCTCCCAATAGCCCATCTTCTTCAATCCTTGGACCGTATCCTTTTCATCCATCACATTATTCTTCTACCAAAGACAGTGGCAAGCCCATGGTCATTTCTCATTAGTTCTAAACGTCCACATTCACTTTCTTCTCCTTCTTGGGATTAGACAAGTCACACGTTAGCTTATAAGAAACCCAAACAGTTTCTTAATCAAGCTCAGATCAAAACTGTAAAGAGCTCTATATCTCCCAACAAATCAAACAATCTCAAAATTCTAAATCAATCACGATTCAAGAATGCACACCAATGTAACCATCAAGTATGGCGCAAAGTGCGTAAACCTCTGGATGGGGAATTAAATCTCCCACATATGAAATCCATGTTTCAGAACAAATCACAGTCATTTATTGAGTGTGAACTCACCTCAATCATCAAGATCGGGGATAATATCACTCTCGATAAACAAACGCGCCTAGTCTCCCTTATCAAGGAAGTCACAAACATTGTTGTTGGATCTTACCACATAGAGTGACTTTGTTAGTCCCAACCTCTTAAAACTATCAAAAATAAAAAAATAAAAACAATTCAAAAATACAAAAAAACATTGAGAAAACACAACAAAAATCAAAGGTACAAAGATCAAACATTGCAATCAGGTGTTACGTACACATGGATATTTATTTCTTCCCTTCCTTGCTATTCTTCTGCAAGTCTTCCTACCATTTTCATCCCTTCGATGATATTTTGGTTAGCTTATTCGCATGCATTTTGTGACATTTATCTCTATGGTATCTATTTGACCCTGGTCTTTTATCACCTTGGTAAATTAAAGAACAAATGACCTCTTAGAGATCCTATCACATTCAACATCTAATAAACTTGTTGTGAAGAACTTTTGGACATATTTATTGACACTATCCAATGTCATCATCGTAAGCACTTCCACCTCCTTCCATCAAGCCATCAATGGTTCTTAACCCCTTGTCAAACAAGAGAGCTGAAATAAGTTTTTAGGAAGCAAAAGAATCAAAATCAATCAAAATCAAAAGCTAAAAGCTACAAAGAAAAAACAAATTGATATATTACTCTCTCTTAGGGTATTTCCAATAATCTCTATCGGGGCTATGGATGCCTGACTGGAAGTAGAGCAATGTTGCGATTAGAATCAAATACATCTCCGTCGGGGCTATGGACGCTTTGGCAGCAGCGGAGCAATGTATGGTTATCCTTCCACCCTTCATTCACAAATCACCTATCACCTATCAAAATAAATCATTCCTACACATTGGCTAGGGTGTCTTCACTTGTTTTCTATTAAATCTTCCCTTCAAGAGGTAATAAATTCCACGTGCACACACTGGATCTCTATGAGTAAACAAGATTAGTATGTTACCAAGTGTATTTTTGGACCTTGTTCAGACTCTTACTCTAGTCCATATCTCATCTCACGATTTGTGCCTTTGGCTAATCACTTCTTCATCATGAGGCTTCTAAGCTACATTCATATCATTCACATCATTCTTCTACTTTGTTCAGAACATCCATGTGTATAAGATTACATTTGTCCCCTTCCACAAAAATAATATTCTCCTTCATTTCTATCATGTGCTTTTAGGCCAACTTGACTTACGCTGGGGCATCCTTTTCTTCTTCTCAAGCATTTCATTGGTTTATGTTCATCATCATGTTGAACCTATCCATAATGGCCTTGGGTCCTGCTTCTACTGTGAAGAGTTTGCCTTTGAATACTCCCACCTAATCGCTAGGGCATTTTTACATCTTCACCTTTCTCACACGCATGTGGCCTTATGCCCTTGTACATCCCATCTATCACTGGGGGCATCCACGCTTCCTTGTCTTCCTGTACATAGTTTTAGAAAACTTTCAAAAATCACAAAAACATTCAAATATGTTAGAAAAATCACAAAAACATTCAAATATGTTAGAAAAATAAAAAAACATTCAAATATGTTCCAAAAACATCAAAAACAATATAAATCATCCTACAAAATGTCACTCTTTGGTTCTCACTTGTTCATGTGTGCAACTTGCGGATCATCTTGATCTACCTCCATCAACAAAATCTAGGTTGCTTACTTGTCTGTACTCTAGGGCACAACAAGTTACCTAGCACTTTGTTTCATAGTGCACATTACTTTTCCATCGGACCCAAGTGTCCTCTATTATTTCCCTCACATCTATCCTTGCTTGGGGCACCATCATCAACCCTTGTTGTTAATTTACACAGGTTGTAATTGAAGCTCGATAATAAAAACATTATATTATGTTTCTCTGTTAGTTTATCTTGTTTACTTTCTTGTATTGCATTTCATTTTGTATGTTGCATGGAGTTGGTGTTTTCAGCAATGGAAAATTGTTTGTAGCATGGATTTTCATGTCATTCTACCTTTGTCGTATGCTTATATTTTTCATATGGACCGATGATGTAGTTCCTATGGCAATATGATGACATCAAATTGTTCCAATAAACAACGGCTAAAGGCTAAGCTCTTCTCTCCCTCCTCCATATTTCTTCTACATCCTACTCCTTCCCATTCTTCTATCTACCTCTCAACTTTTTCGATCGTCAATAGGCTTCTTTCATCACCCCATCGACACTTGAGGGGGCATCTCTCTCTCCTACTAATTTTTCTTCTATCCCTTCAAAATTTTCTTCCGTCTACTATCTTTAAAGTGGCATCACTTACGCCACCCCAAAGAGGGGCAAATGTAGACACCTATAATTACGCCTAAGCAATTTAAATACTTAAATTGCGCTAATTATCTCCTTTCCCACAAATTGATGACATATTGTCAATAGAGCTCATCTTCTCTTCCATTGTCGTTAATTGATTACATTAAGCTAATTAATTAAGTCACCTATCCAACACATACCCTAATTAACGACCTTTCGTTAATCAACACCTTCTATCTAGTCTAATTAATTATTATTAATTAATTATCCTCCATTCTCATTAAATCAATAAATCACTATTTAATTGGTTTAATTCCCTCCTAATGGTCCAAATCACACTAATATCCATCTAAAAGCTTATAAAATCTTGCACATGTATTTAATTAATCATCTTGATTAATTAATACACCCCCTTTATCCACATGAGCCACTAGAGGAAAAACTAAATCCTCCTAAAGCTAACTCAACCCCATCTAAACCCCCCTTATCCATAACTAACTCTACATCTCCATTAGTCCCACATTCATGAGGATGTGTTGAATCCTTTATCCTTTGGGCTATATAAACAACCCTCCCTCTACTTCTACACCTACACCTAATTCCCTTGAGAAAGCAAAGGAAAGCACATAGTCTTGCACTAAAAGCCTTTTGCCATTCTCAAGCCCCTCCATCATCCATCTTGAAGAGCTAGGCCTCACACCCAAGCATCCATGAAGGATCAAAGCAAGCAATATTGTTGATTGCCATTGGACTATATAGGTCCACTTGATTTAATTAGGCAATTAGAAGAATAGAGTTCTTGATTTGCATTATGCTTGATTTCATTATTTCAAAGTTATGATGCTAATGTAGGCCTTGTTCATTTCTTCATCTTGATGGTACTTTCTTCTTGTTTCTAGCTAGGTTAGGGAACTATTTTAGGCAGTAGTTTCTTGTTTTCAATCTAAGCGAGGAAAAGAATAAGTGTACATAGATTCATCACCATTTGTGCCCGACTTCCTACCATTAGATGTCTTTAACTTTTTCCACCTCTTAGCTTGTGCACATTGCGTGAGTTGGGCCATCTTATTGATCTTCTCACTAGATTTACCTATCTATCACATTATCATTATTCCTAAGTACCATGATATTTTCACATACAAACATGTAGAAAGATAGAAAATGATAAATATATCAACAAACATGCAAACATCAAATATCAAAATCACACACAACACACACACACACACACACACACACACACACACATATCATATATATTGAATCGAGTTCTATACATTAAAAAAATCATACAAAATGGCTCTGGCCCATCTACAATATGACTCAAGAACCCTTGCCTCTATGGTGGGTCTCTAAATTCTTTAAGCCAATGGGGCCACATGATGTTCTCTCATTTTGTGAGATAGGGATGTTGCCATAGATCCGGATCCAAAGACCTCTCCTATTATCTCACCGGTTTGGTCGTAATGACATGATTTGCACCATAACTCTCTATGCACATGCTAGTTGAGCTACTTTCTCCTATACTAGGGCTACATTCACTTGCAATAGAATTTGCATCATCACATCTATGCTACTAGTAGCCTCCGTGCGTGTACATCATGATATATCCTCAATGTCCTGGATTCCTCACCCACTAGATGAAAGGACCTCACTGAATCCTTGTATGACGATTGCTTCTGGATCCACCATCACTATATTATTATGAAGATATAACATAGAGTCCTAGATCTCATGGTGGTAACTCTTGATCAATGAGTTCCACTCTCATCTGTCTGCTCTGTAAAACCAAAACCCAACACACATTACTAACAATATCAAATATGTCTATCAAAAATCATCTAACTAAAGTATACTATCACACATACCTTACTTTACTACTGAGTATTTCCAAGATGGTCTCTCTATTTCCTCGATTGCCCAATATCTCTACCGCCTCATCATCACGAGGAGGTATGAATCCTACATATTGTTCCCACCTATCTCTGGACACCAAAATAATATCTCCTTTCCGGTAGGGTTTGGGACTTTGTCACATATGCATGACCATATGAACTCGAACAAGGTCAAAAATCCCCACGTGGGGTTCATTAGCTAAGCAATATCCTAGCACGTGGGTTCATATTGAGGTAATTAAACTTAATAAAATTAAATTCAATATACTAGTAGATGTGAGGGGGTGAAAGGATTTAATTTATTAATGTTTTGAATCGGTATTGGGGGTAGGTTAGAGAGGCGGGCTAAAGGAAAGGGAGGTTTAATTTTAATTTAAAACTAAAACATTTGAAACCTAGTTATTAAAAGTAAATACCTTAAAATTGTAAAAGGAGTGTGGTCATAAATTAAATTATAATCTCTTTTTTAATAAAGAAATCTAGATTCTTAACCAAGAAATAATAAGATGGTAGAAAACTAGGATTGAGTATGTTTTTCAACACAAGTGATATTATTTCACCATCTTAATTATTTGAAGAACTATTGCTAAATGATTAAAGCTTAACATATATTAGGTGCTTTGTAATTTGTTGTAAATGGCTTCAAACTATCTTTTGAGAGGAAATGCATATTAAAAAAGGAGTGAGAAATATAATATATTTTTTTGTCTAATATATTATGGTAGAAATAGAAAGGTGTAAATAAAATTGTAATTTAAAAATGGGTAAGTAAGGTACATAAAAAAATAGGGGTATTTTCATTCTAATAATATAACGGGAGGGGTATCATTAATTGTATAATTAGAGGTAGAAACAAGAATTAAGGGTATTCTTTAATACCCTTCGAATGCACATGCTATACCATAATTTTACTTAGTGAACCCCGTGAAAATACCCTAGCTAGCTATCACATCTTTTCTCTATGAGTCATGGTGCTAGCTTTACGGATCCCACTCCTACAATACTAGGACTCACTCCCACCGTGGCCTTATATCTAAATATCATCTATCGGATCCCTCCTCTAAACCACTAACTGTTATGACTTGCGGTGGGACCTAAAAATCCCCACCACGCCTCTTCTACCTATGACCATGTGCACCCGCTACCCATATCCTACAAGGTTGAAGTACCTTGGTACTCAAACCTTTTCTCATACAACCTCCCTAGCATGATGACATTGGTAAGGTGGAAATAGTGGTATCACCATTGACGTTGGTCACCAAGACTACCTTGGGACCTTGCTCACCTTGTGTGGGTCTCCATCCAATAAACATAGTATCCCATAACCTTTATCATGGTATCCATTAAATCTTCCCTGGGCCAATTAGGCCACTGATCTACATTCCCTATGTAGGGATTCCATACCAAATCCCTTGGACCCACCTGTGCTAGTGGACGATATACCCAAAGTGCTCTCACTTTCATCCATCTTATGGCCCCTTGCTAGGTAATTTATGTCTTATTTTACTAATGATCCTCTAGCATTTCATTTTATTTTTTCTTCTCCAAGGTTTTGCAACATGGATTACATTTGTACATGGTAGGAAAAATGACACTATTAGGTACCCAATGGTGGTTATATTTCATTTTAGCTTGTCTTTTCAGCATTTATTTCATTACTTACTTGCGATATCGTGTTCTGATTGTCTTTTTTCTTTGACCACCCCATTTTGTTCTATTTCGACATGCGGTAATCAATTATTGGGGCATATGTATACACCTAGTTTTCCAATTTTCATCTTTCATACCTATTACTAACAATTTCCTTTGTGTAGATAAGGTTCACTAATGCATAGATATTTCTAGAGCGAGTGCCTTAAGGAACTGTCGGGGAATTGGGAATGGTTATTCATGTAACCATTATGGGTTAGAGACATTGCGTGGAGAGAGTGTCACTATTTGGTCTTAGCCTTAGTTTTACTTGCACTAGGCATCATTATCTTCCTACGTATCATACACATTGCATTCATAGTTTCTTTCTTGCATATCATCAATTGACACTTGGATCATCCATATCCATAATCTATGAAACCTTTCTTTTGCTTTTTCAGCATGTATGGTTGACACCATCAACCGTGGGAAATTTTGTTCATATCGCATCTCCCATCGCCAACAACATCACCCGCAGTGATGATGTCCTATATATACCCTCACCTCATTTGACACTCATAATAAAAGGAATCTGAATAATTTGAACTGCCATTAGCTATCCTCTTTTGCACCATCTTCTCACCTAGATCTTGGTTCATCTTGCATATTTCTTGGATTAGATTGGATACTCTTCTTTTTGGATGGTTTCTTACACTATTAGGTCACCTATAGTGATTATAGGACATGAATGATGTTCCCTTTCTCCACCTAATAATGACTCTCTCTTGGCATGTTGCTTCTCTATAGAGATAGATGCATTAGTGACCACCCTATAGGTACAAGGTGAGTGATCTAACCATATCTTATCATTTTACATAGGTAAGTTCATTTCCTTCTTCATTGTGTTATGTTAGCTTAGTATTTGATGTGTTTGGATGTTATTTAGCATAGTACTCTTACCCATTATCATCTCCTTATCTTTCATTTTAGTTATTTTATGCATGTTTATTGTTGATCCATACCTCTCCACATCTAACTACGATATCCTAGTATTGTTCCATCTTCTATCTTAAATGTGGGCCTTAAAACCCTAGCTTTATCTAGTGTATGGATTATTGTCCTCTATATATGTGACCCTAGCGCTCACTATAACCTCTTTATTTATATCCCCTTGTATGTCGGTACATGTATGTTTATAACGCATTGCCTTGATACCCTTGTAGAATGGATGATTTAGGAGTGCATGTTATTGAGACACATTTTGTCACATATATTATAACACTCGCTTTCCTTATTTTTGTAACTCACCTTTACCTCTCTCCACTAAAAATTCATCCCTTATACCTTTGATAAGCATTTTTCCATAGGTTTAGTGAGTATTCCAGTGTGATCCCTAGCCTAAGGACCACTCACATCTTTTAGGTAGTTTAGATTCAATAATGGGAGCCTCTCCATACACAAGAAGGAGGGGCTTAGCCCCAGAGCATTGGTGAAAAATCAATAAATTGCAACACGAAAAATTATTTTGCCAACAATTTTTAGTTAATATGTTGGGGAGAGATCTTCCCTCTTGCACCCTTAAAGATCTCTAAAAATAAAAATATATATTCCAAAAACAAAAAAATAAGGTTTCAAAGTGAAAATCATATTTTGAAAGGTAACTCTATGAAGAAAAAAATCCAAGTCATGTTCGTTTCCCACATCATAATGATGAATTTTTGAGATTGGTGTTCAACACCAATAAGTGAAATCTACAATGAAGAAGAATATGACCACCAAGATATGTAGATTTCTAATCAATCATCATTATGGACCAAATATCACATATGCAATTAGAACAATGAAATAAGGATAGTAACATTTTTGCAAAATATATTAAATGAATATATACAATGGATCAAATTTCTACTTGTGAAGATCCTACCGTCAAATCCTCTTGGCTTCAATTCAAGTAGACTGCTGCTAGAGGAAAGAAGATGGGAATTGAACTTGTTAATGATCAAGAATCTAAAATCCGATGATAAAAATATAGAAGAGATACAAAATGTTGTATGAACAACATGAAGGTGAAATTTCTCCCGAAGGTAATGTTTTGAACTTCACGCAAGCTGAATGAAAAAATCAAATATTTTCATGTTGTCTCTCTTCCTCTGGATGATTTTATTTCTTATGGAGATGATGAAATGATAGCCTTGAAAAGGAAGTTTTGCAAAGGATCTATAGTGTTGCAAAAGGAAATCCAAATTACCAAACCAATCTTGAGATTATGAATTATACCAAGGCTATGCAATAAAGGTATGAGTAGTTTGAATCACTCGAAATGATGAGGAAGAAGATACCCATCCTTCAAAAGTAGATTCGATGACTCTCTATATTACGAATTGTTTGTTTTTGAAAGAATCGTATACATTTCTCATGATTTTCTTCTTCTTGAGCCTTTCAATGAAATTAAACTCAGCACCTTGGAAGATAATGAAGAAATCATGAGATTTTAAACTCCATTCAGTAATTTCATTTTGGCTCAACACATATCCTTGGAAAGATCAATGTGCATGAGAGATGAAGATTATTTTTTCATGATGGATGATCCAATGATTGACTAGGACTCCACGAACTATAAATATGTTAAATAATTCAATCCTCCATCCCAGACTCAAGTCCTTCAAGAATATGACTTTGAGGTAATCATTGATTTCTTTATTTCCAATTTTGACACTTCAATTGACCCAAAATGCCCAATGATGAAACAGAGAAAAGTGAATAATCTGATTCCCTTCTTGAGATAATTGTGGAAAAAAATATAGAGAATTTCCTCTTTGAGGATTTGATTTCCATGTTATCACCAAAGGAGTGTAATCCTAATCACTAGAGCAAGTATGATGTCTTCCCTTTTCAATAAAGAATAAGACTTCCTAGGAGATGTTTAGGATGGAGTAGATAATTGTTCTCATGTTATAACACCAACATTTTGTTCTTACTCCTTTTGCAAGGATGATATGATGAAACTTGAATTGAAAGGTGTGCCCTTCCCATTCAGCATGGATCTTTTCTCTCTATTTGAAAACAATGAAGATCATGCATGCCTTGACTTATAAGAAAGAACCCCCAAATGAGAATGAATGTAAATCATGAAAAATAAGACTTTTCAAGTGATTCATGGCCATATGAAGATCATATTTAAAATCATCTCCCTAAGGCCCAATATGAAGATTCTTCAAATGAATGTGAATGTGAATGTGAGTATGTGAGATGTTTTGAAGATTGTAGAAGAAATTGAATATCCTCAACTTAGTCTTGAGATCTTGACCTATGCCATGACAATGCAAGATAGGTATGAGTCATGATTCTCATTTGATACTAATATGTTTAAGAACGAGATAGAACAACTAGGTAAGGTCAATTTTTTCCTCGAAGCCTTGGTGTATGAATATGAACATGAAGATGAGTTCTCCTCTTTCCCATTTTGTGAAGAATAAGGAAATGCTTAAATCTACTACAAATGTCTCTATTCATGAGGACAATACCTTCACAACATAAAATGATATCAAGGCCAATATTGAGCTGCTATGTATAGAAAGTAATTGTTCAAGAAAAAAATGAGAAGCTTGAAGAATCTTGTGAATGAAGAAAGGGGCAATTTGTTCTCATCTCTATTGGATTCCCTGTTAATTCTAGAAAATGTTCCATGCTACAACCTTAACTCAAGGATGATCAAGAATTTAAAGATAAAATCAAAGATTCCATTTTCGAGAACATGGAGGAATGGCTTCTCATGGTCATGAGGCATCAAGTTGAGACTATAAAAGGCAAAACTTCCAAACATGTAATAAAGTGGTCATTAGAGGAAAAGGTGTTTTATATGTAATATATAGGAGGATGGAAACTTAGCATCTCTATTCTCAAACCATGCAGAGCCATCACGGGAGTAAGGCATGATTAGATGATTATCTTCAAGCTTCGAAGTATGAATTTAACTGTTATTTCATGATGGTTCATACTTCTCTCAATATTTTGTCGGGTGTGTGTACATTATTCTCCCACCTCAATAAATTTCCTAAAATGTACTTTAATTTTCCTTTGCCTTTTTTATTTATTTGATATTTGGTGTGCTTCCCTTCCTGTTGTGTGTGTTCATTTATTTTTCCCTCATCTGTGTTTGTTGCTTATACTAGTAGTGAAGAATTGACTTCGTTTCCCAATTTGACAAGGTCTTGGTTTGCTCACTCATGAGAGTTTATAGGTTCTCTATTTCCCCTTACAATATAATGTCCCATAGTTAGATCCAACTATTGTCATGTGAATTGACTATCCCAAAATTGTAAAACTCAAACCATGACAACTAAGCCATAATGTAAATTTTTTCCTTTTGACCCTCTTGAATCTCTCCCCTAGCCAACCTTCCTCTTGTGTCATAATAATATTGTCCTTGAAAGTAGTATTAATGAATTTGGAAAACCTTTATCAGTGTAAAAATAAGTGCATAAAATTTTTCACATGATTAAATGAATTTTAGAGGAAGACTAGTCTTGTTAAAAGCCTAAAAAGGTCAATTTTAATAATTTTAGAGCCTTTATGCACCATCTTGGAGAGTTATGAAAAGATATTAAGTATCAATAGGTGGTATTTGGGATTTTTACAAGTGTTGGAAGTAATTTAGGAATATTTAGGAAATTTTTTATCATTCAGGGAAAAACATTTCAACATCAAAGTTTTCAGTGCAAGGAATGAGCACTCTTGCGATGAATCTCAACTTATCCGAATGATTTTGAGAGCTCCATAAGGAATTAAGAGGAAAAAGGTATCTAAAATAAATCTTGAAGAATTATTTACATGGTGTGAATATCCATTTTGATATGAGATATCAAATATTTTTGAGACAGTACCCAAACAATGTGGTTGCTCTTCACAATTTCAAGTAAAAAGTGGCCAAATTTTTGAGTTGAAGGAATATTAAAGGTCTAAAATTGTTACATTGATCTTATAATGTGTTTTTAGTCAAAATAATATGATACTTTACTTGAAAACATCACACTAAGACTTAGGGATGAAAGAAGTGAGTTTTTTTCATTTAAGGCTTAGCTTTCCATTTATGGCTTAGGTGCACTTTTGACCTCCTTGTGTTCCATTTTTCACCTTTATGAAATTGGGGACATGAGGGAAACAAAATTACAAACTCATCCTCCTCCCATAGGCACATTTGGATCACCTCATGTCCCAAGTGTCCCGACTTCCCATGGGACAAAGGGGAGATGAGGGACACAAAAGTGTTCCCTCACTCCCTCACCATAGGAAAATTTTTGTGTCCTTGATGTCCTCCATGTCCCTGAGGGAAAAATAAAATGTGACCATGCTAAAATGAAGCCCCTGTGCCTCCATAAGACATCTCGTAGCTTCGTAAGCCTATTCCTCAGCCCCCTAATATCAATCACACTTTCTCCCATGCTGCAACTTGTCTCCATCCTAATCCTAGGAACAAATTGGAGTCCGCATTGTCCCTTATATACATATTACACTATTAAAACATTATTTTAACCTCATAAAGACTCCCATTTAACCCTAGATTGAACCAGAGTTAGCAGGATGATACATAAGTGAAATAAAACTCGGAGTTTAACCCATTTCTTCAACATAGTTCACCATTATTGAAGCTATCGTACCTTAAAAACCTATTTCCTACTTTATATACTTCCAAGGTTTTTCAAGAACATCCATAACCATAAAAACACTTGATTTATTCATATCTCTCAAACCGGAAACCCGATCACAATGAAAATTTTCTAGATTTCTCTTCTCGAAGACACCTTTGGGAAGATTACAATTGCATATCCATTAATGCACTAAATTTTTGATACAAAAATTTAAAACCTAAACCATTAAACTTTATTTTTTATTTCTAAGAGATTCAGCAGATGAAAAAGCTGAAATTTGAAAGCAGGAGATCGTGATGTAAAACAAATCACTTCGATGGTGGTTTAGTTTCAATCCAACACCGATAAGCCCACTTTATAAAAATAACATGTACTTTGAATAGTGAGACTCTAAGAATATAAATTTTTCAAAGTACTAAAATTTCAACATTTGGAACATCCTAGAACAGTAAGAAACACCAAAAATGGTTAATTGGTCAACTTTATGAAAATATCAGGTTGGGAAAAAGCATATGTATAAAATAGAAACATTATAAAAATAGAAAAATGTCATCATTGGTAATAACCTAAGTTAATTAATAACTTTAAAGGTAAAATTGGTGCAAATATTCTAAATATAACAATTTCCAACCCTACCTTCTAAAGATAGAAAGTTCTAGATTTTTTCCTTAACTTTGTGGCAGCTCTCATTCTTCTTATCTTGTTGCTTTTTTATCATTACAAGATCAAGATGTTATTTAATGGTGCAAAAAAAATTAAAACCCTCCTAAAACTCTCAATAATTTCTAAGTTGATCTCTACAAAGAACAACTTGACGCAAGCAATAACAACGAGAAAAGATCATCATGAGTGATAATAGCAAACATCTAAGGATTAAAAACAATGCATAGCTCCTAAGACTATCTCTAAACACTTAATCAAGCCTTGGTGATGATATTAGTGAAATTTGAAGGTCAGAAATGTGTAATTCATATTCAAACACCATTAAGAGACCAATCCTTCCATCTGGAGAAGGAAATTCATTTCCAAAAAAATAAAATTGATCAAAATGGTGTCCATACTTCATAGGATTTTTTTGTCTTGGATGAGATCTTGATCAAAGAAGTGAATTCTAAAGTGAAAGATGGCATCATCATGTTCAAAATTGAAATGGGAAGCTCATGGAGCAAGTTGAGTGTCATCATATCCTGAATCTATCATCATCTCTCTAAAAAGAAAGTCAAAGTGAGTTGATCAAGCTATCGAGGTACTCAAATCCATCATATGTGAAAGATCAAGAAATTATTTTTCCCACGAGAGGCATATGAACAAGAATGTACATAAGTATCCCAAATCTGATTTCATCCAAGAATTACTCTAAAGTCAAGACAAATAAATGGGTAACCTCCATATGAATCACCATGTATGAAAAAATGAGAAACCATCTTGGTTTCGCTTGATGCCATTAATAGTGTTATTAAAAATTCAATCAAACATCTGTTAGTGTGGTCAATCCATAAAGGAAGAAACATTGCAATCAAAATTTGACTTTAGTGCCACCAAGGACCATCAGAGAGAATCTTTGAAAATAAACTCAAGGGAAAGAGGGAGTATGGAGGTTCCTTATTCTTGAAATCTTCATAAGAAGGTGAGAATAATAAAAATTCTATAAAGCCTCTTGAGCCATGTAAGATGGATCTATCACAGTCCCCTTCTCTTCATAGGCATTCAACTTTGTCTTTCTCGATTACAAAACCTTCCCATAATGAGAAAACGTGATTCCTCATCAAGCTCCTCGAAGATGTCCCCACGGTTAACATCACATATAATCTAGAAGATACATTTACATGGATCCAAGATTTTCTCATGAATGAACCAAGAATGAGACAACAAGATAGAATGCCTGACCTTGGGGCCATCACAATGATATTGAAGACCAAATGAGGTAAGAAGGCACACGTAACTTATCACTTTTTCAAAGTGGAGTATCTAGTGATCTCGTATGTAGAAGTTTCTTGGCTAAAAGTTTTGAAACCCATGGAGGAAATGACTCATGTAGATTATGAGTTGACTATAATCCTTTGGGTCAAGTTGTATATGAAGGTGATGCTCATCTATTCAAGGAATCTTGTTTCCGTACACTCACTCGAAACCAAGTTTAGAAATGAAAATTGAGAAATTAAAGGAAATGTGAGATCTCTCAAGTGCTTACATTCAACCTTTCTTAGAGCCCAATTAAGTGCCTTATCCCCTGTGGAAGAAATTTATTTGATTAGTATCCTCAACCCTAAGATGATCAAGAAGGCACAAGGGCATATGATGCAAGGGAAGGCTAATGAAAAATGGATTGAGAAGATCCTCGAGAAAGGAAAGACATTTCTCCCAAAGGTTCTCTCTCTACTTAGGTATGTTCTTGACACTATTTAAAAAGTGATGAAAATAATGATGTAGAGAGAATATAAAAATTCTCATCATTCAACTAAACAAGAGGTCTACAAACAACAATTTGAACCTCTCTCTCGCTAATGAGGATCAATCCATTCCCAAAAAGTATTATTTATTGCAAATATTAACAATATCACCTAGGATCATTAAATCATCATCATACCCTACCATTCAAACTTTAAACAATGTCAATACAACGTGTCTCAATGATTCATATCCAAAAATTTAGTCACTTACTCTCCTTTATCGAAAACTACCTTGCTCTCCTTCTCACCGACTCTTTCCTCAACTAAAAACCTTTTTATTTTTTGATTCTTCAATGCTTCCTAGGCCTCTTTCTCTATTCCAACATCTCAAAAAATCTTAGTTCAATCATCAATATCATTAAAAATGATCCAAATAATCAATCTTCCCTTCTTGTTCAAAAGTTCCTATTAAATGCCCTTAAGACAAGGTATCTTGAAATATTAAGGATTGAGGACTTCTACATCTACCTAGAAAGAGTTAAATAATTCATTAGGATCATTTTCTCATCCCTATGGTGCATGCAAAATCTTAGAACAAAAATGTCTTTACAACTCCTTTCATCTTACTTTTGCACTTCTAGCTCACAATGCTCTTACTAGCCCTGTCTCACTATACTTTGTTTAGCATATCTTGGGTTTCATAAATTTTCAAGGCATAAGGAATACATTTTAAGTACCCATTTTGATCTTCTGACTATGTCCAAAGTTGCAGGTTCTAACTCTAGTTCAAAATTATAATCCCTTTGTAATGGTGCCTATCCAATTAGGCTTTTAATTGTGCTTGATGACCCTGCACAAAAATGCCAAAAATATCTCCAAAGTTAATGATAAAAATATCAAAATTCCATCATAATATATTTATAGGTTTTATTAAAATGATATCTTTTAAGTTTTAGAATGAAACTCCAATTTTTGAAGGTTATAGGGTTTGTCTTCTTGAAACCCTAGTTGACACATGATTGTAGCTTAGCCCGAGAAGAAAGATTTTGGTATAACTTTCTTCAAATGCTGTTTCAAATCACTAAATATTTTCCCTAGATCTATTTTAACTCTATGCACATTATTATTTTAACAATGAGGCTTGAAAGACACGTTAAGATCCCCTTTATTTGATTTTTCCATTGTCCCGGGTTGTAAGAATTCAAGACCATAGTTTGAAAATGTATTATATATTTAAATTAGAGAAATATATCCACACACCTAAGTTAGCACTTTATTTCAACATTTCATGTAATAAAAATGCTATAAACCTCTCTCTTGATGACTTAACAAGATCTCACTATCGTATGAGCTCATTATGCGAGTTGCATTATCGCATGACCAAAATAGAGGACCAATTCCGCAAAACCTATTAACCTAAGGCACATGTAAATTACTCATCAAGGATTAAATTCGTATCCGAGGAAATAATATTTAAATTACCTTATATCCTTTCCTTACCACGTGGACTCACCCATGATTCCTCTAAGCATCATGCAAGGTTAATCACGGTCCTACATACTTAAAACAGAGTTAGCTTTCAAGAAAGGTATTATTTCCACACCGAAACTTGTTCCTATTGAAATGTTCATTGCAAAAAGAGATATAGATGCATCAGCAAGAAGGAGCCAAATAAAAACTGAGACTACCAAAAAGGATCCAATTCATACTCAATTCCATAATTTTATTGCTTCATGCTATGTTTTCATACAAAATTCAAGTATTCCACCACTCATTCTACCTTCTCCTTTCTCCTTCATGAGGAATCCTTGTTACTCACCTACCATCTCCCTATATTTGAGTTTCTTCATGCATGTAAATCCTACTTAAACTTCTTACCTAACCTCCAAACCCCATAATGACTCATTGTGTTCTTCTATTATTATTTTTTTAGTTTTTTTACATCATTTTCACGTATTTCATGACTATCACCCCATAGAAGACTCATTACACACCCTACCACCTACCAAGACACTTACCAAACCTTAATAAACTTTTAGGACTCTTAGTTATGCCTTTATAACCGAATTACACTGTTGGAGGGAAAATATCTCATTTTAAATTTCAAACTCTCTCATTCTTAACTCTCTCTCCCTCTCTCTCATGACTCTGCGTACCTTAGAACACTCCATTGACCTCATAAATAGGAATATTTTTATTTTAATGGATTATTTATGATGTTATTACATCAAATAAGGGAGGATATTGAAGAAGAGAATATCCATTGGGATGAGATGTTCCCACTTGTGTCTAAGATGAGTCACCTTGACTCCCACACTCTCTTGAGTAAAAACCTTTCCACATCCATTGCTCTAATGATAAATTCTTTGTGAGTGGAAGGAATCCATATGTCTTCCCATAGTTTATGACATCATCCCACATCTCAAAGGAATTTTATTCACTAGATTCAAGTTTGTATATGGCATCTTTCATCATACCATATCTAACATCCATAGTGTGGATCCAAACTCATTGATTCCTTCCAGGGACTTGGTCAAGAAGGAGGTAAGCAATCCTCTTTCATTCAAATAGGATAATTTGGAGTCCCTTTCCAATATCAGATGATCTATTTATAACATTTCAAGAGATCACAAGGAATGATCTAATCAAAGTGCAAGGCTATCAATGATTTTTCCACTTTACATTGATCAAAGTGTTGAGATGCATTCACATTCTAGAAGCGTAAAAGGTGGCATCTACGGTAGCTCGGTTCAATAAAGAACTCAAAAGATAGGAGCTCATTCCAAGAACTCTCCCTCGTGGTTCATGAATGGATATTTATCTATCAACAATGTCTTCATCCTCATGATATCATTCAACCGTTATCCTCTCTCTCTCTCTCTCTGTCACTCTCATTCTTCTCTCTCCATGTTCTAATTTTCCATTGAGAATGTACTTTTGCTATTTCATCTAATTAATTTAAGTGACACTCAATGTTAACACCGTAAGATTCCTTTTTCACTAATAAGAAAAAGAATCACTTTTGTATCCTAAGAAGATGAAAGGTCACAAGTGACGAGGATATGTGAAAATTCATGTGGTCGAGTAGATGAAGAGAAATGTTTGTAATTTTGTTAGCAATTAGTTCTAACATGGGTTTATTATTGAATTTAAAGTAGTTGTCTACATTATTAAATATTAATTAGGGTGTGTGTATTTAAAATGTGGAGAGGTTTATTTAAATAATTATGTAAGTGAGTTGTGATAAAAACTCACGTAGGAATTATAGAGAGATTTTAGGGCATGGTTAGTTGTTCGAGTGAATATAGGTTGCTACAAAACAACTATCTTAAATTAGTGCTAAAGGTTTAGGTGGTTAATTGATAAGATTACATATAAATATGTAATATTTCCGTAAATATTTATGTTGAATGAATTATATTTGAGCTTATGCTCTTGCTGAATATGGGGTAAAACCCACATTTGGTATCGGAGCAAGGTTTCAGGCCTCTCTAAATCTCACCCCACTCATGCTTCATTTTTCAATTTGATTAAGGAAATGGGTTAGTAGATCCCATGGACCTCTATAACCCCATTCCATTCTTCCATGCCCATTCTTTTGTTGTGAATTCAAGTGGTGCAAATGAAATACTAGTGGGATACCACAGCCTCGCATGAAATATGGATTTTATAGCATCCACTCTTCTTTCATATTTTTCAATGGTAATAGTGGATACCACAAATGTCGCAATGAATCCACTTACATCCATCATTCACATTAATCATATTTTTCCCTCCCATCTTGTTCACTCTATACACATTTTTCACTCCATTTTGTTCATTGATTACATTCCAAAAATTAGAAAAATATATGAAGCATATAATTCAAATGGCTGAAAGTTGTTTTTCCATTTTTTTACATGTGCATTTGGTCATATTCTATAGTTTCAAAAATTCTACCTACTACCATATATTTTTTCTATATATTGTAGCTAAATTGCATTGATCTAACATTGGGGAAGCTCTCACATTTGGTATGCATATGCTTTCTCAAATTGGCAACAAATCATCCTCATTATGAGATAAACAACATGATTCACTCCATCTGTTGTCAACATCAACTCGATCTTGGTGTTGAATATCTCTATGGCGTATTTCAATGAGTCCTCCACTTACAAGTTCTATAGATAAATGTTTCAAGTTGAGAGACTCATAAATGTGAGCGTGCAATGGGTGAAACCTCTCAACCCTCCCGAGCATCAATTCCAGTATCTTCTTCACCATTTCTAGTGCCACCGCCACCGGTGACTTTTTTGTCAAATGTTGTTGTTGTTGCTTCATCGTGCATTACACTTACTACATTTTGTTTATCTTTGACTACATTGATGAGCTTGTTTGGGATATGGTTAAAAGAGATTTGATGAGAATTATGAGTAATTTTGAGCTTGTCGTGTTTCCTAATCCATATCACGAAGGTCCAAGAAAAGCACAACAAGATTGGGATCTATGGGGACCATTTTTATTTATCATCTTCTTAGGCCTTACACTTTCTGGCTGACATCCATTGATAATTCTAAAGTATTTTTGTTGCATTTGCTGGGTTTGCTACTAGAGCAATTGTGTTAACACCGAAATCCTATGTCATCCCATACTCGACCCTAACCTAGTCGATGTTTCTACAATCATGATCTCCCTTTGGCGGCGGTATTTTCTCTGACTTTGGAAAATGTATCTCAAAAATATATCAACAAAACCTAATCCATCACGAAACTCTAGTCACAATTTAGAAAATAATGGCTTGAGGGTTGGTTGATAGTTCGACCCCAAGGTTTATTTATTATTATATTTAATTTTGCGGTGGGTAATAAATTTTTTCAATGTGTTGAATTTTTTTCTTAATTTATAAATATGGTTTAAAGGATTTTATCAATTGTAAAAAGGGAGATATAAAAATATATTTGTAAAGGGGACATAAGTTATTTTTGAAAAAGGGGGGAAGTTAATGTATTTTCAAAAAAATTGTACTGGAGATTATTTTGGATGCATTATCGGTTGTAACCGACATCCAAGGGGGATATTTACATTGAGGGGGTTATGAAAATCAGGTCAATGAATGTCACAGCTCCAGACTATTGTGTCCTCTCCCCATGTTAGCACTAAGGGGGAATGTTAGGAATTAGTCCTAACATGGGTGTATTATTGAATTTAGAGTAGTTGTCCACATTATTAAATATTAATTAGGGTGTGTATATTTAATATGTGGAGAGGTTTATTTAAATAATGTAAGTGAGTTGTGATAACAACTCACGTAGGAATTATAAAGAGATTTTAGGGTGTGGTTAGTTGTTTGGAGTGAATCTAGGTTATTAGAACAACTATCCTAAATTAGTGCTATAGGTTTAGGTGATTGATTGATAAGAGTACCTATAAATATGTAATATTTTCATAAAAATTTATGTTGAATGAATTATATTTGAGTTTATGTTCTTGTTGAATATGGGATAAAACCCACAAATTCTATAAATTGGAATGGCTTCTCTATTCCAAAGGGTTGGAAATTGTCGGTTAATTGTATTTTGTTGAGATTTATCACTACTACATCAAGAACTAAAAGATGAAAATATTCTGTTCATTTATTTATGTTTTCTCTCTCTCTCTCTCTACATTCCAACTTTATGTATAGAATAGTATTGTAAAACCAAGAAAGGTGTATGTGCCTTTGAGAAATGAATTAATGGAATTCTGTGTCTATGATTTATTAGTCTTATCATGACAATGTATCACCGTTATCATTGTTGTGTTCATCCAATTAAGTGTGTACCTACTTTTTTTTATTATATGTGAAGTAATCCTACTCACAAAAGTAACCCTCTCTCTCCTTATTTTCCTAAATCCCATTTACCTCTCTCCACTGTAAATTCCTCACTAATACCTTATAAAATCATTTTTCCATCGGTTTAGTGGATTATTATTATGTGATCCCTTTCCTAAGATCCACTCACAACTTTTAGTATTTACATTAAATAATGGGAGCTTCCTCATATGCAAGAAGGAGGGATTATCCCCATATTTTTTGTAAAAACTAAATAGTTTTCAACATGATAAATTATTTATCTAATAAAACCGTAGTAACATGGTAAGAAAATGTGCAACATATAATATTATAAGGAAATAATAGTACATTCAACCAAGATTTAAGAAAACATGTTTTTAATTTTTTATTTTTTATATGAAATAAAATATCTAGAATGGAGGAATAAGAATACCCCATGATGTATGTGTGCACGTGCGCGCATGCACGTGCACGTGTGTGTAAATTGAGATTCATGTATAGAAACCCTCAATAGTCAAGTATGAACAAGGAACAAAAGTACATCATTGGAAAGTGTGGGGGAATTAGGATGCCCCTAAAGGTGAATGCCAAAAATATATATGTAATAAGAGTAATAGGAAAGGGCCCACAATAAGTGAAAGAAGATGGACATATGTGAACCTGAGGCTTGAAGGGTGTTAAAAAGAAATATGTGATGAAACGAGGAATCTATACTTGGCCTTTTGTGTTGCTTTATACTCTACAGCTAATGGTGAGAAATTTACAATGCTTTTGGTGAAATAATGTCATCATTTTCATCAATAAGTTTAGTATGTTTAAAATTCCTAGCAATTTTCTTATAATCATCACCATAGTAAGAAGGATTAGAATCATCGTTATCATCATATTTGAGTAGTAGAGTTGAATTACTGCTATCCATGTTGGTCTTAGAGGATTGTTTAACAATATACTTAGGATTTAGCTTATTGGCACCCATGCCCTGTAGAGATCCATAGATCAGTCAATAAGTCATTGATACTTGTGTTTGCATAATCTATCTCAATGTGCGGTGAAGGAGTAGAGATGTGTGTAGATTCCTTTGTTGTGTTGGCCTTAGATGGGGCTTGTGGTGGATCAACTGATATTGTTGGTGTTGTGATATGCAATGGCTTAAGTGATGATTCATTTAGTATCACATAACTTGAGGCATTTGATATGGAATTATTCTCATGATTCATAGATGAATTATATTTAGGAACCCATTGGGATGTGGAAACCTGAGATGAATGTGTAGTAGAATGTTTCTTAGAGAATGAAATAAATACCTTATGCTCAAGTTGTAGGGTTTTTTTTCTCTAAAACATAGAAATCATTATCACAATGTACATTAATGTCATGATAATTTTAGAAATTTTGGACTTTGGATTAGGTAAGATGATAATGAGGATAATAATGATTAGGAAATAAAGTAGTTAGATGATGATTGAGGAGCACAAGTAGCATATCATGTTTTTCGGCATGCTCATTAAATGAAAGAGGTGTTTTATGTTGGAGGACTTCACCTTCACTTATATGAGCACATGTAATACCTAGATCAGATTTCATAGGCTTGGTATTGGGAACATCATGAGGCATATAAAGAGAATGAATATGTGTATTGGAAGTATCTTTGAGGTGGTTGATTTCATTCTTGAGAGATGTAATTGTAGCATTCATGGCATGATGTAAAAATTTAATAGATTTTAAGATAAAATTATGGGAGGTGTCATCGTTACTAGTAGGAGGAGTTGAAATGTGACCCAAATTTACATTTACTTGGGAGGGTGTTGTATGATCAGGGAGCTAGACTTGTTTCAACAATTGTGTAAGAGTATCTCTACATGATGGGTGTCGTTGAAGTAAATGAAACAAAGATACTATAGTATGGGTCATGATGATAGAAATAAGGAAAAAGGTAACCCCAAATTAAATAAAAAACAATGTATAGAGGGCTGATAATTAAGAGACCATGGGGATAAGAGCCAAAGAGGGGTGTTAAACAAAAATTAGTTGTCATAAATGAATAAAACAACTATATCT
Organism: Taxus wallichiana var. yunnanensis; assembly: GCA_018340775.1. Lineage (NCBI taxonomy): Eukaryota > Viridiplantae > Streptophyta > Pinopsida > Cupressales > Taxaceae > Taxus > Taxus wallichiana. The sequence goes on from CM031239.1 coordinate 426,678,729, forward strand.
CAAAATTAAATTTTAATTTTTGAAAACAAAATCGGTAATTTTAAATATTATAAAATGAAATAAAAACCTCCAAAATTTTATCCAAAAGTGTTTATTTTTCGAATTATGTCTTAATGAGCAAATAGTATAATTTTGAATTTCCAAAAATTGTGCTAAATAAGGGGGAACAAAAGGTTTTTCGTATAATATGGAAAAAAAAAGAACCTCAAATAAATTTGAAAAGAGAGTCAATATGCTTGAGATATGAAAAAGGTAATTTTAAAATTTGGAACCCTTGAAAGTGACCCAAAGGGTAGTACAACAATGAAACCCTAGGTAAAATATTTACATATTAGACTTATGGTAGATGATAGATGAAAATCATTTGTGAATCTAAAGATAATATGCATATATTAACCCCGATACAACTAGGGTTTTAGTTTTGATAAGAATAGATATGATAAAGAGAATCTAAGAGACGAGTTCACCATATTATTTAATAAAATTTAAATATAATGTAAGGACAATATTGATCGGATAAATAAAACAAAAAATATGCAAGATCAAGAAAAGGAAGTATAAGAAAGAATGATGATTGAGTTTACATAATAAATTTACTTGTAAATAATATAGGTATGTATTTATTTTGGGTTATTGAATGGTCCGGAATAACTAATCTTGGATTGTGTAAGATCTACATCTAAAACTCGATATGGAAATTGATAGGATAGAACCACATGGAATGGGATAGGGCTGCCTATGCACTAGTTTATATTTTGGGTGAGAGTATCTATAGAATATATCGGGATCTGTTTTTTCTGTGTTTCTTAATTTTGATCCTTATTCTCTATAGGTCACATTAGATTATTTGTATCATACATGTACCTAAAAAAATAGACCCTAACTACCTGCATAATACTCAAGTCACACATTAGGTGAATAAAAATATACATATTGTTGAGTCAAACTAACCTCTTATGTCACCCCGATGTGAATTTCAAAGCACTATACTACATTTGAAACTCAATACGCAGTTGTGTGTGTGTGTGTGTGTGTGTGTGTGTGTGTGTGAGAGAGAGAGAGAGAGAGAGAGAGAGAGAGAGAGAGAGAGAGAGAGAGATTATAATAGTTTCCCTTGAGCCAGTTTCCCTAGTGCTACCATACAAAGAAATAACATGCCCTCTAACTAATTTTTCCCAATGCATAATGTGTGGCATGGAATTAAAAATAGCTCCCCATATGAAGTGAATAATGCAGTCCCAAAATGTAGTAGATATAAAATATTATCTCCTTGTAGATGTATTTTCCTCTTGAATTCTTTCCCATGATGAGGTTTAGTAATACATGCATGCATGCATGCATGTGTGTGTGTGTGTGTGTGTGTGTGTGTGTGTGTGTGTGTGTGTGTGTGTGTGTGTGTGTGTGTGTGTGTGTGTGAATCCTTCTCTTAAGTTTCATCATTAAAAAGTGAAAGGACAGTCAAGGGTGATAAAAGAAGATAAGAAATAAGTACCATTCAAAATATCATAAAAAGATATAAAGAGGATAGAGGTACCTAGAGGGGACAATAACACCTAGGTGCTCCTTTCCATAATGGGAGGTCATGTATGTGGTGCTCAAAAGGTAAGATAATGAAATCAAAGCTAAGTTGGATGCCGACTGGTATGCAAAGCTATAAGATGTCAATTAGAAATAATAGACATTAAAGATGAAAAGGATAAAAAATTTCAAAGAAAAGTAAGGGGGTGTTAATGAGTAATTCTCTTGCCTACGAATCATGCATATAAATGAAATTTTTAGAGCTAGATGTATATAGAAAGTGCATGATTTAGTGACTATAAGATAAAGTAATAACACCAACACATATAACAAATGAAATGTTATATAGGCCCCTCCTCTGTTTAAGATAATTAGAAGAACACCAAGATATTTGATTGAAATATATGAGAAGATATTAGAACCCATGAAAGGTAAAATGTCAAAACGTACAACTAGACAAAGATGATAAACAAGTATGGAACTATGCATTTGAGAAGAAAACACATACACAATGATGTCAATTATTTGTTTAAATTATGAAAATAAATAAAATGAGGCATGTGATGCATACTTTAGGGTTGAGAACAAGCAAACTAGAGGGAAGAAATAATGCAATTGTAAATAATTTAAGTCAAGCATTTAATTCAATAGGTAAAAATAGTCAAAATAAAGATAGTAATGTTACAAGTTGAATATTAAATGAGGATATTGTAAGGTAATAAGTACACATCAATTTGTAAGTGAAACAAGTATAACCTTGAAATTGAATAAGAAAAATTTATATAGACTAGTAGGAAGAAGAAAAATATTAGATGATCCTTCAATCACAGAGTGTTAGGAATTTAGTGGTAGATTGCAAAGAAAAGACAAGGTATTAGTAGAAGCAACATGACATTTGATTGATTTTATTTTGGTATGAGAACATAAGGGTACCTCCTAGTCTTAAATATGTATTAGAAGAATTAAAGTTTTAAAAATTAGTGAGAGACATCCAAAACATTTCTTGAAAACAACCCAAACAAAACTCTATAGTAAGTTTCTTTAACAATATAAGGATATATTGAGAATTAGCCAAAGGTCATTTGAGATGTGTAAGCCATTTTCTGTCAAAATAAAGAAAACAAGTCAAACTTGCTATTGTCACAGTCACCATTGAATTTTATATACATTTTGATGTTTTTGTGATATACATTGTACTTTACATATTGATAATATTATGCAGGAATGTAGGGTACCTTCTCCACCAAAATATATAAGAGAATTAGTCTTAATTATTTTATGTGTAATATTTAATGGAAATATTTATTCTTCCCAAAGATGTTTAGATGGAACATTTAATAGTTGTGGTAAATTGTTTCATTGGAGTGGGTGTATGTATGAGGAAACCGCACATGAGAATGTAAAGAATTTTTTTATCGTAAAGAGTATAAATTTATAAAGTATCCATTAAAAGATGGAAAAGAGTCATCAATATGTGAGTTGGTTACAACCTAAGTACTTGTATCTAATTTCATAGTAGAATTTAAGAACATTATTCACAAGTATGTAAAACACACACATTGATATCTATGTATAAACTAGAAATTTAGGATATGCAAAGATGACTTCCTAATTGGGACCATTTTTTTAGTTGTAAATGTTTCTAGAAATTATAAAAACAACCAAAGTGTGAGGTTTAACCCCAATACTACAATTCAATTTAAGTTTCTATTTTTTACATATTACATTTAGACGTGCACTTGATAACACAAATGATACTAGAAAGATTTTGATATAGTAATAAGATTATAATAGTGATGACAAGTCACATTTCCAATGTTTGTCTAAGGCTGTTTTGAGATGTTTTACAAGAAATTGAATGCTAGACATATCATGTTCAATCAAACGCATTTGGTTAGACATTTGTGTAGCTCGGTTTAATAATTCCCACACGTTCTATTGGTTGAGAAATATTCATGTGAAGACTAGAATTTAACATTTTTGAAGTTTCTTTGAGGATAGGCATGGAAACATGGAGTATGATGGTCTTGGTGCATGTATTAAAATTCCTTGAAAAGAGAGGAGTTAAAGTTAAATAATGTTACAAAATTAATTGATGATACAAGTATTGTATCTTGGTGTAGTCAAATGATGTAGGGCGTCCTTAGACTTAGATAAAAACTACATTAGAGAAGGAATATGCATGCAAGAAATGAATTGCATCTTTGGAGAAAAGGAAGGAGAGAGTAAGGAGATGAGTGCAATGATGGGGTACCATTCTGCAATGAGAGGAAGGCGTTGTGTCGAAGGTAACCTAACAGAGAAACAATAAGAAAGGTTGTTAGAATGTACATGAAACAGGGTACACCAAAAGAAGAATGTAGAAAATAAGTGCCGGGAAAAATAGAAGGAGTGCATGCAAAATAATGAGAAACTACCCAAGAAAGGAAGGAAGGCCATGAAAGAATGAAAAAGGAAAGGAGAAAAAGAGTGGTTGGAAGACAAGGGAAAAGGGAGTAATGTGTGCAAGAAACAAAGGAAATGTGTATGGAAGAAAGTGAAGTCATGAAAGCCCATGGCTAGAAGGGGCACATGCCCATGGGAAAAAGGTGAGGTGAAGGACTAGAGAAAAATATGAATATCCTAAAGGAATAAAGTAGGAAAATGTAAAGGAAAGATGTGTAAAGAATAGTTTCCCATAATGGCAGCCTCAATTTGAGAAGGAAAAATGATGAACATGGAGAATTTTTTTTTCCAAAAGCTAAAGGGAATAAGTATGTAAGGAGGCACTAGGGGCACAAAGAAAATTAAAGGAATGATGCATGGATTTTAGAAAAAATTAGAGCATAAGGCGAGGTAAAAACACAAGAATGAAATACCAATCCCGAGAAGATAAGGACATAGTAACAACTAAAAGAGGAAAGGAAGGATAAAACAGATTTATGGGTCACGTGGTTGATGGTGACTAGATAATGGAATGAATAATAAGGAGGATCTAACAACTAAGAGACATAACACAAGGGGATTGGCCAAAAGTAGATTACGCATATAATCTCATTAAAGATATTAGTAAAAATTTGAAGTTTGAGTGGGAAAAGTGGAGGATCTAGCATAGAGAGAGAGAGAAGCAAGAAACGTCGGGTGCAATGCTATAAAAGGAAGAGAGCACCACCGAGTTAAGGTTAGCATGAAGCATAATTTCCAATTGATTTTAGGGGCTAAAGGATATGAAATCAACCGAGAGATAGAGAGAGATGGGGGGACCAAGTAAAGCGGTTAGGATCAGCCTTTGAGCCGAGAAATTGAAGATAAATGAGTCCGATTTGGCCCTAGAAAGTGCCATCAATTTTATATCCCTTAGAGGTAACATTGTAGATGTCATATGACCATTGAAATTAGTATAGGGAACATAAAATAGTTCTAGATCTGTAGTGTTGAAATCTATAGGTAGGCTCAAGGAACACACGATAGAGGCCCCCACCTATACTATGGTATCGAGTAGGATACTTTCATGCAAATAAAGTTGATAGATCACCGAATGTGAGGTAGTTGGTGCGAGAATAATATGTATTCCACTATGTTAAGTGGGTAGAGAATACAAGTGAACAAATTGTGACGGATGGAGAGACGATGCCAATGAAGGGAGATGTGTCGGATGTGGAAGTCATGAATAAGCTTAAAGAAATGATTGAGGATCATCGGGGACTCTAAGAGGTGTGGACCGACAAGAGTGCATAGAAGAAAAATAAGAAGAAAGGTCTTCGACCGGGAGAGGTGAGGAGGTGAAGGAAGTAAAGGAATTGACAAAGAGTTGAGGGTGATATGGGATAAACACCCAAAAAGTACTAGGAGAGCACCGAGAAGAAGGGGTGCATGGAGGAAGAATTGGACATTATATGAAAGGAGTGTAATATAGAATAAGAACCCAATTTAGGAGCACTACCAAGAAAAGAGGTTTAAATCATAGGATTACCATAGAAATATGTGTCGGTGGAAGCACATCATACAAGAATGCATGAGAGTATCATGGTAGTAAAGGAGACTACTTAGGAAAAAGAGAGATGGTAAATAAATACCATGAGTGTATGGAGGTATGCACATAACCACCGAAGGATATTGTGGTGATGGAAGAGGATTCAAAGTAAGAAAGTGTGTGTAATAAATATAGAAAAATAAAATACATAGGAGATGTATGGAAGAGCATATCGAAGGAGAAGGAGGTGGGGCTCACCATGGAGAGCGTAGAGGAAGAAACTCCAGTAGAAAGGAGAAGTGCAACTAGATACATAGATAAGGAGACTCTAAAGGGAGTAGAAGCATGAAGATCAGGTCATGCATGGAAGTGTGAGCACCATTGCAGGGTAATCAAGAAATCCTAGAGATTACGAGAGTTTGCATGAAAAAGGGTTTACTTGGTAAGGAGATATAGGGTGATTTTGAAAAGAGGTGTGCTATGGAGTGGAAAAATGGAGAGGATAACATAGGCCAAAGGGAGTGTAAGGAAAGTTAAGAGAAACTATAGAAAATGTTGTTGGAATCACAATGGACTAAGAGGGGGTGAATTATTCCTACAAAACTTAATTCATTTACTATTTATCATTCATTAGCATTTACACATCCATTAAATCAACCATGAACCACATGTGCATTTACTTAAACATAGAAAAAACCATTCACAAGAGCAAGAGAAAGAGAGTAACCAAGAACAAAAAATATAAGTGGGAAACCCTCACGAGAAATAAATCCAATTTGTTGGCATAGAAACTATTTAACATGATGAGATCCCTCTCCACCATCAGTTTGAGCTTTTGGTGTGATGGCAAGTCGTGTATCTCTGATACCATGTACGATTTTCCATCACACCAAAAGCTCGAATTGATGGTGGAGAGGGATCTCATCGTGTTAATCAGCTACTACGCTAACACCCTCCCACACGATGGAGCTGGGTATACACCCAATCAGGCCCAACGGCACAAATCGTACACAATTAAAACATAAACTCTATTTATCCATGCTTCAAATTTAGCAAGGCACCAACCCCAAAAGGAGAACCAACCCCTATTTTAGTAGAGCACCAACTCTACAAGGAGCACCAACCCCTAATTTAGTGAATAAACCACTCCACAAGGAGGCTACAACCCTCTAAGATTACTAAGAGCCAACTCATCCACATGATGAAGATGATATCTAAATTTTGTTATTGCCAAAACTCGATCGAGATCACAAATTCAAATCACAAACTCTTACTCAAACCCTCTTTGTTCTATCTTGCTCTATCTTCTTCTTATTGTTATTTATTTTTATCTAAACCCTTTCTCACATTCTCTCTATACTTATTCAACTCATAACACACTTGATTATCCTTCAAACATGCCCTCATACATGTAATTCACTCTCTCCTAGGTCACACTTTTCATCCATGCAAGACTAGCTCATAAATGGACTCAAAACACTAGCTTTATAGCCTTTTCTTCCTTCTAACCCAAGAGAGATTTGTCCTAAACATTTTATTCAACCCATTAATATTCATAAAATTAAAATAAACTCATTAAAATGGTCACATATGACCCATATAGGTCGGTCATGCCAAAAACCACTCATCATGCACCAAAAGTCTCAAAACCCCATCACTAGGATGAGAAAAATCCACTCATACCAAAAAAATGCTTATTCAATCTCCCAAATTCATAAAACATGATTAATATGACATATAATCACCATACATGGTCACAATCTTACTTGGACTAATCATATATTTCATTAAATGGGCCCACTGGCTCATATCCTTCTCAAAACAGTTGTTTCCAAAGCACCATGTCTTCGCCTTTGAGCCTCAAGATCACCAGAAAAAAATCAAATATGGCATGTGAAAATATATATAACTCCTAGGACCTGTAAATCACTTCTATGTAAGTTAGATCTCATGAAACAATCACATGTTCAAACCATAAAAGCGTATGGTTCATTAAAATAGGCTACCCAAAACTAATTTTGCAAACTCAACTAGTTTTCACCCTTTATGATACTTTCAAGACCTCAAAAATCCTTAATTAGGAACAAAATTTATCCCTCTTCACTCTCTAGATGATATAAAGCATCAATAAACCCATTTCATGCCTCAACCAACTCAATCTTTCAAGAAGAATAAATCTATCCCGAAATCTAGCATACCTTCTTCTTTGCAAACCTGACCTAAATGACAAACTAAACGACCTCATCATGATAAAATCCATACCTCATCAGAAATATATCTAAATCACCTTTCCATAATATAATATAACTCCTTATAACTCCAAGTGGAATGCCTCAACCAACCTAATCTCTGCGCAAACTTCGTTTTATGCCTTTTGGGACTCAAGAAGCGGCTATCAACTCAACTCACTCCATCACTACAAAATACACTTTTAATCATAAACCTTAAAAATCATGAAGAACTCATAACCATCATCTTACCTCATCAAGCCACTTGGTACCTGTTAGAACAAACAACCTTAAAATATGACCCTCAAAGATAAGGTTATAACTTTTGCATACCATATCAAAACAAAAATTTTGATATACCAATGGAAATATCTTTAAATCATATTCACACCACAACTTGAATGGAGTCCTAACTCTTTCGTAGCTTCTACGATTCCACTTTTATTGAAGGCTTCTCCAAACTGCCCCAAAAACCAGTCTTCATAAATAGGGAGCACTTTGCACTTTTTCACTGCAAACATGACCTAAAACCTTTATAATCATATACAAAAACTCCAGGTATAACATAAATGGAAATTTAGTCTTTACCTCATTTGGGAAACTTCTTCACAAACAAAAACGCTTCAGAAACAAGCATATTTAGGTGGGACCCACATCTTGTCTTACCTTAATGGAAACCTTGAAGAGTCCTCTACACTATCCAATAATAAAATTTAAAAACCAATAAAAAATTATCTAGTATACACTCAATCTTTTACAAGTTTCTCTTAGTCGGGGTTTAGCTAGGGTTTCAAACCACTTTACCTTCTTAACAATCATTCATAAAAATGTGATGATAAAACCACCTAATTATTTTTGTGAAACCTTATTAACTGACATAAGAAGATATGCTAAAGATATCAGGTCCCCATGCAAAGCATGCATTTCACAACCAACATCAAAAGGTTTATATGTGTCACAAAAACACACTATCTCTTACGCTTTTTTCCAAAACTTGCATATCTTTCAATTGCCATGTCAGAATGACCTAAAACTTGATGAAGAATCATGACAACATCTTCTACCTATCCATAATCACCATCTAGCTTAGATATTCCTAAAACTCTCCAGCCATAGCGACTTACATAAGCTAACATGCATGTTTATCACCTTCTTTCTTTCAAGGACCTTGAAACACCACCAAACCATGAATACTAACACGAAAGTCACCATACACCTCTGTAAATCTGTCACCATACTACTACCTATTGGTGTGAGTCATTTTCCACATCACTAGGTAGGTCATCTCACTTAGGTGAGGTCATAGGTCTAGGTGTCATTTTAGGGTCATCATGAGATTCCCTTATGTGTCAGTGTGTTAGTGCATCATATTTTTCATATGGGAGTTACTTCCCATTCTGGGAATGTAACTCCCTATCTCACTTAAGATGACATCATTACAGAATCGGGGTTACTCAACACCCTCTATATGTACACCACCCTTCAGATCTATGTGTGGTTGGATAAGATTGTTTATCTTCCCCTTGTTGAATTTTTGCATGCACCTATGGTTGATGTTTTCTCCTTTATGGAACCTCGTCATGCTGTCAGTTTGAACCTCGGCCAATGTTCATTCCATCTGCATGATCCTTGATCTTTGTATTTTTGCATTCTCCCTCATGGTATTAGAGTGCGCATTGTGTGGATCTGTGCAACTCTCTATTTTTTCTTGCTCTCGATTTTCATTCATGATATACATGTATCACATGCATTCATCATAATGGTTATTCTGTTTATTTCTTCATTGCACCGATTCAAGATTCAAATCTCATTTTTGTTTCATTGTTCAATTTTATGGTATCTAGGGTTTTTCGGGTTTTGCATGCATGTTTTGAGGTTTAAAGGTTGGTGTTTGAGAGGGTTTTGATCCATGTCACTTGCTGGTTTTGTACATTTTTTTGAGGTTATTAAAGTTATCTTTGGGCCTAACTCAACCCCAACTCATCGAGCTAGGAAGAAAGCTACCCTAGCTCACCACTTTGAAACTTTCTCTAGCTCGTCCATGTTTGGTTTTGTCAGGTTCTGTGTTGTTTTTGTTACATTAAACCAAGTTTTCTTGGATTGTCTTTGTCTGCTCAATTCTCGCCAACGACTCCACATCTACTACCTTGAATTTGGTTCCCTCCTCTTGAGGCTAGTGTTCCTAGCCATTTTCCCTATACCACATGTTGTTCATGCTTTTAATTATGAGATTTGCATTTGCTTGACCTTGATACATCCGCACCCTGGTAGACTACACTTGAATCCTACTCGACCTCCCATGTTGCTTTTCTATCGTGATTTGTGGAGACCTTTTGCAACCCATCTTCCAATTGAGCTCCTCTCATTGGTTTTCTATTGTGTTTCGACCATGCTGAAATTTAATGTTGACCCTGCATTCTCTAGTTCGAGCTTCACATGTTTTTGTTTTTGTCCAAACCATTTCCTCATCTTACTTTTATGCCATGATCCTATTGGGATTCTCTGGTTCCATTACACTCGTATTTTCTGCCCCTAATCCTTTGATGCCATTTCCTCCATGGCCTCAAGATTAGAATGTCCATTTGGTAGGTGGCCTCACCTAAATCCTAACCATTTTCAGCTATGTGCATCCCTGAAATCCCTACCATTACATGTATCCCTCTCGTGGCCTCCCGAGCATGATTGTTCACTACCACCTTGGGATCCCCATTAACAAGCCATCCTAGACTTCACACGACCACCTATCAAACCATTCAATGATAACTCTCCACTCCCACCGAGTCACTCGGATGTTCACTTCATTGCTCACCAACCTATTCTTGGGCTGCTCATCCCCACTCGCCCACCGAGCTATTTTATCACTCACCGAGCGAGTGAGTGAGCCACTCGGTGAGCTTCCTCGCATCTCACCCTTTTTGCTGCGGGACCCTCCTAGACCCCTCCTTTGAGTTTTTTCCATTTTTCCTCCTTTAAAAATAATTTTAAGGGAAACTAAGGGGAAAAAGTAAAAAAATCATTATATATAGGGGAGTGGTTTTTTCTAGGCTCTTTATATAGGGTTATTGGGATTTTGAGCCATTTTTGGCTCACTGGATTATAGCACTCCTCTTCACCCATAGATAGTGAGCATGTCTGCCACAACCTTGTGGTAAGAGAGCCTTCTTTTTCATGCCATGAGATGCCTTTTCTCTCACATTGAGCAGTGTACCCTTGTTTTTTAATTTCACCTTTTGTTTGATTGCATGTGTTCATATGCTTCGACTAAGACTTCATTGTTACATCCACTCTCATGACTTGTCACCCATTACGAGGTGAGTGGTCAATTATCCAACATCGCATGAACATACCCTATTGTAATCACATAGTACTTATAAATTTCTGAGATAGGGGAGTTATCACTATTCTTCTTGGGTGTTGTATTACTTGCAGATGAATTATCGGATGAGTCGACATCTTGCATTCTTGCACCCTTCTTCTTGTGCACCTTACACTTCCACTTCCACATCATGGAGGATGCTCTTTCAGACTTGAGCATCATAAGATCACTTTCTAGACTTAAGCATCGTAATTTCACTTTCTTAGGAGAGAGAACTATACATCATGGTGTGCTTCTATGGAACACTACTTCACCTATAAGGGTCTTACACACTTATTTCTTGGGCTAGTTCTTGCACCCACTGATTCCAGTCATCTTGAGGAATTTATTGACACTTGTGACCATGTCGTTGGTCACTTGATGTTTTCCATCACCATACCTCTTCGCATTCACGTGGTAGAATCAAATCCTCCCCACCACATCTGGAGCATCTTTAAGTCTTTTTGGAGACCCTTCACATACAATTGTTGTTTTTGTTGTCTCGATTATGTCCTTTTATTATTCATGTGATGCTAGTTCCACTTGACAAAAATGCACTTGTTCCCACTTTCGATGAGGAGGATTGTGCTTTTATTTTTGATGTTGAGAGTACTATAGAGGACTTATCTCCTCCTTATCTCACCTTTCTAGAGAGTGTTAATACCACTCCCATTTCATTAGACATCAAGAAATTCCATTCTTAGCCTCATACCATCATTGCACCAACTTCCTTTCCACTTCCATTACACATGGATCTTTCCACTCATCTTCCTTCATTCAAGGATGACTCATACCTGTCCAAAATCACTCTTTTTTTGTCGATCCCCCTCATTGGGACTAGTATCTACCCGACCTTGGTCATCTCTTCATAGTCCCTACTTATGATGTAGTATAAGTTCATCATCCTTCTATAGGTACTTCAGATGAGTCCATCATCTCCTTTGTTAGGAGTTATCCTTCTGGGACTCTTATCACTTCCACTTTCCAAGAGATCTTCATTGATCCACCCTTGATTTTGGATCCTCTTTCTATTGTGGGGTTTTGTGTTTCCTTCACATCACTTTGGCATCCTCTCGGTGGATTTTCCTCTTCTACACTATGGAATTTCTACACACATGGCATTACCTTTGGTTCCTTGGCACTCACTTAGTAGACCTATGTCATAGTTCTATGGACCAGATTTAGAGTTCTTCATGCTACTACCTTGAGTTTCCTTTGTTAAGTGGGCAGAATTCCAACACTTAACTTATATCCTTCCCAAAGGTAAGTACATAGTTTAGTGTGGGTGTCTCTTCTTCAGTCCAAAGGAAGAGGACTACGTCACCAACACTCTTCTAGGATACCTCCTAGAGTTGCATAGTTGATTCATCCATGACATCTTCTCGTGATTCTCTCATCTCACTCTTCTTCTCTCTTCTCCTTATTTTTGATAGATTTCACTTTTGTACATGGGTACCTTATCAAGCTCCTCAATGGATGGGACCCATATTTGGCATCTTTCTTAGATTAGATATTTTTCCATCTCTTGTTGTGGATTTTTTCCCACTGCGGTTTCTTCCATAGCTTGAGATCCTTTCTTGTGCATGGGTACCTCATTAGGCTTTAGTGTTACGAACCATCATTCTCCTCTCTTACTTTCTACCTCATCCTAAGTTAAGATGAAGGGTGGTGTTTGTGTGAGTCACTTTCCACATCACTAGGTAGGTCATCTCACTTAAAGGAGAAATCATACATCTAGGTGTCATTTTAGGGCCACCATGAGATTCCGTTATGTGTTAGTGCGTCAATGTGTTATATTTTTCATATGGGAGCTCATCATTATAGGCCTTGTGGATTTCTCAACACCCTCTATATATACACCACCCTTAAGGTCTATGTGAGGTTGGATGAGATTGTTTTTCTGCCCCTTGTTGAATTTTCACATGCACATATGGTTGATGCTCACTCCTTCATGGGACCTCATCACGTTGTTATTTTACACCTTAGTCGATCTTCACACCATCTCGTATGATCCTTATACTTTGCATTTTTGCAATCTCCCTCACTACCATGCTTCACCATGGTGATTGTATCCAAATCTCATACCTCTACCTAATTCTACTTGCTTGGGAATAGAAAAAATCCTAGAATGACATGACTCAACCATTAACTAACCATGCTAACCCCATGTAGAATCATATACACCTCATAAACCATGAATGACCTCATAACACACTACAACCAACTTGGGAAGACTCAAACCATGACTCAACTAGCTCAACCATGTACGAACCTCATAAAAATTCACCAAACATTGAAACTACCAATCAAAATTCATGTTTGAAACTGAATAATACCTCATGGAGACTTATACCACATGATGACACCATTTTCCATCAATGAAATTGACATAAATGACAACACTAACACACAATGGCCAAAAATGTGAAAGAGGAATGCGGGATTGAGAGATGCCAGGACCAATCGACACATAAGAAGTTACCCCAAATGAAAAAAATATACAATAATTAAAGAAAATTGCTAAAGTATTCGAGAGAATGAGGAACAAAAGGAGGATAAGAGATCGATAGAGATCTCAAGGAGTCATCTATGGAGAGGCTCCAAAAGTCTTTCACAAGGTATAAGGTGTAGAAAAAAAGGAGGAGACAAAGGGAGGAGGTGGAATGGCTAAATTTCCACAACAAGAGGGAGAGAAGAAGATAAAGGATGATAGTGAGATTGCGGTCTATCATATCTCAATAGGTGAGGGAGAGAATAATCCATCAAGAGTTTATAGGAAAGGGAGATATATAGGTGTAAAAGAATTACGTCGAGAGAAATGCAAAAAGGATGTTTGCATAAGAGGTCATAGATAAAGAGTGGCCAAGGAGAAAAGAAGAGGCATGGAGTGAAGGCATCTTGAAGAGGCCTAAGAAAAAGGGAATAAAGGAGAAGTAACACAGTAGGAAATGAGGGTGAAAAAGGAAAGACTTACGGTGAAAGCAATGTCAAAAATAGAGGAGAAAATGGAAGAAAGGCCATGAGGGGAAAGGAAGAAGACCAAGAAAGAAGTGTGTAAATGAAAATTTTGTAGAGAGTGGAAGCCCAATGACAAAGAAGACCACATAAAAGGAAAAGAGTAAGGATAAAATTGTGTAGAGGACAATAGAAGGTAGAAAAAGATACTTGTATAGTGGAAGGGAAAATTTGAATTCGCTAAGGATCATGAAGGAGGATCCTCTTCGAGAAAAAGGTTCATAGGTAGAAGAAACCCATGAGAGAATGTCGGGTGACATGGATAGGACACTATAAAATGGTGAAGGATTGAGAAAATCATAAGAGAAGGATGGCTTGATGGATGAAGAAGCCAAGATTAATTGTCAAGAGGGTGCTTATAGCACTCTCTTTGAATCCACTTGAGGAGGACATCAAGTTTAAAGTATCCTGGATGTTTGATGTAGGGGAATCATACGAAATAGACAAAAATTTCTCTAGAAAAGGAAGATATGTGCAAGAATCGAAGGACACATGAGAGAAAAGGAAGGGGAGTGAAAGGAGATGAGTGCAACTATGGGGATACCATTGCGATAGGATGAATTTGTCTCAAAGCAACCTAGTAGAGAAACCAGTAAGAAAGGTTTCTGATTGCACTAAAAGAAGCATGTAGAAAAGAAGTGCGAGAAAGAGCACAAGGAGCTCACATGGAAAAATTAAATATTCCCAAGAAAGGAATGAAGGTTGCGAAATAATGTGAAAAAGAAAGTATAAAGAGTGGTTAAAATCCACACAGAAAAGGGATCAATGTGTCTATGAAACAAAAGAAACACGCACAAAGGAAAGTGAATACATGGAAGCCTATGGTTAGAAGGGGCACATACACATGAAAAGGAGCAAGGAGGAGAAGGGCCATAGAAGAAGATGGATAGCTTGAAGGCATGAACAACAGAATCATGAAGAAAGGAGGAAAAAAGAATAGTTTCTCGTGATGGCAGCCCAATTTTGAGAAGGTAAAACGATTCGAGGGAGAGTAGTTTCCTAGAAGATAAAGGGGAAAAAGTGTGCAAGGAGGTAATGGGGCCATGAAGAAATGTAAATGAAGCGCACAAGGATATCGGAGAAGACTAAAGCATACGGTGAGGGTGTGAAAAAGTGTGAAAGATGAGACTTGAGAAGATAATGATGAAGTGAAAGATGGTAAAGGAAAGGACACACAAAATGGATCTGAAAGTCATGTGGTTGATGGTAATCACAAGATGGGACAACTAAAAGGAGGATATAACCACCAAGAGATGTGGTATAAGGGGATAAGCTCATTAAAGATCTTAGTTCAAATTCAAATTCGAATGGGAAAAGTGGAGGAGCCATCACAAAGGAGAGATAAGTGGGAAAATTCAAGTGCATGACTATAAAAGGAAGAGAGGTGTACCAAGTTAAGGTTATTATGAAGCATAGTTTCTAAGGTATGTAAAGGGTTTGAAGGATATAAAATAAGCCGAGAGAGAGAGAGTTAGAAGGAATAATTGAAGAGATCGGGATTGTCATTTGATTTGAGAGAGTGAGGTAAAATAAGTCTAGTTCAACCCTTGGAGGTTCCAAAGTAGTTGTATATCCCTTAGAGGGAACATTGTATATTCTGTATGGCCATTTGAAGTAATAAATGGAACATAAATAGTTCCTAATTTGCTATGTTGAACTTTGCTGTAGGCTCGGGGAGAGGGGAAACATGAATAAACTAATCTAAAATAGACGTGCACCAAGAAAAGGGCGATAAACACTCTCTATGAGGGAAAATAGAGAGGAAATGGGCAAGGATAGGGGAAACATATGTGCCATAGACCCAAAACTACATTTAACCCTCTATTTCTCAAACAAAAAAAAAAATGGAGAAACATGTAAATACAACACACTCAACATACCAAAGATGGAATGGGAGGCATGAATGCAAATCAAACACAAGTATAATGCACAAAAAGAGAAAAAAAAAAAGATTTTATTTCAATAAAAGAATGCAAAAACATTACAACTAAAGTGGAAGGTACAAAATACATGCAAAAGTCCAAATATCCTACAACTCCATGTAAGTTGGGATAACATTTTGGCATGGTGCCCTTACATTGTGAGATGTGCAACCCATTATAAATGAGAGATTAAAAAAATATAGAGAAGGGGAGAGAAAGAAGAAGGGGAAAGGGAGGGAAATTTTCCATTTTCAATCCAAAAACTAACAACATGCAGTAAATCAGTGCAAAACCACATGGGTGCATGTCAAATCCATTCCCCATGTAACTTAACCTTATAGACAGAGCATGAGCACAATCCACCATTAAATTTGGGTGGTTAAACTATCAAAACTACCTTTCTTCACCTCCAAACACATGTTTGCCTTTTTCACCCTCAAAATAACATCATTTGTGCATTTATTTTTGCCAAAAATGAATCCCTCAACGAGATGATTCCAACGCTACCAATGTTGTGAAATTTGGAGATCTTAGTCAAAAGTTATGGCTAAAAAACTAACTACATGTGGTGTTTCAAATATCAAGAGGAACAAAGGAAAATTCCTCGTGGGACTTAAAATATCAATTTCATCATTTTTTTCTCTTGGGTGGAGTTACAGACAGTCGGGGGAACAAAGGAATTATGAATAGTTCTGTTAGTGCCCGCTGGGGCTGACATGTCTAATTTCCAAGTGTTGGTGGGTTTAGCAGAGGGATGGATAACTAATGGAATGTAGGAATAGATCCCATAGTTCCCGATTCACCCAACTTAAGTGCTTTGCACTGCCTCCTTTTCCTTTTCTTACCATGTTGGCATTCGTGGCTGATCAGAAAATAGTTAGAACCTACGAACCGTTCCAAATGTTCCCACTAGCCCGATTCCTCGATGTTATGCCCTATCTCACCCCCTCTTTTTCCATTATGGAAATGCATGGAAGTGATGGAATTTCTAAATTTCCTCTACACGTGTCATTAAAAACCTTTTTAACATATTAAATTGACCTAGCCTTTGTTGTTCTTAATATGGGGTTTTGAGGAACAAGCGAAACAAACAAACTATTACACAATTTCCTATATAAACCAACATAACCAATTGAAGTTCCCATTCTCCCGTTTGTGGAAAAGGCATCCGAACAACGAACAAGGGGAACACAAGAATTGTTCCTCTAGTGCCTTAGATGCCCAATTTTACCGACTAAAGGGAAATTTTAGCATAAAATGGCTAAGTCCTTTTCTTCCTCCTATTTAACATTGAAAACTCTTTCCCTCATCCTATTTTGACCAAAATTTAACCATCTCTTATGCATAAAATTATTAGAGAGAGTGCTAGGAGATGAAGGCTTTAACCATAACACTAAAAATTGCCCAATTTCCCCAAGTTTTGTGTTATTTTTTCCAATTTGCACTACCTAAGTCTAAAAATGGGTTTGTAACTTGTCAAGGTAACCTTCAGTAAATTAGATTCTCCTTATTCTACCTAGATTGATAGGCTCTATATAATTTTTTATGATGTGATCCTTTTGTCTTAGGTTTTGAAACCTTCAAAATAGTGTATGGGCATAATCTACAAGAAGAAACTTTTTGTCAAAATTTTCACCATTTTATTTCGATATCATATCTTATCCTTTATTTTCCTCAAGTATCTAATTTTGTAGGTGATCCCACCAGATCAATGCATGTCTAACCAACTTAGTTCATGGAAACTTAACCTTCTTATCCTCTCGAAAATGTTTTCCACTCATAGATTTTTTTCATGTGATCTAGCCAATCAATCAACTCCTTTGGTTATAGCTGTTGTAGCTCGAATTACAACCTAGGATTTGATCATGGAAAATCAAGAATTATATCTACAAAATTGGATGATATCAACAATGTGGGACTTGCATGAGTGAGATCAACCTCTAGAGAAGGTTAGTTCCTCTACCAAACTAACCTAATGCTAACACTACTCCTACAACTAAAAACACAACTATCTAAACATAAATTATTCATTCATAGGGACCAAAGTTAGAGAAATGCATGAAAATGAAATCCTAAGCTAAAGGGGGTGATAACACCAAAATAAGGGGTGATCACTCTCTCTTGAAGTATTATAGAAGAAAGAAGGTTGAATGTAAGACTGAAGGGGCATCTACTAGCCACTTTTTGACTCTCTGATAAAATCAAATCACAACCCTATATAATTGAAAAAATGACATGAAAATATGCAAAGAATGATGGATACACATCATAAATGAAAGAACAGAAGGCAAGAAGATAATAATGCATCAAAAAGGGTGGATTCAAGCCACATTTGACATTATATTATTGTTGTAAATATGCATAGACTATTATAATCAATTAAGTGTAAGATGCATTACAAAACACATGTCATGGGTTTGTAAGTCCTTGGTTGTGTCAATTTTTTTGACACAATAACATTATCATGAAAGAGGGGATGGTTTCAATGAAGAAACATGCTACATTTTATAGAAGGGGGAGAGGAAAGGGGATCAAAATATGTTGGAAGATATGTTTAAACTGTTGAACCTTGCAAAAAAAAACCTTTTAACTACTTCCAGTAGGTAAAATCCATGCCTCATGACTGTTCATGATTTTGGATATGCCTTTGTTTACAAGAAAACTCTATACATTTCTTTGTGGATGAGTAAAACATGTAGACCAATGGATCCCCTTGAAATCTAGAAGATTGATAGAAGGAGGCATTGCCAAATGTTTATATTTGTTACATAGATCACCATTATTCATCATTTCAGTTAGGCATGGATGAATATACTCTTTTTGAAGAATATGAATGATCCCAAGGTAAATGAGGATAAAAAGATTCTAAGAACCGAAAATTCCATCTTCGACTTCTAAAAGGGACATGTAACATCCATAAAATCCTCAACTTTGATTTTTTAAAATACTTGATCATTCTTTGTCAGAAAGTTTCCTTCCTTTGAAAGGCCTCTCCAATATGTTGCTAATGTATCAAATATGATGTGAAATGGAGCTTTGAAATTAAATATATCATTAGAAAAATAATCCTAACCTTTCACAATTTTTTTTTTTTTTTTGTCACACTACATCTAGAATGTTTTTCCTTTATCTAGCATCTTTTTCTTGTTTGCTCATCTAGATTTGGTTTTGGCTTCTAAGACCTCCATGGATTATTTTTGATTTTACCTATTTCAGAAATATCCTTTTTACATGATAATTTAATGTCCCCCTATTTTGCAAAATAATAATCCCTTTGTTCAATGGAAGAATAGTTCCTTTTGATTTGTGGAATATTAGTTTCTTTGTTTAGCGTATTTACTAACCTGCGACCTAATTTACTTATCAACAACTTTGTGAAGTCATTTGATTGCTAACACATTGAGAATACCACGGAACACTAAGTTTTTGTTTCAAACTTGCACTTCCTTCATGCATGACACTTGATGACACCTTTCTTGTGACTTCTCTTTTTATGCGGCTTTAGAAACCCCATGAACATGTTTCCTTCATTCTACATACTTTTGAAGTCCGTAGAACATTTCTCCATGAGAATTCCAGGCTGTAATGCCCAAATTTTACGCACACAAATACAACAGTAAAAATACCGGAATAATTTTTTTGACTTACATTGTAGTATACATGACACTATAGGAGATCACTTAGGATAATGCACAACACATGATATGTTTGTACAAACATTAACCCACATAGATAACATGAAAACACATGATGCACATCAAGCCACTTTTGTTCCCAAATAACAAGGCACAACATAACAATTCAACTACAATATAAACTTATAGATATGGTCTTCCCATGACATGATACTTTTAGAATTACACATTTATTACAATGATGTTTCAATCTTTAACTTAAGTTCTAGAAAGGCTCATAATATGTGAATCATACAATTATTTTCCTTTTTTCTAGATTTCCTTTATCTTTGTTTAACATTCAACCTACAATGTATCTCATTGAATAATGAACATATACATTATTTCAATTACTTATTTAAATCACTCGTTCATTAATAGGGTATGCATTTACACACAAGGCTACTAGGTCTTATCCCTAGGATCTAATCCTAAGGCATGTATATTGATCTTATATCATACCTCTGTTACATAACGGGACAAGTGTAAGTCCAATTGAGGTGAAGTTCACATTTTTTCTTAAGGATTTAGGGTCGCATTTCTTTCACTCATTTATAAATTGATAATTGATTTAGTACACAATAAGTATTATATACAAAATAGGTTCTTTATCCACAATAAGAGGATTTAATCACATTACAAGGAAGATCATGTTTCACTTTACCTATGGAATAACATCTCATGATTACACTTCCCAAGGACAAGCGTCAATTATAGTTTTATTATAGTTATGCTCCAACAATTAGTTAAGGATTTGAAGGCACTTAACATGGCAACATACTTCCTTATTTTTGTTTCTAGATTAGGTTCCCTAAGTATCGTTTACGTCCAACTTAAGAGGGTTTTCCCTAACTAGGTTCATATGCCTTTTGTAATGAATTGTGTAACCTATTTGCTAATAGGGCATTTGTATCCTCATGAGACTACTAGTCCCTATCTTAGGGGATTTATCTCTAAGAACATGATCACATAGTTCCACATCATACATCCATTACATAATAGGACAAGTAGGAGAGCAAGATGGAGTAGTCCATCATTTAAATGGTTAAGGATCACATTAGAGCTTATACAACGTGGATCCCTTTTCTTACCGCAAGATGGTTTAAACATATTATAAGAATGGTATAAATTTCACCTTCCTCTAAGCACATCATCTTATGGTTACATTTTCACCAACTAATCATAAATTAAAAAGTTGTTAGGTTTCACAAATAACTCTTAGTATTGTACCATAGAACCCAAATGATAAATTATATTGGGTATTGAGTTCATTTATAATCCCAACTCTTAAAGGTGACTTTCAAGGGTAGTTGACGATCTTTTCCACCTAACACTCTTCACTCAACATGTGTGTCAATCTGAGGGGGGAGGTTTTACACCTTTGTGTTTAATGTTTGTTTCCCATGGAGTAATAACTTAAGAGAAAACATTTTCCTTACTACACACACAATTACCAAACCTATGAGGGGATGATATACACCAGAAAATTTTTAACCATGTCTTTCCTACTTGTCGAGTTCACATGGAAATGTCGCTAAGCATGCATGCTAGGATGGAAATCTCAACTTGGGCTCTTATTTCCTTAAGACAAGGGGTGCCATCAAGTATAAAGATTTAGGTTCATCCTAAGGTTTTAATTTCTTCCATGATAAAAAAGATCATGCGAGAAGGATAGATATGCACATGTTTCAAAGTAAGGTTGACTATTTTATTTAGCTTTAGTTTCTATATTTGTTAGTTAAATAACACAATTCTTTAGGGATCTCATCATAAATTTCACAATGAGAAAGCACTATAAGATGTCAAATTCAATTTCATTTAACATATATATCCAAATTTTACAATACAAATTTGGGATCAAATAACACCCATGTTTAGATGAACATTTCCCTAAACACTAGCATCTTAAAAATATTACAAAATTTCAATAATAAACCTTTCAATACTTTGCAAAATGTTGAATTAGCCTCTACAATTTCATTGTTTCAAATAGCATATAAAAATGATATTTTTAGTGACACTTCACCTCCTCCAAATATTGATACCTGCAACCACCACATGGTCAACAAAATGTTGGCATGGCATCCACCTAATTATAGCATAATTATCAATTTTAGTTTTCCATTTACATTATAATAATAATACACACATGCAACAAGATAGAGTTAGGGGCATAGATTCATTTATTTCATTTCTTAACTAAGGGAGGGAGAGAAAGAGATAGGGAAGATATAGAGAGAGAGGAACACTTATTTTCCAAAAGTGACATTTCAAAAAAAAACCATAAGAGTGAGTTTCATCTAGATATTTATAAGTTTCAATAAGTTTTTGTGATGGTTTAGTGTCTTGGCTAGGGTCCTATGCAACCTAATTTTACATTTTTCTAATAGTTGTAAAATGTCTAATTTTTGCACGGAGGCTAAAAGACCATGTCCAAAAATATCTTCCAATGTGAAAATAAACAATAGGTAAATTCCTACAAGTAGTCATATATACCAAGAATTCACAATAACTAACAAAGTTCAAAACTAGCAAATGGTTTACAAATGACGATGGGTTTCCTGAGCCACCGATCGTAATTGGTCCAGTTTGACCTAGTCAAACAACATCCAGGAGGCCTACAAAACCCCTTCGGAAAACTATTAAGAAAAGTTTTTTTCCCAAACTGGAGGTTGTAACTGATTTTCTAGTAGAAATACTAGAGGTTCATGAAGGCAGAAAGGCATTCCTTCGCTCGGGGCCCAAATAGTGGTCCACGAAAGCGAAAATCAACTTTTCGGTTTGGCAACTTCTTAAAAGTGCCAAATGGGTAATATGGCTCCTAGGGCAAGAAAAGAGAGCACAAATGGTCAATCAAGGTCAATCTAAGGCTTGATGTGAATCTTCTCATAAAAGGAATGTATATGATACTTGACATCTCTTTTAGGGGGCTCAAAATGTTGTTTAGCAAGTATATATAAATTGCATTTTCTAACTTTGCAAGGTAGATAGAAATGGTTGTTTTACTTGACGATTCATCTAGATCTTGCCAATACCAACATACATGAAAACCTAATTTAGATACCATGGGTCTAGCAACATATAAGGTTGTGGTAGCAACCACAGTTGCTGGTCAAATTGTAAATTGGATACGTATTTCAATATGTGTGATTTTATTGTTTCACACTAACCATCCAGTAAACAAAATCGATTGTTTAAGTATCTAATAGTTTAATATTTCTATTATATTGTAAATGAAGAACCAAATCATATGAAAATTATAAAATATGCAAGTAAGGAGACCATTCCTGGAGTAATAAAGCCGATCGAAATTGTGGGATTTGGTTATGCATCCTAAATAGGCATGTCGGCAAGCGATTTGCACACATCCACAATTTTTCCATTTACATTTTATTGAAAGATTTTATACCGGTTCTAAAAATGATTTGATCAATCTCCACAATGGTCACACCTTGTTAGACCAAGTTTGTTTGAGAAACTCCCCTTTTAAAGTTACCAATCCGTAGTCTTTTCTAAGCATCCACACTTTTCATCTGTTTGAAAGTTTCTAAAGGTTTTTCAATGAACCCATTTACACATACCCACAACTGTGGAACTCTAGGGGATAACATCTAGCTGGGGAATTTATTGAAAATCCTTGAGCCTCATCATGAACACTATTTAAAGAATATTAAGTACTCAATGCATTTCCATGAGACTCATTTCATTTTGTAAATTTCTCAAACAATTCACGTGGCCTCCATTTTATTCCACATTTTCCATAATTTCCACGCGAGAACTTGCAATTGTAAGTCTTAAAGGATAGAGAAAGGAAAATAGAGGGTTTCACATAGAGGAAGAATGAAAGATACAAAATCTTGTAGAGATATATGTAGGACACCATGAGGAGGAAATTTCAATGTCTTGAATCTCTGCACATATATTCGAATAAAGGATAAATGGTAGGAAAGGAGGTTTCAATGTCCCGATCTATACAATAAGTTCTTGGAATAAAAGGTAAAAGGTAAGAAAACAACATGGTAGTTATTGTCTACCGAAAAATGGTGCTTCCCAAGCTACAAGTGCTATGTAGAACAAGTGCAGAGAAAACAAAAGAAGTAAAATCAATATAGCTAAACCTTACGCACCTCATAAACCTAAATCCTCCTTTTTCATTCTTCTTCTGCTAAAAACATACAAAATAATGGCAAACAACTATTTCCCTTTCCTCTTAGAAACAATTGAACCTACTTGAAACATATACATATCCGGATCAATCAATTTGTATATAGTAAAACAAGGAGATATTAAGGTTACAAAGTTATCTCCCACAATCAAGCTCCTTCAACCCATAATGGGACTGATATTAGGATAAATATTAGCAAGAGCCCCATTTAGCAAAGCCCTAAATCCACGTTTCCACAAGGCATTTCTACATCCTTCACTGTAGGTCTAGAAGTCATGACACATAAAAGAAAACCACAATTTTTTGGCATATTGGTCAAATAGATCACATGTGTTTGTAATAAGTCTCCCATTTGGCATGAACCATGAATGGTGGGAAGTTGTGGTGGCGTGTGGCTTTAGGCCTGCCATCTGCATTTGTTGGAAGGCTTCCAAAGTCTTTTCATAGTAAATTTTGAGCAAAAAAATAAATAAATCCACCCACACACCTTGAAACTCACTGCTCCTCCTCACATAATTGAATTTTATTTATTTATCTAATCTTTTTATTTATTTATCTTTTATGTGTGTGTATATATACATATATTAATCTTATTTAATTTAATTTGTATTTATAAATTTCCTTATTTGTTTTACTTTGCTAATTCTTGTTAATGACATATATATTTTTTTTATTTAATTTGGATAATATTATATTATATAAATAATATAATTAAAATTTATATATATATATATAATGGTTATAGTTATAACAACATTTAGTTCATGTCTCGTCAAAGAAAAACAATTAAAAAATTCGAGGTTGAGATCCCAAATGATCGGATCGATACCCTCTGAATAAACGACCCCGAGATCGAAAAAACCTTCATGACATCCACAATAGAGAAATATTTTGAGGAGATATGATTTCATACTGACGGTTTAGGTGCAAATGTGGGATCCACACTTAATCTGGTTAGGGAAATGAAGCGGGGCATTACAAGAACATCGGACAATGTTCGTAGCTTTTGGACTTTTCCATGTTTAAACATTCCATTTCCTTTTCTGCATAAGACTAATCTCAAATCCCATTTGTTTTGTAGAATTGGATAGTCCAAGAGACACTACGTTCACATATTCTATGCAACACTACAATTCAATGTCCCACATCCTTCCATATCGAATTTACACCTAACTCATGTGTTCAAGCTCCTTTGTTCTATAGCTTCCAGCTCCAGAATAATTCCTCGACCAACTCCAAACCAAATCTAAATCCACACCCAAGTCCTCACGCTCTTTCTTTTGTTCCGCAAACTTAGAGATTCCATGGAACACTCGCGATCTATCCCCTTTTTTCCACGAGATTTTGGAATCGTGGAACATTTTTTTCCTCAATTCCATGTAACATTGAGATGTAGTTTTACATGGATTTTCTCATGAAATTTTTCCTAGTCCAAAATCAAATTTATAAGTTTTCAAAATAACATGGAGGTTATTTTAAACAACATTAATCCTCCATTATAATCAAGGACATTAATCTTGATTCCTTCATTATTTTCCTCTAAAGCTCGGGATAAATCTCTATTAAAATGACCTATCTTTCACTTTTTATACATTTATCTCATTTTATTCTTCATTTCCTCCATTTTTAATGCAGGTAATTCTTTAGTATCACTTTCTCGGGTCCATGTCCTTATCTACATGTCTCCATCCGAGGTGGGTCACTTACCCTATGATCTCTATAACTTGTCTTTATAGCTCCTACATATTCCTATTCATTTGGTCATAACCTCATCTCCCATGTCTATCCATGCTTATACAAAATAGAGGTAATAAATAACACAAATAAATGGAATAAATATTACCTTCATGCATTACTGTAAGATCCAACTCCTACTATGATAAAAATTTATGAGGATCTAGTTGCAAGAGGTTGAAGTACCTCCAATACACACACATAATATTCCCAAACTCAAGAAAATTTGAAAGAGTTTCTTTCTCATTCAGAATCCACACTAATCTTGCTCAAATTTACAATCCACTTTTTATTTCCCACTAACTCTAATAAACTCTTAAATAGGAGAAAGACCTGAAAGAAAAACACCATGTGTGGACCCCAAATTTTAACCACATGAATTAAATCCCTAAGTTAAAGATTATCCCAAATATTGACTTATTCTATAAATAGGAACAAAAGTTATTAAAATTATAAGTTCTACACTATCCTAAAAGGTCATGCCCCATTTTAGATCCCTAAATGAAGGAATATGGCCCCAAAAAAATTTGCAAAAATATCCAAACAATAAATATCACGACATGGAAAACTAATCTTTATGATCTAACTCTGTGTAGAATTTCAAGATGATCCAATAGTTTGATAAAAGTGATGGCCTATGGAAGTTATGCTTATGCATTAATTGTCTAAATAGGCACGGATTCTTATTTGACACCAAATATCTAGAAAGTGTTATTAGATGAGGAGGGAAATGCGCAAGTTTTGGTTTTCCATCACAACTTATTTTTGGTTTTTGGCCTAAAATCCCATGAAAATTTGATTCACTTGATCAATGAGCACATAACATTCGATAACAATTCTACCAAAAAAGAGTGTATGAAGCTATTGAAAAATCCCATTTCATTGTATTTAAGAAGGAAAGATGACAAAAAGTCTTCTCTTTAGTTAAAAATGGTCTGTAGACACAATAATATACACTTACTATTTACATCATGCCTATAACTAAGTCATTATATACATGATTCCTATATAAGAAAAGTAGGCATTAACAACACTTGTTTTTCTTTTAAATTTATTCATCCTTTTCATACTCTTATCATTTACTTTTCTCGAATGACTACTTTACTTTTGAATGTTAGAAAACATTTTACAACAACTGTATTTACCATTATATCCTCCAAGAATCTTGGATAGTACCACCCATTAGGGACATGAGAACCCAATTGCTATTATCCCCTTTGGGCTCGTTTACCCTTTTCCCTCCTTTTCTCAAGCTTAAAATGCAACATCATTTGTTATCCTTTCTAAATCCTCTTTTATCACTTTGAGTTTTCCTTTTTAGTTGGTAAAGATGAAATTTAAAAAAGGGAATCATATATATACATGACTCACTCACTATCATTAGGGACTGTATTAATTGGGTCTATTACTTACTATCTACTACTTGGGCAAAGATCAACATTCAAAGACTACATTTAGGCTATATTATTCATTATATAAGAAGGTTTATTTATGAATTCATATCACTAATTCATTTTGAGGGAAAATTAGTTACATCCTAATGTCTTGATGTGACCGATACAAGGGAGACTAGCTTCAAGAGACATGATTCAATCTCTCTCTCTCTCTCTCTCTCTCTCTCTCTCTCTCTCTCTCACACACACACACACACACACACACACACGAACTACATAGAGTCTGAAATTTAATGAAACACTTGGAAAAAATCACATCGGGGTGACGACCGAGGTTATTCCGACTCAATAATATGCGGTTTATTTCATCTAATGTTTGATTGAGCCTTGTGTGGGCATCTAGTTTTTTTCAATTTCGGGTACAAAAATGAAACCCTATAAAAATTGAAAGCGATAAAGAGTGAAAGGAAAAAGATATTATCAAATTGTAAAAGGATCAAAGGTGAAGCACTTACTAGGACACTAGTGCCCAATTTGGACACTAGCTCCAAGGAGATCTTGCCTACCTTTGGGTGGTTCTTTCTAAAGGATTCATAGGTCCCAGTTTTCTAAATGAAGCACTCTCTTTCTAGATCCATCTTGTTCCACTCGGTTTCCTTCCTATAAACAACCTAGATCTTCAAATACAAGATAAGTTGCTCTTATCTCCTTATTATACAAATCTTTCTTGTTATTGCTATATCTATTTTATTCGAGTCCTTTGATAAGTATTTGATTTTGTTAAATTATTTGGTGAACCGAATCTTACAAATTCTTTGTGACAGATATATTCCTCTCTTAACCCAAATGTTGGTTAAATTAGGGTTCATATTTGCATCTTATATTTAGATCCAAACCTTATTTTCATATACCATCTTCCATAAATCAGATCTATGAAAATTTTTCATAGGGTTTCATGCTTGATCATATCCGTTGGCTCACTTTCTAGGGCTCCCAATTTGAAAATCCCATTTTTTCATGTCTCGAGCATAAGACTCTATTTTCAAATTCCTTTGAGGTTATTTTTCCTTTTTCCATGTTCAATGAAAATATCTTTTTGTTTTCTATAATGTTTAGCACAATTTTGGAAATTCAAAATTACATTTTTAACTAATTAAGGCTATATTCAAAAAAATACACACTTTTCACCAAATCCCTCGGAAAAATTTATTTAAATTTATAAAATTAAAATTACCTTTGTTTTTTTTTTTGAAAATTAAAATTCTATTCGATATATCATCATTTTATTTATTTTACAACAATTATTTTTGTTTAACATCACTCTTTGGGTTTTATCCCCATTATCTCTTAATTGTTGGACCTTTATTATCTCTTGATTGTTGGACATCTATTATCCCAATTATGTATTTGATCTTAATATATGCAACATTTCCTTTCTCCATCAAATAGAAATTTCTGCTACTAATATAAATCCATCTATTCCATGTATTCATGGATTTTATAACACACCTAAGCAAGTGTTGGGAGAAATCACTCTACCCATTACTATAGTACCTTGCACTCTTAATGTTCAATTTCAAGTTATGCCTCATGATATCCCTTATAATATCCTTCTAGTTCGTCCTTAGTTACATGCTATGCACGCAGTCCTTTCTTCCCATGCCATAACACCCAATGCCCTTGCCACACCTTCTTCCATGGATAATGTTAAAATATATTCCACACTTTATGTTACTACTATTTATGGTATCCCTATCATTCATGATAATGAAGTTACTATTACTTTGCACATTGTTCTCCTCATGTGATGGAGTATAGTGCTACTGATTTACATGATAAACTTTCTATTAGAACCCATGATACTCCTCCCACTATGTCTCATTCTCATCCACATGATGCTCGATCCCTAATGCATATTGTTGCACACTTACCTATATCTAGATATTTCCCCCTCCGATGATTTATACATCTACGATATGTAAGATGTTTG
The DNA here is from genome assembly GCA_018340775.1 of Taxus wallichiana var. yunnanensis. NCBI lineage: Eukaryota > Viridiplantae > Streptophyta > Pinopsida > Cupressales > Taxaceae > Taxus > Taxus wallichiana. The sequence goes on from CM031239.1 coordinate 426,707,676, forward strand.
CATACATTCATACCCCCTTCACAATGCCACCATGACCACATATTTCAAATATATTTCTTGACACAAATCTCGATGCACTTCTAATGATAATATTCTTATTGATTCCAATGTTACATCCCTTACCACACACATATCATTACAAGTAAGGACACAATGTGTTGATTTGATAATGATTCTTTATACTCTTCCCTCACACACTTTCCAAAATTCTATGCATGACTCATATACTATGGCTACACCTCATCTTGTTGCATCCATGGGGAAATCAATTCCCTATTTCCACATGTATCTCTATTGTCATAGGGGATAGTTTATATAACTTTAATGCTTCCAATATTCCTAAATTACACCTATTTATTATTATGAGTCTTATGTCTCTCCCTCTATTTTTGTGGTTGATGAGCCTCCTAACACTTCATATGTTACACATATCTTGACTCACACATTGATCCTTATGTTTGCACTTACTTTTTCCACTATTTCCAACAAGCCCAATGTTCTACCTATTCTATTTTCTCCTACTCAATACACTCTTATTATTTGTACACTTCTTACTCATGCAGTTGGGATCTTGGAATCTATAGGGTTCACCCTCGCTATGTTAATATTATTCTATGGTAACTCTTGTGTTACCCTCACTACGATACATGATTGTTGAGGAACACTTACCTATATAGACCTCACTTTGCACACACATAAAATGTGGGAAACCTTGATCCCCTCTCTTATCCATTGTATTTCATATCTTAATGATCAAAAAAATTCAAATATCTGCAAAAATTCAAAAACATTAGCTTAGATATTTGTTTTATGTACCATCATTGCTTGTTTCTATTAGTCTATGTTACACATTATTTCTCATGTTACTTTGATTCATGTATCCTCTATCCTTTTTATATTTATGTGTATTCACATGGTAATTTGAGGTGAATGTAGGTCAAGTATAGGTTATCACATGATATATGATGCTTGGCATTGTTCTTTACGAGTTCCACCGAGGCTCCTAGGGAATCTACCTTTGCATGTTTTTCCATATTCAGGTTCTATAATGGAAATATCTACTACTTACATTTCCATTTTAGCTATACACTTGGTGACATACTATCAATCTTTTCTAAAATGCTAATGGGCACATCATGTGTAGTATTTGTCTTGCATACCTCCTTCCAATCATGGTTCTTTGATTTGCTTGTATCTTTTCTATGCTAATGTCTTGATTTTCATTATTTGTGGGATATTCCCTATGCTTTATTTTTTGGTTTGTTTGCACAACCTTCAATGCCTCGTGTGTCTTGTGACATCTGAGTGGTGTCCTATGTATTCAACCAGCTCCTAGTTGTGTATTTTTCCATGTTACTACGTGTTTTTACTTGTTTCCATTGCATCATTCCATGTTTATGTGTGACTAAAACTATTTTATATATTTTCCCATTATTTTACACATGCCATAGTTATTACCATACACATTCTTCTTTCGCCTACAAGAGTTCTATTTCATATGTGCACATCACTTCATAATTCCTTTTTTGAACTACACTCATGTTTGTTCATCTCACACACCCCAAATGAGTGTGGAAAATCATGGGTGACTATTTCAACCTCTCAACAATTTAGAAAACTGAAATATATTGGTACAAAGAAAAGTCATAATAAACATGAGATAAAAAATTGGTTCATAATTAGATCTAGGCTGAAATCGGTGAAGGGACATAAGCGCCAAAATAAAATAGGAATAGTGGGTGCTAGTCTCTCACATAGGTGGTTCTATCCTAGGGAAGAAATAGGTACAATATAGGTTTAACAAATTTTCAATGACAATATTTTCCTATTTTCAGTATTACATTTTTAGTTACTGAGTTAGTTACTACTAGGTACAAAAGGAAAAATTAGTGGAAAATTAATACTTTGAGCAAGGGAACTAATTATAATGTTTTATCGAGATCAAATAAGGAATGACACCTAGGGCATATGCAAGACAATAATATGCCTAGAATTATGTCTCATCGTGACATGTTTATGTTGGGTTTGTGACCCTCTACAGTGGCACTTATCCATGGGGAAGCTTCAACGGTTGGAGGGGAAATCCTACATCTCTCCCAATACTCTTCCCTTAGCAACGAGATGCCTAAATCCTCAATATAGTGACAAGATGCTTAAATCGTCGGTTTTTGTGATAGGATTCCCTGAATCCTTAGTACTATTCTAACAATATTCAGAGCAACAAACATACGTGAACAATTTTATCTTTTTCTCACGGAATTGGTGTACTCTACCTTTGATTCAATGGCTTTTCAATAAAAATTTCTATTTTCCTATTTACTAAGTTAAAGTTCAATTTCATTTATAATGAGCATTAACTACACTTATCTTCTTTTATATGTCTAACCTTACTCCAACAAAAAGGAAACACACAAATGGAACAAGGAACAATCTCAAGCACATGACACTCAGGAAATCCAATATTCAAGGAACAAAAGTAGACATCATTTATACTACGCACACAAGGTCGCCTCTAGGATCCTTATCCTCTCCTAGATTCTACAATACACATTTCACAATCTCCATCCGACATGGTATCAAGTACAATCCTCATTTGGCAAACTATTGATTAAAATTCCCTTCAACTCTCTAAAAGTATGCTCCTCTTATCTACTTTATGCTATTGAATATTCATTCACCAACATAAAGTGGGGGAAAATGTAGACACAAAATCAAGCACTTGCTATTTACATAATGACCTTAAGTATGTCATTATATGTATGATTCATAAGTAAGAAAAGTAGACATTAACAATACTTGTTTCATTTTTACATTGCTTTATCCTTTTCACACTCTTATCATTTGATTTTCTCAAATGACTACTTTACTTTTGGACATTAGACAATATGTGTTTTCCTAGCTTTTTTTATGGTCAAATTTTCTCAAAAATTAAAAATTTCATGATAACACGTTACAATAGTCAATTCTCCCAATGTCATTATCCATTATCCTCTCTTGCAACCCAGATGCCAAACATCGTAATGTCACCCTATTGCATTGTTATTATCATTCCTTTCCACACATATATACCCTACTCCTCGCAAATTAATACTCACCAATTAAATTAATAGTTTTTATTTAATTACTTAATTATATTAATTTAATTAAAGTTATTAATTAATTAACTTTAAATAATTAAATTAATGTTATTAATTTTACCTGATTAATTAAATTTTGGTTAACAATAATTGTTGTTTTAATTAATTAAGTTGATAAATTATAGAGAGTGAAGTGAGAGATCACTCCCACTTCACATTTCAACACTTGCTCATACACGTGGGAAATTTCTCCCAGATATCCACCAGGAATTTTGCCAAATGCCAAATTTAGAAAATAGAAAAACTAAACATGTTTCCCCACTTTCCATTTCCTTCCTCTCTCCCTTTTCCGCATTAAATTCTCCACTTCCCGTAATTAACAGAAACAGTTATCAAACACAAAACTAATTGATTTATTTTCTTTACGTGTTAAATAAGCACTTATTCACGGCATCCACGACGAAAGATTTCAACCCGTGGTGGAGGTTTTCATTTCAAATTCCAAATGGACAGGGAAGGATCCAAATGCATGAAGTGTTTGTTGACGAATATCCTTTAATCACTTCAAATTGACTCAAATTTATCTAATTATTATATGGACGCAGAGAAGAAGATTGAAATTTCCATCCAAAAGATAATTCTCTAAGGAATTCGAAGTGTGTAAATGCTTCAAAGCACGTATCGGTATGGATTTAATAAAAGAGTCTCTATAAGAAGAAATAAAAACCTCCACATCGAAAATAAAATAGGAAGCTGTTTGACAGGCATCAGTATTGTTTCTGCTTCTATGCTGTAGATGATATGAACTAAAAGAAAATCCTCAAGCTCCAATGGGAGGAATCACAATTGTCAAATAACCTAGTGAAGAAGCTTCAGAGTAGTAAACTCTTGGAACTCATTGCACATGTGTGGTAATGGTTTGAAAAAGGAGAAAATGAATATTAACCACCTGCAATCAGTTTAAAACCTGCACATAAGAGGAGAAAAGGAATGTTTTTATCAGTGTCAAAATACTGCTTTGAAACTCGTGCAGCTAAAGAGCTTGGAGGCTTAGTTAGAAACCGAGTAGTACAAATAAAAAAGAAGAGAAAAACCTATCCCATACTTCCAAACAAAAAGGAAGCCAAGAATGGCCACGTGATGATCTAGTTCCCCACCATCACTTGAGGAAGAGAAGTGCAATGATAAGTTTAATATGAATATGTCACGTTATATGGATTGGAAGGAAGATTTAATACAAATAGAATAAATGCGGAGCTTGGACTCAGGAAACAAGAATATGTGGAAATGCATGGATAAATAAGACAAAATAGTGAAATATAACTAGAACAAAATCCTACACAGCAAAAAGTGTGGAAGAGAAGGATAAACCATATGCATAACAAAAGCTTGTGGGATGTGTAATAAATAAGACAGAGAGAACAGAATTTAACATGGAAAGGAAACACAGAGAGAAGAAGAAGCAAGAAAACCAAGCCACATGGAGAGAGATTTAAAGCCAAGAAATGTGTGGGAGTGAAGATTCACTTAACACCATTTTATGGATGAATCCTACACGTGATTCTGTATTTCTAGAATAGAAAAATCCTAGCAATGTGAAGAAAACATGAAACAATCAAGAATAAAACGTCTGAATACAGACCCAAATGCATGGAGAAAAGGTAGTTATAAATCATGAAATGTGCAAACAAAGTAATAAGATCATCAAAAATAGTGAATTCTTGGAATGAAATGATAAAGATGAGTAAAATAGATAGAAAACGAGTAGCAAAAAATCAGATGTTGAAAATCCAATGCGTTTAGAGAATAATTCAAAATCAGTGTGGAAATCAAGAATGTGCATGCGGCAAAAACTAGACCCCTTAAAAATTCTATGCCAGAGCTCTACAAAACTGATAAAAATAAATAAAATCAAAGATAAAACTAGGCGGTAGACTAGTAAGCCCAAAACACGTGAAGATAGTAAAATGCCTGCGTCGGTAGATAGAAATGTTGTTTCAAATTTATGAAATGTAGCCTAGTCATTGACATGGTCTATTAGTTAAGATGACATATCAATGTAAGCATCAAAATGGGATAAAATTCATACTCTAAAAGTGAAAATTCAATAAAATCTCATTTTTCGTCTTTCATAGTGAGCTCAAAGATGGTGACCGACACCACAAGTTTTATTCTCATTGTTTATTTTTCTTTCCTTTTGTTTTAAAATGACAACATCCAAAAAATCAGGATTAAAATACAAGTTCCAAGGTATAACGCACATGTCCCTACTCATTTCATACTACAATCATATAAGCTGACACAAATCCTAGTCACATTAATATGGCTCAATTTTATGACAAATCTCAATCTAAAGGTCACACCATGTTTTCTCAACACATATATCGTAGTATTTTACCTCAAGTAGAAGCCTTCAAAGTGTCGGTTCAATGCCCCATGCTCTTCATTCCATGTACATAACACTATGGCCCCAATAAGAGAGGTTTTTAATAGAAATGAGTCCATTCTCCTAGTCACTCCTAGTCATATTGAAGAGCTTCTCCAAATTCCTAAATATGAGGAGAATGTTGAGATCACGAAAGAATTTGCATAGTAGTATTTGGATGAAGACCTTCTATGATGTTTTAAAGTCGTGAATAAAAATTGGTTGGTCACCAAGAGCACTCATGTCGGTTACCCCACATTGAGTTCTAAATTGAAATTGGAGACACGATCACCTTGAGTAGAGTGTTTGGAATCCATTTTAGTTGCTATTTTCATCTATGGATGCATAAATATTTTTGCATCATCCTATATCAAAAACTTCACATCGATTGGGCTCGATCATAAGTGACACATTGCACAAGTAGTTGATTGAAGTGAAGATGATGGGAAAACTCTAGATGAATTCCTATCTCATCTATAGTGTGGCACGAAGGATAATCTTTTCCATTCGGATAATAGAGGCACAATGGCACCATGTCAAAACAATGTTTTTCACTACTACATGTAGCTGGAATTTAAGGCATGCATGCATCATTTCCGATGGGTCAACAATACTTTCTTCTTCTATGTCATCAGAATTCTATAAAAATCCATAAGAAATATTTTCGCATCAATCCAGAGAAGTGATTTCAAAATGGGGCACATGGTTCATTCAATTCCCTACATTTTCATACATCTATTTATGTAGTTATAATGGATTTCCCTACAAAATTCGAAGGTATGTAAGGGATAGGTGGGCCCTCATGAACCTTTCTCAACAACTCACATTGAAAAAACCATTTCCTAGTTGAAAAAAACATATTTGGTATTCGTTTCCCTATCTCCATTGGTGTGTAAAAGTGTTAGTCCTTCCACTTGGCAGAGATAATGGAAAAAAATATGACCATTGTAACACTACACCCATTCATGAGAAGGTGGGAATTCGATATTTTATATTCATGGAGATAGTTCTAGGCCAAAAATAAATACATCATCTAGAGGTGGAAGAATAATGGATTAATTTTGTAGATGAATTTAATGTTAGGAGTCGTGACTACTCCCGAATGACTTTGAATCAAATAATCACATTCAAACTGAAATATTTCCCATGAGAAGTTATTGATAGTGGTCTAGACATGATCAATCCTTCATATGATTTTATTGCATCATCAACCCTTCCTAAAGTCAATTAGTCTATAAGAGATGATGTTTCATTTGAACATTGAATTCGACAAGTGATCGGGAGGAGTCCCACTTGTTATGAGAGAGGATTGGCTATGTGTATTGTAAATGAAAGAGACACACAAGAAGAACATAGGCCAGAAAACCAAAGTGAAAAGATGATAAAAAAATTCACTCAATCATACTCTCACCCCTGCCACACAACCTTTATCCCATACGGAAGTAAGTAAGAGGCAATAAATATCAAATTTGACTCACGATATTCCATCGGTGTTGAACCTGAATAGAGGAAAGAAGTCAATGAGTGAAAGGAGCATGTTTTGGGGATCTCACAATCATGCCAAAATTCATCAATTCACAACAATTCAAATTCTCAAGGGATAATTATGAACACCACTCTATAGTTTGTGGTATTTGGTCGGTGAAATTTCTAGTGATTTAAATTTCCAATTCACCTAAGCCTTCACATCCCATAAGTATTTCACAACCTTCACCCATGTATGACGAAGATGTTGTAGAAACTCCTCATCCTCAACGTGAATACTCCATTCAAGCCCCACTTGAATTGATTATCCGCCACTAATAAAAGGAGAAACTCCCACCCAATGCGAGAATTCTATTTGGTGAGCTAATTCAAGAAGTACCCTCTTAGCTACATGGGGAAATAAATAAGAGGAAAATAATTATCAAACTAGTCATGATTGATCTTGAGGGTATTGCATCAATGAGAGATTAATTCACTCCCAAGAAGCCCAAGGTCATCTCCAAACTTGCATCAATGAATATGTAATTTAGCATATCAACATATCAACACTAATCATTGATAAGGAAAAGAGGGAAATGATTGTTCATAATTATTAAGTATCTATAGTAATTATTTGAAAATAAACCATGGAAAATGATTTTTCTCATGCTCAAGAAGTCCTTGATATAATTTAGTGGTGGATGAAAAAGTACAAATCTCATACCATCCATTTCAAGGAATAAAATCGAAGCTAATAATATATGTAAAACACGTCATCACCCTAATTTCATCTAATATTCAATTCCCTTATACAATAGCTATAGGGGTTATTTTGATAAATTAACTTCCAACATTAATCATTCAATATCATAATAGGATATTAATACTTGCAATAAATGTACATGATATAATACAAGTTCACAAACATAAGGGATTGAGGGTACTTAATTGATTACGATGAATTTCGATTGATCTCGAGTGATCCGAATGATGTATTATGGATATCTAGACCTACAAATGCCTCAAAAATAGAAATATGAATTGAAGATTCTCTTGGAAAGTACTTTGTACACTAGGGAAAGAATGTTTGTATGGTATTTATGTATATGTACATTCTTGTCCCTACTCGTAACTTCAATCTCTAACTTTTGGCTTTTTCAATTATTTGAATATCTTTGTCACTCTTTTTTGGTAAATGTCACTCACACTACAAAGACCTATGAATGCTTTGTTCAATATTTCAAACCGTAACCATGGATAAATAGTATTATAAAACAAACATTAGTTGGGTTGTGGGCACCCCATGCATTGTAGATGTTATAACTACTCTAAAGAGGCCTCAACAACACATCGTTCTCCACCTAGAATGTGATATCTAGCTATAGTGCAATAATATTTTGACATCCTTCCTTCGATAAATCTTGGGTTGAATTTGTCTCTTGTAAATCTACTTGAGTGGGTGAATTTGAGTGCTTGCAAATGTGGGAAGCAATCCCCTAGACCTAGTAGGAAGCTTTAAACTTGTATATGGTGCTACCCTAATGAATGTGCAGAGGTATTTGCAAAGTGTAAGGAGATTTGGGTGCTTTTTTACTATATTTTGAAATAGTATTCCATAAGAGTGGTAGGTTCTAAATGAGGTGAGTTTCACTTGCTTAGATATCCTTTCGAAGGTGATTTAAGTTCCACATAACGAATGACAAGGAGTAAATGACACAAAGAATAATGTGCAACTGAAATTTCAGGATCAAAATGAGCAAGGTCACTACCGTACACTAAGTTCATGAATGTATAGATTTTCCCACCGCTATTTTACGTGTTTTGACCCTAGAGAGAAAATCTGAAGTGTGAATTTTAGAATCTTACCAACAAATTTTCTTAATGGATCATCTCATGGATTCAAATCTCAAAAGCGTAAAAAAAAAAAAGAGTGTGTATGATCAAGCAATCTAGACAAGATACGTAAGGATGTGGCATATGAGAATGGGTAAAGTGTACTTGTTTGAGAAAGAGAGCAATGTCGAGATTAGCGGATTATCGATTGTGTAGAATCAAAAATTTGAGCGCCTATAGTTCCCACTAGATAACAAGTACTTTTCAATGATTCAATAAAACTAATCGATGTGTCTAGGATTATAGGTTAGCATCTTAGTCAATCAAATTGTATAAGTTTTCCCACCATTTCAATAAACATAAATACACTTCAAAAAGATAAAATGTAATCTTTTCTCAAAATTAGAGAATTGATTTACCACATAGTATGAACAAATAATGTTAAGTCGATTGTTTAATAAAAATTGAAAATTTAATAAAAATAAAATTGAAAAAGAGAAAATTTAATATAATTATCTAGGAATTTGTATCTATATTTTCTTCAAACTTATGAATGTATAGATTGATTTGAACCTTATATGGTTGTTACAACAAAAAGGTCATAGTGGAGAAGTAGGATGGAAGTTGTGTATGATGATTTTTTAATTTATATAACTTTATTTTTAAATCCCATGTATGATGTTTTTATAATTCTTCTTGTTTCTCTTGCAAAACATCCTATATCATTTTCTCAAAAACATAAAGTTAGAATATCTAAATTTTTTTGTCTCCCATATAAATATGTAAAATAAATGCATGAAGAAGGATCAGGAATTTCAAGTGCTAACTTATTTAATTAGACCTCAAGTGACTAGGAATTAAAAAAAAGAAAGAAAATTTAGATGAAACTTCAATAATAATAATAGGATATGATAAAGTGAATATGTTTTCTAATACCACTAATCTATGGAAAAGGAGGAGACTTGATGGACAAAAATCTAAATGAGAATTTATATCTATTATATGTGGAAAACTTACTATGAATTATGATGACGAAGGATATGCAATATTTATTATTCATTAAATAAGACATAATAAAAAAATGAGACAAATTTATACTATGAAAAGTCTTACATAAGATCTAGGAGGTTGGATGTAGGATTTCAATATATTCCTTACCAAGAAATTTTTAATCTATTCCTAAAGAGAATAAAAGGATGCATTATATATAAAGAAGAATATGAAATGTTGGATAAAATTTTGAAAATTATTCATAATTAATCTTCATCCATAATTTATTTAGTTAAAATTACTACATAGATATGTAGTAATGTTGATAATATATGTCTATAGAAAAGTAAGTAATATGATAGAGAAGGAGCTAGAACATCGTCGTATGTACACATGTGAATGGTATAATGTTGAAGCCATTAGAAAAGTTATATTCGACTTAGAGAAGGTGTCACTAATAGTTTAAGGTCTTAGATTCTGTTTGATCATCTTTGAAAAATCAAAAGCACATAAGAACAACCCTCAAGAATATAATATGATCTAAAGTCTACCCAAATGTTATCCAAATTTGGAATTTATAAATTCCTTTTTCCAATGGAATTATTCACAAATGTGATACATGAATTAATCATATAAAGGAGAGTGAAGGAAAAAAACTTCATTCATGTGGGTAGTAGATATGCATTAGAACTATGTAATCCTTGATTTACATTATATATGTAGAGAAATGGCTATGCTTGAATTCATTAGAGGATATTATGGATATAATATAGGTTATTTTATTCATTATTTGTTAAATGGAACTTAAAATATACTCAATAAATTTGATTTGAATAAGGTATGCATGAATAGTCGTATATGTATGATAATATTAAGATTGATATATGGCATAAATGACAACAATCACTTACACACTATCTTGAAGTTAGCGGCCGCTTGCTTATGTATATAGAATCAAGCTAGGCTTATGCAAATGGGTGGTCACGGGCTTATGTGGGGGAATCAAATAATAAAAAATACAAATCCTAAAATAATAAACTGAAATCCAAAAATCAGGATTTAGTAATTGGATTCTAATAGTGGTGAAAGTGGAATCCAATAATAGCATTATTGGAATCCAGTAATAGTGAAATTGGAGTCCAATAATAGGGAAATTGGAATCCAATAATAGCGAAATTGGAATCCAATAATAGAGAAATTGGAACTCGAATAAGTCCAATAATGACAATATTGGAATCCAATATTGCTACTAATGGAATCCAATATAGCAAAAAATGGAATCCAATATACACAAAAATGGAGATGGATTTCTTCCAATACTTGTAATATTGAGTCCTAATCACTGGAATATGTCCATATTTAGTGAAATAAGCATTAAAATGATATTGGTGCACCTACTTTCCAAATTAAGAATGCAACAAAAATATATTTAATATCTTGTAGCACAATCAAGTGACAATGTTATCTTTTATATTCTAGAGTGAATGTAATTTATATGATTATCTTTGAATTCTCACCAAGTACTTATTTTTCTATAAATGCAACATGATCTTTGAATTTCTATTGAATGATCCAGGATGAAATAATGGGCATATCTCTTTACATGCACAACATGAGTTTGAATCATCTAGACCACCAATAAATAGATTTAATATGAGTACATGTTATGAGCACCATATATTTGCACCTTACTTACTACAAAAAAATATTTAGAGATTATTTTTATCCACTTTTACCCCTGGCAAAAATGGACAACTTCGGATAAACCGAACTTGAATAGTTGATAGAGATTCATGGTTGAGTCTAGAGTTTTTAAGGTAGATTTTCATAAATTTGGAGCACTTGCAGTGATTTTGGGAACTTGGGGGCATTTGGTACATTTCCTTCTTCGGAGGTAAAAGATTTCAATTCTTAGCCAAATTTGAGTAAAATTGAGTAAATTGGGAAAATTTGGATTTGTGGCACTCTACTTCATTTTTTCTAACTCCCTAATCCAAGAAAATTCTAAGGAATTAGTGAAAATTTTGAAACAATTGGAGAAAATATCAAAGGAGAAAAGTCATGGAAAAAACTGCGCAACAAAGAAAAAAAGCTATGGAAAAATCCGTGCAACAAAGAAAAACTTGCGGCAAAAGCCACGCAACAAAAAAAAGAGTCGCACAACAAAGGAAAATGACATTTTTTTCGTGCGAACTTAAAATGGCCATAACTTTTGACATGTTTCTTCATTTTTCAGAAAATTTATATCATTGAAAATTTATCAGTTGTCCTCCATGAAATGGGAATTGATTTTTTCAGTTTTATTAAGGGTAGATATGTGAAAATTTGGAAAATTTCTCCAACACGAAAAACGTATAGTTCGGGGGCCCAACCATGGTAATTAATGAAAATATGGTTCCCATTTCTTCTTCCAGAAGCTAGAGTACATGGGGGAAATGATTTGTAAGGATGTAAATGCCTTTTTTAGAGCATTAAATGACAGTTATTGGTGGGTGGGAGAAGAAATATGAGTTTCATTTTTTCTCTCTTCTCTCATTCACTTCTATATATTGTAAACACTTCTCATTTTTGAGAAGAGAGATATTTTGGGACTTAGGGAAACTCTTGAATTTTGGTTTCTCAATTCCATTGAGTTGTAAGCCTTCACATGGGCCTATAGAATGTATTTTTGCCTCTATTTTGCTATATATAATGGACTGTGTAACCGTTTGAAGCAATAAAAATTGTGTATTGTGGTGTTTTCTCAACCCTTTCTCATTTTCTTGCATTTCCTTGCCTCTCCATTATTTTCTATTTTGTGCATGAATTTTCATTTGCAATTTTATGTAGTTGTGTTTCATGGGGTTTTGTGGTAAATGCATGTTTTGGGACTGTGCTAAATCTATTCTGGCCTCTTTCAACTATATTTTGCTTTATATCTCTCCCTCAACAAAATATTTCACTCCCTTTTCTTGATGTTATCACCTCTTTTAGTATAGGATTTCCCCTTTTCATGCACTCCTCTCCATGTCTCCTTGGAATTGTTATATTAGGAGTAGTTATTAGTTTTCCTTCCATTAGAGTAGTTGTAACACTAGGATTAGGAAGAGGAATCGACCTTCTCTGAAGGGTTATCTCAAGCTCACAAGTCCCACAACTTGAGAGATAATCCCATGTTACCCAATCACACCGAATGCCTCATTTACATGCATGTAATTGGGGATGATTTGATTTGGTGATAACAATTATAGCACGCTTTGGTGGGACAATTTTGAGGAGCCTACATCTTCATTTCAACAATTTCTTATGTTCTTGTTGGAATCTCAGCCATTGGAGGCACATTCGAGGACATCCGATGACTCGCTGATCCAACTAAGATTTTTTTGAGTTGTAGACCTTTCTTTCTCGTCCATTTCCATCCATTTTTTTTCCATACATTTCATTTTCCTTCCATCTATGAATTTTTGTAATCATGACTTCATTTCCATCTTGGGATTCCCATTTATAAGTAGCAACATTGTCATTCAAATTCATCTCCAGGTTATTACAATCCACCTCCAGATCAATTTTATGGTGAAAATTAGAATCAGCAGTATGCATATTCCCATGACTAAGATACAAGTCTATTTGATTATCCATCAAACTATGGAGTTGTCCAAGAGTAGGAGTATGCATATTTTTGGGTCATCCCATGCCTGAAGATGTCTATTTAAAGATAAAGGTTTAAGAGTTAGAGTTTAGCATGGTATTGATAAGGACTAAAGAGACACAAAAGGAAGACTATATTGGTTTCAACATTCCATATCCATGGACTTGGCTCTATACCAAGTAATTTTAGTCCTCAACAAAATATTCAATTCATAATCAAAGCATTGACTCAAGTTGGAGAATGGATCAAAAGAGAGAGGCTTATGAATCTAATGCTAGAAAACCCTATTAACAGAAACCTCTACATTACCATCTTGCAGCCTTTCCATTCCTCAACGCATGCCAACTAAACCCGAATCTCATTTCCCTAATTTTCTACTTGTTTCCCCATTGTGAATTCCACTTCTTCACCTTCTTCCCTTCCATCCCATCTTCAATTCTCTTCCCTTTTCTCTTCTAAAACTCCTTCCCCTCCACAGAAATAAGAAATTAAACCTTCCCTTCCACCACCAACATTACAAAAATCATTTGAATCCCAACCCACACCTCCTCTTGCATTCCTAAACCCATTTTGGGAAGAAGAAAATCAGAAAATCAGTCAAGGAGGGAAGAAAACTGAGGAGCCTAGCAGAGAAGAATTAGCACAAAATTTGAGGAATTGGGCTATCAGGTTCAATATCAAGAAAATTCCATTAATGACTAAGCCTTCAGATTGGGATTGAGGTTCAAGAACAAGTGGTGAAGGATGATTTTACAAATGAACAAGTTCAAGAATAAGATACAGATGATCAACAATCCTTGTGTTCGCAAGTGCAATGTTCACATTGGCACTATATTTTCAGAGATTGTTGATCCATCACCAGTTGTAGAATTAGTTGAAGAAGAAGAATCAAATCCAAATCCACAAGAAGAGGAGCACATGGAGGAGAAAAAATCAGTTTCAGAGAGCCTATAGGAAGAAGAAATCATAGAGATCTTCTTGCTTTCTTGTGGTAATGAAAATTTAGATTTCCCTCTTCCTTCATCTTTTGTTAAAAATGATTTGATTGATGAATACATCATGGAGGAAATCCTAGAAGATATTTCTTCCCATAACAGTCCTCAAGAGCATCAAATGAAATATTTTGATCTTTCAAATTTCATGTTGGATGAAGAAATCAGATATTCAAATCAGTTTGGCCTTCAAGAAGAGAAGGAGAAACTCCCAAGTGATCCACAAGCTTCAAGCAGTTGCAGTGATTTACCAAGGACTCCATCAACTGCTGTAATTAATCTTGAGGAGTTTCACATTGAAGAGGAAGAGAACAAGGATGACACCACTCCCATATCAGTCATCAAGGTAGAGGATGAACTATTTGTAGAAGCACCACAAGATCCAAATCGTCTTGTAAGAAATCACCCTTTTTAGGAAAGTCTATAAAGAGACTCCATTCTTGGAGTTTGGATTCAAAGTAATGGTTAAAATTCATGGATCAAGCCTTGCCCAATCATATATTTGGCTTCATTAGAGATAAAATCATATTTTCCACCAGTTGTGTTCACTTCCGAACATGAGGATGAGATACAAAGCACAAAGATCAACACCAAAGCCTCCAAGATCCAAACATAGAACAACTTGAGGAGGTATTTTCTTTTTTTGTTGTTGATACTTTGGCAAATTGGGTGGAGAATTGGTTCCATATCATTTTTTCACTCTCATACATAACCATGTAAATTCAAAAATCAGCCACATGGTCTAAGTTTGTGGGGAAGGGAAGCTACTTCTCCCTATCAGTGTCAAGATTTGTTTGATTTTTTCCATTCTTCCAGTTAGAGTAGAGTAGGTAGGTTTGTTTTCAGCATAAGAAGTGCTTGTGCACACTCTGCATGTTCCACTTGGGGTGTGTATGATCTTCCTCTTTTGTACATAGTATGTTGTGGTGTTTTGTTTCTCTTGCACAGTTCATTAGAAGTGGCGTATTGGGGAAATCATATTTTAAAAATCAGTCCCAAGTGTATTTTAGATTAGCATGTGTTCCATAAACTTCTGCATGTTTCATACTTTCCAAGAAATCATCAGTTTCAATCCTTCATACTTGGCAAGAAATCATATGTTGGGAAGGATTCAGAGGTTCATATTTTATCCCATCAGATCTATTTGTAGAGCAAACAAAATTTCATATTCAAAACAATTTTCCACTTAATCTAGTTCTCAATATTTTCTTATAAAAGTTGGAAAATTTGATCAAAAGGATCACTTCAGTTCATTAGCATTTAAGTGGCTCAGGGACAAGATTTTAGAGTTCAAATCAGTTTCTAGGTTTATCAGGCTAACTCCATGCCCAATGGACACTTCAAGGCCATTGGTCAACTCATCTAGTAGGCAGATGTCCCCGTGAGTCACCAAATTTTTATCCATTTTTACCCATGACAAAAATGGAAAATTCAAGAGAAACGAACTTGACAAACTAACAAAGCTTCATGGTTGAGTCCGGAGTTTTTAAGTTAAAATTTCATAATTTTGGAGCACTTGTAGTGATTTTGGGAACTTGGGGTTATTTGGTGCATTTCCTTCTTCTAAAAGAAAAAAAGTTCAATTCTTAGCCAAATTTGAGAAAAATTAAGTAAAATGGGAAAATTTTGCTTTGGGACACTCTACTTCATTTTTTCTAACTCCCAATCCAAGAAAATTCTAAGGAGTTAGTGAAAAATTTGAAAAAATGGAGAAAATGTCAAAGGAGAAAAGTCGGGAAAAAGTTGTGCAACAAAGAAAAAAGTCACGGAAAAGCCATCGAAAAATCCATGCAACAAAGAAAAACATCCGTGAGAAAATTTGTAGAAAAATAAGTGCAACAAAAAAAAGGCTTTGGGAAAAGCCACGGAAAAATCCATGTAACAAAGGAAAACAACATTTTTTACGCAAACTTAAAATGGCCATAACTTTTGACCCGTTGCTCCATTTTTCGCAAACTTTATATCATGGAAATGTACCAATATTCTATATGTAATGGCATTTATTTTTTCAGTTTTATATAGGTTGATTATGAAATAAATGGAAAACATCTCCAGCACAAAAATGTATAGTTCCAGGCCCAACCATCGTAATTAATGAAAGTATGGTGCCCATTTCTTCTTCCAAAAGCTAGAGTACGTGGGGGAAATGATTTGTAAGGATGCCCATGCCTTTTATAGAGCACTCAATAATAGTTGTCGGTGGGTGGGAGTAGTAATTCGAGTTTCACTTTTTCTCTCTTCTCTCACTCACTTCCTTATATTGTAATCACTTCTCATTTTTAAGAAGAGATATTTTCTAGGCCTTAGAGAAACTCTTGCATTTTGGTTTCTCAATTACATTGATTTTAAGCCTTTAACAGGCCTCTATTTTGAATATATAATGGACTTTGCAACCGTCTGAAGCAATAAAAATTGTGTATTGTGGTGTTTTCTCAACCCTTTCTCATTTTTCTTACATTTCCTTGCCTCTCCATTGTTTTTGTTCTATTTTGTGCATTCCTTTTTATTTGGAGGTTTATGTTGTTGTGTTTCATGGGGATTTGGTGGTAAATGCATTTTTGGGACTGTTTCAAAAATTTTATGGCCTCTTTCACCTATATTTTGCTTTATATATCTTCCTCAACATAATATTTCACTCCCTTTTCTTGGTGTTATCACCTCTTTTAGTTTATGATTTTCCCTTTTCATTCACTCCTTCTCTCCATGTCTCCTTGGAAATGTTATATTATGAGTAGTTAGTAGTTTTCCTTCCATTATAGTAGTTGTAACACTAAGATTAGGAAGAGGAAGTTGGCCTTCTCCAAAGGGTTAGCTCAAGCCCACAAGTCTCATAGCTTGAGATATAATCCCATGTTACCCAATCACACGAAATGCCTCATTCACATGCATGCAATTTGGGGGTGTTGTGATTTGGTGATAATAACTATAAATACCTTTTTTGATATTCAATGGTTTTAATTACTTTATTTTGATTTTATCTTATTATATTAATTATATTTCTTATAATTTTAAGGTTCATCCATGATTTAGCTTACTTATGCCACATATAAATACCATATGACAATTTCCAAGTGATTACAATTTTTTAGATATAGAGTAAAAAGGGCTTTTCTAGGGTCCTACCTTGTATATACAAACATAATATCCCTAACTATATATAATTTTGATGCAAGTTCTAAGAAAATAGTGATTCCTCCTCATCTATATTTAGTACTCAAATAATAATTATCATTAGCCTTCAAGAGTTGTTAAATTTCACTTATTGGGACCTCTTTTATGGAAACTTTATTTCCTTTATCATTTTCATGCTTACATAATATGTTTCCAATTTAACCATATTATCTATGTTTCCTTCTTATTTCCCATGATGTCATTGTTGGAGCTCAAAATTGCACCCTTCCTTGAGTCATAAACAACCTAGATTTTGAGGCAACATGGGACTATCTCCAAGTTGTGGAGCTTGCACTTTGAGATAAACCTCAGAGAAGGCCGGTTCCTCTACCTAATCCTAATGCTAAAATTCTATAGGAATTAAAATGCAACCATGTAACATTGTAGACTCAAAATTTTTAACTCCAATTTTCCTTTTTGTGGTTCAGAAACCTCATGCGGGGAGATTCGACCTACAAAGAACTTGTTCCTTGGTTCCATACTCAATCTACATATCTCGCATAACACTGAATCATTTACATCAGAGGTTTCTAGGGATGCGGGAACATACGTCCCCATAGAAATTGTTCCACCTGGCCCTCAAACACCCGCATTTCCACATTACACCATCCCCTTAGCATTTTAGGCCTAAGCCAAATGTGGGAATATTTTTTCTCGAGGAACTAGTTCCATACACAACCCTCGTAGACCCGCAATACACTAGAAAGCACAATTTTCTCATTTTCCCTATTTTTTCTAACTGTTTGGACTTCTACCGAGCCGAGAAGTTAAGAAAATATGGAGAAACATCTAGAAAAAATTACAAGTTCCCAAAGCATGAAAATAGCTGAGTTTTATATATTCCTCAAGAAATTCTCATGAGTTTATCCAAGTCCAGATCTCTAAAGTTAGCCAATTTACAGGGGGTGCAAAATTGGATAACATTCATGACCATATCTCTCTCTCTCTCACACACACACACACACACACACACACACACATGCACATGCACGCATGTACACACACACACATGTGTGCATGCATGCATGTGCATCTATTTTCAACTCACTCACATCATGTTATATGTACACTTACTCTAATAAAATGGGAAAATAGTTCTATTACGTTTTCTCACTATGTTTCTTTATTATCCCATGATGTCATGATCATATCTTGACCAATTCTCTCCCTCTCTCTCATATGACTAGTACTCTCGTTTCTCCTTTTTTATTATTATCTCCGATTTTATTGTCAACTCAATCATGTCAAATTACATTTACACTTACTCTAATAAAATGGAAAAATAGTTCTCGTAATTGCATTTTCTCATCTTCCCTCCTCAAGGGGGATAGTTTTCATAATTTTCAATCTTATATTGATTATAGCTTTCCCACATCATTATGGGGAATTTACTTGTACTTTAAGCTTGCAATATTTTGTGTTTTCTATTTTTAAAGAAAATTTCCTTATTTTTTGCTTTTTTTTTTTACCATGCCTTATATTTAAGGGAACTTTTACTCTATTTTTAGCCTAACTTGTATTATTTTTTCCACCCGAGGGAATTCAAAACTTAATTTAAGATTACATTTTCGTAGCTTTCCTTACCTTTGGGAAAATTCATGTATTATTGCAATATATTTATTTTAGCTTGGCCACCTTGGAGAATCATTCATAGTTTTCAAACTGCACGACATAAATCTTTCCCGAGTGGGACTCCATATTATTTTGTTATTGAACTTACATTATTTATCTCACCCTATTTATGGGGAATTCATATTATATAATTAATTATTATTTCAAGACTATTGTTGAAATTATAATGTTGAGGCCCACACTTTTTTCAAATTTGTTTTTCCCTTTCTCCAACAAATTTGTGAAAATATTTATTGTTGATTTTGGGTTCCCATATTTGAAATCCTTATTTTAGAAGGAATTGTATTTATTTTTAAAATCTTATTTTTGTTTTTGTGAAGAGAGATGGGCATAGAGGTGTTAGGAAAGAGAATAGATCGGCAGTTCAAAGATTAGAATAACAAGGGAATAGAGAAGATTGTGAAAAAGGAATTACAGGATAGACTATATATCGAACAACATGGTATAGAGGATGAATACATGGTAAAAATAGAGATGCAACTTGCGTTCATACACAACAATGAACAACGGAATACATGGAGATATTTTTCAATCGTATTCAATTGAAAACAAAGCAACAACTCTCGATTTGTGCATCTAATTTTTTTTTGAATCAATATAAGTATTTTTTTATTGTTGTTGTATTTACTTGTTCCTTGTTAATTGACACTACATTTTGGTAACAATTTGGTATCGGCAATGAGGTTGTTGGGGCTATTGAGTTTTTATTTTGTGGGTTTACTTTTTAATGGCTTCCGAAATAAATCATGGCAACAACCCCCAATATTTGATATAAAGAACTATGACATTTAGTGTATCAAGATGAAGACATTTTTTTCTTCCCAAGAGTTATGAGAACCAAAGTGGAAGGAGGATACATAGAGACAATAGATATGGTTGCATTTAATGCAATCACACAATCCTAAAGGAATAGTTTTAAGGAAAATAGGAAGAAAGGTGAAAATCCTTTAAGCTACACTCAAAATAATATCACGGATTCAGTTTTCCCAAGGATAACAATACCTATAAACTAGGAAGTGACAAGGTGAAGATAGTCGATTATAGATGTTGAGGCGATACTTTGAGACCCGCCGATGAAAGAATTATAATCAATAAATGACCATAGTCAATCGAATGAGGACCAATGGAGATGTTATTGAATACCATAGGATCATAGAGAAGGTATTGAGGATCCTTTCAACTATATTTGATCTATTTTTTATTGTAATAGAATATTCTAAGGATTTGAGGAAAATGACAGGTTGACACGTTGATGGGTTTTTGCAAACCCATGAACAAAGGATGGGAAGGAAAATTGGATTCTCTAATGAACAATACTTAAAAAAAAAAACAAGTGTGAGAGGTAAGGGGAGAGGATTCTCAAATAGAGGAAGATGAAGAGTTTGCAACCAACAAGAAGGTGGAAGACATCAACATTAAGATCCACATGCAAGAGGAAAAGGAAGGAGCAACAACATTTCTAAAGGTGGTTCTACACAAAGGTATGATAAATCAAATTTACAATGCTATTATTACATAAAAGGTATGGGAACTATGTTAGTGAATGTAGGAAGAAAGAGTATAATATGATAAATCATAATGCAAGTTATTCTAATGCAAAAGAGGTTGAACTTGAAAAGCATGAAAAGGGTGGAGCTTTGTTTCTAACTTGCAATGTAGCTGAGCAAGGAAAAAAATGGTATTTGGATAGTGCATGTAGTAACCACATGTGTGGCAATAAGGGAATGTTCAATAATGTAGAGATGAAGCATTCAGATATGAAGTGAAGATGGGAATAAATGACAAGGTTCTAATGATGGGAAAATGTAGCATATCCATTCTCACCAAGCAAGGAGATAAGAGATAGATTCAAGATGTCTTCTATGTGTTAGGGTTAAAGTATAACCTTATAAGCATTAGACAACTTGTCTAAAAAGGATACAATGTGATATTTGAAAATGGATAATGCATTATCTATTATACAATTGGAAGCAATAAATGTATTTTAATAGTGAAGATGAAACAAAATAGAATGTTTCCTTTGAGGATGCAAAGTGAGGGAGAAACAATGTTAAAAAATAGCAATAGATCAATCTACTCTTTGGAACCTTGGGTATGGTCATTTTATTTTTAGTGGATTGCATGTTCTTTATAAGAAGCAAATGTCTATATGGTAGCCCCCAATTAAACAAACAAATAAATTATGTGAGGGATACATAATGGGAAAGTACCATCGAAATGTTTTTCCCTCAGGAAAATCTTGGAGAGCAAGCTCACCTCTTGAGCTAATACATTCATACTTGTGTGGTCCCATGAAGACTCCCTCCTTGTCCAAGAGTGAGTATTTCATTACATTCATAGATGAATTCAGCAAAAGGACATGGGTTTTTAAATAAATCGAGGCATTTGATGTGTTCAAGCAATTTAAGGCCATGGTTAAGAAACATAGTGGTCATTATATAAATACCTTGAGAACGAATAGAGGGGAGTGTATATATAAAATAAGATTTTAAAATTTTACAAGGATCATGGGATCAAGATACAATTTACAATGACGTATAAACTACAACAAAATGGTGTAACTAAAAGGAACAATAAACAGATCGCACCATGCCAAGAACACGAGATGTTAATCAAAAACCACAATCAATAAGATGAAAGCAATTCACCGGAATAACTTTACATAAAACCTTTGCAAACAAATGAGCAACAATATCATAGATTATTATGGAACTCAATGAAGTATAATGAGAATGGGCCTTGCTTACATATGCAAGGAATAAAAATCTAAGAACCAAGAAAGGTCATAGATCAAGCCATAAATCAAGGAAATAACTAGTCATCAAAGAACTAGTCAAGACCATAGATCAAAGAAATAAATATACCTAACAACTAGATAATATCTATTGATATCTAAATAAGATAAAAGAAATATCCACACACATAAATGGGTGAGGGTAAATACAATAAAGGTAAATAAAGTACCTAGATGAACATGAGCTAAGGTAAATACCTACTCTAACAACCATTATATAAATACCTTGAGAACGAATAGAGGGGTATTGTATATATAAAATAAGTTTTTAAACTTTTACAAGGATCATGGGATCAAGATACAATTTACAAAGACGTATAAACTACAACAAAATGGTGTAACTAAAAGGAACAATAAAAAGATCGCACCATGCCAAGAACACAGATGTTAATCAAAAACCACAATCAATAAGATGAAAGCAATTCACCGGAATAACTTTACATAAAACCTTTGCAAACAAATGAGCAACAATATCATAGATTATTATGGAACTCAATGAAGTATAATGAGAATGGGCCTTGCTTACATATGCAAGGAATAAAAATCTAAGAACCAAGAAAGGTCATAGATCAAGCCATAAATCAAGGAAATAACTAGTCATCAAAGAACTAGTCAAGACCATAGATCAAAGAAAGAAATATACCCAACAACTAGATAATATCTATTGATATCTAAATAAGATAAAAGAAATATCCACACACATAAATGGGTGAGGGTAAATACAATAAAGGTAAATAAAGTACCTAGATGAACATGAGCTAAGGTAAATACCTACTCTAACAACCATTATATAAATACCTTGAGAACGAATAGAGGGGTATTGTATATATAAAATAAGTTTTTAAACTTTTACAAGGATCATGGGATTAAGATACAATTTACAAAGTGAGGTATACACTGCAATAAAATGGTGTAATGAGAGGAGAAATCATACTATTCAATAAATGGCAAGAAGCATGACCAAAGTAAGAGGATTTATGGATGATTACTGGAGTGAAGCAATTAAAAAAGATTATATTTGTTGAATATATGTCCTACAAAAATCACGCTAGGAACATTATACCTCAAAAGGAATTGATTGAAATAAAGCCAAGTGTAGAGAATTTAAGATCTTTTGGGTTTGTAGCATGCACACACATGCCTTTGAAGAAAACAATATCAAAGTGGGATAATAGAGGAGAAAAAATTCATCTTTATTGGGAATAATGAGTAATCTAAAGCTTATAGATTGTACAATCCAATCACAAGGGAACTCATAATCAATTGGGATGTTTAATTCATCGACAAAACATCTTGGGTGGATGTACAAGAATTGTAACAATCGCAAACAAAGAAAAATGCACCTTTCATTGATTATGAAATAGCATATGGTAGAGCAAACAAGGCACCAATTGGACCTCTTTTTCTCAAAGGAGTGAATCTTCATATGGAAATAACAAGCAAAGCATACAAATATTAGCTAATGAGGCATATTCATCATCTTCTGACTCAAATCATTTGCAAGTTCGAATGAGGAGTATACAAAATATTTATGAGAAGTAAAGGTATGATGAAAATGATTAATTTTTCTTTATTTTGAACAATAGATCTTATTTATTTTGAGGAATTAATAAAGGGAAAAAAATGGTGTGAAGCAATGGATGAAGAAATGTGTGCAATAGAGAAGAATGGAACAAGGGATTTAGTAAATCTTCCAGTGGGAGAGGAATTCATTAGAGTCAAGTGGGTAAATAAAACCAAAACTACTTCAAGGCAAGATTGAAGACATAAGGCAAAGTTAGTTGTCAAAGGATACAAAAAAAGGCCTAGATGTGCTTATAACGAGACATTTTCTCACGTGGCAATACTAAAAACCACGAGAACAATCATTTCCATAGTTGTTCAACACAAGTGAAGCTTCATCAAATGTCAAATTAGCTTTCTTGAATGCATGTTGGAAGAAGAGGTGTATGTGGGACAACCACTTCACTCTAGGATTCCAGGGCATGAAAACAAGGTGTAAAAGCCCAAGAAATATTTGTAGGGACTTAAACAAGCACCAAGAGCATGGTATAGTTGGATAAACTCCTATTTGAAAAATAATGGATTTATAAAAAGTGACATCGAGACCACACTTTACATCAAAGAAATAAAGGAAGGTGAGATTTTGATTGTTGTTTTGTATGTAGATGATTTAATCTTTACCATAAATGTAAACAAGTCCATAGATGATTTCAAATCAGCCATGAAGAAGCAACTTGACATGACTGATTTAAGATCTGTTGAATTATTTTCTTGGAATTGAGGTCAAGAAAATGGAACACGACATATTTTTGTCTCAAGAAAAGTATGCAAAGAATATTTTGTAAATATTTAAAATGTTGGAAAGAAAACCAAAATATACACCAACTGAAATAAGTTTTAAACTGTGTAAAGAAGATTGCAGCAACAATGTAGATCCCACAAGGTACAAAAGCATGGTAGGAAGCTTGATGTACTTGACTGTAACTAGACCAGATATCATGTATGTAGTCAGCCTGATTTCTAGATTCATGGAGAATCCAAAGGAGATGCATTGGTAAGAAGGAAAACAAGTTTTGAGGCATGTGAATGGCACAAGAAATTATGGAATTTTATATGCTTTTGATAATGATTTTCAGTTAGTTGGATACATGGATAGTGATTGGGAAGGTAGCCTAGATGATAGAAAAAGCACATCTAGATATGTGTTTAATGTTGGGCCAGGATCCATTTCATGGGATTTAAAGAAACAATTGGTTATTTACGTTTCCATGACTAAAGCCGAATATATTGCAACGAACTCGGCCGCATTCCAAGCTATATGGATAAGAAGAATCATCTCATATTTTTAGGAAGAGCAACAAGGAGCTTCTACTTTTTTATATAATATATCTACCATTGCCTTGTCAAAGAATCCATTTTTCATGGAAGAAGTAAGAACATTGCAATAAGGTACCATTTCATTCATGAATTAGTTGAAAAAGGTGAAATAGAGCTTATTTTTTTCTTGTCAGCAAAGCAAATGACTTGCTAAAATTTTTACCAAGCCTTTGTCAAAAGATAGGTTTGAGAGTTTGAGAGGTTGTTTGGAAGTCATTAATGTTCATACATGCAACATCGCACTTAATACATTCAGCTCCGGACTAGATAGCAGAAAGAGCTCCATCCATTTATACATGTAGCTCCAGCCATTAATACCAGTAGCTTTAGACTAATTATATGGACGAATTGGACTAGTCAAAAGAGAAAATAGGAAACTCTAGACCAGTCAAAGAAGCAACTCTATACCAATCAAAGAAGAAAATTCGGACCAGTATATAGGAAACTCTAGACCAAGCATAGTTATCTCCAGATCATCTAACTCCAAAATGCAAAAATCAGTTTTTGAATGAATTTTTTGTTGTATTGGCTCAAGATTAAGGGGGTGTTGAAATTATAATCTTTAGCCCCGCAATTTTTTCAAATTCATTTGTTCCTTCTCTCCAATAACTCTCTGGCAACATTTAGTACTAATATTGGGCACCCAGATTTGAAATCCCAATTTTAGAGGGAATCACATTTATTGCAGATAGACGTGTTGGGAAAGAGAACATATCACTAGCTTAAATATTTGAATAATAAGGGAATTGATAAGATGGTGAACAAGGAGTACACAACAAATTGTAGATTAGAACACCATGGTATAGAGGATGAATGCATGGTAAAAATAGAGCATAAACTCAAGTTCATCCATGAGTGAACAATAGAATATAGGGATAGATTTTTAGTTGTATTCATTGAAAATAGAGAAACATCTCTAAGATTTTTGCATCTAAGTTGTTTTGAATCAATATAATTTTATTTTTTTGTTTGTTCTTTTTTATGGTTGTTGTATTTCCTCATTCCTTGTTGATTGGCACTACATTATTCTAACCGCTATGTTATTTATATATGGCTTGCCTTCGGATATTTAATTATTGTGCCTACATGGTTTACATATGCCCAATTCAGGGAAGGATTTTAAAAGGTGTTTGAGGCTTTGTGCGTTAGGAAGCAATGTTTTCATCGTATTATGCATGTGTAATTTCTACACGAGAGTACAATCAAACATGAGACATTTAAGAGACTCGTTTATGCATGTTGTGCAAGGGGCATCATGTACATATGAACTCTAAAGTGATAGGTGAGCAAGGCATGGGTGTGCATATATAATATATTTAAGGGAGGTGGAAGGAATGATTGTCATAGTATGAGATGTCAATTAAAATAGTTAACCTTGTATTTATAATCTTTTTATGATTTTAGGAAAGTTATTCTTGTATGGAAAATTTGATAGAGAAATCATGATATTGTGGCTATATAATGGAATTTGGAGTTGGGTTGAAAATGTTTTCCTATCCAACATTATTGTGTTGCTAAATTGAAACCATCCATCATATATCGGTGAGAAATTTTGAAAAAGGTAATCAAGTTATTAATCAATATAGAACTCTTCAATTAAATAAACTATCTACCAAATCCAAAATAAATACCTCAAGATTCATAAATATTTATATTTCTTAGAAATATATTTAAAATTTATTAATAAAATCATAAAAAATAACATTGAATTATTTTCACCATTATTTGCAAGGTCTTAAAATTTCTAATGGCCTTCAGCCTACCTGCCTCAACCAATTTGTGGATGAAAATTTCTTGATGGGGAAGGCATCTATAGAGGAATCCTATATCTTTAAAGAGGTTCTGAATGAGTATGAGGAGGTCTCTAGGAAGCTGGTCAACTTCCTCAAAAAAATTATTTTCTTCATAAATGTGGAAGAGCATTTCCAAGAGAGACTGGCCCACATTTTTTGATGTAAGATAAAGAATTTCCCAGACTCTTATTTGGGAATGCCCCTCATTCACAAAAAATCGAATCATTCCATCTGGAACACTCTACTTGAGAGAGTTTCCAATAAGTTGTCTTCTTGGAACAGGATTCTCCTATCTCAAACTGGAAAACTCAACTCCTCCAAATCTCTCTTCAAGGTGTTCCAATCTATGGCATGTCCCTTTTTTGGCTTTCGGGTAAGATTTTGGAAGCTCTTCAAAAATTTGAAAAGTGTTCCCGTGGGTTAGGGCTGAGGAGAAGTTCAAATTTCCTCTTGTGGCCTGGGAAAAAGTGACCAAGCCTAAGGATTGTGGGGGGTTGGGATTAAAGAATATGAGACTCATGAATGAAGCTCTTATGGCTAAAGCTGGTTGGAGAGTAATAAAGGAAGAGGGCCTATGGATTGATATCATCATAAGGAAATATTTAAGGAATAATGGTAGAATTGAGACTTTCTTTTGCAGGAAAGTATTCCTAAGGGATCCTTTTTTGGAATTTTGTTCTCTCTTCTAGGTAGATCCTGAGTAGGGGTATTAAATGGAACATTGGGAAAGGTGATAGAATTCACTTTTGGATGGAATGTTGGATCTCTGATAAAATTCTAGTGGAGGAAGATCCTAGGAGAAGCTGTGGTGTAGTTCTTTGAAGACAATGGTAAAGTTTGGGTTAGGTAATATTGAAGCTTCTCCAACAATCTTGTTCTTTGGGAGAAGGTGCTTCCCCTCCTAACTTCATTGGGAAACTCAGATTTTTATGACCTCAACTCGAAGTTAAATAATATTTATATTCCTCTCTTCCAACAAAATGAGGACTCTATTATTTGGAACGAAGACGAATCTATAAATTTCTCTGTTAAATCTTATTACCTCCTTAACTTCAAGAATTATAGCCAAAAATATTATTGGAGTAAACTTTTGGTTAAATACCTTTTACCTAAAGTTAAAATTTTCCTATGGTTGGCTACTCAGAACAAAATCCTCACTATGGACAATTTGAGGAAATGTGGCATGCTCCTCCCTAACAGGTGTGTTCTTTGTAAAAAGAGGAGGAAAGTGTCAACCACCTCCTCATCTCTTTCCCATTTGCTCAAGTGGTGTTGTCCAAGGTGTTGGAGATTTTCAAGGTTTAATGGGTTTGTCCTAATTCCATTGAGGAATGTTGGTTATAATGGGATTTCCCTTTTAGGTATCCCTTTCTTATGGCTACTTGGAAAATGGCCCTACCCCACTTCTTCTGGAGCTTATGGAAGGAAAGAAATGCTCTCATCTTTAGAAATCAGAAGGCCAATATTAGAAAGGTCAATTTTGGTTTGATTTCCTTGATAAAAGAGAACTCCAAACTCATTAAGGTGAAAACTAAAAAGGTTTTTTCTAGTAAAGAAGAGGAAGTGCTCAAACAATTCACCTTCATTTTGCCTCAAGTTAGTTTCTCATCCACTAAAATTAAGTGGTCCAAACCTGAAAGGGGAAAATTCAAACTTAATTTTAATGGGGCTTCTAAAGGCAACCCTAGCATGGCTGGTGGAGGAGGCATAATCAGGGATCATAATGGGGACTGGATCTTATCCTATGCTGGTCCTTTGGGGACTTAGAGAAATAATGTGGATAAAGGTCGTGCTCTTCTCTGGGGTGTTATTCTTGCAAAGGAGAA
This sequence comes from Taxus wallichiana var. yunnanensis, assembly GCA_018340775.1. Lineage (NCBI taxonomy): Eukaryota > Viridiplantae > Streptophyta > Pinopsida > Cupressales > Taxaceae > Taxus > Taxus wallichiana. Next base: position 426,736,181 of record CM031239.1, read on the forward strand.
AGGAATTAAACATATTCTTATTGAGGAGGACTCTCTTCTCATTTTAAATGCAATCACCAAGACTAGTCACAATAATTGGGTCTTGGGAAATATTATTAATGATATTAAAGAACACCTTAAGTACTTTGATTCCCATATCATTACTCATATCCCTCGCATACGAAATGCTTGTGTGGAAATATTGGTGAATGAGGGAGTTCAAAATAATGATTACAAGGTGTGGCAAAAAGGTGAGGTCATACCTGTGCATATTAATGAAATTCTTAATCATGAAAAGTTGTAAGCACTTCACCTTAAGCAGCAAAAGGGAGAATAATGGGTTCATTTTCCAATATTGCAAAAGCATTTATGGCTTAAGATATTCTTGGAAATAAAATTCTAATTTCATAAATTACAGACCTCAAAGTGTTTTGCATTGTTTGGCTGCCATGTGTGGTGATAGAACCGCAGTCGATCCGTCAAACCATGGGCGTATTATGGAGGATAGATCTATGTGGAACTTTTTAGAATTGGGGGTTTCAGGAAATTTATCACCAGACTCTAAGGGCATGATCCCTCACTTACTATGGAGTTCGGGATGGTGTGGAAGGAAGGGAAAGTAGTGATATGTGGCATGGAAATTGATACGTTGGAGGAATCCATCACTCATGTTATTGGCATGGACATGGAATGTCTAAAAATATTCAAGGATAGGAATCAGAGAGAATAAAAATCAATACTTTCTTTGTGGGAAAGGAAATTTTCCATTACTTCTTCTGATGGTATCGCTTGTTCCTATATCCCCGAGGTGTGGAGAGTAGTCTACCTACACATCATGAAGTATCTAACTCTTGAGGGTAAGTATCGCAAGATATATACTCACTACTTGTCATTTCTAAACATGTTTAGACATAAAAAAATTCTCAGTATCCCCTTTTATCTTTTAATGTCCTTGACAACCTCGGCGAGGATTTTCAACAAAGTAAGGTGTAGTCTCCCATCCATGAGGGCCTCATTCTTCTCCTGTTTCGTAATGGGAATCCGGACTGAGATAAAAAATGCCCCTAATTGAAGATGAGGAGGATATTACCCTAGTTGAGTGTCTGTCCAAGATGAGGGAAGGAAATATGGGTTCTAAGAAGAAGGGTGAGGGGAAGAATGTGGAAGGAATATAAAATCAGGAATATGGTTTGTCGAAGGGGAAGGATAAAGTTACCCCAAAAGGTAAGCATGGTATTGATATGTGGAAGAAAAAAGTCCAATACTTGGATATGGTGGTCTTGGTCTTGGAAGAGACTAACTCGGCGGTGAGAAAGGGCATGATTTACAAGATCAAAGACACCAAGCAAATATACTTGGCCTAGAAGAACATCCGAGGGGATATGAAGTAGTTTGATTCTCCGGTTCGAGATTTGGGCGCCGCCTCGGATCTTTGTGGAAAACATAAGCGAGAAAAGGAGGTGGATCAGTTCTGATGAAGAGGAAGAGGAGGATTTTGAAGAGGAGGAGGACGATTTTGAGGAGGAAACTGAGGAGGATGTCAAGGAACCCCTAGAAGAATTTGAATTTAGATTCTAGCATGAAAGAAGAGACCATGGAGGTTAAACCCTCCAAAAAAAGTAAAGCTAACTAATGGAACTTCTTCCGAACTGTCTGTATACTTTCGAGGAAATTTATCTATTTTTTTCTTGTTTAATGGCTTAGTTATCTTCTGCTCATTGTTTCTTGGACCCCCTTCTCTATTTTGGAGTTAAGTTTGTTTAAAATTTGGGGTCCTATTCCTTTTTGTCCAGATTTTTTTTATCACGATGTAATCTTTTTGTACCCGGCCTCTGAGAGCCTATCCCTACTTTTTACCCTATCTAATAAAAAAATCACCATTATTTCAAATTTAATAAATTGTACAAACTAAAAAATTAAAATTCAATAAAATTGTTAATATAATTAAACATTATTAATTTTAAAATTATTTTAAATAATTTTATAGTTAATATTTTTCTAAGTTGATCCCCATGAATCCTAACCCTTCATTCATAATTATATTAATGGAATGTTTATTTATCTCAATAGCTTATCATCCCAATTTATGTTAATGAATGTCTATTAATTCAATAGCTTCTCTTCTTTTATTTAAATATCCCCTTCATATTTGACTTGATCCCATGTGAATCCCATCCTTTCATTCATAATTATATTAATGGAATGTTTATTAATGCCAATAGCTTCTCACCCCAATTTATATTAATGAATGTCAATTAATTCAATAGCTTATCTTCTTTTATTTAAATGTTTTTGAAATTTTATTTTAGGGTGAGTACTTTTGTCTCTTCATAAGTGTAAGTTTGTTTTTGATATGACAACTCTTTCATATTTTATATTAATATCTTGTTGTTTAACTCTTCTAATAATAATAGAGTAACATATTTCATGTATGTATTGAACGTCACACGAATATTAAAAAATGCGAAGGTTGATGAGGAGAAAGTAAAAGTTCATTTGCATTAGCTTTGTTAGGGTTTTACTTGTTGCATTTTCATACCATGGCCTTCTCGAGCTTTGCGGGAATTTATTGTTATAGTTTCTCCTAGGGTTTCTCACCCTTAAGGTGTTCCCTTTATAATGAAATCCCCATCTTCAAACTCATTGTTACAATGTTGTGGTTGGAGATAGTGGAGCTTTGAGCAATGATGCTACTGGTAAAATGACCAGAATTTCATCCTGAAAGTGTTTCATGAGGTAATATTTCTCCTCGATGTGGTATTACCATTCCTTATCTTTATGCTACCTATAAATGGTTAGAGTAATTTTGTCTCATTGGGTATTTTGTGGGACGCATCCCATCTAAAAGCATGCTCAAATCTGGTCAATACAATGTAGACTTCCCATGGGGTTAGACTTGAAAGCATCCAAAACATGACCAAAGGTTTTTTTTTTCACTTTTTTGATCTGCTAATGCCCCCAATATTATGGCTTGGCAAGCCACTTGGTATGTTCACAACTCTATGCTTGTTTTATCCCCATGACACAAGGATTTCATGGTATCTGAATATACCACCCTTAAAGTTCCCATTTGGGTTGAATTCCCTACCCTACCCTTGTCATGTTTGCATTTTCTGCCTCAGATTATCGCTTCTATTGGTCGGGTAGTCTGCCTCAAAGCAGATAGGTTTTACCATGCTCACCCGTAGAAGTGTGTATGCGTTGAAGTTGATATTTCTCAAGATCTGAAATAATTTGTAGACATTTAGATGGGAGACAAATGCTATTCTCAGTGGGTCATGTATATCAATTTTCCTAACACTTGCTTCTATTTTTAGGCCTCTGATCATAAGATCAAATACTTTCCTCTTTATGTCCCTCACAACCGCCTCATGGTAAAAGTAGCTCCCAAAATAAGTCAAACCCTAGTAGGAGGAAGGTCATCAAGTTTCCAAGGGGTTGAAAAACAATAAAAAAACCCTAAAACCCCAAGGCCTCTAGATTAAATGGCCAATGGGAGCCACCTATTAAGGAATAACCCCATAAGCTTGTACAAGTTAAAGAGCCAACTACTAATTGCTTAAAGAACCAATGTCACCGCTGCTCCAACTTAGCTATCTAGTTGCCAAAATATTCCAACACACCCCAAGCAACCTCGGTTCTCATGGACAGAAAAATTCTATTTACAATGTCACCATGCCGCAATCATTGTTGCTACTCTTTCCAAGCAACTCACAAGGCCCTCCAAAAGGCCCCAAAGTCCTTCTCGCATCTCTCAAGATCATAGCCCAACTCATAGCATGGACTCAACTGAAGAGGAGTACAACATCGAATACGCTAGATGAAAAAAATTGAATTACAAGATTTTTTGCAGCATAATACTACTCAATTCTACAAAACCAATATGACACCCTTGATGGCTTGGAGGATGGTGACATGGCTCTTGACCACCATTTCCCATGAATTTTCTATCTTGGAATGTTTGGGGTCTTACAAAATCCTATCATAAATATGTTGTTCGTGAAACTCAACAAAGATTTGTAAATTTGGATGTTTTGTTTTTACAGGAGGTGAAAATTATAGGTTTTCAGTTACAGATGGTTTGTAAATCCATCTGCCTGACAACTTGGATTTCTACGTAGTAATCATGAAGTAGTGGCATGGGGTTTAATTTCCCTTTTTCTCCCAAATGGTGGCCCTTGTTAATTGACCATGGCATTGACCCCACCAACCATGTCCATATGGGTCCTATTTAATGTTGACGATCGCCCTTTTGGCCTCATTAATATTTACGCCTCTAACGATGTGGCTAAAAGGGTTGATCTGTGGGGTGGATCGCCAACACAATTCCCAACGCGTATTGGGTCATAAGTGGAGATTTTAATATGGTTGAGTCACCCACTGATAAATGTGGCCACTTGTCATGAGGTGGACAGCTGGAGAAAGGGAGGCATGATTTTTATGCGTAATAAGTTTGGGTTTTATGACCCTAACACCTCTCACACCCACATTAGAAGCATGGTTTACTTGGTCCAATCTCTAAGGAGGAACAAATCGAGTACTTAAATGGATTGATAGAGCTATGTTGTTCAGCTCAAGATTATTTTGAGTTTGATAACATTTATTCCATGCCTAGTGGAGGTCATGCCTGACTTTGTCCTTTTCGGATCATTCTCCAATACGATTTCATATCACTTGGCATGATAAACACACTTTTTGTCATAAAGGCCAATTCTTCCTTAATACTTGCCTTGATGCAGCATGGGCCCACACTCAATCATATAAAGAATGTGTGGAACTTAATTCCCTAGCCTATTCATTTCCAACTGTTATCATCCACCTATGCATACCAGCTAGATTCAATGGTGGGAGGACGCGATGACTCGAACAACTAGATTCCTTAGAATCTATGACAGACAGTTGGCCAAAATCAAGTGCCACTCATACTCGCTAACACCTCGGCTCTTAGTCAAGTGGTGGTGGCACTTCAAGGTAATCCCTTCTCTAAAACTTTACAACTTCATGTTTCAAAGCTTTCCAAAAAAATTTAAATTGCTGACAATTACAATGTTAGGGGAGCGCAGATCCGAGCCCAATTGCACTAGCTCAAAATTGGTGATCAAGTTTGAAAGAATTATTTCTTTCCCTCAAAGCCAAGAAACCATCTCAAAAAATTTAGGCCATCATAAATGGAAGATATGGGTTACCGATCCCAACTTATGTTGTAATCCTTTTTGCACCACTACAAGCTTGTGTTTCAAGCTCAACAACCCTTTACAACTCGACAAGTTGCTCTTGATCAATGTAAGTGTGTCATGCAATGCAAATTTTCCGAGGCTCTCGAAGGTGATATGTGACCAAATTCTCACCATTGAATACCTTCATGATGTTACCATGCAGATGGCCAATGATAAAGCCCGGATGCAATGGGTTCCCCTACGAGTTTCTACAAAGCCCTTTGGGATTTGATTGGTCAAGACCTTTTTCAAGTTTATCTCGAGGGATTTAGAACCAATCCTTAGGGCCATAATCAACAAGGGGAACATTAAATTCATTCCTAGGAGGAGAGAAAATTACTTACTGGAGGCCTATCACCATGTTGAATGTCTCCTATAAAATCATTGCCAAAGCTTTGGTTATGCTGGCTTCGTAATATCCTCCCGGATGTTATTCAACCATAAAAACAGATTCATTTAGGGATGATATATCTAGATAACATCATTGTTGTTTGGGAGGGCATGGAATGGACTTTCAAATTCAATCAATCTGCCATTTTCATAAAAAATGATTTTGAGAAAGCATATGATCGGATTAAATGGCCGTTTATTCTTACCATGCTCCAAGCCCTTGGCTTTGGCCCCATTTTTATTCAATCTGTCTGCATGTTTTTTACATATGCCTCTACTCATATCACTATCAATGGCATCAACTTATAAACCTTTGGGATTTTTTTTCTCCATTCACCAAGGTTGCCCTTTGGCTCCTATGCTCTATGTGTTGGCTGCCAAAGGATTTGGGTATTTTTTGGCCCACGCCAAATCTGAGGGGCTTGTTAGGGGAATCATGCTACCTTCTGCACCAATTCTCAATTGCTAAATGGTCATTTTTAGATGATTCCTTTATTACACTCATTGAAGATGAAGCCAACATTCGCAATGTCATGCATGCCTAGATATTTTCTGTTTAACATCTGGTTCCTCAATTCAATGGTGAAAACCTAGTGCTATCGGCAATCTTTCCTTCCTATGCCTGATTGGCTCACCACTTTTGAATGGAAGGTTCTGGCTCATGGAAATATTTAAATTCCTTGGTATTCCTTTTGCTTTTCAAGCCTCTCCGGCCGAGCTCTGGCAATATGTTATTCAAAGAGTGGCCAAAAAACTAGAATATTGGCTTACCAAACCTTTATCATTAGCTAGGAAATTCCAAATATGTTCCAAAGTTCTTGTGGCACACACATTATTACTCTTCATGTTGGGTTCCTTCCAAATCCTCTATTCAAAAGCTAGAAAAACTGCTCAAAGCCTTTCTATGGGATTAATGCCTCTATAGGAAAAGGTTTTCATCGTGTGGCTTGGGAGATATGTTGCCTTCCCTGCAACTCTAGGGGGCTAGGCCTTATTGACATTCAGTGCCAAGGGTGGGAACTATGTGCAAAATGGATTGTTAGAAGAATCATTGGCCAAGAAGCTTGGAAAGTGCTCCTACGACATGGCATTGAAGAAGGTTCACCTTATGGCCACCTGCGTGGAAAGGATTGGGTTTATCAATCTGCTCATAACCCAAGTGCCTGTCAAAGTGATTGGAACTTTTGTGCTCAAGAGCATTTGGAAAGCATGGGAATGCATCAAACCCTAGATCAATGGAAAGGTGATGGTTTTTGTAATGGGATTTCCATTAACCATCAATCCCTCTGGTGGTCACCGATATTCCAGCACAGGATAAGTGTCTTGCAGAAGTTTTGGGAATCTCCGCACTCAAATTTTTCAAACGTGGAATTCACACCATTCAAGATTTATTCTGTAAACACTCACAATCCTGGTTCTCTTGGCTTGAAATTAAAACTCATTTTCAGCTATCCAACCAGGATCAACTAGTTATAATGAAGTGATCAGCTCGGTCCCGATAACCTCATGTTCCAGAAAATAGTTGTGCATTCTTCTCGCCCTTAGTGGATGGACTGGAAATGGTATGTGGATACTCCATTTCACAATTACTTCAGCTAGTAAAGGCTACCATTGGCTTTCACCTCATCTGCCCATGGTGGATAAACTCAACATGTGATGGGGAATTCAGTCCACTTCATCCTCCTAGAGTAGGTGATTTGACACTGTTTGGTCTATCTATGTGGAGCCCAAGATTTCCCATTTCTCTAGTGTATTTTGCACCAAGGTCTCCCTATCGGGGCTCACCTTGTTCAAATTGGGTCCCTTGGCTCCCAAATGCCCATTTTGTGGCCATTTGGAAACTATTCTACATCTTTTCTAGTTTTTTCCAAAAGCTCAGCTTTCCTAGAATGGATTCATTCATTCTTCTTTCCACTTAAACCGCATTTCTTTACTTAGTAGTATATCCTTTTAGGGGATAATCCCAAGCTTCTACCTATGTTCACCCAGATTTGGCATGTTTTTAGGGGAAATTATTTTTTGGATATGGAAAGAAAGAAATGATTTTTTCTTTGTTAATTCTGTAGTTGATCAACATTTTTCCATTTATAACAAATCTATGGTGATCTTAAATGTGTTGTTGTAGATACAAGTCCAAGAGAACAAAGTCACGCTGGAGGTGGACCACCTCCACACTCTGTTGCAATACTAAGGGGAAGCCCCATGTAATGTTTCCAATGTGCCACCTTCTCCAAATCGATGCTCCTCACCACATGGCCATGATGGTCGGCGTAGTCATTCACAAAAACTTACTTTCATCTAGGCTCGATGCTCCCAGGCACTCTTCACCAAAAGAGTTATTCACTAGCTCGCCTACATGGTTGGGGGTCACTGCACCTTCACCAACAAAGGATTCCTTTGCCGGCTCGCCATCAGGTCTAGTGGTCATCGACTCACTCAAAGACATGGGTGGGGCTCTCTCCAGCCTCCACGTAATGCACTATCGATGGGTGTAATTTTCCCCGCCGCCACCATCTTCTAAAAAATTCCCTCGCCTCAACCTTTTCATCCCCACTCGAGGAGAGGCGGACCATGAAGAAGAAAATCCCACTGGCTGGGATATCTCGGATGTTGGCAAAGATTTACCCTAGCTAGGGATGGCCGGATGACGATCCGCATGCTTCAGGCATGTTTGTTACTACTTTGCTTGAATTGGTTTTTTGTAAATCCTCTAAGTGCACCGCCTAGTTTTTGTTTTCTCCTAGACTCGACCTAGTTTGTTTCTCATTCTCCTAGGTTCGGCCTAACTTGTTTGTGGTTTTGGGGTGTTCTCTCATACCACCCACTTTTTTGCTGAAAGCTAGATTGTATCTTATTAAATTAATATAATATAAGATCTCTTTTCATAAAAAAATAAAAATTTAAAAGCTCTATTTAATTCTTAAACGCCTAAATCAATTTTCTAAGTTTCTTAAGTGGTTTAAAAGTTGATATGATTTTGTTTTAGAATATTAAATTTTATGATTAAATATTTATCTCTATATAAAAAAGGAAAACTATCCTTACATATAACGAGTCCATCCTAAGCCTTTTGTTTACACTCTTACCAGCTTTTTTTTCTTTTTTCCCAAACAATCATTTAAAATTTATTCCATCTATTTTCCATTGACATAATTAATTGGCATAATGTTAAATGCATCTCACTTAATTCCTATACTCTAAAGACAATAAGATAGTACTTTTCACTCATTTTGGATCTTAAGAAACCTATGTACTATATATTGAATACAAATTCATACTTGTGGACATTCAAGTTATAAGAAAAACTTGGGTAGAATTACTTGGACAAAGGAAAAATCAGCTAACGATTATGACCTAGGTCAAGGATTCTCACATAAGGACTTATAATGACCAATTTTTGAAATTCACAAGTTACCCAGTCAGATTAGTGTCAATTTAGTGGGAAACCATCCACACAAGTTCCATATAGAATCACACACACTCTACTCATTAGGAAACCTTTTTGATCTAGGATAATGCACTCAAGCACAATCTAATAAGGAGTTTGTGCCCTAACCATTCTGCACTATGAATAATTGGAGTACATCAAAGCAACATTTCATATATGAATACATCTCATGTTGTTACTTAGATCACTCTCAAGCACTATAACTAAAACAAAAATAATTTCAAAGTATTGGAGGCATTAGTTGGCTCTTGTCAAAACCATAATTAATGCACATGTTTTCATATCCACTAGGAAGAGAACTAAATGTGTCTTGATCTCTCTTTTATCATGGACACATAACATAGTGTTTATCACACCAATTGGGGGTGAGTTGAGGCTATTACTACTCAATCAGGATAATCCATTTTTAAGGTCTTTAAGAAAGGAACTAGCGTTATATATAAAGAAGAATTCATTACCAGTTAGAGAAGTTAAATTGTAGAATCGTGAGAACAAGTTCAGAACTAGAGACACACAAGAGTCTAGTGCCAAAACCTAGATTTACATCAAATCATCAAGGGAAAATTTGACCATATATAGGGGGAAAATGTCAAGTGATTCTTTCGAGTTGAGTGATTTTGAATTGCACTTAGTTTCATCATTCCAAATTTTTCACTAAGTTCAATGGAACTCTTCACAACCCTTTTTGTACAATTTCAAATCTCTATTTCACTTCCAAATTATGTATAATGGTATAATAATTATAATTTTAACCCTTAATATTATTTATCTAGCTTTTAAGTGCTATTTTTATTTTCATTTTATCAACATGTATATATTTAATATTTAAATTTATTATGCTTTATTTATTTTTTATTCTTAATCATCATTTAGACATGAAATTTAATATTATTTAGATTAACCCTATTTTTGACATCACATTTTAGTGAACCCGTTTATTTATTCTTACACACACACACACACACTACATCTCCACACCTCACCTTTAGGGTTTCAAAATTCTAAAATATAATCGGGAGAACCATATCTCTTTATGTTTTTCAAAAACCATAATCTTATTTTGGATCTTTCACATCACGAAAGGGTCAATATTAATGCATCATCTTCTCAAAATTTCCTATTCATAGTTCTCATGATGAAGAAATGATTAAAAAAATTAGAAAAATGCATAATATAAAATTCTACTCAGGTGCATCACTTGTTATATGCTTCCCAATAACAAGAGGAAATCCTTGATGAAGCTGAGATAGGGGAAACTCAAAATGAACCCTCAAAGAATAAAAATAATTTATCTTATAGTTCTCAACTCCTTATAATAACTACTACTCAAGTATTTAATAAATTCATACCCACACCTAATGCTCCAACTATGGGGGTATTACACATGATACCCCAATCTATTATTCCTACATAGTATGTGGAATCTATAGCTAGAATTATGACCACAATTGTGACATAAAATCATATTCCAAATGCATATCTCTAAGTAATTTAAGATGTACATATGTAAATATATTTTCTCTTCCAAACTTGATCATGAGTTATTATGAATTCTATTAAGTTATTTTATAACCCATTATCCCCTAAGGTTATTATGTATCCAATACCACATAGGTTTATTTTACCAAAGTTATAATTCTAAGATGGTATGACCAATCCACTAAAGTAACTTCATGCCTTCATTACCTCTTGTATGGATTTTATACATAACAATATATTTCTAGCTAAAATATTTTCCTTCAACCTTAAATAATATACACCGTATTAGTTAAATACCCTTACTTTGATTTTCATAAGGACATTTCAAGCTTTAGCTGAAAAAATTCCTTATCCATGTGCGATTAGCATTGGCCAACACCTCTCCTTTGCAAAAATCACTTAAGATAAGTAACAATATCATGAAATACTTATGATGCAATACTCTACTATATTATGGGCTCAAAAACATTAATGAGAGTGAATTAAATGAATAATTCATTACTAGCATTATTGAAGATGATAGAGAAATCCATGATCACTAACTTTACATCCTTTGAGTACCTATGTCACATTGTTAAGCTCTATAAAAATAATTTTATGGTAGCCAACATGTTGAAATATAAGTGTATATTCCTTCATCTAATAACAAATAATTTGAAGCAAATCCCTCATATAAAGGAAATCCAACCGACGTCAAGAAGAATTAAATAGTTAATATTACACAACCAATATGTGGAGTAACCCTTACAAAAACTACACACAACAATATAAATATTTTGTAAAAATTATTTCATTATTCTATAAATAATTCTTGATTACAATCTATTTCAGATACCTCGCCCTTTTATTATCATTGACATGAAAAATCGATGGGGTATAATATTCAACAATAACATACTTGTGATTATCACCAATGTCTCATAAATACTATGATTTAGATCGTTTACATTGTGAAAAATATCCAAGAATTCATTGATAATAAGATGGTTTCTTTATAAGACTTAGAGTCGCTTGCTAATACTCATAGGTCAACCATATGTTCAATTAATAAAGTTATTAACTAATCCATTACCAAATATTTATAAACTAAAAATTTGATGAAGTGCATATGGCTTGTCATACAACTCCTTCTCCATTGACCTATATGGCCAATGTCAATCCAATTGACAACAACATTGGTATGATTATACGTATAATGTAAGTAGCACCACCTATGACATTTTTTGATTCGTACATTCCTCTAGATAATGAGGAACATCTATATATGTATTCATTCACTTACATGTCAATTCAAAATAATTTAAAGTGTTATGGTAAATAATTGATCTAGCCAAAATATTTACAATGTGATACTTCTAACCTCCCTTAGTTATACTACACAAGACCTTATGGGCACTAAAAATAAAATTTACAGCTTTGATGGTCAAAAAAATATTAAACTTAAGGGCATAATATTATTTTTATAGGTTAGACATAAGAGAATGACATATTGGGTCCTTGTAGTCCCTTTTAATGAAATTGACATCATGTTACTTAGATTCCCATAGATTCATGAGATGCATATTGGTCCATACACATTACATAGATAATGAGGAATATCTATACATGTATTCATTCACTTACATGTCAATTCAAAACTAATTTAAATTTTTATGGTAAATAATGGATCTAGCCAAAATATTTGCAATGTGACACTTCCAACATCCCTTGGTTATACTACACAAGAACTTATGGGTACTAAAAGTAAACTTTACAACTTTTATGGTTAACAAAATATTAAACTTAAGGGCATAATATTATTCTTATAGGTTAGACATAAGAGAACGACATCTTGGGTTCTTGTAGTACCTTTTATTGAAATTGAAATCATGTTACCTAGATGCCCATAGATTCATGAGATGCATATTGGTCAATACACATTACATATATCCTGAAGTATGTACAAAATATCATGGAGGTAACCAATCCTAGTATTCCCTATAAGTACCCTACTTGAAATTCACAAACACCTGCTTTACACCATTACACATATTGTGTCACATACCGAGGCATAACCTTTACAGACTATTATATAGAGTCTTGGTTGTATTCCTATACACATCATACATCAGCCATTGATATAACATCAACATGGTCATATTGTAATTTATACTTCTCCTTAGGTTCATAATATGTTATCTAGAAATGCATGACACACACAAATTCAGTAGAAACAAGGAAGTAAAATACCAACAATATTACCTCCTCTTTCGCGTTCCATAGAAAACCTCGGAATGGGCTAGGAAACTTGGATTGAGCCCTGATTGTGTGATATGTAGGTGCTTTTCTTCAAGATGGAGCAAGACCTTCCTACAACAATGATCCTCTTACTTTGCACTAGATGGGAAAATGATTATGAGGCTATTTGGGCATTAGGATGAGGCAAAAGGATGTTCTTTTCTCAAAGGATGCAAGAACTTAGATATGGCATTCAAGCTTATTCTTTGTGTGTTTAGAGGGGAGGGGTAAGGTTGTATTTATAGCCTAGGGGAGTGATTAACTTAGAGTAATTTAAGTAATCATGGTTTGAAAATGTGGGCAAGATTAAGTGAGTGGTTTGAAAATGTGGGCAAGATTAGGTGAGTGGTTTGAAAATGTGGGAAAGATTAGATGAGTGGGGGCCACGAAGAATGGGTGAGGATTTGAATTATATTTTTAATTCATAAGTGGAGGATTTTAGGTGAGTGGGGACCACGAAGGGTGGGTGAGGATTTGAATTTGAATTTTTAATTCAATAGTAGAAAAACATGGAGAATAATGACATGTGGTGAGGATTGGGTTATTTTTTAGATTTTGAAATGGATAATTAATCAAATTATATTTGATTAATTGAAGTGTATTTTTGTGGGAAATGAGGAAGGGAATTAATTGATTTAGGACAGATGTGAAATTAGGGTGTCTACATTTTCCCCTCTTTGGAAGGGTACTATGAAAGTAGTGTCCTTTCAAAGAAAGTAGATGGTATGGGGGAAGAATTCAATCTACTTTTCTTAAGCAAAAGGTAGAGTGAATGTTTGTTGGGGAGAATAGAAAGTGGTGAGTGACGGATGTCATAGTATCCTCCAAGACAAAAATGTCATGAGAAGATGTGATTATGGATAGATGTGGTGATGCCCCCTCGAGAGGACTGACGAGAATGGAATATACGACAGAACTCTCGAAAAGAAGAGAAATGAATTATGTGGAGAAGAGGATGATAATGGAGTGGAAGAGACTGGAATGACCGCACGACACAAATGGAGAAAGGATTCAATCGGCCTTGAATGCTAGGTGTGAGGGTGTGTGGGAAAGAGAAAAGGGAATGGATAGGATTGGGGGTTGATTATGAGAAGAGTAAGGGAGATAGGGGAGGGGAAAAAAAGGAATGAAAGAGGTAGAAATAAGAGAGAGGGATGATAGGGGAAGAAGGGAATGATGAAGGAAAAACAAGGCAAAAACAAGAAAATGATAGAGTAGAGGGTGAAGGGATAAAATAGAGAGATGTGCAAAATGAAGAAGAAAGAGAGATAGTAAAAGGGATGCGTGAAAGTGAAAGAAATGATAGTGCTGAGAAAAGCAGGAAACGGGAAAGGATAAATAAGAAGGAGAAAATGAGGTGGGAGTAGGGGGTGAAATGGATGAAAATGGAAAGAGGATGAAAGAAGAAGTAGAATGGAAAAAAAAAAACTATGAGGGGCGAGGAAAGTGTGAAAAAGAGGAGAGAAAAGAAGAGAAACAGATACAGAATGAATGAAAAGGTAGGGGTGGTAGAGAAAAGGAGAAGTGGTAAGAAGAAACGTGAAAATTAGGGGAGAGGAAAGGAAGATAGAATGAATACAAGGAGAAGATTGAAGGAATCGTGTCATTGCGAGGAAGACCAAGGCAAAGAATATGGAACAGACCGTATGGAGATGCATGTGGAGGGTGGTATGATAAAAAAAGATAGGACAATCATTGAAGAGCAGGTTATCGATGGGGAAGTAAGGAGGAAACGTGATGGAAAAAGGGGAAGAAGACGATACAGGGGAAGGGAAATAAGATGAGGGGTGGGAGAGAGAAGAGGATAACAAAGAAAATGATGTAGAAGGAAGGGAATACAAAAGGGGTAATAAGTGGAAAGGGAACAATATAAGGAATGTTCAGAGAAGAAAGAGGGGAGGAATGACATCGATTGGAAAAGATGTGGAGATGCATGAAATGAGGATACTAGGATGACGAGAAAATAGAAAAAGGATGTATGATGAAGACAGTAAAGATATTGAAGAGGGCGAAGAGAAGATGGAGAGATGGGTAAGAAGCAACAAGAAAGGGTGGGATTGAGGGAAAAGAATAGGAGAGAAAAGAGAATGGGGATAGAAGAGGCAATGCCAATGAGGGGATGTTAGGGAAATCCCCTTTATAATGAGTGGTGGGGAAGGGTGAGAGAAAAAATGAAGAAAAGGAGAAAGCTAATGAGGATTGGAAAGGGTAATGCACCAACAAAGGGACGTTAGGGAAAGCCCCTTTTACAATGAGTGGTGGGCTTAGAGGAGGAAGGAATGAAGGAAACTCTAGAAGGTCAAGGAGTGAATGAGGTCGTGTGGAATGAGGATTGATGATTTTTAGGGAAAGCCCATTTACAATTATTAGCGGGAATAGAAGATGATGATGAAAGAATGATAGAGGAATGTTAACAATAATGGTGAATGCGTGTGTGGGTAGAAATGTGGGGGGAATTTGAGAAGATGAAGTGGAAAGAGTAAAGAAAATGGGAGGGATGAGTTGGGACTAGGTGAAAGTGAGGAGAGGATGCGGGTGATGAGGATGAACGAGGTGAGGATGAAGAACCAAGACATGAAAATAATGGGAAGAAACGGTATGAAGGATGATGGATCAAGAAGGGGAAAATGGGGGAAAAGAACGTGATTGTAGGTGGAAGAGATTAGATGTATGTTGTAAGAGGATATGTGGAGAAAGGATAATAGTAGGAGGAAAAAGTGGGTAGTAGGAGATACCAGGTGGAAGAAGTGATCAACAAAGTGAATGAAGAATGAGGCGGGGGAGAAGTTCACGATGACAAGTTAAGTGTAGGGAGGACCTTGACATAAGATTGTCATGTGATGAAGTGGTTAAGTAAGATTGCCAAGCAAGTGAAAGCTGGAGATGATAAGTGGTCAAGAGAAGTGGTGTTTGCGAGAATGGAAAAGGAGGTGAAAGGATGTGATAATGGGAATGCTTCGAGAAAAAGTGAAGGGTGAAGGGTGTGTAGTGATGGGGAAAGGAAAGAGAGATAGATCATCCTTAAGAGGGACTCTTAAGTGAGATCGCCATGTCGGGTGAGTGGTTAAGTAAGATTGCCAAGCAGAGGAGGGTGATAGTGGTGGTAAAAAGATGTGATGATGGGGAATGAAGAGGAAATATGGATGGTGAGATTGTAGAGTGATGGGTGAGTGTAAGATGACATGTCATGCTTAAGAGAATCTCTTAAGTAAGATTTCATCATTGCCAGAGAGGTTTCGTAGGATCACCTAACTAACAGGGATGATATGCAAGGAGAAAGACAAGATGATATTGGGGACAGGGGTGGAATGGTAGGTTGAAGAAGATGATCATGATGAGAGGTGGGAGAAATAAGATGGGGAAATATGATGGGATGGGGGAAGGCCATAGGGTAGATCAACCTTAAGTGGAAGTCTTAAGTAAGATTGCCATGCGGTCGGAATGGTTAAGTAAGATCACCAAGCTGAAGAAGAAGAAGGATGATGATAGAGTTGGTGGGAATAGGGTATGACAAAATGGACTGAAGGGGAACCCTCAAGTGAATTTTCCATACTACGAGAGTGTGTAAGTAGGATGACTAGGCATAAGACGGATTTGGGGAAGGATGAGAAAAGAGTGAGTGAGGTATGCCTGAGTGGTATATGATATGAGATGAGGTGATAACAAGAAAGAAAGGAAACAAAGGAGTGTAACATGAATGGATGAAGGAATATATGTAGTGGAGGGCGGAGAGTGTGAGGGGAATCCTTAATTGGGATGCTGCGTGGTGAGAGTAATGATGCGAGAATGAGAAGCAGAAGAGGTGGAATGGGAAGATGTGTTTGGTGGTGATTGTTGTTTGATGAGAGGGGAGGTGGTGAAGAAGCTTCTACAGTGGGAAGATCTTAGGGAGAGGGTAAACCTCCACTGAGGATTCCATATAGAAGGGGTTATTAAGTAAGATTGTCAAGCAGGAAGTAAAAGGGTGAAAGGAAAGAATACAAATGGGTGAGAGGGGACATGAATGGTGAGAAGGGTAATATGGGGATAAGTGGCGGAGGAGTAAAAATGAGGAGCGAGGATGAATGGATCAAATACATGGTGAGCATGGTGGGGAGGAGGAGCTGCTGGATAGTGAATGCTACTTGAGAAAGATCGTCAAGTAGGATTCGCAAACTGCAATGGTGATCAAGTAGGATTCCCAAACTGGGGAATGTATTAGTATGGGTGAATGGATGGGGTGCAAAGTAAGATGTTGATCATGTAGGAAGATACTCACGTGATGAAAAGCATCTTAATTTTAATATAGCACATAACATGATGCATCGTGATATAAAAGATTAGGATGACTAGACTGTAATATGCGTGATAGCATAGACAGGGGCCATCAAAAAGGTTTGATGCCCTAGTACGATATGCAAATGGAAGAGAGCATAGACAGAGGCCATCAAGAAAGTATGATGCCCCAGTACGACATGCAATCAGATAACATAAGAATATTAGAGAGAACACCAGGATACATAAAATCAAGATGCCCCCTGTAATATATCAAGATACAAGAAAGCAATTAATAATTTATAACTAATAATGCAACACAAGAACCAATAAACATGTCCCTAACGTGTTCCACAGTGAGGATTGATTGGATGTGCCCCCAAGCAGGGGTACGAGGACATAGTAAAGTATTGGGTCATTGTCCTCAAACAAGGAAACAATGAGAGCCGGATTTTCCCCAAGCGAGGATTCA
Organism: Taxus wallichiana var. yunnanensis; assembly: GCA_018340775.1. Lineage (NCBI taxonomy): Eukaryota > Viridiplantae > Streptophyta > Pinopsida > Cupressales > Taxaceae > Taxus > Taxus wallichiana. The sequence continues at coordinate 426,753,696 of CM031239.1, forward strand.
TGCGAGGAGAAGTGGTTTGAATTTGGTAGTCATAAGGTGATTGGATCATTCATTGGGGATAATAGTTCAAAGGTTGAATTGTGTTGGTTATTTTAGAGTTTTTGTGATTTTGTGGATTTTTTTTTATTTTATTATATATATATATATTTATGTATATATTATTTGTATATGTATATATATATATATATATATATATTTTCTAATGTTTTTGGATTTTTGATGATTTTCAAATGTTTTTGATTTTTTTGACAATTTTCAAATTTTTGGATTTTTGATGATTTTCTAATGGTTTTAGATTTTTGACAATTTTTCTAATGTTTTTGGATTTTTGTGAGTTTTAATTTTTTTTTGGATTTTGGATGATTGTTTATAATGTTTTGGGTTTTTGACAATTTTCAATTTTTTTTTTTAATTTTTTTGGATTTTGACGATTTTCAAATGTTTTTGGATTTTTGACGATTTTCAAAGGTGTTTTTGGATTTTTGAATTTTTACACTATTTTTAGATTTTTGATGATTTTCACAATGTTTGTAGATTTTTATACTGTGATTGGCAATTTATGGACCAGAGTGCAAACTTATTTTTGAGAGGCGATAAACTAGGATATTATCTGTATGTACCGTGTTCGTGTGGTAACTTATGCTCAGAATAACACAAATTCTCTTTCCATTGGTAGGATATGGTGGTGATGATATGATGAAAAGAAGTCCAGCTCCATTCTTGACTCCACACAACTAGTAAGATGTGTGGGCTCATCGAGAATCAAGAAGGACGTAGGAGGTAGATAATGAATATAGAGACAAATGCTAACAACAATCCCTTTGGGAAATTGTGACTCCATTCTTCATAACGATATTGAACCAGTTTCAAAAATGGCTTTCACTTTATGAGTCATGTGTTAGGCTTAGATAGTTATGTGGCTCTTGATTGGTAAGATATGAGGTGAAGGGATAGTTCTCTCTTCACTTAGGCATCTAAATTACTTCTTTGGGGATTCTATAATTTGCAAGCACTGTAAGATTTTATATTTTTGAAATGACTCCCTATGCCTTGCCCCATGCTACTAGTGAGAAGCAAGGGCTCATCACCAAAGGCAAAATATAGGTGAGTGAATTCCCTTTTTGTTTTTTTTGTTTTGTTTTGTTTTATTTTTGAATATTTTACAATGTTTTTATGCTTTTATGAGAATGACCCTCTACGCTTTGCCCCATGCCACTTGTAAGAGGCAAGGGTTTATCACCAAAGACAAGATGTAGATGAGTAAGGGCACCTTCCTCCATTCCCAGTCTCACACTACCAGTAAGAAGTGTGGGCTCAACACCAAAGACTATGAAGGATGAAAGATGTGAAAATGAATTACTCATAAGTTATTAAATTGATGGATTTTTTTACGATAGTGCTTTGTATTTGGGAAGGAACGTCTACCCCCAATCTCAGCCCCACACGACTAGTAGGACGTGAGGGTTCAACACCGAAGACTGAGATGGACAACCAAATGAACTAGGTAAAGAAGTTTAGAGCTTTGTTATGAAAGAGAGAATGTTTTTGAAGGGAATATATTACCATCAGTAAGCTTCTAGGTATGACCATAGATGAAAGCGACTGAAAATGGAAGATATGATAAGAAGTATGACACTCACAAACTTAATAGGATTTATATTAGCACTTGTCTCATGATGATAAATATGAAGATGTGATTTTGATAATGAAAATGTCTACCAATGGAAATAAATAAATTTATTCAGAGATAAGCAAGACAGAAGGAACAATGTACACTTTGTTGTTTCGGAATAGAGAGTGCTTTCAAGAATAGAATTTCTTTGAATGGAATGCATTCATGGGTTTTCAAGGACTTGGCCTATGTCAATGGCCAATTTATAAGCTCCAAACCCAAAATTATCTATGATTTCGTTGGGCTCAAATTTGTCTTGTTTGTCTCGTTCTTTGGGTGTGTTCTTTTGATTTTCTTTGAGAATGAAATCATTGACCTTAAATTTTCTAGGTTGGAATTTTTTATGGTAGCTATGTTGTAGCTGATTTTGATATACTTGAAGATGATCTAGGGCATTAAGTCATTTTTCATCAAGAAGCTCAAGTTCATTAAGGTGTGAGTGTCGATAATAATCTTTATTGATTACATCTTTGAAGGATATTATGAAGGATGGAAATTCAACCTTGACATGTAAAATAGCTTCCCAACCATAAACAAAGAAAAGGAGTGGCTCAGTAGGTGTGTGATAAGATGTGCGGTAAGCCCAAAGAGTGGGATAGATTTGGTTAAGCCAATAGCTTCCATGTGTGTTGACAATGATGGTTTGTGTTATTTGGTTTGTTGCTTCTATTTGTCCATTAATTGATTGTTTTGAGGATAGATTCACGATTAAATATGGAAAAGGTTGTGTAAAGATATTCTGGGTATAATTACCTCGTAGAATGTATGCATGTAGAAGTCTTGACAGGTGAGAATAATTAGTGATGAGATGCCTGCAAGATCGATCGTTGAAAGCATGATGGACACGATAGGTTGCATTGTCACAAGTGTCCAAACTCGATGTGGTTGTGTTTCGACAACAAGGCTAGAGATGTTAGGCATAAGAGCCAATATTGGAATAATAGAATCAAACTTAATGGTACCTATTGATGGAACCTCTTATGTAGTGTCTACAGTAATATCAAGGTTTGAAAGGGAGTCTTGAAATGAGATCAAGGTCTCGTTAGATGTTGGAAGAATGTTGTCGCCCAAAATAGGTTCAATATATGTTTGGGTTGAAAGAAAGTCTTGAAATAAGTTCAAGTGCTTAGTAGATGTTGGAAGAATGTTGTTGTCCAAAATAAGTTCAATGTATGTTTGGGTTGAAAGAGAGTCTTGAAATAAGTTCAAGTGCTTAGTAGATGTTGGAAGAATGTTGTTGTCAAAATAGGTTCAATGTATGTTTGAACTAATGGAAGGAAATTTGAAGAAGATATGGATTGGTTTGGAATTAGAGAGTCTTGACTGTTGTCGTCATGATCTCGTGGAATTTTAGTATATATAGGAGTTTCAAAAGTAGTCAGCTCTTCATGGAAAGTTGTGGTATTGGATGTGTTGTTGGTTGCAAGAGTGTTGTCATCAAGTTCTACAGAGATGACGTTGTCGTCAATTAAGTCTTGGACGTAATTCTTAAATCACACACATTTATTTGTGTGATGACCATGAATGCGATAAAATTCACAGTATGTGTTAGGTTTGTACCAAAATGGCTTAGCTTCCCCTTCAGAAAAGGGTTTTGTAATTGGATATCTTATCAGTTTAGCCTCTTTTAGTTGATGAAAAACACTAGAGAGAATTTCTCAAGGGGGTAAACTGGCGTTGGACTTTACGCAAAGTTACGTCTTCATTAGGTTGTATGATTGGATTTTTGGATGATCGTTCACGAATTTGGGTAGCCATATGAGAGAGTTGTGTTGTCAACTTATTAATTTTTTCTAATAGCTCATTGTGTGATGTTTTTTATGAATTCATCATATTTGAAAGAGAGGAAGAATGAAGAAAGGTGCGATGAAGAACTCAACCTATTGATTGTGATCTTTGTTTTGGCTCAATCGAGTTTTAACAAGTAAGGCTATAAGGAGCAAGCTTAAACAAGCTACTCAGGATAAATATGTGATAGCTTAAATAAGCTATAATGAAAATGGTTGAGATTTGGCTTAAACAAGCTCTCTGGATTCGATTGTGAAGAGAGTAACCCAAATAGGTTAATCGTGATATAGTTGTGATATAACTCAAAATGAGTTATGAAAGGATTTGTGTTGGCTGTGATTTGAATAAACACGTGATGGTGGACAAAATAATGAGTGAACTCAAACAAGTCACCCAATATTAGTTTGATATAGCTGGAAACAAGCTATGAAGGATGTTTTGACAATTGACGATATGGGGAGTGAATGCTAGTCACTCAATATCAGTTGGATATAGCCAAAGACAAGCTATGACAAATGTATTATTGGATGAAGCGAGCTAATGAAATTGGTGTGATGTTTTGGTCTGCATTGTTGGATTGTTTGGATGTTTTCGCTTGGTATTGAATTGGTCGAGAACTGATTTTTTTGTGGAACACAACTAGGGTCTAAAATTTTACAATGAACACATTGATATCAACCAAGTTTTATGATAAAATAATGCTAAACTATTTTTTTTTCAAATAGCAAGCAATCATGTGGATCCAATTGTTTTGGCTTATGAGGTAAATTCTTCAAGAATGATCATTGTTTCATGCAATCATACAAGTATGTTGTGGAATGATGGATGCAAACTCTTATTACTCCAAAAAAAATGTGTCCTCCGATATACCCTAGTCCTGATATACCTAATTCTGTATGGGGACAGAATTGGTACGGGGAGCCCTTAGAGAACTAGAGGAGACTCACCAATTCTTACTTTCCTGTTTTAGAGTGAATCACCACATCAGAAACAGGTTTTGTGAAAAGGTGGAAGGTAATGGAGGGATGAATGTGTATGGTGTCCTTATAACTCGCCCAAAGATTTATAGAGATGATGCCTAGGCTTCATTATTCTGACTATTTAGGTGTGACTCGCATGCATTGCCGCACAATAACATTACTGTAAGTGAAGAGAGCAGGGGGCGAGGTAAATACCAAATGTTGTGATGAGACTAGGTCTCAAAGTGTAATGCAGATGCAAATGTTGTTGGTGCATGGTAGTCAAGTCCATGTCACCGGTGTAGCTTTGGTGGTGATGAAATCCACCTCTCTACGTGTAAAAATAAAATGATAAAGTGATTAAATGTAGGGTTCTTTCCAACTTGAAATAAATCACTAGCAGAAAATAATTACGTACCTGAGCATACTTTTTTTTTGGTTTCAGAAATTTTCTTTGAATGGTGTTTTTGTGGGATTTTTGTTGTTTTTTTTTTTTTTTTAATAATATTCCAGCGACATGGTCCTACAGAAAATAAATTAGTAGTTATCCTGCAAACGAAATGTTAGAAAAATGATCGTCGTTGTTTTTTATTTTCCAGATCACTCGAAGGCGCAAGAAAAGAGCATACACAACCAATAACCAAACAAATATTAATAATATGACAAAGGAAAATAATGATTGAAATGACAGTTGGAAAACAAAACTAGAGGATCCTGCAATGTTAGAACAAGAAACTAAAAAAATTGTGACCATTTCTGATTTTCCAGATCGGCTCGAAGGCGTAAGAAAAGAGCATACGCAAATACAATTGGAATAGATTTTGTTTATTTTTATTTTTTTTTTTTAAATGTTAATAATTATTGCATTTAATCATGATTGTGAAATAGTGATAATGATTATTTTCACAAAAAATAAAAACGACAAAATAAGAGTGTGAAAACGTTACCTAGAAGTGTTGTCGTGGAAAATTGAAATGTAAGGCAAAAAAAAAAAAAATTAAATTAAATTATTTTGTAGAGCCGGGTGGCCTCACATTTCTCATTTCCAAGATCAATTTTGAAGTGTGAGGAAAGAGCATACGTGTGAGGTTGTTACGTGAAATAAGTTTTTTTAAAAAAAAAAACTATAATTTTGTTGTTTTTTGTTAAAAAGACAAGTGTTAGAAGAAATGAAACCAAATTTTTTTGTAAGTCTAAATCAAAAAATTATTTTTCCATTACATAGATATTTTTGATACCTTTCCGTTAAAAAAAAATGAAGTCATTCGAGTTTGGGAGCAAAAGTTATGGCTTCGGAAGATGGGCTACGGTAGCACTCTAAATGAAAATTTTAAATGTGAGAAAAACATCCCAGGAGCTAGTTTTTTTATATTTTTGACTTATACTTCACCTGAGAAGCTAAAATTTTGACAGCAAGGTTAAAAAAGAACAATAAACAGAAATAAAGAGTTAGATCACAAAATGATTGACTAAAATAAAAAAAAAAAAATGATTAACTTCCTACAAAGCAGTTATTTTAGCAAAAGTAAATAAATAAATGTATTTTCGGATTGGTTCTCCCATGATAGTAAGATGATAAACTAATGTCTAGTTCATGTGTTTCTATAGATTATGAGTGAATAGCAAAATCAGAACTGAGAACTAAACACCAAGCACCGAGGAGATCAAAGATAGGATGAACATCATAGTTTCATTGTTGTTATAACCTGCAGATACACCACAAGACACCACACAACAAAAACACTACCCAAAGTGTGAAGGTTAACCAAAGAAGGCCATAAGGAATAGAAAAGGAAATAATAATGAACAATAATAAACAAAGAATAGATAAAACCACTAATTGGGAAATTAATGGTAACAGATCGAAAGTAACCAGGCATGCCAGAATGTAAGCTAGGAAAAATACACTAAGATAGGAAAAAATACCAACAATATTACCTCCTCTTTTGTGTTTCATAACAAACCTAGAATGGGCTAGAAACTTAGATTGAGCCCTGATTGTGTGATATGTAGGTGCTTTTATTCAAGATGGAGCAAGACCTTCCTGCAACAATGATCCTCTTACTTTGCACTAGATGGGAAAAATGATTATGAGGCTATTTGGGCATTAGGATGAGGCAAAAGGATATTCTTTTCTCAAAGGATGCAAGAACTTAGATATGGCATTCAAGCTTATTCTCTGTGTGTTTAGAGGGGAGGGGTAAGGTTGTATTTATAGCTTGGGGATTGATTAACTTAGAGTAATTTAAGTAATCATGGTTTGAAAATGTGGGCAAGATTAAGTGAGTGGTTTGAAAATGTGGGCAAGATTAGGTGAGTGGTTTGAAAATGTGGGCAAGATTAGGTGAGTGGTTTGAAAATGTGGGAAAGATTAGATGAGTGGGGGCCACGAAGAATGGGTGAGGATTTGAATTATATTTTAAATTCATAAGTGGAGGATTTTAGGTGAGTGGGGACCATGAAGGGTGGGTGAGGATTTGAATTTGAATTTTTAATTCAAGAAAAACATGGAGAATAATGACATGTGGTGAGGATTGGGTTATTTTTTAGATTTTGAAATAGATAATTAATCAAATTATATTTGATTAATTGAAGTGTATTTTGTGGGACATGAGGAAGGGAAATTAATTGATTTAGGACAAATGTGAAATTAGGTTGTCTATAATAAGATATACCCCCGACACAACCATCAGTTATATTCTTGGGAATTTTCACGCTCACTTGTAGATAGTCTTTTATGCACATATAATCCTTTCACAATTATACCTCATTTTATATCTTCTCCCCTATTTCATGACTATCTCATTACTTGATGATGAAATACATTTCACAGTTTTTATATGATTATAGAGGGAACAATTATTACCTAGGAACCCATGCCATTTCTTCTACTACTGCAACCTATGTCATGGGGCCACTAGTACCAATTTTAGTTGGCATATTTTAAATTTATAAGTCTTTTGTTATGAAAACCTTCAAAACATTATGTAAACTAATAAAATATATAATCGGGATCTACATGTGAATTTTGTGGTAAATGCATTATTTAATATTTATGATCATTTGGATACACCATATTATATATTATATTCATGTACATGAGATTTATAGAACAAATAAAGTAGTTACAGATACATTAATGCATTAACACCACACACTTTTTACACTTCTAAAAATTATTACCTTGGGGTACCTCACCACATTGAGGGCATGCCTATGCTAGGAGATATTACACATGACACCTAACTAGATTATATCTTTAGAGAGTTGTGGATTATTATATCTCTTTATCTCGGGAATGCTTATCATTTTGGGGGAATACATTAATTGGGGGCATCTAACCAACTAATCTTATAATGATCATATCCTTAATCACCAGTCCATCGTAGGAACTACATTACTACTATTTATATTACAATAATTAAATCTTATGATATGTGATATAATGTGCTTTATCCAATGATCAAATTTATTATATCTAGATATTGATTTCACCATGCTCCATTCTTACTTGTATTTATCATTTATTATTCATGTTTTATTTGTTGTATATTGTTGCACTAATTGACTAATATTAGCCCTAGCTCCTGTTTTGGATATCCAACATTGTTTTCATATTTATATCTATGTTTTATTCTACACACTTCATGTTAATTTGTGCTATATGATTTTATTTCTCTAGGATATTACATGTATTTTTTCCTTCTTATTAGATTTGACTAATCAAGTGACAGATGTTGTATGCTCTATGTTTTTATCTGATTTGACTACTATAAAAACTTATATGTTGTATGATTTGTGATATTTTCTATGATAAATAATTTATGGACTTATATGTTGAGTTTTTTTGTATGTTGTGGGATCTTTTTTTCTTTGGAATCTTGTTTACTTTGAATACTCTATGAATTTACATGTTATATACTTTTTTTTCTTTGTGATATGGATTTCTCTAGGTACTTATGTGTAGAATGATTTTTATATATATTGTATATTTTAGATTCTTTCATGATGTATACTATTTTCTCATATACTACTATGTCCCTATGAATGATATCAGTAAGTACACCAATTTGGGGGCCAAAAAGCATATACAAAATAAAAATGAGCAAAACATGTTTTGAAATAACTGTTGATGGTGAATCATAGCACCCTTGAATGTCTGCAACTTGATGGGTTGAGACTCTTAGTGTGATTGCATAACATGGAGCTTTTCCCAAGTGTGGGACCTTGTGAATCGGGAAAGCTCTCTCGGATGAAGGCCGGTTCCTATTCCTCTGTTCAGATGCACACATAAAAATGTAGAGGGTTTACTCAAAAACCTAATCTAACTTGCCAAGGAGATAGGGTAAGAAGATGCATAAAAATAAACCTAAACTAACAAAGGTGATGCACCGAGGAATGAAGAACACCTATCTTGCCAATAAACACAAACCATTAAAATGCAATGCAAGATCATGCACAAATAACCAAATTTGTAGTGAAAGATCAAGAGGATGCAAATGAACACAGAGAGGGTTGAGAATCATCCACAGACATGCATTATTTTCTCCAAATATTGATACAATACACTACAAAATGCCAAGAGGAAAAGTTGCATTACAGTTTTAGATGGGAGGTTTGAACTCCACAAATTTGCCTGCCAAAGAGAAGAAGGGAGGGGAAAAACAAGAATGTCCAACCTTTAGAAAGAATCCCCTCCTTACAATTTATAGGAAGAATGAGAGAGGGAAGAGAGAGGAATTCCAAATCTACCCTAACCACCTCCAGATTGTATTTAATTCATCTCATTATGGCGGTAGGTGAGAACCCTAGTAAACCCAAAAAATGGCGAATTGTATTTTACATTTTTGAAGAACTCGTTCTCACCCAATTAAAGATATCTAGTTGTATTTTTATAGAGGACCTTGTAATCTTTCTAAAAATTCCAACCTTGCATGAATCCGATCTCCCTGTGAAAAGTTATGGCCATTTGAATATCTCGGGTCGTGGTTTGCTTTCTCGTCATGTTTAGGGTGTCAACACTCAAAATGTTGCGCCTCCCGAAGAAGGCGTGCCTTGGGACATCTATCCTCACGTCAACATACTTTTAAGTGTGCCATAGGCACTGAAAATGTGGTGTCGGTTCCTTCTTCTCGTCGGGGCGCAACTTTTTCCATGTCGGTGCCTTTCTAACTGTGCCAGGTCAAACTTTGGGCATGAATTTTTCCATGTGCGCCTTCTAACTGTGCCTGTGGGCATGACTTTTTCTATGTTGGCACCTTTTAATCTACGGGCAGGGCATTACTTTTTCCATGTCGGAACCTTCTAATCTATGCCAGGGGTGAAACTTTTTCCATGTCAATGCCTTCTAATCTACGCCGATGGGCAAAACTGTGGTGTAAATAAATGTCAGGTTTTGAGTTTCTTTGATTTCCATATTCTTCTGTTTGTCTATATTTACCCAGGGGGAGATATATACAACAATTTTGTGACTCAATGGGATCACTTGCCTACTAGGTAGAAGATCAGTGGCCTTTTAGCAATCCATTGGGCATGGAGTCATAAGTAATAACCTAAAACCAACCTGATATCTGATCCCGAGCCTGATACCGTAACTCCTTCTCCGAGAGCATGTTGAACTGTAGAAATTCAACCTGAGAGCAACAAAACCTATGCCGAAGCACTTAGGGAAATTGAAACCTAACTACAACAAGACAATGTGCATCCGCACTTAGAGGAATTGAAATCTAGGCTAATATTTACAAGGGTAAACCTTTTCCTTTTAGTAGCAATGTTTAAGATAGATTCCATTAACCGGAATCGGGATTTCTTCTCCATCCAATGTAGACAATTGGAAGGCATTACTACTTTTACATCCCGTGACCATGTAGGGGCCACTCCAAATGGCATCAAACTTGGAATGCCTTCCTGGTTTTTCCCGATCTACATCCCATTTCAGAACTAGGTCCCCTTCCTGGAAGGTCCTTGCTCTTGCCTTCTTATCAAACCATCTTTTTACTAAGGCCTGATCTTCTCAATCATTTGAACTACATGTTCTTTGATTTCTTCCAATTCCATCAACTCTACATACCTAGCCTCCATTGGTTTGAACTCAGACAACTCCAACTGCTTCATGAGCTCCAATGCTGGCAATTCTAATGATATAGGCAATACTACCTCTTTCCCATAGACCAACTTGTAGGGAGAATTACCTGTAGACCTCTTTGGCATTATCCTGTCAGCCCATAATGCTGATTTTAGCTTGGTATGCCATGTCCTTTGGTTTTCATCCAGAGTCCTTCTGATGATTCTTAGCAAATTCTTGTTCGTGGACTCTGCCTGTCCATTACCCTGCGGGTAATAATTTGAAGAGGTGCTCAAATAGATTCCATTCTTGATAGCCCATTCTGTAATCTTGGAACCTATGAATGCCAATGCATTTGTCGATATGATAGTGGCCGCACACCGAACCTGGTCACTATTCCTTCATAAAAGTCTAGTATGTTAGACTCATTTGCTTCTTTGAGCGCTACTGCTTCGGTCCACTTGGTGAAATAGTCCGTTGCCATGAGAATCCACTTGTGGCCTTGGCTTGAGTTTGGATTGATGACCCCGATGAAGTCCAATCCCCATTGCATAAATGGTTGGTCAACCAAAATTGGGTGCAATGGAAGTGCTGCTAGTCTTTCTTTTCCTGTGAAGAGTGCACATTTCTTACACTTTCTTATCCATGTATAGTAGTCGCTGAACATTGTGGGCCAATAATACCCTGCCTTCATTATCTTGAGAGCTGTTATCCATGGGGAAAAATGTCCTCCTGGAATCTCCATCGTGAAAATCTCAAACACCCTCTCAATTTGACTTGTCCCAATGCACCTCAATAGAACTCCATTGATGTCTTTCTTGAAAAAATACCATCAACAAGCACATATGGAATGGCTTGTAATCTAAAGTATCTCCTCTTTTCTTTTCTCATTTCTGGAGGGTATAGGCCTATGCCTATAGGAAGTGTATCATATTTTGAGTCCAACAAGGAGTGGGCACATCATCATTTTCTTGTTCTTGACCATCCTGTAGTACCAAGACAGTCTCTTTTTCATCACCTGCTTCAACTTGCTGACTTGAGGCTAGTTGTTCACATAATCCCTTTCCACGGACCAGCTTAGTGACCTTAATTTCAATGTCATATTCCATGACACGAGTGATCCATCCTGCACGTTTCTCATTCAGATCCTTGTTTAGAAGGAAGTCCTTGACTCCCGCATGAGAGACCAATAATTGGATCTTGTTGTTTGAGACTAGGTGCTTGAATTTCTTTAAGCTCCTGATCACTGCAAGGACATGCTTTTCAATGAAAGAGTACCTAGTTTCGTATTCCTCCAAGCCTTGACTGAAGAAAGAAACTGGTTGTTCTAATCTTTCTTTGTTTTGTTGTACCAGGATTGCAGAAATTGTGTCTCCACCACCGAAGGCATATAGCATGAAGTCCTTGGAGAAGTCTGGATTGACAAGAGTCAGAGCTTGAGATATAGCCTCTTTTATTGCCTCAAAACTTTCCTTGCCTTCAGATGTCCACTTAAATGCCATGTTCTTCTTTAACATCAAGCATTATTGGCTTTACAAGAGTTGCAAAGTTTGGAACAAACCTGTGGACAAAATTGATCCTTCCTAAGAAGCTTTGAAGAGCCTTATTGTGACTTGGCAATGGCAACGCTTGAATTGCTTCAACTCTTTTTGGTCAATCGTCAACCCCTCCTTTGAAACAATATGGCCTAGAAGTTTTCCTTCATGAGCCAAGAATATGCATTTTTTGGGATTCAATGATACCCCAAATCTTCTACACCTCTGAAATACCTGCCTCAGATGAAAGAGGTGATCCAACATTTTTGGAGAATACAGTGATGTCATCAAGATATATCATAACTATTTTATTGATCAATCCCTTAAATGCCATATCCATTTCCCTTTGGAAAGTGGCTCCAAGCATTTGATAGCCCAAATGGCATCTTCTTGTAGGCATAGGTGCCCCATTTGGTGGTGAAAGCCGTCTTGAATTGGTCATCTTCTTTCACCATTATTTGATTATACCCTGAGTAGCCATCTAGGAGAGAGAATCTCTCCAAACCGGATACCACTTGCAATATTTGTTCCATTGAAGGAAGTGGGTAATGGTCTTTGAGAGATGCCCTATTGAGGTCTCGAAAGTCCACACACAACCTAATTTCTCCGCTCTTCTTCCTGACCGAACCAAGTTTGCAACCCAGCTTGAGTGCTTGATCGGGAATATAATGCTTGCCTCTATTAGCTTGTTTAGCTCTTTCTTCATTAGAGGCTCAATGTGAGGGTTGACTGGTCTCTGCTTCTACCTGATGGGCTTAGCATCTAGATCCAATTCTATGGTATGTTGTGCCAACTTCGGATTGAATCCTCTCAAGTCTTCATAGCTCCAAGCGAAGACATCTGGAAATTCTTGGCAAAGCTATATGAAATCTGATTTCTCCTGCTCAGTGGCCACTTTACCAATTTGAAGTGTTTTTCCTTCCCCAACTAGAATTGGCTCTGAATCTTCTCTCTTGACCTGTATGTTAGCCTTTTCCTTACGGAACTAGTCGTTAGGGTTGAAGATAGACTCCAATGTTACTAAACCCTTGGGAAGCTTGTTTTATCCGTAGCTACACTACTTGATCCCCGTATTGCTGCTCTAGTCTGTCCTGATTCCTAGCTGAGAATTCAGCCTCTTCTTGCAAAAAATTGATGATCTGTTGATCATTCTCAAACACCTGCCAGCTTGTGTTATTATCTGGAACTGTTGGCCTCACAATCACATGGATATGTGGTTGTGTTTTTTCCCTTCTGATGTTGTCAACCACATCAAACATTTCTCCAACTGTCTGCGAGCCTATCCGTGGCTTCATTTTTCTTCCTAGGTATGGACACGATGTTGAAAGCTTTGAAATCCTCAATGAGGTCCCATACCCTGTTCTTGTAGTTTTTCAGCAGGTCATTCTTTGTAGCATGTTGTCCCCTGACTTGGTTGACGATTAGCTCGCTATCCCCGAAACACCTGCAAGTTCTTTATGCCCTTTTTCCTGGCCCAATGAAGTCCATGAATCAATGCCTCGTATTCAGCCATGTTGTTTGAACAGGAAAACTAGAAACGAAAAGATGAAAAATATTTGATGTCTTGTGGTGAAATCAACATTGCACCACCTCCAACACCTTGTCTGCTTCTCGAACCATCAAAAAATAGTTTCCAAACTTCATTGTCATCCTTTTGTTCAAGGCTGAATGATGTCAGGAATGGGTGAATTTTCTTCGTGTACATAATACATGCCCAATTCAGATTCTTCAATTTCCTTGTATGGGTCAAATTCATGACTCTTGTTTTCCCATTCATCCAAAGTCAAATCAGGAATTCCCTCGACCTTAGTACCTATTTCTAGATCATTTGAACACTCCTCCTGATCAAAGGCTGAGTAATTTGCATTGATAGGACTTGACACATGAGGTTCAATATGGAAATTGGCAATTGGTTCTGACCTGATTGTTGCTTTGGCCCCATACCTCATCCTGAAAATCATGTGTGACCAATCTGCAGATAAATATCCACCGATTTTTGCAGTGAAGTCTCTTGATAGACACAACGCAAAGAGTGGCGGAAGGTCAATCACAGACACATCTTGCAAAACTATAACATTAGGATAGGCATGTAGTGTTAGGATTAACCTTTTATGACCCCAACTATTTGAATTGTTGTTCCATCCACTGTATTTAATCCTTTCAACATTGGCTCATACTTGCACTCCATTGATCCGCTATTTGCTTCAGCATCACTGAACTACTTACCCATAAATCTATCATGTAGTTGTGTACCAAGTGGTTTCCAATAACCAATGACACATAGAATGGTGGAGGCTTCAAATTCTTGCTTGGTTGACCCCCACCCGGTTGCACTACATTAGTGAGAACTTTCTCCTATCCCCGGTTTGATACATTTGAGGCAGACCAATTAGCCATTGTAGCTTGCAATAAATCTCGTTGCCCTGAGATCGCCAGTGATTCCCACATGGAAATGTTCACATGTGTCTTCTTCATTTGATCGATGATGTTGAAAGGGGATGATCTGTCTTTTTGTTGTCCCTTACTTGGCGCAACCTTTTCTGGAGCTTGAACAAGCACATGTGTTGCTATAACAACAGTACCTTAGGCTGATTTTACACATTTGGAACTACATTTGGTCTACTGACCCCTTGTTGTGTAGGAGTGGGCTGAGAAACAATTGGATTAGATGGTTTCCCTCTTCTATGCTTCTCTTCTTTGACCGTGTGTTGACAGCCATGCCTTGAAAAGGTTGTTGGTTAACTCCACATAAGTCTTCCGTTTTCCAATTGGCCAACGTGGTTTCTATTGGAGGTGCTTCTTGTTGTGTTTCTTGCTACTGATTCCCTACTTGGCTTGGTTCTTGAGACACACCAATGGTTTGCACCATCAAGGCTTGATTTAGTGCACCATTGAAACATGCTAACTGATTGTGAGGTAGATTGCAAGGGTAACACCAGTCATACTCCTGTGCCATGTTGTTTTGTGTTGGAACCAAGGCTCTTGAGGATGTCATTGCATTTGGATCATACGGTCGAAATGGCCTGGCAGCTTGAGGTTGTCCCTGGTTTTGTTTTGAGTTTGCAGCCTGAGTTGGTGGTCTATTTTGTTGGTATGGGGGCCTAGCCTCGTGCATGCATCTGTGCTTGAGGCTGATATGGTCTAACACTTTGAGCTTGTTGTCTTTTGATAGTCACCAGCTCATTTCCAAGGTTCTGCAGCTGTTTCATAACCTCCTGTAATTCCTTTGAAGTATTTGAAGAAGTCGATGCCTCATTATTGCTTTGATTTCTAGGAGTTGGAATGGGATTCAACTCTGGTGCTTGATTGGTTATAGGATTTCCCATATCCGGATAGAGAGGCATTGGTGGCCTTGGTGCAAGCTTGCCATCTTGGATCAAACAGTTCTCTACTCTGATAGTTGTGTCATAGGCCCCTGGTAGCATTGTCCCTCCCATTGATTGGATCATCATGGCTATGTCTGAATTTATAGCCTTTAAGAAATAAAGGAATGCACCTTCGGCGGTTGGTCTAACAACTATTGGAATCCTGTCCCATGTCCGTTGGAATCTAAAGTTGAAATCTATCATTTGTTCGTTAGGAGCTCTTTTGATTATCGTCAGTTGTTCCAATAAAGAAAAATTGTCTTCCCTCTCCCCGAATTGGTTGCAAAGAGCTAAACAAAGTTGGTTCCAATTCATAATAGACCCTGTTGTTAGGCTCCTAAACCACTGTAAGGCTTTACCTTTAAAAGATGAAGCCAACAACTTGACTGCAACATCCATTTCATTTATTTCATGGATTGCACATGCATTGGAAATATCCTGGATGTGGTCAATAGGAGTAGTATGATTTTCTCTTGTGAAATAGGGGATATTCTTTAGCACTGTCAGCAACTGGAACCTGATTATGAGCATTTAGGGTGAGTGGACTATTGCCCGTGAAATTGACAAAGGGATTCGGTGGTAGATGTGCCATTATGATTGGCCTAAGAACTTTGGTTGATGAGAAAAGGTCTACCAGGTGGAGGTGTAGACAAAGTCCGGTTAGGTGGAGATGGTGATCTTTGTGGTCCTCTTCCTCTCCTTCCTCTGCCTGGTGATAGTTGCAAGTAGACAAATAGCCCCTCTTCTCGAGTATCAGACCTAGTTCGAATTCTTCTCATGTGCCTGGGAAACTTTTGTTGCTACACCACTGAATTCTATCCCTTCGGAGTCACCAGATGTGTTAGAGAACAAGCCTCAAAAGGCTGGATTCTGCCAAGTTACACACCAAACCTGACAATATTAAAAATAGAATTTAAAATTTGAAGGACCCGGAAGATACAGTTCTTCAATTCGGTTATCGGGTCTTGTTGTGTAGCTACTAATCCCCGAAAGGTACAGGCAAAACTTAGGTCATGCAAGGCAACTTACAAAACCTGAAATACACTGTGTCGGAACTTGGGACATGCTCGACACCTGGGAAAACCCAAAATACTAAAAACTATGAAATTTTGAAAGTCAAAATCTCAAAAATCTAAGAATACCCTTTTGAATATTATCCCCGATCTATCAACTGGTGAAATTTTGACTTGTTTTGAGCAAGTTAAGCCCTTGAAAATTGATTTCGGAGTTCAGCCCGGGAAGGTAAAAAAATCCAAAATTGTAAAACTTGCAATTTCTAAGTCCAAATTTCTTGAAAATTCCTTCAAATATTGTGGAATGACCTCTTGGTCCCACGGGCATGCCAAAACTATTGATGTGAATCACAATCACCCCGAATGTCTGCAACTCAATGGGTTGAGACTCTTAGTGCGATTGCATAACATGGAGCTTTTCCCAAGTGTGGGACCTTGTGAATCGGGAAAGCTCTCCGGATGAAGGCCGGTTCCTATTCCTCTGTTCAGATGCACACATAAAAATGCAGAGGGTTTACTCAAAAACCTAATCTAACTTGCCAAGGAGATAGGGTAAGAAGATGCATAAAAATAAACCTAAACTAACAAAGGTGATGCACTAAGGAATGAAGAACACCTGTCTTGCCAATAAACACAAACCATTAAAATGCAATGCAAGATCATGCACAGATAACCAAATTTGTAGTGAAAGATCAGGAGGATGCAAATGAACACAGAGAGGGTTGAGAATCATCCACAGACATGCATTATTTGCTCCAAAGATTGATACAATACACTACAAAATGCCAAGAGGCAAAGTTGCATTACAGTTTTAGATGGGAGGTTTGAACTCCACAAATTTGCCTACCAAAGAGAAGAAGGGAGGGGCAAAACAAGAATGTCCAACCTTTAGAAAGAATCCCCTCCTTACAATTTATAGGAAGAATGAGAGAGGGAAGAGAGAGGAATTCCAAATCTACCCCAACCACCTCTAGATTGTATTTAATTCATCTCATTATGGTGGTAGGTGAGAACCCTAGCAAACCCAAAAATGGCGAACTGTATTTTGCATTTTTGAAGAACTTGTTCTCACCCAATTAAAGATATCTAGTTGTAGTTGGACAGAGGACCTTGTAAGCTTTTTCGAAAAGTCCAACCTTGCATGAATCCGAGCTCCCTGTGAAAATTTATGGCCATTTGAATATCTAGGTCAGGGTTTGCTTCCTATCGGGTTCGGGGTGTCAACGCTCAAAATGTTGCACCTCCTGAAGGTGTGCCTTGGTGCATCCATCCTCATGTCAACATAATTTTAAGTGCACCATAGGCGCTGAAAATGTGGTGTCGGCACCTTCTAATCTGCGCCAGGGGCACAACTTTTTCCATGTCGGCGCCTTCTAATTTGTGCCAGGGGTGCGATTGGTGGCACAAATAAATGTCAGTTTTGAGTTTCTTTGATTTCCATATTCTTCTGTTTGTCTATATTTACCCCGGGGAGATATATACAAAAATAACTTGATCGTGTTAAGTTTTATTAGGCTCAGTAATTCACGAGCCTAAAATGCATACGTGTTATAATATGTATGCATTTCTAGTTTTATGAAATGTGCACACGTTCGACCTATATGAAGTTTAGAGGAGCCTCAATGAACCATATTTACTAAAATAAATGTTGCTAATATAAGTATAATATTTATTATATTTATTATTTATTTACACTTTTATTATTTATTATACTTTAAATTTATTTTAGTAAATATAATAAGTTAGGGTCACTCTACACCTGATGGAAGTGGTCTCATAGCTCGACAGTTTATAATCTAGAAGATAGTTTTTCAAAATCTAATCTAGTCAGTACTTACTCATTTTCAGAATTTCAACAATGACCTAAAAATTTCAGGCCATATATATTATAGTCGGTCTTTGTTTTGGGAAAACATATAGTTGTTTTGTAGGTTTTTAACCTTCTGAATTGGATTTTGGCTCTATTAATTCTTAAATTAGTACTAATTTTTAAATTTGGTCCATAATTCACTTTAGTGACCATGAATTAACTCTATGATGCTTGTCTACTTCTTACTAAAATGAGATCCTCACTTTGTAGATAGAGGATTACTCCTTGAATGGGATTCATGTCCTATGGAAAAAATGAGTTGATTGTAATGTGCCTCCTTGTTAAGGTTTGATCACACTACTAGGTTTTGAATGATATTTCATGAATAGTACCTAGTGAATTGCATCAAGTGAACTTAGTTGATTGCTCATTCTTAGAAACAGGTATTCCATATAAATATCATCCCTTCACCTTTCTTGGCTCTAAAATCATCCTTTCATGGAATAAAATTCAATATTATCATATGTTTATTTTCTCATATGTATCTCATGGAGATAGATGATTCCTTAATACTTCACACATGATGGTCCTAGATACCTCGGTGGCATGACTAGCTCATTTTAGTTTGTTCTTTGGAGAGATTTGGGTACAATGACAAAGTTAAGATATGATGATCATCAAGTCAGTCCTTGAGCTCCATTTCACCTTTAAATATGATGAATCCGAGATGAAACCCGGGTTTAAGTATGCTTATGGTACATGAACACCTTTTTCTCAAGTTGTTCCTCATGGAAATGGGTTTCCTCCTCCAGATAGGTGATGAATCCTTGAATGAAATTTGAGTATGAGTTACATGTTCTTGACCTCCATAATTCACTGAAACACTACAAATCACATTTTATGATAAAATAAACTATTCTCAGTAAATATAATTCTACCCGCAACTCAAAATTTAGATCCTATTTCATTTTCAACTTAGAGGGGAAGCGAAGAGTTTTGTAGTACCCAAATAAATATTTAAGTCTTGAATTAATGTTGATTATTCCATCTTATAAATTATTCTAATATCTTTCCAATATCTATTTTGTGTCATCCTAATTCTTTACAAAACTTTTGGAATCATCCAGAGAAGTTAGTTTTTACCATTTTAGCTTTCATTCCATGCACCTAAAACCGGTCTTAAACAAATTACTCCTGAATGAGATTTTACTTCCTAAACTTTCTTAAATTTACTTATACATCTTCAATTCTCTCTAAAATCACCCTCAAATTATTTATATTTTCTTTAAAAACTTCCGAAGGGTGTTCAATTCGCTATAGAATGGCCAAAATAGCCTTTTTAGGCCTTCAGAGGAAGTAGTCTCTCATCAAAACTAAATGATTTGATCAATCACCTTAGATAGTATTCTCTACACACTAAAACACACTAAATGATCTTATTAGTACTTTCCTTTGGGTCAGGTTTTATGATTTAAAGTTTATGGTCTAGGGTTTAGGGCTTAGGGTTCAGGGTTTAGGGTTTATGGTTTAGTGTTTAGGGCTTGGGGTTTAGGGTTCATAGTTTAGGGTTTATGGTTTAGGGTTTAGATTTTAGGGTTTATGGCTCAAGGTTGAGGGTTGATGGTTTGGATTTTAGGGTTTAGGGCTCAGGGTTCAAGGTTTAGGTTTCATAGTTTAGGGTTTAGGATTTAGTGTTTAGGGTTTAGGGTTTAGGGTTTAGGGTTTAGGTTTTAGGGCTTGATATTTAGTATTTGGATTTTAGGATTTAGGGTTTATGGCTCATGGTTTAGGGATGGGTTTAGGGTTTAGGGCTCATGGTTCAGGGTTTAGGGTTGAGGTTTAAGGCTAAGGATTTAGGGTTTAGGATTTATCGTTTAGGTTTTAGGGTTTAGGTTTTTACCTTAGGGTTTAGGGTTTATGGTTTGGGTTTTAGTGCTCATGGTTTGAGGTTTAAGGTTTAGGGTTTAGGGTTCAAGGTTCAAGGTTTAGGGTTAATGGTTTAGGATTTAGGGTTTAGGTTTTGGGTTTTGGGTTTAGGGTTTATGGTTTAGGGTTTACGATTAAGGGTTTAGAGTTTAGGGTTTAGGTTTTAGGGTTTATGGTTAGGGTTTATGGCTTAGGGTTAAGGATTTAGGGTTTAGGATTTAGGGTTTAGGATTTAGGGTTTAGGGTTTATGGTTTATGGTTTAGGGTTCAAGGTTTAGGGTTAAATATTTAGCATTTAGGGCTTAAGGTTTAGGGTTTATGGTTTAGGGCTTGGGGTTTAGGGTTTAGGGTTTAGGGATTATGGTACATGGTTTAGGGTTTATGGTTTAGGGATCATGGATCAAGGTGTAGGGTTCAAGGCTTAGGGTTTAGGGTTTAGGGTTTATGTTTCATGGTTCAAGGTTCATTGCTCTGTGGTTTGGGGTTTGGAGTTACAAGTGTAAGTTTTAGGGTTTATAACTCAAGGCTTTAGGTTTAGGGTTTATGACTTAGGGTTAAGGGTTCAATATTTAGTGTTCAGGATTTAGGGTTTATTATTTTGGTTTTACCTTTGAGGGTTTATATTTTAGGGTTTAGGGATCATAGTTAAGGGTTGAGGTTTTATGGTTGAGGTCACAAATTTCAATGTTTAGGGTTTATTATTTATGGCTCATGGTTTAGGGTTTAATATTTAGGGTTTATGGTTTAGGGCTCATGATTTAGGATTTAGGATTCAATGTTTAGGGTTTAGGGGTCATGGTTTAGGGTTTATGATTTAGTTTTTAGGGTTTAGAGTTTAGCATTTAGGGCTTATGGTTCACGGTTTATGTTTTATGGTTTATGGTTAGGGCTTAAGGCTCGGGGTTGAAGGCTTAAGGCTTAGGGTTGAGGGTTTAGGGCTCATGAGTAAGGGCTGAATGTTTAAGGTTTAGGGTTTAGGGTTAAGGGCTCAAGGTTTAGAGTTTAGGGTTAAGGGCTCAAGGTTTATAGTTTAGGGTTTAGGGTTTCAATTGTATAATTTAAACACTAAAATATTTAGGCTGACTGTTGAAATCCTAAAAATTACCTATGTCTTGACCAAATTATACTATAAAATACTATCTCATAAACTCGTGACTCATTGAGAAATGTGAGACTAGTTCCATAAGGTAAAGAGTGATCCTAATTTCTTATATTTACTAACATAAATTTAAAGTATAAGAAATAATAAAATATAAATAACAATAAATGAAAAACTTAAACATTTATTTTTATAAATAGAAGTGTTTCAAAAGCACATATAATGTTTATAGTATGTAGAACTTGTATGGGTTATAATGCATACATGTTTCATTTAATAAACCCCCAAACCAAGAATTTACAGGCTTGAAATTGCCTTGGTTTCCCAAACCTACGCCTTAGACCACAACACCATCACAACTCCGCCTCTTTTTGAAAAAATATGTAAAACATCACCTTCCATCATGCTAAATCTTACAAAAAAAAATCACTAATCGCTAAAACATCAATAAAACTATCCTCTTTCTAAATATGTAATTTTTATATTTTTCTTACTATTATAATGTTTCCATTTATATTTATTTCAAACTATGTCTTTTATACCTCTATTTTTAGTGATTGTAAATGCTTATCTTTTGTCGTGTATCTTTTTTTGACTCGTCGAAATTGAAAAAAATTAGGCACAAACTAGGACTAATTCTATACATATTAAAAAAATCAATATTTTTGAGGTAGTTAGGGGGCACAATGTGAGCTCGTTATTTTTCAAAATTTCAAGTTTGTGTAGTAGAATAATCATAAAATAAAATACATGCTAAAAAAATCTTTAAAAATTCTAGCACAACCTAGATGCTCCTAGCTATCTTTCTACCAAAGGGTTTAAAAAATACTAAATAATTCTCCAAAAATGGTGAGGGGCACGAAAGTCACTCTACTATGTTTTTTAACAAAAACAGGAGAATCTAATGGTATTTTAATTATTTGACCCACTTAAATCTAGCCATTTTCAATAAAATTTAGTATCTTAGAAACTAGACTCAAAATTTTATGATTTATGTTCTTATAACATCTTCCAATTTTGAGGGTAACTATTTCAAATAACTCAGCATAAGTTGAAGATTTTTATTTTTCAGAAAAAAATCTTCACTTAAGACCCCTTTTGGCCCCCAAACTTGGTGCACTTACCCATATATTATTACATGTATGCTTTATATTCAAACCCATCGGGTTTTTTCACACATGTTTCCCTAAATTTTTGCTTACTAGAAAAAATATCTTATGTCATAATCAGATCTTTCATAAGCTATTACAATTATATATACATTATATGACACACATTGTGTATGGTAAATTTCGATTATAACACATGGATTATTAAAATTATTTCTTAGTATACATTTCTTATTACATTATTTTCTATAGTCACGATGGTTGATACAGATTAGAATTTTATCACTACTTGTTACATTACTAAAATTATAGCATTACATGTTACATTATTTGTTCTAGAAATCTTGTTTGACACACAATTTATTTTCCATACACAAATAATACAAAAACTACTAACATTGGTCAAGTCTTCATGCCTTATCAATTACAATGGGACTATGTCATTTGGTTTCATGGAATTCCATAAGTCACTATGGACCCATTATGATTTGAGTTTCGTGATATTATCACAATAATATATCTATTAATGCCACATTGTTTGTCGAATGTTAGGAATTCTTATGATATACTTCACATTTTGATAATCAAGTTTCCGATTATTACAAAAATCCTATATATAATTTACATTTCTTATTTTACCATGTTTTTGAAACAATAGATCTGGTTTACATAATGTATGATATGATTATGCACTTTATACAACTATAAAACTCTCTTTTGAGTTAAGTGATCCTTTACAACATCTGTCATCTCAAAAGGGGAAGCATGGTGTAGAATTTTTCTAAGAAGTTCATGTAGATGATAGTTATAGGGCTTCACTTTATTCTATATGTTTGAATTCATATAGTTATTTTCAGAAAGTTTCAAGCTTTTGACATACTCCACATTATAAAAAAATACATAGGATTATGAATTATACATAAATATCACTAAAAATTGGTCCCATAGTAGGCTAAAGTGTTATTTTTTTTTGCATAAAAAGATCATGATGTATAATGGATTAATGGAAATATCAAGTTATTAAATAGACACCCAAATTTTTTATTTGGAAATTGATAATATTATTTTAGCTTAGATATCCCTTGAACACAAGAATCATGTGCATAAAAATATCAAATAATTATCCTATGGATTGTAATCCCTATTTCTATTTCTAAGAAACCTACAAGACAATATATTTTATTTTAAAAACACATCATCTCCTATGAATTCCTTCTTATACCTTCACTAGAGATATTTTAACTTGATATATCCATTCGGTAGAGACACGATCGAATATTTGATCATGTAATTCCTTGTTGATCTTATTGAGGGCCCTCTAAAAAACACTTTTAAAATATATATTTTATATCTCATTTCTACATTATATTTTGTGTGAAATATTACCCATAGATTTATGTAAATCTAAATTGAATCAACCACTAATTTACTCACTTTTTCACTACTTAGGAACTTGGAAAATACAAGGCATATGTTTGTTGTTCATCTCCGGATCTCGAGAAATAATTCCCGAATATTACATTTTTGGATCTTACATTAGGAGTAACCCTTGAGTGGGTATGGAAAACTATAAGTTGACCCAAGATATTCCCATTATAAATCAAAATAATTCCAATCCAAGTCAAATAAATAATTTTTAAGTATCAACAACTAAATTTTTATTGCATACATGGAGTTTCATCTTCACAATGTCACACTTTCAATTGGGAAAGAAGTACTTAGGTTTGAATCCTCTTGAAGTAGTAGCAGGAGAGGTATATATATAGTAGTAGATCCCATAGTAAGAGGGTGAACAATGTTCCCAAAATACTTTTTAGTATCAAAGAGAATATGTTTCTTGGTAACACCCAAAGATGCAAGCAATTTCAAAGTGTTTATATTATGTTTAGAATTTCTATCAATCAAGACATTATGTATAGGACTTAGAACAAAAAAGGCTTAAATATAAATTTCATGAAAAAATTCATCTTCAATAATATTAACATAATAAAATGTAATAGTAGGCATGGGAGGCATGGAAAAGGTAATTGTAATGATAGGAGAGTCAAGTGGATGATTAATAATCTAGGAGGAGGTTAAAACCTATAAGTATGATGTAGATTTTAAATTGTCTTAAATTAAGAATTGTGATGATAGGGAGTGGATCACTAAATATATCAATATTACATTTTTCATTGATAATAGAATTAGATTTCTCAAGAGGAGATTAAAATTCAATTGAATTAACATCAATGAGGTATTTTATTACATGTTGAAGATTTAAGAACTTATTAGTGAAGTATTCAATATACATATAAAATTCACAATAGGAACAAGAGTCAAACATTTTACCATGATGATTTCTTGTATCATCATCATAAGGGTGATAATGAGAGAGAGAGAGAGAGAGAGAGAGAGAGAGAGAGAGAGAGATACAAGGTTACACTCTAGAAAATCTTGTAGCATGATTTAAGGAAAGGAGTGAAACCATGTATATGCCTCATTTTTTTATTTTTCTAACCTTTATTCTTGTGTGCAGAGATATTGATGCAATATCCTAGTGATAGGTGCCTTAAAGGGCCTACTAGTGTTGGGGTGTGATCAGACTTAGTAACATGGGATAGACCAAAACATTTGAGATATATCTCTATGTTATCATTTTTGGTGAAATAATTTGTAATATTGTATATTATTTGTTTCACCAATGTTCACAAGGTTACACCCCTCCTTTTGTATGGGGAGGCTCTCATTATTGAATATAACTATCATAATTCTATCTAAATACTATGGGGTGGAAAAATAGGTCATGGATCACACATGAACACTTAATTGAACTTGTGGCAAAGTGGTTATATGGGGTATAAGGGAGGAATTTTCAGCGGTGAGGCATGAAGGAGTGAAATTAGGAAAATGAAGGTTATTGTTGTGAGTAGGCAACTATAGACTTCACACCCACTAACCGGAGTATTTCAACATTCGAGATAGAGGAAATAAAAAATGAACCATCTAGAGAGACTAATAAACCAAAGACACATAATTCTTTAGGTTCATTTAACAAGGACACCTAGTTCCTTTTTTATCACCATACTTGCAAATATGTAAAAGAGAGATATTAGAGGAAAATCATGAACAAATAACGTGGAGGAATATAGATTTTATTTCTTGTGTTGGTGATACAAATTTCAACACCCAAATCACAATCCGAAATTTCTACCAAGAACTAAAATTCAGGATCTTTTGGAATGGTGAAGCCATTCCAATTTATAGACTTTTGAATTGCCTTCTAATCTCCCCCCACATGACTCTTCATGTTCCTATTCTATTTGTGACCTTTAAATTTCCCTAGAAGAGACAAATAAATTACCTCTCTTATAATTTTGAGAGATTACTTTTACAATTTTCAAATATTGTCACTTAAGTAAATAGGACAAAATACCATGATTGCATACAATGAAGAATTAGAAGAAAGGGAGAGAAGATGAGAAGGGAAGGGGATTGAATGATATGTTCAAAAATATCCTTCGATATAGTATGTTTTTATCTCGATACATGATGGCCTCACTTTCCTCCTCCTACTAGAGGCACATATACCTCACGGCTTCGAATGATTGTTTTGAAACACTATTGCAAGACCTCTCGATGTGATCTTGGGATGAAAATGAGCCTCATAAATGAATATGAATTCCTCATCTCAAAATGAGAGTGAGGATCACTCTCTCTCTCTCTCTCCTTATGATTTCTCAATTTTCATTCATGATGCACAAACCTCGTAATGCTTGTATTTCTATCTCACACACTAGTTACAATGCGACATTACAAAATTTTCCTTTATTGACTTATGAGATGTGAGATCATAAAGGAAGAAGGATGAGATATTAACTAGCTTACCTAA
Source organism: Taxus wallichiana var. yunnanensis (assembly GCA_018340775.1). Classification (NCBI taxonomy): domain Eukaryota; kingdom Viridiplantae; phylum Streptophyta; class Pinopsida; order Cupressales; family Taxaceae; genus Taxus; species Taxus wallichiana. The sequence goes on from CM031239.1 coordinate 426,779,907, forward strand.
CTCACCCAACTCATTTGACTCACTCAACCAAATATCTCATTTCAACTAGCTCAAATCAATCACCACCGAGCTCAAATCAACCAACTCAATTATCTCACTCGAATCACCCATCTCACCTCAACCATCTCACTAAGAGATGATGATGGATCCAAATTGACGAGTGAGATATTATGACATCTTATATTGGATTTCAACTGAGATTTGAATCTCTTCTAATTACACAATGTCCCTGGGTTTTACCTATTGCACCTTGTGATGTTTTTCCTTGTGATTGGACAAAAATTTGATTAGGATGATGCTTTAAGACTCCGTGAAGAGAGGGATTTCATTTTTAATATTTACAACCACCTTGAAACCTTTTGAGGATGTAAAAACATAAATTTGAGTGAAATCGGATCCAAGTGTAACATTCTACTTCCAAAATGGAGACTTTCTATTTTTAGCAGTAGTAGACTAGGACTTTCTATTTTTGAAAATTTTTCCTTTTGCATTCCCTAATGCTTCTTTCCTATCTAGAGGATCATGAATGTTGAGAATTATATTTATTTCACCACTTACTATTTTTAAACATGCCCCTCCATGAACACATGTTATTTTTAGTAAGTGCACTATGAATGTTAGACTGCATGAAACGAAAAAGGTCTTAAAATTATGGTTTTTATTCCATGATTCATTGCTCCAATTTTTGGATGAATCATTTGTTAAAAAATAGGGAAAATGAGTTTTTAATTAGAGGGGAAGAATATTGAGAAAAATCAGTCCTACATATCTCAAAAAATCAATAACTTCATCATGCAAAAACTAGTTTTAATGAAACTAGATTTTTGGAGACCCTTCCCTCCGATTTTTGGATGATTTCACCTACTGGATATTTGGAATTTGAAAAAAATTGAGGAGGGATGAATGCTGATGAAAAAAGTGTTGTCCTTCATTGCATGAAAACTAGTTCACATGAAACTAGATTTTTCAAGGATTTATTCCTCTCGATTTTTAGATGATTCCACCTATCATATTCTTGGGAAGAAAAGAGGTGCCTCAATATCCTTTCACTGTTGCATCATGGTAGTCATTAATGGTTGATTAAATCTTTAAATATCTTTTCATGAATTCTTATATGAAAAACACATGATAGTTATGAATTTTCAAGATTTGACGATCATCCGATAGTCAAATTTAGGGTTCATTTTAAGACTCCCCCTCCCCCAAAAATTATATAATCGGTGGCGAATTTAATGAAAAGGAAATTTGCATGATTGACAAATATAGGAAATGAGGGTTTTCCGATGGTGGTGAATGTACGTGTTTTTAAATTTATAGATGGTGGACTTCATTTTTTTGGTTTGTTATCGATAAAAAGTACGTAATGTTACCAACTACCATGAAAATACTTCTGAATGACAACATAGTTGAGGTGTTACAAGCCGGTAACACATCCCACTTGTTCCTGGATGACAACACTAATACTTTTTTTACAATTCGAAATAAAACACTACTATATGTGCTACATGGGTCGGTAATAAAAACACCGACACATGTGTTGCCAACCGTTAACAAAAAACTATCCCATGTGTTACTAGTCAGTAACAAAACACTACCATATGTGTTACCAGTTGGTAAAAAAATGCTAGCAGATGGATTACAGATGGAAACAAAATACCTGACATATGTGATGTTGGTTTACAATTAAATAAACTTACACATGTGTTACCATCCGATAAGAAAATAGTTTTGTTGACATTCATTATTATGGTTATATTCTAAAACAATAATAAATTCCAAATATTTTTGTTGAAGTTGTCACCCAATAACAATTTTTGTTTTGTTATCATCACTCTTTCCCCTAGCCACATGTCTTTCCTTGATATATGTATCATGGCCCACCTCTTTTCCTTTCCTATATATATATATATATATATATATATATATATATATATATATATATATATATGTACACACACACCCATCCCCACTCATTTTGTCCCATTTTCACTTGCAAGTTTCTTTGATAGATGTTAATAGAGCTCCAGCCTCTTGCCTCTAGCCTCCGTATCCACTTCTAGTATTATAGCCTCCAGCCTTCTCATCCACTTCTAGATTTGTTCTACAATCCTTAATTATTGTATACATGTATCTTCCATTTTCCAACACCTCTTTTTCAAAGAATCAAAATATCAAGGATTCAAGATTTAAGACTAATGACACCTAGAAAAAAGACCATTAAAAAAACATCCTATGTTTATTAAAACATTTTGTTTCCACGGGTACTAAAAATACTAGAAGACCCTTAAATAATCAGTAAATCCAACTGGATTGGCAACTCCGTGTTCCATGGACTAATTTTCATGACATAGTATCGATAGAACACAAGTTATTAAATAATTTAATACAATCATATAATAATTTTGATGACATGTTCATTGTTGCATTACCATCCCACCAATTTTTCATGAGAATAACACCTAACGATATTAATTATCTAATAGGACTACCCCATCAAAATGCATTACCTGTAACCACCAAATCCATTATTCCTGATGAGGAAAAGAAATTTTAGAGTCTCATTACAATCTCTTTATTGAGGTTGAGGTTAATAATCCCTCTAAAAGGGGGATTAACACAATCTATCAAAGACCTCTTTCTCCTTGTAATGGTAGAATTATTCCAGTCTCGCATTGTGTTACAGGGAAGATACACTGACATTCCTCAATGGGCACTGTACTACCTTCTCCAAACCATTTCGGTGTTAGATTCAATTGGTGCACATTTATTTCATCAAGGATTCATGTTGACCTTGCCAAAGCCAAATTGAGTCCTGTTGCAGTTATTTCTTGTTCTTGTTATGTTCTTGCTTTATATTATGAGGGTTTTTATGGACTCAAATCAACAGTTGTTCCAACTTCTCTACATGAGAAGATGGATAAGCATGGAATTCCTCTAGACCAACAATTGGTGAGTATTTTGTTTTAAAAGCATCTAATCTTGATTATTTTCAAAAACAAAATCATTTTAAAATCAATTCTTATAAATATATAATCTATAATTTTTTAACTCTGTTTTGAATAGGTCAAAGAAAGTGAAACAATGGAATATTGTAATGTGGTAATTCACACACATAACCCTATTGGGCCTGAGGGGTATGGTGACAACGATCTAATTGATTTCACCACGACCAATGAATTTTTGGCTATCAAAGTAGTAGCTAATAACATAGAATGATAACACCAGCCTAAACAAGCACGGTTCTCTAGATTCGTTGTGATCCCATATCCAGGATAGAACACATGTTGCCACTATGACAAATCCATGTTTTAATTTATACATACTGCATATATTTTTTAGTTTTATTAAATTATTTTATAGACTAATGATAATTTTAATATCTTATTCTTGACACTGACATATTTCATTATCCTAATGTGCAGCCTTGTCGGAACATCAATGACTCGAGACACATGGTGTCTTCTCATACTAGTGTAGACACTACATACATTATTGAGCAAGAAGAGATTGAGTCTGCACCATTCGTCTCGTATGCCCTTCAAGTTCGTACTAAGTAACTAATAAATAGTGAATTAAATTTTATTTATATTAGTCTTTCTTTAAGGAATTTATCATTCTTTTTAATTGGTTTTTGCTAAATTTAGGTTTGCAGTTCCACCACCCCCTTCAACCTAGTGCCATAATATGTTGATTATAGACTACAACATTCACAGCATAATAAATATCAATTGATTTCATTATTATTAATTTTAATTTCTTATTGTTCTCTTGTTTGTATTTGTTATTTGAATAATCAACATACTAAATCTGATATTGTTAAATTATTGATTCTCGCAGATGTTTTACAAATGTAATCTAAAATTCATTCCGCGAGTGCGGTCACCCCCACTAATCCATCTCAACGCTTAAGGATTACATCACCGACCTCCCCTTCCACCTCTTTTAGCTACTTATGGTAGGGTAAAGAGGATTGTTCTCCTTGGATTGAGAAGGGGGCATAATTTCATTCACAACATCGAGTTCCCCAATTTTTCAATTGGCAGCATGTAGAGTGCCAGAGGTACTTTTGTTTTAAATAATATTGATATGGATGAGGAGTATCTCGGATTTGATAGCCTTTATGAAATTGTAGCAGCAAAGTGAATAATGCTAAAGATCTCACTCAATCTGCACGTAAGGAGGTGCAAGTGTCATCCTCTTCAGATCCTCCTTCCCCAACTGGGTAGGAAAATTTGGATGATGATGCGAAGATTAAATTTTTAGTAGACATTCTTATGTTAGATAATGCTACAGACCCTTGTCATGGAAAATTTTATTCTTGACATTAAGGATCTGAAGATTTTGGATATTAGAGCGAAATCTCTGATAAAAGAAATTAATGATAGATATCATAATTTTAAACACAAAGAAATATTTTTCAATTGATTAAAAATGATTCAGTGATGATTGATGATTTACTTACTCAAACACCATTTGGTGAAGCAATCACCAATAATAATTACAATAGGGGTGATTTTTTTCTATAATGATTAATAGATTGGCTAATTTGAATGTTGAGGTACAATATTACTACAACAAGTGGAATAAAGACAAGAAACTTGTCACTATTGGTAATGTAGAGAAAGACTTGGTCGTGATAAGTTTATAATTTTTTATAGATTATTATATATATAGTTATCATTTATCTAATTCTAAATACTAATTATTGGATTTTAATTACAGTCAAAATACCAGACTTTGAAGACAAAGGTGCAGGTGTTAGATGAGCACCTAAAAAAGTGAGAGAGAGAGAGAGAGAGTGTGTGTGTGTTTCCACAGGAAATTAATTTTAAATAAAAACTTGTTCTATTAAATAAGCAGAACAATACTTTGTGGAAGATTATAAAGGAGAATGGACTGGATCCAAATATTCTTTTGAAGAAAAAAATTGATGAGGATCCTTCTCTCCTTTCAGCAAGAGATGCAACTCGCGAAGATAGACAAAATTTAGAAAATATTAATGTAGTTGCAAAATAATTAGTAGAGTCTGGTGTGATAAAATATAGTTCAAATGTTTTTGATGTTATAGAATTTATTCAAGGACAAGGGTCCAAATGAACTTGAATTAAAAATATTGATGTAAATCATTGTATTTGACAAATGAAATTTGAAAATATTATCTTTATGTGAAATTGTCAATCTTTTTATTTCTCTCATGCCTGTTGTCGAATGAAAACTTTAGTATTTTATCTTATTTTCAAGATTGTACATTTGATGAATGGATTCTAGAATGTGGATTTACATTGTTTAATTTAGTTTCAAACATGTATGCACTCAATATTTAAAACTTGGATGTGTGTGTTGTTTTTGAATCTTGATAGTTGATTCATCATGTAAAGATTATCTCCAATAATCATGATGGGATATAGAATGAAATGTTTTTATTAATTATAATAATCACAATGGGATATATGGATTATAATATATTTGAGAACACGTGTGATTTTGGAAATGATAGTGATAAATCAAAGATTGAACATAATTTCTTAGTAAGGACCATTAATTTTATTACATTATCTAGTTTGCAGATTGCACAACTATCTACCATCTGTTATTTCCAAACATTATAAAAATATAGGAAGGATTTAAAAAATTTCGAAAATTATATTCGTAATATATATAAATGAAATTGATCGATTCACAATATATATTTCATAAAATGGATAACTTTTAATTATTTGGTAGTGAAACAACCCTATCCTTAATGGCCCTTTATCACTTATTTTATATATTACACTTCTGGGTCTAGCAGAGTCCAAGTCAATTTCACCATAACTAGACAGACTCCATTGTTTTCTATCCGATTAACATATCTGCTCTCTATAAGATATGTCCATGTATTTAGTGCTCTTTCATATGGAAATGTGTCCACTCCATATCTTGATATATAAAGTCTCAGAAAAGTTTCCAAATTCTTGTCCAATTTATTACAAAGTTTTGATTTCACAAATTTAAGTGCACTAAATACCCTTTCATCTTTAATGACTCCAAGAATCATTATCTGTATGAGTTCATATAGTTTAAAGTATTCACTTATATTTTCTCTCAGAATGCTACTCTGATACATCTTTCTCCATAATAGTGTGATAGCTCCCATTTTTAATGGTTCAACAATAGTCTTATATTGATCATTCATGGTATATGAAAAATGTTGTGATTGTGATATGAGTAATTTTTTCCAATATACCATTCAATTCCCCTCCATCAACATCTGAAGATTTGTAAAATTGCTCCATAAGTGCAGTCATGGATTTCCCAAAGTTTGTAGCTCTTTGTTCTTCACCAATCATTGGATTCCAGAAAATGGGATTTACAACTCCCATGGCCTCAAGTAGATCACTATTTTTAAACGTTCTTTAATATCTGAAGATAATGTTTTAGATATCTTCAGCAATTTTTTCCATGTATCATAAATTGCAAAGCATCAAAAAACATTGTGATTGTTACTTCCTCAATTTTAGAACCTATTACATAAGGATCTCTGTAAAAGGTGTGCATTGGAATATTTTTCCCATCAACTAAAATAAAAAGGTGACCACTGATATTGAACTTTAAATAACTGTTGGTATATTTTGCATTTTTCAAATCTTTCTAGCTACTAAAAATTAGCTTCTGAAACCAGTCTTGGGTGCTATATAAGGTATCCAAAATCAAAAATACATATATCCTTAATTTTATAAAATCAACAATGTATATGGATCTTTCCTTAGCATGTTTCACCAAGATGTTTATTTCCCTCAAAGCATTCGAAAAAATATAGCATAAAGTAAATAATGTATCTACATTTTTCAATCGATACAACCAATCTTTAGCCTTGTCCACTTCTCTTCAATTCTTGAACATATTTCCGTTAAGGACCTCGTATTCCTCAAAAATATTGCAAGTTGGATCATATAATGATACCCTTCTAGTGTCAACATCTTTTAGAAATTTTTTAACATTTTTTATTCCAACAAAATATCTCTGAAACTCTAAAAATGTTTTAGGACTGCTTGACATATATGAATGTAAGTCTCATATAAGCTCCTCCACTTTAGCAACATTTTCAAAATTACATACAATTTTGTAAGACATATCCATTTTGTGAGCCATGTAGTGAATAGGTATCATGTAAGGGGCTACGGTTGTTTGTAGACAAATACAAAGTCCAGTTTTGTGACCTTGCATGACAATTGTGCCATCATCTCCTACACAAATCAGCTATGTATAGATTAAATGATCATCCATACTGGTTATTTCCTAAAAAAATTTAATAACAAGTTTGTAGAGGTTCTTAGAATTGTAGTTCTCCATCATTTTGTGCATAGCTAGTAGATGATTTTCCCAGAAATGGTTATTGAAACTGAAATTGTAGACATGTATGCATACCTAGGATGTATTGTCTGATGTTGTGACCTCATCAATGTAAAATGCAATAAAATTTACATTTCAATTTCTCCCATACACTTTTCCATTTCTCATACACTGGTATCTGACCAGTGTGTTGTTGGAATATTTGGAAACTCGTTAGATTGAAACAATATCTTATAATCAAAGATATTTGAAATTTGTCTTCACTTTTTAAAAATTTGAAATATTGTTCTGAATTTTATGAGTTTTTCCGAAGACTCACGTCAGTAGCTTTTTAAAATTTAGCCTTTATTGCTCCACCTTTCTCAACTAGATCTTGAATATGTTTATGATGATTTTCATATTCTTTTGCATATCTCATATGTAAAAAATATTCCATAGTTTTCCATCTAGTTTTTTTATTATTGTTCCATCATCTTTTTTTTAGACTCATATACCTTCCCACAATGCTTCTCTATTGTGTCCAACTTTAATTGCATTTTGTGGTCTCTTCCTAGTTTCCAACTACATATAGTACATCTACATTCAGTAGGAGTATTAGTATTATTTTCTGGTTCAATAGGTTCAATGAATGGATATTTGGTTGACCATTCAAATTTATAAGTCCTTCATATAGTCCACTTCCCACTCTTACGTTTCTGATGTGTGTTTCTGGAATGTTTATCAAAAGTTTGAGTTGGATGGAAAATGGGATTATCAGTACTATCAATTTGAATTGAATTACTTTGCTGATTGGGAATTTCATTTGGAGTAAGGTCATTGCTAGGGTTTTCTACATTTGAAAGAAATTAGTTTGCTTATAACATTCCTAAGTAAATCAAAAAATAAAGTAACATTAACATAATTAGAGTCAAAATTACCTCTTTCCACTGGGGTTACTATTGGTTGACTGAAATATTTTGAAATTTCTATGTCGCATTTTATTTTTCCTTGATTTATTTTCTCATTTGTAATAGGTGTCATCGTATGGGTGATTTTGATTTTCGCACATGTGAAATAAATAATTAAGTTTCAAATATGAATAATGGTCTCAAAAAAATAAATGCAAGACCTCAAAAATACAGATCATGCTGCTGTAATGACAACATAGTTTTATGATATCGTATGGTAACACAAAACAATGTTACTAGATGGCGATGTAAAATAATGTTATCGTATGACAACACAAAATAATTTTACAGACAACAACACAAAACAATATTACGGATGGAAACACATATAATTGTTACGGTTCAAGTAACATGTTCTTGTTTCCATTCGACATGGTGCAAGAAGAACATTAACTTACGGATACACATATTGATTTTGTTGTCCTGCAATGCTTTACAAAAAAATTAATGGAAAGAAATTTCACTTTTCTCGTTACCTATTTTGCTTATTCCTTCAAACTTTTTGGTATTTGGCTTATACTTTCAGATTTTCACAAGATTTTTCTCTTATAATTTTGACTTTTTGAAAGTAAATTATATTACTATATTATAGAGAATTAACCATATATATAATAGTATGTTATAACATGAAGGCGAATATACTAACATTGGTTAGCCCTTAGTGGAATCATGAAGGTGAAATTATATTCAAAATAATTTAGCACCCCTAAAATAAACCCCTGGTCAAATTTGAAGCGGGGAGTAGCTAGGGCATGGAGTAGGGTTTTTATGCATGGGGGAGGGGTGCATTTATTTGTTCCCTATTTCCTAGGGACATTTGGGATAGTAAAATGTGCCCTTGGCTAGATGATGCAACTTAGCAATTTCACATACAAAAATTTCACATCACGGAAGAGGGAAGGTCATATGAGGGACCAAGAGCAATAGCTAAGGGGGAATTTTTAATTCCATTTATCCCCAATTTCCCTACTATCCTTTGGAAAGATGGAAAAGTTGGGAAATTTAGGACAGTTGAGACATTTGGGACACAAACCCCGCCACCTATCCAATTAAGAAAATGACTAGTCCCCGAATCTTAAAATCAATTTTCCCAGAGCTAAAAGAGGTATTTTTAGGAAAATTTAATATAATTTTGACTTCCAAGGTCATTCCAATATCAATGGTATGTTGATAAATACTTGATTCTATATACTTCTCCAAAAAATGCTAATTTTTCATTCGGTACCACAAGCCGAGTCAATCAGAAACCGTATCTACCTTGAGAAGAAATTGTTCCTTGAAAATAATTTTGTGATTCCATCATGAAGAGGGATATTCAATATTTTTTATGGTTAATTATTTTTATATTGACTCATCATGGATCTCCTGTAATTCTCCATTGAATTTCAAGTATTTTTTCAACTGTAAGATCTTTACCCTGAAAAACACACTTTCACTATTTTTATTCCTAAACCTTCGAAATTTTCCGAAATATTCCTAAACTAGATCCATTGAATTATTAACTCCTCGACACCACTCCCAGATGGTTTTGATCTTTCACATTTGTCTTAGAGGATGCATACATGTCCCAGAAAGACCAAAAATATCCTTTCTAGGCCTAACTTGAAGAATTCATCTTTAGAAGCACCGCACCGAATGGAATGAGTCACCCTTTCTTGAAATTTAAAAGATGGGGTAAAGTATATACAACACATTATGAATAATTGCAAGGCTAGGATATGCATGGCATAGAGAGAAGGATGATCTCGATGGGTGTTTAGGATGGTTTTCAGGAAAACCATTTACACTAGAGTTAAGTTGTCATGTCAAGTTTGATTTTTCCATTAAAAAAACATATGACACCACCTTTATACCATAGTTATTGTATCTTTAATTTTTTTCCTCTCTTTTTCACATGTTATCCCTATTTTTCACTTGTTTATGCTCATTCCTAGTCTTATCATCACTTTAGATCATCTTAGACCTTTTTCATACATCTATTATTTATTTTTCTTCAATTCCCTATTGTATTTCACTCATTAACCCTAGATTTATCGCAAAGCTGACATGACCAACTATGATTGATTATGTCAATATTTTCCCCATGGTAAATTAGATTAAACATGGTTAATCGTGTCGGTATATATACGTGTCTCATTTTTTCATTTTAGTATCAATCAATAATTACTCTAATAAGTTCACATTAGTTACACATTGCATATTTTCACACATGTTCACGTCTAGTGTTAGGATTCAAGTTTGGGATCTTTCTCTTTGTATTTAGGTCATCATAATAAGCTAGAACTAGAGATATTATTCTTGATATTTTTCCTCTCCACACATAGCGATTATCTCTTGTTGATCTTTTCTCTAGGGAGGATTAATGCATTAATGGTCACATTCCAAGTAACTATCTCAAAACCTTATTTTTCCTTTATTTCATGTTTATTTTTGTGTGGATGGTTGATCATTCATTGGTATATCTAATGGTAGATGTATATTTTTGTTAGACTATTTCTTTATTTTATTATGTTGTACCCCTGGTTTTATCCATCTCTTAACATACCCTTATTCTAAATCCTAGTAGGATGTCTCTCTTTACTTCAAGTATAGGCTTTGAAAATCTATAGTTAACTTGGAATTAGGATTACTATCCTCTAGAATTGTGACACTTTCACTTCTTGAGCAAATTTAGTGTGTATATCTTATATGTAGGCATAAATTTGATCACAAATATTTTAGAACACAAATGGAGATCCATCTTATCCCATCATATATTCTAGTGAACCCAACATGAATCTTACTTGCCCTACATCAAGCCATATTGGATCTAATTTTTTATTATTCTCTACATTTTTATGCGATGGGAAACTATGTAAATTAAACTATAGTTTTGATCTTATATGTGCCTTATTTATCCCAATCTTACACCATTATCCAATTTTCAACTTATGCATGGCCATTCATATTTTCTTCATTGTTCATTGTTCAAAATTCCCCCTATAAGCCATTTATGGTAGAGTTAATGAAATATTTAGCAAATCTATATGAAAAACCTAATGCTTCAAATAAAGTTTATTTGATGAAAAAAATTAATTTAAAGATGCAAGAAGGTGGATTTGCATCAAGTCATTTGAATGATTTCTGGTCTATTATAAATCAATTAAAATCATTTAGTATTCCATTTGAGGATGAAGTGAAAGCACTTTTATTATTATGCTCTTTTCCAGATAGTTGGGATAACTTGGTAATGGTTGTTAGTAATATAGCGTATGCTACTAATGTTTTAAAGTTTGATGATGTGGTTAGTATAATCTTGAATGAAGAAATATGTAGGAAAAGTACAAGAGAATCATCATCTGGGAATGATTTGAATGTAGAAAGTAAGGGAAGGTAGAAGGAGAGATCCAAGAGAAAGAATAATGGGAAATCAAAATCTAAGAATGGTAGATCTAAATCCAGAGGTAGAGGTATAATCTGCTAGAATTGTGGAAAGAAAGGTCATGCAAAGAAGGATTATTAGTTCAAGGAAAATAAAGAGAATGTACCAAAGAAAGGTAAAGAGGCAAATGTTGTTGTAAAAGAGGTAATGTAAGATTCCCTAATTCTCTCCTTGGATAATAAAATTGAGTCATGGGTTTTAGATTCAAGAGCTTCTTTCCATGCAACCCCTAATAAGGGTTATTTCAAAAATTATGTCCAGGGTAATTTTGGGCATGTTTATTTAGGAGATGATGAACCATGTAATATTACTGGTAGAGGTGAATCTCTTCTTAATTTGCAGAATGAAAATACATGGATATTGAAAGATGTGAGGCATGTTCCAAGCCTTAAAATAAATCTAATTTCTGTAGGACAATTGTGTGAAATTGGTTGCATGGTTACACTCATAGTCAAATCTTAGAAAGTTACCAAGGGATCTCTTATTGTAGCAAGAGGAAAGAAGGTAGGATAATTGTATTTATCTACCTGTATTACTGATTCCTTTTCTATTATATCTACTTTAGATTCAAATACAAGCATGTGGCACAATCGGCTAGGCCATATGAGTGAAAAGGGAATGCAAATCTTAAAGGAAAAGGGTAAGTTATCAGATTTGAAATGTGTAGATCTTGATTTATGTGAGCATTTTATTTTTGGAAAGTAGAAGAGAGTGAGATTTCTCAAAGTTTGGGAAAAAAAGAAGAAGCATAAATTGGATCTTGTACACTCATATGTGTGGGGACCACCTAGGTAGCTTCTCATGGAGGATCCCAATACTACATTACTTTTATGATGATACCACAAGAAATGTATGGGTTTATTGTATTGATCATAAATCGATGTTTTTGAAACTTTTAAAAGATGGAAATCCCTTGTTGAAAATGAATCAAATTCAAAGTTAAAGTGCCTTAGATCTGACAATGGTGGTGAGTACTACAACAAGGCTTTTAATGATTATTGTTCAGTAAATGGAATATGCAGAGAAAGGATGGTTCCTAGAACACCACAAGAGAATGGTTTTGTAGAGAGAATGAACAAGAAAATCATGGAACGTGCTAGAAGCATGAGGATACATGATAGATTTCCTTATAGTTTTAGGAAGAAGCGAGAGAAACAAAGTGGTTTATTTGATTAACCACGGACCTTCAAGTGCACTGAATGGTGGAATACCATAAGAAGCTTGGACTGGAAAAGAGGTAGATATTTCTTTTCTTAGAGTATTTGGATCAGAAGCATTTTTGCATATTGATAAGGAAAATAGAAATAGATTGGATACTAAATCCAAAATATGTACTTTCATTGGTTATGGCTCTGGTGATTTTAGATTCTGGTTTTTGGATTTAGAAGGTTCCAAGATAATTAGGGGTTATGGAATTGATTGGAATGAAAAGAGAATGTACAAGGATCAAATTTTGGTACCCAAAGGTGAACCGGTGGAGAAGTTTGTGGATGAAAATGAACTCTCGGATTCAAAATTAACACCTACAAAGTTTACACAGTAACCGGTATTGGTTTACCCTTACCACCATCAGTCCCATGTATCTTGGTGTTGGTTATAGAAGAGATAAACCGATGTCGCTTATCTCAACCAACGTCGGTAGAAGGTAATCGTGATGGTCACTACTAAAAGTAGATACAAATCTACAGGATGAGCAGATTGAGCCTCTAGTACCCCAAATCTCAGTGAGAAGGTCACAAAGGGTAAGTAGACCTCCAGAAATATTTTCACCTTCCTTGTCTTATTTATTATTGACTGATAGTGGTGAACTAGAAATATTTGAAGAAGCAATGTAGGATAAATCCCACAAGCAGTGGGAGCATGGCATGAATGAGGAGATGGAATCCTTAGAGTAGAACTAGACATGGAATTTGGTTAAGTTTCCAGCAGGTAAAAGAGAATTGCAGAACAAGTGGGTTTACATGATCAAGGAAGAAGAGGGTGGATAGAAGAGATACAAGGCAAGGCTTGTAGTAAAGGGATTTACATAGAAATAAGGTATTGAATTTGGTGAAATATTTTCTCTTGTTGTTAAGATGACTTCTATTTGTACTATATTGAGTTTAGTTGTAGTAGAGGATTTTCATTTAGAACAACTTGATGTCAAGATGACATTTCTTCATGGTGATTTAGAGGAAGAGATTTATATGAATCAACCACTTGGGTATGAAGTCAAGGGTATGGATAAACTTGTGTGCAGATTGAAAAATATCCTATATGGGCTCAAGAAAGCTCCAAGGAAATGGTATATGAGGTTTGATAGTTTCATGCATGATCATGGTTATTTGAGATGTGAATCTGACCATTGTGTTTATTTCAAGATGCTTGGAAATGGGAGCTATATTATTTTGTTAATGTATGTGTATGATATGTTCATCTGCAGGATCTAGTATGCAGGATATTGGTGAGCTTAAATAAAAGATAGCTCACAATTTTCAATGAATTATTTGGGAGATTCAAATATAATCCTTGGCATTAAAATTCACAGAGATAGGAAAAATGGGAAGTTGTATTTGTCTCAAGATTATATCAATAAGATGCTTTGAAAAGGTTTAATTTGCAAAATTTAAAACCTATAAGTACACATATGGCTGGACACTTCAAATTGAGAAAAGATCAGTGTCCTACATCACACGAGGAGGTTGAGTACATGGCACGAGTTCTATATGCTTCAACAGTTGGGAGCTTGATGTATGTTATGGTTTGTACCAGACTAGACATTACACATGCAAAGTGGGAGTTGTGAGAAGATTTATGGATAATCTAGGTAAAGAGCATTAGAAAGTAGTCTAATGGATTCTCAGGTATTTGAGAGGGACATCCAACATGTAGTTATGCTATGGAGGGTCAGATACTTCTTTACGTGGCTATGTGGATTCAGACATGGTTGGTGATTTGGATGGCAGGAGGAGCACCACTGGATATGTTTTCACAGTAGGTGGCACAATAGTTAGCTAGATTTCTAGATTGTAGAAGGTTGTGGCCATGTCTACTACAGAGGTTGAGTATGTTGCAGCTACAGAAGCTAGTAAGGAGATGATATGGATGAGCAAGTTCATGGAAGAGTTGGGAAAAGAGCAAGAGGATTACAAATTGTATAGTGATATTCAAAGTGTAATTCATCTATAAAAGAACTCGTGGTTTCATTCAACAAAAACACATTCAGTTGAGATATCACTTCATATAGTAGGTATTGGAGGATGGGCAGCTAAAGTTGGAGAAAATTCATACAAAGGAGAATCCTGCGGATATGCTAACAAAGTCGTTGGCAAAGGAGAAGTTGGAGCTACACTCCACTTCTGTTGGTCTTCGATTTTGAGACTTGAAGAGTGAGAAACAGGCCAAAGGAAAGGATTAGATGATGGATTTGTATGGTACATTGCAATAATTTATCTCCAAGTGGAAGATTGTTGAGTTTTGGAGCTTAATCACTTCACTGGCATTTTTTAGTAAACTTTTTGGAATATACAGGAATTAACGCGTCGTGTTGACAAACTGTCGTTGGTCATCCATAGAATGGTATCAGTCAAGAAAGGAGGAAACAAAATTGGTTAGGGTTAACGGCATCAATTTCCTATGTGTGACTACTATAATTAAGTTACGGGAATTAGATCTATATTTAGTTATAAATTGAATTTAATGGTTGTAATTGAGTATCTAAAGTCCCCTAAGATTTTAGATACATATATAAGCATAAAGTTAGGGTTTAGAAAGGTGAATTCAATTAATGATAGAGAGAAGTTTCCTTTTGAGGGAAAAAGAGAAATTTATAGAGAAGAAAGTACAGGATATCCAAAAAGGTGTCAAAGATTGAAAATATTCATTGTATTTCCTTTGTGATAATAAATTGGTTGTTTCTTAGTGGACATAGCCCATGACTGGGTGAACCATGTTAAATCTTGTGTATTGTTTCTTCTTGTTTATTTATGTATTGATTGTTTTATGCTTAGATTTATTAATATATTTGTACAACCTAGGTGTGTGTTAATCCCAATATAAATCCTATATCTTTCACTCCATTGTCCCCTTTTCATCTTTGTAAAATTTATCGTATTATAATTTCGGGGAAATTATATCTTTCATAGGAATATCTAGTCTTTCATCATGTATCCTCTTAGAAATTTTCTTACTAGTCTCGATCCACTTTAAGTTCTCTTGGGCTATTATTTTAATCTTTTTATGTTGGCACATTTTTTTGTTTCTATGACCAAAGTGACCTTCCAACTCTATTGTGTGTCACTTGTTAATCTCCCTCTCTCAACGCATTTATATATTCATATGTATGATCATTATATAAACCATCCAATATAATTCAACATTCATTATTTACTAAAATTGGTATCGTAGTAGGTCATGGGTCCAGATCACGAGTTCAAAATCTCTAACATACTAAAACAATAGTTGAAAACTCTAATGTGCCACACTTCATCAAATTGTCACTCGATACCAATGTTTGTTAATCAAAGAGTAGAGAAATTGAATTTGTATTTAATGATCAAATGATCTAACATGAGAATATATATAGTAGAGAACAAAGTCAAGGAAATGAAGAGATAGGTGAGGACCTGGATGGTCATGGGATACGCGAAGGAGAAGATACATAGACAACGTAATATTATACCAACGTTTTATTTGTTAAATAGTTTCACTACACAACCAATACTTCCAGAGACCATTGTTTCTTCCTTCAAATTTTACCCATTTAGTCACCATAAACCAACACATCATTCCCATCCCAATTACATTTGCATGCATAAAAAAAACATTGTTGATGTTTTCTAAGGTCATCATTTCATCGATCTGGGTTGACAGAAATGGTAAACCCATGTTTATAGGTCTGATTCCATCTTATTATTCTGTATTCCTTCCGGCATGATCAAACCTTGTGTACTAGTATAGATGATACATCAATTCCTAACCTTACAAATGGTTGTAATATCATCAAAATTAGAAACATTGATTGTAGGTATATCATCAAAAACCTAAAAAAATGAATATTTCATGCCCAACAAGGAGGAAAATTAATCAAAGTTTCTCAAGATATAACTTATATGGAAGAGATAATTCAAAACCTCACTTAAAACCCATTAACGATAACATGTCACTTACAAATGGATTATCCCCAATCAATCTCCAAAAAAACCTTTACAAAGTAGTAATACCGGTGATTTTTCCTCTAGTGGACCTAATCCACCATATGATCCTAGTATCATGATTATCAAGTAGTTGGATAAAATGGCCAATATGAAATATTCCACCACTTCTAGCATGTTTTAAATGTAAAATTGGATTTTAAATGGCTTCTCAATCAACCCAAGTCCACATAGGTCTTAATTGATATTTGACACCTCCTTTGAATTTGGATCCTAGTGGTAATCCCATCCCTCCACCTCTTACTCATAATAAGAATTTCCAAATACTACATAAAGAACCCCTAGCTCCTTATATATCTTATATGGATATAGGGGATATCTAATAACGTTTCTTATGATGGGTTAGTTAGTCCAACCATCTATCTCAAAACCTTTGGAAACATCTACAGGAATGTATTGAAACCAATATATACTACAACTAAGATTCCAGCCAAATATTTTGTATGATACACTCTTGAATGGTATAATAAACTCCCTTCACTTTCTATTTTTGATATATAAACTTTAGTTCAAAATTTAGTGAAGGATTTTTAATAACATGATCTCCGAAAAATACATTTCAAAAATTCATTAATTTGAAACTATCCCCTAATGAATCAGCCCATGATTTCATCAAACGATAGAAGATTTTATCTAATCAATCCAACCATCATCTTTATAATCAAAATATTTGTCAAATATTATATAAATCTCTTACTCCTAATCTCCAATATAGGGTTTTTCCTTCTCTCTCATTGCGTTGGAATAATATCTTGAGTAGGGAAATTGATAGGACTACTTTATGAAATAATTTTAATAACAATTTAATACTTGATCACACTTAAATAAACATCTAATCTCATCAACCCTCAATCCATTTCTAAAGTAAATTATATCACGCATTATTTTTCAACAATGATAATCAAAATTTTATTTTTCATAACCCACATAACCAACCCTTGTCACATGTTGAGATATTACAAGTTCCTACCACCCCTCTTATTATTTCTCTTAAAAAATACCATTAGCCTCCTTCAATCCTCACCTCTTTTTTTGGTGGTATGCCACCGTTATCCATTCCCAAAAGGAGTTTAGGGATCTTCAGATGTTTTCCTTAACTTATTTCTTAGACCTTAATCTTACACTAATTCCATTATACATGAATTTTAGGAGAAATAAAAATCCACTTTACAAGCCCATAAGAACTTCCAATCTAGGAATAACCATAAAAATAACCTACAAAGAAGTATGTAGGTACTATTGAAGGGTCATATAACCATAATAACATCAAGTCACATTGTCAATGTAACTAAGGTTAATTATTGATGTAATCCCACACATAAGCATCCCTTCCATAAACTCAATAATACTTCACCAAATTACCAAGTACTTACTAATACTTCTTGTGAGAAATCCAATGATGAGCCCACTCCTTGGTTGAGCCTCATCTCAACAAAATGTTTCCTCAACACTTTAAGATCCAAATTATATCACCATATATTTCCTATAGGATTCAATATGATTAATGAAAAATTATTATTCTTCGGTGATGATCCTCCCATTCTTATTAGTGTCTTCATTCATGATGCCCAAGTAAGGAGATTCCTAATGGATGAAGGAATAGTAATTATTGTTGCTTCCTTTCTCTCTCATTAAAAACCTTGGATTTTCCCTTAATGACCTTAATCTTGCGTAATGAACTTGTCATGGATTTGATAAAATATGTCATAATATTCTAGTTGTATTTGGCTCCCTATTGGTTTTATCTCCAAGACCACCCACACTAAGCTCATGGATCTTTATAGGCCCCTTTCTTAAAATATTTTACTAGGTATACCTTTGACTTACCACATTATCATAGTAGCATCTCCTAGGTACTAATTCCTTAAATGCATTCATAACAACCAATGATATAAGCATGATATTGATCCTAATGTGTGGGACATACCTACACCCTTCCCCAATAAACCCTTGTACATTAAAATTATTCTTAAAATGCATAATTTTCCATATCCTTCTTTTTATGACTACACACCTAAGGTTATCATCACTCTTTCTAACTATGATGATGGTGAGCCTAACAAACTACAAAAATAGTTTTAAAAATAGCTACTACAATCTATCACTAAATAACTTCCTCTCATTATTTACCTTGAGACATGTTTTCTTCCATATTAGAATTTGAGGAGCCTCTTTTTTATGAGACATGCCCCTGCTATAACCTTAATAAGGATCTCTTTGAATGTCATGAATTCATTATTTTTCCTAAATATTCCAGCATCATCCACCTATTTCTACCAAGATATTTCAAGATCGGTGAGTTGGGAATCTCTACTAAAGAGTATTATTTTGACACTATTACCACTAATAATAGTAAAAATCCAACATGAACCATTTTCCCTCTTTTGATGAATATTACATTATGTAACGAGCTGATTCTAATCATCTCAATGTACTTCATTATCAAATAATCCTAGCTAGAATGACTATGTTTAACCATATGATCGACATTATTGACTATTCTTTACGAGATTCTCACGATGCCACTTCTTTCATCAAACCATGTTTTGGGAACCTCAAGTTCCCACCCTTGCTTCATATACAAAATTCAATTCTAAGAAATATTCAAAGAATAAATTTTATTTGTATTAGCTTAACTACTTTATGAACTCGTTATTTTACACATTTTCATCTCATTTAGGTCTCCATAACCAATGTCTTTTTATGGATACTTTGGTAATATATTTATCTATAATTACAAGCTCGCTAATGCTACAAAATTATATCTTAGTTAGTACTCTTGTATCTCACCGCAACATACTTAATGCATCTATTGACTAGTTTTTTTCACTCTTTAATTTGGTTATCCACCCCAAGCTATCATCCTCATTTCTTAAATCTTGTGTGTTTCATTGAAATATTCACTCCTTACAATGACCTCATATCTAGGTGATTTATGTCTTATTTTACTAATTATCTTTCAATATTTAATTTTAGTATTATCTCTTTATGGTTACAAATATCCATTACACCTACCATAGGAAATCTAAATACAATTGAAAGGTAAGTATGAGGTAGGAATATTTTATTTGGTGGATATCATTATTTATTTTATGTAATTATAATAAAATATTTGCAGCAAACAAAACAACAAGAGTGGTAGGGTTTCTGTGGTGATGGTCGGGGTATTTGATCCTTATCAATTTGGCCATGGATTAGGAAAAGATGGGTGTAGATACATCAAGCTTGGGAGAGAAGAGGATTATATCCGGGATGACCGTGTGAAGTCAACACCAGAGAAAACTATATATGGTCTTCCTCCTCCTCTTCATTCATGGGAAGGGGATTTTCATTTTCTATTAGTATCAAATGTTGTGGTGGATCAGTGCAAGAAAGGATGATTTTTTCTCTACTTGGTAAGTTTGTTGATCTCACCCCAATATTGAGAATATTAGGATTTAGTTTGTTATAAAATTGCATCCAAAGGGACATCTTGATATTTACAGCCCTAACTAATGGGAATTTGTTTTTAATTTTTTTATCAAAGAGGATTTGTTATTAACTCTATTATAAGGACCTTGGTTTGTTGGGTGTACTTTTTTAAACCTTTGGAAGTGGTTACCTATATTCCCTGTGGCTTCACCAATATGGCCAAGGTTTACTACTCTACCCATTGAATTATGGGAACCTGAGGTGTTTGATGGGGTCTTCATGGTTGGGGATGTATGTTAGTTGTTGACCCTACTACTGTGAACAAGATAATAATAACTTGTGTCAGGGTTTATTGTTAATGTGTAATCTTCCTCCCCTCTCCCATTTTCCATTACTCTAGTTTCAAAACATGGGAGTGGCTTCAAAATATTGAATATGAACCATCCCCTATTTTTGTGGGGAATTTCATAGATCTATCCATGGCACCCATGTTTGCAAGGCCAAAAGTGGCGAACATTTTAAGATAAAACCTCAACAACATTGGGTTCTAGTGAACCAAATTATAAAGGATATCTGCAAAGGAGACAAGGGAGAGATGATTGTCTCTTCTCCTATAGACAAGAGGTCTTTAAGTGGGATTTTTGGAATATGCCTCATAGTGAGGATCTCAATGTTGGGGCTTCTAGGGGGAGGATTTTATAGCATACTACTAGGAGAATATGATTCAACCTTGGTGGAGTGGTTGGATCCTTAATTAGATCCTAGGATCATGTGCTCCTCTTTAGAGGTTGGGTATTTGGTTACAAATCCACATTTTTTTGAGCTCCTGTGTTTCCAAGTAGTTTTAGCTATGGGATATTTGGCATGTATCATGCCCGAGTCGGATGGCTATGTGGATTTCAATAGCTCTAAGGGCTCATAATATCATCAAGGGAGTGAAAAGGTAGAGCTTGTGGATGTTAGGAAGGTTGTTTCCACCCCTCTCCATGGGAACATTGAAATATATATTGAAGTGGTGGTAGTAGAAGGGATGATGGATCCTTGTAAGAAAGAGGATGAAGGGAAGCTATCTAAAGCTAAAATAGATAAATCCTTTGATCTTCAAAGTCTTACGCTTTGAAATTTTGGGAGGGACCTTTATACAAGGATATGCAAAATTATCCTTTGGAGAAAATTATGATAGAAGGAAAAAAGAGGAAGATGGTTGGTTCAAAGTGCAATCTAGGAAAACAAATTCTAGAGTGATATAGCCAAGTGATAGGGTGATGAGAGAAAACACTTATTGTTCATTTTTGTTTTTCAATTTTGGTCCTTTTTTGTCTCTTAGTTTATCTGGTTGTTGGTTTATAGTTTTATATATTTAAGTGGAGTATACAATGTTTGAGGGAACCTTTCCAAATCCATTAATTTATCAATAAAATAATATTAATTTCATTTCTACCATTTAATTTTGAATTTATGTGTTACATCATTATTTTCTAAAGACTCGTATCATGTTTCACTATTTTGACATGTGATAATATTCAATTAGGGAATTTATATACAACTTCATAGGGTGCCTTAAGGAGCCTATTAAGATTTGGGTGTGATTAGACATTATCACATCAGATAGACCACATCATTTGAGATTTATTGATATGTGTTGTATTTTATACCATATTTCTTTGTTTCCTTTCTTTTCACATGTTATCCCGAGCAATCCTAAAATTCCTAGAGTTATCATCACTTTTCATTTGGACCTATGTCATGCCTCCATTATTTATTTGGATTCTATTCCCATTTTTCACATGTTTCCCTAAAAGTTGACATGATTGAACATGGTTGATTGTGTCGAGGATTTGTTTCTCCAATAGCCTATGATATAACCGTGGTAAATCACGTTAGTATATATGCATGTCTCCTTTTTAATTTTAGTATCAATAGATCATTACTCTAAGTACTACACTTTACTTGTACATTGGAAAATTTTCCACGTATTTATATCTAGTTTTTAGGCTCAAGGTTTTTGAGCTTTCCCTTTTACATTTGGGCCATCATAGTGAGATATGACCATATGTCTTCTTATTGAACTTTCCTTCTCTCGCACTTAGTGATTATTGTTTGGTATTGTATTATCTGGGAAGGATTAATACATCTTTGATCACACTACAAGTAAGTATCTCTAACCCTTATTTTTCCTTTTGTTTCATGTTTATTATTGTATGGATAATTGATCATTAATTTCTATAGCTAAGGGTAGATATGACTCTTTCCCCTCAAGTAATGATCAAGAAAAGGAAAATGAGTACAATCCACTTTCATTATTTGTTCTATAACAAAAAAATAATCAATAGAAGAGTACTAATTATACCTAAATATGAAAACTTCAAAAATTCTATAATCAGTTTTTTTCTATCTTTACAACATAATCTAATTTTCCTTAGACCAAATTTCTATCACTCGGCACTAGCTCGAACAACAAGTCCACAATAACAATTGGCCCTTCTCTTGTTAATATTTTCCACACACAAATATTTTCCTTCGAACTAAATTCACTAATTTTTTCTCTTAAATATAGTATTAATAAATTTATTTAAAAATATATAACACTTATGTATGAAAATGGTCAGCAAAGAACTAACCAATTCTTCACATCCTCACACTATGTCTAATGTTTCTTATGTCACTTCCCTTTAATTGATGGCATGAAGATTTTCTAAATATGAACTCATCCATTCAAGATTAGGTTGCTCTTGAAATGGTATTTTTATATTTGGTGGGAGTGCATTGAGTGGAAGTTTCTATCTAAAATCAATCCTTCATCTCTCATAGCTAGTATTTTCTTATTCATATTTTGAAGTTACACATCCATCTATAAAGTATTAAATAACATGAAAATATTGATTGCATTTTTTCAATAATTCCTAAAAATAAAACATGTAAATAAATAAATAATGGTTAGATGTGCATAAAAATTCATATGCTATGTTTGATGTGAATTTAAATACATACGAAGTTTCACAAATTATCTTGTTCTAAGAAGTTTCTCCTCCAATTATTCATTTCCATATTCAACATCCCAAATGCATGGTATTTGTGAAAATTCATCCCCAACATATTCTACATGTAGCTAAATGTTTCCTTAATAATGTATCTTTCCAATTAAGATCCCACTTGATGCGCTAATTATTCTACTGAGATACCTTTAGGGACTTTATGTACATCTTAGGATAAAACATCCATCATTTGTTAATTACACCTTCCATTTGAAGATCATCAGCCACATACACTAATAGATGAGTTTCATAACACATGAAAGAGTTAGGTAGTTCCGCTTCTAATTCAAAAATAATATATGTAATATTTTATTTCTCCTACTCAATCCTTGTTTTTGATATTTCTTGTTAAGACAACCACCTATTTTACAAATAATGGTAGTCTAACAAGTCAATATAATAATGGTTTTCACACAAATGGATAAGTTTTAGTTGAAAATAATAATAATATTACCTTAAATTTTTGAAATTGGATATATTACATTTAGTAGGTCAAATGGAAGATTATAAAATTAACCCCTTAAATCCAAGAGAAATATATGCTGCAAAAATAAATTTAAAATGTTAAATATGAAGAGAATAATATTTTGTATAATTTAAGACAAAAATTATTGAAATAACTTTGAAATGTTATGCCAATTGTTTACTTTTAGGCTTGTGATGCTCGCATCAATGGTAATTGCATGTTTCAAGGAGGACCCATATCTATTCGGTGTGTGAATATCTTGCATTATTTGATTCAACAAATTGAATTTTTCTTTACATAATATCGATGTAGAATCTTCTTCCATTTTAAACACTTTGTTATCCCATTGACAATCATATTGACTTTAGAACTTGGAGTTCATTTCTCTTTGCTAGAGAAGTGATTCCATAAACAAACCACTATGATCCACAAGATTCCTAACTAATAAATTCTCCCAATATGAGAGAATCTAGAATAGAGATATTTATTCATTCCCGTAGGCATTTCAAATCTATGGCTAACTTCATGCAACCATATTTTATTTCACCACCAATATGGGGGAATATCCATTTATAATATTATGCATGCTTGGTGAAGGGTTTATAGCAATCCATATGTAAAATAAGCTTTGAGGTTCTTTAATATTAGGTTTTACATTAAAAAAATATTTTGAACACAATACTCATGCTACATCAGTAAGAATCTTCGATGGCCTTTCAGATACAAATTTTTGTGATAGTTTAATGACCTTCCATATAGTTGATCATCGCACCATGGAAAATCATATTTTATTTTTTTGAGATATCTACATATAAAATCAATCAAAAAACTTAGTGTATAATGTAAATACACACACACACACACACACACACACTTCCAAATTTTAACATATGACAAATACTTGAACAAACAACCATCCTAGGAAAGTCATGAATAGTCTAGCATAAGATGCATAAAAAGTGAACTTCCTCTAACCAATGGGTTTTGAAAGGTCATACATTAGAATTCCATCCCATAATGTTTGCAACTCATCAATTAAGGGTTCAAGGTAGACATCCATATTTTTTACTTGGTGCTTACCAAGTACCAATAATGACAACATTAAATGGTTCTTATGAATCATCAACCATGGAGAAATATTATATTTTATCATTTTAGTACTAGCCACACAGAGTAGTTAGTTGGCCTATGGGAAAAGGAGTTAACACCATCCATTACCAAACCAGACCATACACTATGTGACCTCTCTAATATTTTTAGGCCAAAATGACTCGATGTGCTTCATTGCATTTGAAATAAAAGGTACGCATAAAACTCCATCAATACTACTATTCTTATGATGTCATGACATTAAATCTGCAAGTGACTTACAATATAGCAAATATGCCATATCCTAGGAATTACTCAAAAATGTCTCAATACCTTATTTGGAAAGGTGAGCCTTCTCACTCCTTGTTCAAATTTTGGTGACCCGCATTTGGGACAACTAACCTCATTCTCATATTCCTTCATATATATAATCAAATCGTTTGTGCATGAATCATATTTTATAAATTTTACCCCTAAATTTGATGATATTTTTTCCTCTTTATGGGTAAGTGCATGGAAATGGGGGGCCAAAAGGGGGTCTTAAGTGGACACTTTTTTCTAAAAATAAAAACTTCAACTTGTACGAGTTATTTGAGATGGTTACACTCAAAATTTGAAGATGTTATAAGAACGTGAATTGTAGCATTTCGAGTCTAGTTTCTAAACTACTATTTTTAAAATGGTTAAGTGTAAGTGGATTAAATATCTAAAATGTATATAGGTGCTCCTATTTTGTAAAAAAACATAGTAGACAGTTAGTCATGCCCCGCTATTTTATGAGCACTATTTAGTAATTTTTAGAACCCTTTGGTAGAAAGATAGATAGGAACATCTAGTTTGGGATATAATGTTTTTTAGATTTTTTAGTAAATATTTATGTTTTTATGATTTTTCAAGTACAAATATTTTTAAAATAAAAAAATAAAAATAGTCGATCGTGTCCCCCCTAACTACCTCAAAAATTATCAAAAATTAGAATATTTTTTTTATAATGTATGTAATTAGGCCTAGTTTGGGACTGTATAATTTTATTTCAATTTGGAGAAGTGAAACAAAAAGATACATGAAAAAAGATAAGATTTTACAATCCCTAAAAATAGAGGTACGAAAGACATAGTTTGAAATAAATATAATTGGAAACCTTATAATAGTCAGAAAAATATAAAAATAATATATTTAGAAAGAGGATAGTTTTTTTGACGTTGTAGGAAATTTTTAAGAAAGATAGAAAACATTTTTGCAGGATTTAACATGGTGGAAGGTAATATTTTTCATATTTTGTCAAAAACATGCAGGTTTTTATGTTATTACAGTTTCAAGGCGTAGGTTTGGGAAACCAAATCAGCTCCAAGCTTGTAAAATCTTGGTTTGGGTGCATCATTGAAGGGAACAGAGTGCGCAATAATGTGAGCATGTTATAACGCGCTCGAATTCCTTAAAGTATAGACATTATATGTGTTTGTGTAAGTATTTTATCTACAAAAATAAATATAAAAATTAGGGTCACTTTGTACCTTATGGAACTAGTCTCATAGCTCCATGAGTCATAGTTTAGGAGATAGTTTTTTATAATCTAATATGGTCAATACATAGGTAATTTTTCAGGATTTCATCATTCACCTAAAGCTTTTAACTTTTAAATTCTAACATTGATATCTATTTTGGAAATGAATATAGTCATTGTTTAGGTTTTAGGGCCTTTTAGATTGTTTACTAACATTTTTAGGAGTGTTATATGTGTCATAATTCCATTTTATAAACCTCAAAACTCTCATATAATACATAACAAATAAAAAAATGTGTTGGACATAATTTCATTAGTGTTTTCATTGATTTCAAGTTGGATTAATGGAGAATGGTGTCCAAGTGGAATAGGATTCATCATGAGGTATCAATCATCAAGATGCATGAAGATTGATTGGTAGTTCCCTCTTTTGGTGTCATGAAGTGTTGCATTGGTGAAGTGTTGTTTTAGAACCAAAAGGGTCATCTTCACTATTTTTTAATTATTCATGACATATTCAATCCTTATATAAAAATGGATATCTCCAACACGTATAGGGTTCATGTAGCTTTCAATTCCTATTTATTTTCCTCCTAACTCTTTACTGAGCTCCTGGAATCTTCCAAAGAAGTCAGTTTTCACCATTAGAGTGTTTATTCCATGTACCTAGACAACCCGTTGTTGAGAAGATAGACCTTGAATGATTAAACCTTTCATAAATCTTACTAAATTACCTTCAACACTTCTAGTATTCCCCAACATCACTTCGTGATGCTTAAGATTTTTCCGAACTCTCCGGAGGGTGTTTTATTAGCTCCATAATGACAAGAATAACTAGCATAGAAATTGAAAATTTTGAAGCATGACAACTAAGCCCTTAATTAAAAATAAGGCTTCTCGGTCCACTATGCAATATTTCTCTAGTTATGCAGAAACATCTTGTTAATAATCAATTTTGGCTTTCTTAGGTGACTATGGGTGTCCCGAGTCCACTTGAGATGGTCATAAATTGTACTAATCCATTTGGACTCCATAGGAAATTATAGATAGTTTCCATCCAAATGTATAATTTGAATATTTGAACTAGCTCTATGTATGTTATAGGCTTAGGTTTTAAGTTCCACATTTCTCTAATACCTGAGATATCAGATTTGGAGGTTAGATACTATTTTGGAAAGTATTTTCCTTTGTAAATATCTTGTTTTGGATTGTCCAAGGAATTGAAAATAGATAGAAAGACTTACTCAAACCAGAAAATACCTTGTTTTAGAAGTTTAGTAGTATGTAGCATGAACATAATGATTCAATGGAACCCTTGATTCTATTTTAGGGCATTGATCACAAGGACTTTGTCTGTGCAAAAAGTCAAGAAAATTTAATAAGCCATCTAAAGCAGGTTTCTTAAATTAAATTTGTATTCACAATCCTAATTATGTGTGCCCAGAATTAAGGGCCTAGAGTAGAATATTCATTGTAAAATTTAATACTTATGACTGGTAGAGTCCTTGATAAGTGTGTAGGAAAGGTAAAGAAGACAAAGAGTTTCAAAATTTCTAGTACATGTTGGAATAAGAATAAAACCAAAGGAATGTGTAAATACAGTATAGAAATGTAAATGCCTAGTTTGAGGGCTATGAAGGATGTAGTTTTAGAAGAAAAAAACTCTTTATTTCATGTGTTTGAAGTTGGTGGTGTCTTTGAAAAGTTGGAGGAATGATTAAGGGCATTAAGGAATCATAAAATAAAGGGCATAATGATAGAGTATTTAGTGGTTAGTACATAAAGGAAGCAATATACAATCATGCTTATTTATTTTGATTTTCAAGACTAACCTTGAAAAATAATTTTATTAGGAAAGAAACTCATAAGTAAGTTATATCTATCATTGAGTGAGTGGTGTTATAATGTTTTGAATCCTTAAGTAATAGGGAAAATCCTTATAAAAATTTAATCGAGAAGACCTAAATTGACCTGTCCTACACAGTGCTATGAAGAAGTCTAGATAGAGTAAGGATTTGTATTAAAATACTTAAGTGAAATAGGAAGAGTTTAGTGATTTTCATTAGTGATTAGGAGAGGGGTAAGCATAATGAGATGAGTTAAAATACGATTGAGTAAAATTAAAGGTGAAGGTGAAAAACAAAGTTGAGAATATTTTTTAGAGCTTGAGAAAATAGGGACTCTTAAAAATCCAAAAGTTAAAAATATAGCAAGATGATGGACAAAGGAGTAATGGATAATTGAGGTGTGCTTGAGTAAGGTGTATGGGTGTGTTGAAAGGTGGATGTAAGGTTAAAATGTGGATGCGGAGAAGACGTTGATACCATTATGGAGAACACTCTTTTAATAAATTTTATCCATGTGTAATTAAAACTTGAAGGTTAGTCACATGTTCTCGACCTCCACAATGTATTGAGCTCATTACCAAGAACTAATTAAATGTTTAGAAACACTCTTGGGATGTATGCATTGCTTGAGAGTATGAGATGATTGTTAGCATCACCTTTGGTGGCCTTGGATAAAAATGGATACTCCCACAATGTAAAGTATTATTCAAGATTTTTGGTGCCTAATTATTTTCCTCCTAACTCCTTATGGATCTCCGAAATCAGTCAAAGAAGTCAAGGTTCACAATTTCCTCGAAAACCCGTTGTTTAATAGACTATCCCCGTATGATCAAAAATTTCATAAATATTCCTAAACTAATTCTAACACCTTAAAGGATTTAAAATTCCACATTTGGATACTTAATAACTTTTCATAACCCTCCCAGAGGATGTACACAAGCTCCAAAATGGCCAAAATTGGCCTTTCTAGGCTTGCCAGAGAATTAGTCTTTTACTACACTTCAATGAATGGAATAATGGACCTGTTAAACCTTTTTAAAAACTTATACATGTTCACCCAATGTATTAGGAATACCTTCAAGGACAATTTGATCATGACACAAGAGGCAAGTTGGCCTAGAGAGGGATTCAAGAAGATTTGGAAGCAAGATTTCACATTGTGGCTTGGTTTTCATGGTTTAAGTTTTGAATTTTTGGGTTAGTCAATTCACATGACAACATATCCATATGAAGATCATCCTCTTACCCTTCTAGGATTAAAAATCCTCCTTGAATGGAATTAGATTTAGGATGTTCATACACTTCTTTCTCATATCCTTGTCATGAGATTAGGTGGCTTGATCTTTCACACATGATGGTCTTGGATGCCTCAGTAGCTTGACTAGCTCATTTTGATTTGTTTCTCAAATATATTTGGACACAATGGTAGAGTTAGGATATTATGATCATTAATTCACTCCTTGAGCCTCACTTTTCACATTTAAACATGATGATTTCTTTTACTCTCATAATTCACCTCCGCCCAAGATGTCACATGAGTGGAAGCATTCTTATGATATTTAGGCACCACATTTCTCAATTTCTCCTCATGGAGATAGGTTTCCTCCTCTTGGTAGAAGGATTGATCCCTGAATGAAACTTAGAGGAATGTATGAGAATTAATTCCATGTTCTTGACATCCACATTGTACTAAAACACTAAGAATTCCACCTCCCTAACTTACAAGATGTGAGTTCATTCTAGAAGTTGGTTAGGTTTGCATGCACAAAAAAATAATCACATAACACCGGAAATAATACAAGACTCCAATTTTATTCATCGGGATATCAAATACATAGAGGAAGATTACATATATAGAGTTTGATCTCCTTGATTCTAGGAGTCAACACTCATCCCACATATCTCTCCTAATCCCCACAATATCTCACTCAAACTCTCAATCCCATTATTTTCTCACAACAAACATTATCTAGTTACAACTATTTACATGAGTTAACAACTCATAAATAGTTGTATTACATTACACTATATTATTTATTTCCACACTCATAATAATGTTCACAATATCTAATATTATTCCTAACATTCACTCCCCTATTGTTAACATTATTATTTCCACACATACACTCCCCTAATGTGAACAATGTAGAAAAGAATAGTTACACTTTCTCTGCAGCTTGCACACCCCTGTTTGCTCATGATCTTGGTACACATATGGACCTCAGTCCAAGGTAAGAACCCCTGTTCATGAACCTCTGTTCATCAATACGAACCCCTGTTTGACAATAACGGACCTCTGTCCTAGGTACGAGCCCCTGCTCATGAACCTCTGTTCATCCTCTTCAAGAAAAACATGATGCTGCTTTTTCTTGTGCTTTTATCTTTCTACTATAACATATTTACATCAGGAGGTTATAAAAGGAAATACAATTCTGAACAGGAATGTGACATCTGTTCTTATTACAAACAATGAAACACACAACTGAAATACTTGGCCACCAAATCAATACCGCGGCCTCATCGATGGTGCCTGACGAGAGGTCGCCGATTGCCCTCCTGCCTCCGTTGCCTCCAACCTCCATCAAAATGCTACTTAGTTTAGCCGGATGTGATCATGAAGCTCAATTATAGATAAGACGTCGGTTTGCACCGAAAATGAGTCTGACTAAAAATGAGGCAATTTTTTTTTTTTTTTTACAAATTTGGGAATGACTCTAGTTGACGACACAAAACGACTAAATTATAACAAGACAAGACGATAATAAAATACTTGACAACAAAGACGACTCTTATTATAAAGACACAAATGGAATAATTATAACCTAAAATAATGATTTAGAAAAGACTTTATAGGAAAATCAAAATAATAACTTTTATATTGACAAAATGTACACTATTTAGATTTAATATCTAAATATAACAATAGACATAATAACAAAATTATAAAGGAGACCCACTATAAATGGAATACCCACATTATATGATAAAACCACGAATTGATTTTTTTTGAATCCTAAATAAGACAAATAAACACTAATAACACATTGAATCCTATTTATGTGCATACAGGATGAAATGACAAAAAGAAGGGATACGACTTGAGTTACAGAGATGCACACATAGGGGACTGCTCTTGGATATTTTGCCACATATTTAATTCAAATCTCAATGATTTTACACCACGAACTGTGTTTTTATTTGCAGACTGACACCAAAATGCTTCCAACCGTGAGTATATCAGAAAAAATCAAATAGGAACTCGTAGTATTTGGAGGAATGGGCTTATGGAAAAATAAATAAATAAATATGTAATATGATAAATAAAGACCACATCCTCTTTCGCTGAAAATGTCCAGTCAACAGTGATCCGATTTTGGCAATATGAATTGAGGCTAGAATTTCTTTTTCAAATCGATGTCATCCCAATATGGAAAGCGCCTGAGTTGATGACGTTTTTAATGTAGAATGGATTTCCTTTCCTCTAACAACCTGAACTATACAAGAAATGACAGATCCACAAACTGAAAGTAATTTATAAGATTAGAAAGTTTATTGCTGAATAGAGAGGTCAAACCAATGCATGGACAATTTTGAATAACCCACATGCAATGAGAAAACATGAAGAACAGCAAGGTCCATGAGCCAATAAGACGAAGAGAAACTCGGTCACCTTTGTAAAAGAGAGGTAGATACTATTTTCATAATTTCTCCTTAACCGTAATCTGGGTTCTTCTCAAATTCATGAACAGCTTATTTCTTGCATCACAATTAAAAACCCAAAAATATCTCAAGAACACAGATTAGGAATTTTGAGATACGACCTCTTTATTACAGCCTATCAAATAACTTTCTACTCCATCACAGGTGCAAGACCAACCTGACTGCTCTGATACCAAATCTAGAAGTTGGTTCAGTTTGCATGCACAAAAAACTAATCACATAACACCGGAAATAATACAAGACTCCAATTTTATTCATCCGGGATATCAAATACATAGAGGAAGATTACATATATAGAGTTTGATCTCCTTGATTCTAGGAGTCAACACTCATCCCACATATCTCTCCTAATCCCCACAATATCTCACTCAAACTCTCAATCCCATTATTTTCTCACAACAAACATTATCTAGTTACAACTATTTACATGAGTTAACAACTCATAAATAGTTGTATTACATTACACTATATTATTTATTTCCACACTCATAATAATGTTCACAATATCTAATATTATTCCTAACATTCATTACCATACATTGATTAAGTGTTTAGAAACACTCTCATAAAATATGCATTATTTTTTAGCCTGAGATGATTTCCACTATCACTCATGGTGATTTTCTGTTATCATTCTCTTGATGACCATTCCCTTTATTATTTGAATCTCGATGAAGCTCTTGATGTTTCAGATCTTTCACAGACCTCATGATTTTTTTGATTGCACCCATTTTCCTCATGATGTTTCATATCCTTCAAAGACCTCATGATGACCATTCCCTTGATTATTTAAATCGATAAAAACTTACATATGTGTTTTGATTTATTATGTGTTATAAGGAATTTCATGAGTCCATATATTCGAGAAATTGTTGCTACCTTTGGAGTTGTGAGGTTTATAAAATATAGTTTTGACACATTTAACACTCCTACAAATGTCAAGTAAACAATCCAAAAGGCCCCAAAACCTAAAAAATGACTATATTCTTTCCCAAAATAGACATCGATTGTAGATATTAAACCCTATAAAGTTTAGGATGGATGTTGAAAACCTGAAAAATACCTATGTACGACCATATTAGAATATGGAAAACTATCTTATAAACCGTGGTGATGGAGCTTTGAGACTAGTTTCATGAGGTGCGGAGTGACCCTAATTTCTTATATTTACTAAAATAAATGTAAAGTATAAGTTTTTCATTTATTAATATTTATACTTTATTATTAAAGTATAAATATTAATAAATGAAAAAATTATACTTAAACAATTTATTTTAGTAAATATATCCCTCCCAAAAGCACATATACCACATTACAAACAGGAATATGAGCATGTTATAATGCACTCGTGTTATAGCCCTAGTGTGTTATAACGTGCTCACATTTTAGGCTTAGTAATTAACAATCCTAATAATTCATAATATGATCATGTTTTACCAAAACATGCTCATGTTTTGCTTCAAATGGAAAATTTGTCTACTTTTTTGCCCCAATTCTATGCACTTACCCTTATATCGGGAGGGAAGTGTGTTCTTTTGAGGAAAAAAACTACTTTTGAGTAGACTATAATAAAAATAATGTGAAATATATATCAAATATAAAATATAGTTATTAAATTATTATTTTACATAAATAAATAATTAAAATTGATGTTTAAAAACCAAACAATACTTTCAATTCCATCAGTGCCAATATAGCACTTAACATTGATGTTCTCGAATCTCTCAAATAGAAACATAGGAGTTTGAGAAAATTTCAAAATCCTCCTCTCTTGTTCATGATCCTACTCTTCATTTTCATCATCCTATTGTTATTCATCATCCTAATGATCATGATAGGCATTATAATGATAAAATTATTAGTGAGCCGTTTTTTCAATCCCAATTCCTTCTTCTATTATAACATCTTCATTAGAAGTCCCAAGAAAAGGTGTTTATTTTTCCCAACATGACATCATTTCCTTTAAGTAAAGTCTTCTAAGATTAGTTTTATGATCCCTTGAGGATTTTTTAGGATGAATTTCCTCATTTGTATGACATGATGCAAAGATTTTTTTTGGGTTTTTCTTTGATCAAAGTCATTCAATATTCAAATTCCCCATTTGAATTTTTCAGGTCTCGGATGTTTACGTAATAGTTCAATATGGCGCAATATCCATATAGACTACATCAATATTATGATGGTTTCATTTGAAATAAACATATTAAAAATAAAATTTACCTCAAATAAATAAAATTTTGGCTCTGTAATCACTCACCAATATGCCCCTCTTCTTATTCTTCTTCTATTTTGAACCCTACCTCTAAATAGCACGAGATAGTGATATTAACATAAAATTAAAATAACTATAATTAAAAAATAACTTAAATTAAAATAAAATAATTTATATTAACATTAATTAAAATAAATAAAAATTAAAAAAATCACTTATATCAACAAAAAATAAATTTTTCTATGCAAAAATGCTATTACTTACCCACTCATATATAACATATATACTCGTTGAGGAAGAATTGTGTTATGGGGAAGTAGATATAAATATAGATGAAGAAATTATATCTATTAAAGTAGACATCTATATAGGGGATGATGTATACCTACTGGATGATGACATAGTATCGAAAAATAGTAAACCACTTGTTTAAACAATTGTAAGTTTAAACAAAAATGCAAATCTGCTATTCAACAAGAGCAAAATTGAGTTTTCTACAAACCCTTATTTCTAATTATGTAGTTAAAAAGATATTTTACATTTTTATTTCGTATTTTTATAATAACAAAGTAAGTGATGTGTCATAATTTAATATTAAATGAAAATGTGCAAATAAGATAAAATTGTAAGGATAGTTTCAAGAGAGAACACCAAACCCTATATTCATGATTTATAAGTATTTTTTTGTTACAATAGGATATGCATGCAAGTCTAAGTGCCTAAAACATCATATTGTCTACATATTTTTCCAAAATAACACCAATTTTGTACATCATGAACAAAAAGAACTCATTTTGTATAAAATAATATGATAACCTTAAAAACTTATGCACACTTTAAAAAAGGAGCTTGGAAGCACAAAATTGTAATCTTTGTAAGAAATATATTCTATATGAAATAATGTCAAAAAAATAAATTCCTCTCCTTCTTTTCAAACAATTATCCCTCAACTTTCCAATTTGAATTTTAGTAGTATATTTTCTCTATATAACTGCAAAGTGTGATACAGAGCTACATGGATTACCATAAACCATAATTTCTTATTATGTTTTTACAGATGTCATAATTTCATATTGGGGGAATTATGAAATAAGGAAATAAGACATGATACATAATTTAATATTAAATTGAAATAGGAAACGTGAGGCGGCTTTTTGTTTTGTATATGATGCAATTTTTGTGCCATAATTTTTTCCATGTTTGCATCACAAATCGAGTATCAAACACACAAAATATGACATGAAATCAACATGATTCATGACATTATTTACATTATATATAGTAGTGGATAGAAATTTTTTTGATTATAAAAGATTAGTTTGTAAATCATGAACAAGATGTTCAAGGAATGTGTAGTAGAACAAGAGTGGTAGGTCCCATGTGTATGCACAAAGAGATGTAGAAATAGTATAATCCATAGGAATAAACATTATAATAGTGTGAAGAGGAATATGGTATGCCCCTAGAATATAGACACAAAAGATGTGTAAATAGTATATATTGCCATATGATAAGAAACAACATTATATTTAGGAATACCATATACACAAATTTTAAACGGATCAAAGAAATTTTGACATCCCTATATATATATAGAGAAGTGCATCAATATGTTGAGGATTTTTCTTTAGAAATTTTAGAAATTCTCACTCATCCTCTTTAGTGGAGTGATGGGTATAAAAATTATATTCATCATGAGAAACTTCCCCATGAGAAGGCTCAATAAAAACATACAAAATAATATTAGCCAAAAATGATATAGGCATCTAGAAAGAGTAAACTGTAATGACCCAAAAATCACACACATGAACAACATAGTAAAAGACAGGATAA
Organism: Taxus wallichiana var. yunnanensis; assembly: GCA_018340775.1. NCBI lineage: Eukaryota > Viridiplantae > Streptophyta > Pinopsida > Cupressales > Taxaceae > Taxus > Taxus wallichiana. The sequence continues at coordinate 426,815,916 of CM031239.1, forward strand.
TTTTTTTGACTTGCTTGACACATAACACGACACAACATGTCATCACAAAGTTACAACCAACTCTAGGAACCACTTGTTACGAGGATGACCACAAGGTCAGCATTTTAAACGTTCACACCCAAAAGGATAATACACTTTTTTTTTTTTGACAAGACAACACAAAAGTCCAACCACAGAACACTCTAACAAATAGGGCCAACCACAATGAGATATTCTTGAGGATTATTTATCTTAAAAATACATCTTGCAATTATTAGCTTACGTTTTCAAGGAGGCTCAAGATATGATTCATACAATTCATCGTACCAAGCTAAGTTTAATCTTTTTACACTGAGTAATCATCTTTAAAACTTCTCTATTATGCCATTTACTTGCTTAATTTGTTTATTTAGAGAAAGGGGTAATTTAATTCCACAAATCCATCTATTTACACTTACGCTACTAGAACTTGTTCATGCCCATATGAAAACATGGGTTTGCGTTCAACACACTTAAGAGAAGAAAGACAAAGAACCTTGGAAAAAGGTTAGAGGGAGAAGGTTGAGTTGAAATCATCTTTAAGACCTCATTAGTTATTACCAAGATTTAATTGAAACTTGAGAACTTAACCATAATTATTAAAGATTTTACTTAGGCTTTACTAAATGAGTTTTATAAAAATAAAACAATTTACCTTCCAATGGCTGAGAGATAGATTGCGTGGTTTCTAAATTGTTTTCTCCTGCTTATTAAATCTTATTATCTTCCAGAACTAACCATAGATTTCCTTTAAGTTCGTTTAAGAATTTCACCATGAAAGGGATAGTGTTCATTAGTGTAGCTAGGGATATCAAGTTATATAATGTTACTTAACAAAGGATAGTTTCATCTTTGATCACTTATGGAATTACATGCTCTCAAGTTGGTCACCTCTACACTAATTTATTTGCAATATAAATTTTAGTTTAACTTCTATAAGTATTAAACAACCCATTTTATTTTACTTATAACACACAATTACTAAGTCTTAGAAAGATTTAACTCAACATTTAATCGTAGGGGTAAAGTTTAACAATATTCATTTACGAAAACAAAAAAAGTTACATCAACTCTTAGAATACCGATAATCCATTAAGGTCACTCAACAAGCGGTAAACAAATTTTCTTATATTTTCCAAGATAGACAGACAATTCAAGGTTCCAAAGTTAAGACGACATAATCCACGATACAATAAACTAAGACATTGATCCTCTTCTAAATTTTCCACTAGATGTTATCAATAGTTGAACAATATAAAAAGGATTCATGCAAAAGAACTTCTCAACTGAGGTTGATGTAAAAATCTACAAGTCTATCCCTCATCTACTCACAAAATCCATCTGCAACAAATTTTTCCACAAGAGTCAGTTCAAGAACTGAGCAAGATAAGGCTACACAAAACCACCATAACTATTATCTAACAATACCACAAAAGGAAGCACTTTATTACAAGAATTGGGTCAAACCTATAAACACTATCAACACATCAAGTTATAATAAAGTCTCCATCATGCCAATCAAAGAAGGAGAAGACCTTGTACTTCAGTTAGGAGTAAAAGCAACGAAAGTATAGCAATCGTATGAGAATGGCCCTTGGCCCTATAAGGAGAAATAAACAATCTAGCAAAAACATAATTCCCATCAAGTAAGTAATTAAATAATAATTACAAGATTGAGATTTGATGTATAGACCAACGATCTAGAAATTTTTCAAAGGTACCAAACGCATAGGCTAAAATAATATACTTCTAAAAGCAAAAGAGTTGATCGGCCCAGGAAAGGGGAAACACGGGTTTCAAAAATAACTCAAAAAGCCATGTATAATAGAGTTTTCAACCGGAAATCAAAACAAAACCTTCCGCTATGATTCCATAAGACTATCAAATGAAAGATGAGTTTTTTCCGAAGATTAATCACATTTAAGGAAATTTCCATCACAAAATATTAAGGTAATTACGTGCATAAAAAAACCGACCAATATTAATTAGTAGCGTTAACATTACAAAGGAGAAATAATGCAAGTTAGGAAAAATAGAAGAGCACCATCAACAATAATTCAAAGAGGGGGAATTAGACCAAACTATTCTAGTGTCAACGAGGTACTGGATTTGCACAATGAAACCTCGAGCTTAGTTGATCCGAAAAGCTAGTTATGGTTCAAGTTGAAAGGGATGGTCAAGGTACTTCTTGAGGATGGCCTTAAAAGCCTAGAAACATGATGAAAGGTAATATAAGAGTCTAAACACGCGAGATGGAAAACACATTACACACAAACCTTTTCATTCTAAAATTTTAATACCGAAACTCTAAGTGGCTAGCCCAAGCATTGATCACACTAATCCTACAACCTTTCTTTCTCGATGCCAAAAGGTTATCAAAGGGACTTGAGAAGGAGCTAACAAAAAAAATGTCAAAAGACAAACTTGGGTGCTAGGGAGGGCTTCATAGTTATCGTAAACTTACTTCCATGATATCGAAAATACTAGTTTGATCAACATAATAACTTGCAACTCAATCGCAGAGAAGAATTAATACATAAACAAACAGACAAAGGTCTATCACTCGAGCAAGAGAAACATAACACCCTAGAGGAGAGGGCACACACATCCTTTCGACCAACATACTGACAACGATAAAAGCTAAAACAAGAAGAAACAAGCAGAAAGGGGAGATCTCCCATCATGACATCCAACTGACAAATCAATGCAAGGAAAAGGTGGTTCGATTTCACAATAATTTTAAATAAAATAACAGTAGAAAAGTGTAGAAATATCTTTCCTTTTTCTCCAGATTCAATAGGTTTCATGGACACCGCCCGGACCAGCAACAACAATCCTCAGGTCGAATCTCCCCTTTTATAGGCTGGGCACTCAAGCTCCATTCTCGTCTATGCTTAGCCTGGGCAGAGAGCTCCATTTTATAAGAAACGTCGAACGGAAAGAACGGTGGTCTCAGGTGCTGTCAAGACTACGGTATGCACAATATGGTTTTAATGACAAAATGTCCAGCACATACTTGAAAGAAAGGGACAAGGCCAGACTGCACAACCCTCTAAACAACCTTCCAGCCTGCGTTAAAGATGGGGCACCAGAGAAGGGAGAGTAGAAGAAAAGGCATGTGGAACAAGGATAATAGAAATTTGAAGAAGAATACGCCTCAAAAAAACGTATGCAAGGAGAGAGAGAATCCACGCAGCATGCAAAACGTGACAGAATGCCACAAATCGATGGGGGAAAAAGGTAGGAAAACGTAGCAAGGAAATTTGCTTCATGAATACTACGATGAAATGAACAGATCCACCTCTATGAGATCCTCTTCCATGAGTTACATCGAATGCCAAAACAAGTAAGGTCTCAATAGAGAATCTTTGTAAATAAATTTCATCAGGTCTCCTAGTAACACTCTCACTGTCACATAGTCGATTTTGATAAAAATATCTTGAAGGAGAAACCCGAATAGAGGATGCATTGACATCGAACAAATATCAAAATGAATTTCTGGAAGTGCTCAAAGGCTTCTACTATACTGCAACATGCTGCCGCCACATTTCTTCCATACTCGACTGCAACGGTATCGTCCATCCGATGAGGAGGAGCCATGACATGCCATGGGGTGTCTATATTCACAAAGCGTGGGGAAAACGAAGCGATAGAGGGAGAAGAAGAGCCTACGACTGGAACAGTGAACGTCCTTCCCGCGTTTCGATCCCACACGCTCCTGAAGGGAGAGTTATACATGGTCAAATCCTCTCTTTAACCCAATAAACCCACAGAAGAATAGACTGTAAGCTTGTGCACTGATTCAAGGGTGTCGGGACTCTTGCAAAAAGATATTATTATACATAAAGAATTAATGGAGACCACTAAGCACAGAACCACCATTCCAGATATGTCCCTTCCACAAGCACACTCGCTTTGAACGTAGTGGATCGGGGATCTCTTCAGGATTCTCACTGATACAATTTACAGTTTGAATTTCTGTCTCTGTTCCAGTAGACGACCTTCTCTTGTTACCAACAGATAACTTCAACCTGTGCAACACATTTTCTATTGTTATTTTTGACCCGACTTCCTGTACATATGATTGAAAAACTCATCAATGAGTAGAGGCCAGGAAGCTTCTTCTATATCATAGCCTTCAAGATTTTCAGGTACAGATCGACTGAAATCCAGCAGTCCTCTCCATGTATCCTCAGAGATACTATGTCGTTGATTTTTCGTACAAAGTCACACCACTGATCTAGCAACCGAAACCTTCCTGTAAACACCAATCTCCATGCCTCTATACTTGTGCTAACAACAATACTCCTCTGTCCGTTTTCACAGCACATAAAGAACACAAAGTAATAGAAGCATCGAAACCTACAGGATTCCCTCATCAAATGCTGATTTTTATCAAGCAGGGCCTTCAAAGAGTGGAGAACATAACAGAGACGCTATCTTTCTGCTGCGTGGCAATTCAGTTGCGGGTCGGCTCGCGTGGATCCTCGACAAGAACACACCACGCAAAGCACTCAAGAAGGTGGAGGTAACACGCCTACTTCACTAGCTTGAAGCTCCATCTAAAACCACGTGCGCAGGGAGGAGCCAGGAAGAAAAAACGCCATGACAGAAGGATTTTGCTGGCCTCTCTACCCACGCAACCAGAAGAAAACGCCCCTCACACACCTACATCACTAGCTATCATGTCAAACCAGACTGCGCCCATACGCATTGAATGAAAGGATCAAAAAGAGATCCAGGTGAAGAAAAACAGGCCTCCACCGACTCCCATCTCTCTCACGCAAGGTAAAAAAAAACGTGATGGTCATTACAGTCTGCAGGTTGGGTGGTTGGGAGGAGACTAATGTCATCCACGTGCAAACAAGACCTGCGAATGGACCTGGTCGGCCAAGGTGGCAGTGGAGGGTAGGTGCAAGCAAATTAATAGATTCAAAACTGCGCAGTCCTCACCTTCAAAGGCGCCACCACCCAACCTCTCTCCCCTTCCAAGCAAACCAAGGCTGGAAAAGACTACAAACATGCCCGAATGCCTTGAAAAGGTTTTAATATTCTATTAGAACTTTTAACAACAAAAGTCATTACGCATTTCACCGATCAAAAGCATGATAAGCTCACTAGATGAAAGTTAGAAATGACCCTCGGAAACAAAAGCGCACTTACGACAGAACGAGATGGCGAGACAAAGCGAAAGAAGGGAAGAAACTATTCCAAAATAACTCCGCAATAAGGTCAAAGTCACCTGACGATAAAAAGGGAGCTCAAATAAACGTTCAACGAAAAGCAATGGGGGCAAGGTGGCAGAAACGGAAGTCGATGCCCAACGGGCATTACATTCTCCTCCCCTTAAGAAAGCATCGTCCTCGATGCAACATAACACAATGGAAAAGAAATGGTATGCAAACAAGAACAGGTACAAGGAGAAAGTACACCCTATGGTTTAAAATTTTAGTTGATTAAAGCACGGCCACAGGGTAGCCTTAGGAACATTTGGTAGAAATTTTAACTTTCAATTTCTGTGAAGATTGGCAGTTCCCTCTTATTTATTTATTTATTTCCATTAGTTCCTTTCCATTAGCATTATTCTTAGTTTAATTTCTTTTAAAATTTCATCATTGAAGAGTTTTGGTTTATTCCTTATTGTGGGTGCCCAACATGAACTGCTAACACAACACCCTATCAGGTTCAAAAGACACTACAGATTCACAAGCACACAAGTATATACTTCATGATTGTATTACACCACAAAAAGGTTACTCAAATATGGAATAGAATAGGCACAGTCCACATAACATAGTACTCGACACACATCAATGACTGACATACCAAATACTCAAACAAAAGAGTACTACAATCCACCAGACATTTCCTCAATTTGCATCGATGAAAAATTCACATAACACCAAACAAATGCTACAGGTACATAGTGTCCACAAGGGAATCAATGACATAACCACAACATCACAACACATATCCATCTGACATGAGTAACACATACATCAAAATACCACTACCAAAACATCACAATAACTCAACATATATCCTGAAACATCAACCATACAGACAAATATCATAAGCCTCCCTCAAACTCTTATGCCTCCCTCAAGTCTCTTATGCCTCCCTCAAACTCTTATGCCTCCCTCAAGGAGGCCGGTTGACCCTATGGCCCAAGACACATAGAGTTCGAACACTCCTAACCCAAGTGACATAATAATGTGTGGTTCAACAACCCGCTAGTTATATGTAACTCCTTGGGGCGTACCCCCATACAACGAAGCGGGTCCATAGGTCCAACCATTCCATGGTGCATCCTATGACCCTATTCCACACATCATGACAATAGAACCAGCACAACAATCCAATCAAAGTGCCAAGTGGCAAAGTACAAGCCTTGGGCAAGGCGGTAAAAATTCCAAATTTAAAAGAAGACCCAAAATCAAGCAAAATAAATGGCCAAATAGCCATAGTTAGTATCAAAATCCCCATGTTAGTGCCACAAACCAAGGAAATGCCCAAAATTGTAAAGCATGGCAATCAAGAAAAGCTGCTGGTCCTTACAAAATAAAGTAAAAAGCTCAATTTACGAATAAAATCAACTTATAATAATGTCACATTACGATAACTGTGTGGCCTTATTTGGCCACCAAGGGGTACTCAATGAGTTGCTAGCACTCGGAACATCGAGCCTTAGCTCATAAAATACATATCAATAATACAACTGTCATCACCTCTATCTAAATCATCCCGCCACCACTTCGACAAGGCTAAACATAGTCATAGTTGCACTTAGGTTGCATACATACAACCACATAGGGAGAGAGGAAAGAATCACAGGTTGTTATCTACTAAACTGAATTTTGGCTCGAGTTATTGACCCATGGTACACCATTCCTCACTCTCAACATACACTTCTACCGATTTCCCTCAGGGTCGGTTAGCGTAAGGTTCACAACATAACATGTAACTACATTACTAACACAATGGTGGTACATATACAAGGTAGATCACAATCATACATTCACTGAGTGTAACACATCACTTTACCACATTCTGCACCCAAAGTGCAATCACCATACGATAGGGTTCATACACTCACCGTATGACCCCAAATCACAACATGAAGCATTACATATTTGCACAAATCATACATACGATGAACATAGTACATCTCAACATAACATCCATTGCTACATACAAGGTGGTACACACATTTCTTCAAAACATGGTAAAAACATCATGATACAACTCATTTCTTTTAACATCAATCTAGTCATACAACACATTGATACACCTACATATCACAATATGTCACAATGCTCCAACACTATGTCATCCACATTATAATTATTTTCACACATCACAAACAATAATTCACACGTGAACTCTTCATAGAATCCACAAGAAGGAGAGAGAATACTCCCATCCCCAACATATCAACATGATCACAAACACGCACAAAGTGACATACACATCATGTGCGTTCACAATATCACAATTACGACATGGATCACATCACGCTTAAAGCACATTACTCTTCCAATATAAATCATCATCATGCAATACCATCATCTCCATGAAACAATATCATGTAACACCATCACCATCATGTAACATCACCATACAACACCAATCCGGCCCATAGGTTCGAGAGCATGAACCTACGCTCTGATACCAAGTGTAACGACCCAAAAATCACACACACGAACAACACAGTAAAAGACAGGATAATTTTTTTTTGACTTGCTTCGACACATAACACGACACAACATGTCGTCACAAAGTTACAACCAACTCTAGGAACCACTTGTTACGGGGATGACCACAAGGTCAGCACGGAAACGTTCACACCCAAAAGGATAATACACTTTTCTTTTTTACAAGACAACAGAAGTTCAACCACAGAACACTCTAACAAATAGGGCCAACCACAATGAGATATTCTTGAGGGTTATTTATCTTAAAAAGACATCTTGCAATTATTAGCTTATGTTTTCAAGGAGGCTCAAGATATGATTCATACAATTCATCGTACCAAGCTAAGTTTATTATTTTTACACTGAGTAATCATCTTTAAAACTTCTCTATTATGACATTTATTTGCTTAATTCGTTTATTTAGAGAAAGGGGTAATTTAATTCCACAAGGCCATCTATTTACACTTACGCTACTAGAACTTGTTCATGCCCATATGACAACATGGGTTTGCGTTCAACACACTTAAGAGAAGAAAGACAAAGCACCTTGGAAAAAGGTTAGAGGGAGAAGGTTGAGTTGAAATCATCTTCAAGACCTCATTTGTTATTACCAAGATTTAATTGAAACTTGAAAACTTAACCAGAATTATTAAAGATTTTACTTAGGCTTTACTAAATGAGTTTTATAAAAATAAAACAATTTACCTTCCAATGGCTGAGAGATAGATTGCGTGGTTTCTAAATTGTTTTCTCCTGCTTATTAAATCTTATTATCTTCTAGAACTAACCATAGATTTCCTTTAAGTTCGTTTAAGAATTTCACCATGAAAGGGATAGTGTTCATTAGTGTAGCTAGGGATATCAAGTTATATAATGTTACTTAACAAAGGATAGTTTCATCTTTGATCACTTATGGAATTACATGCTCTCAAGTTGGTCACCTCTACGCTAATTTATTTGCAATATAAATTTTAGTTTAACTTCTATAAGTATTAAACAACCCATTTTATTTTACTTATAACACACAATTACTAAGTCTTAGAAAGATTTAACTCAACATTTAATCGTAGGGGTAAAGTTTAACAATATTCATTTACGAAAACGAAAAAGTTACATCAACTCTTAGAATACCGATAATCCATTAAGGTCACTCAACAAGCGGTAAACAAATTTTCTTATATTTTCCAAGATAGACAGACAATTCAAGGTTCCAAAGTTAAGATGACATAATCCACGATACAATAAACTAAGACATTGATCCTCTTCTAAAATTTTCCACTAGATGTTATCAATAGTTGAACAATATAAAAAGGATTCATGCAAAAGAACTTCTCAACTGAGGTTGATGTAAAAATCTACAAGTCTATCCCTCATCTACTCGCAAAATCCATCTGCAACAAATTTTTCCACAAGAGTCAGTTCGCAAGAACTGAGCAAGATAAGGCTACACAAAACCACCATAACTATTATCTAACAATACCACAAAAGGAAGCACTTTATTACAAGAATTGGGTCAAACCTCTAAACACTATCAACACATCAAGTTATAATAAAGTCTCCATCATGCCAATCAAAGAAGGAGAAGACCTTGTACTTCAATTAGGAGTAAAAGCAACAAAAGTATAGCAATCGTATGAGAATGGCCCTTGGCCCTATAAGGAGAAATAAACAATCTAGCAAAAACATAATTCCCATCAAGTAAGTAATTAAATAATAATTACAAGATTGAGATTTGATATATAGACCAACCATCTAGAAATTTGTCAAAGGTACCAAACGCATAGGCTAAAATAATATACTTCTAAAAGCACAAGAGTTGATCGGCCCAGGAAAGGGGAAACACGGGTTTCAAAAATAACTCAAAAAGCCATGTATAATAGAGTTTTCAACCGGAAATCAAAACAAAACCTTCCGCTATGAATCCATAAGACTATCAAATGAAAGATGAGTTTTTTTCCTAAGATTAATCACATTTAAGGAAATTTCCATCACAAAATATTAAGGTAATTACGTGCATAAAAAAACCGACCAATATTAATTAGTAGCATTAACATTACAAAGGAGCAAATAATGCAAGTTAGGAAAAATAGAAGAGCGCCATCAACAATAATTCTGAGAGGGGGAATTAGACCAAACTATTCTAGTGTCAACGAGGTACTGGATTCGCACAATGAAACCTCGAGCTTAGTTGATTCGAAAAGCTAGTTATGATTCAAGTTGATAGGGATGGTCAAGGTACTTCTTGAGAATGGCCTTGCAAGCCTAGAAACGCGATGAAAGGTAAGATAAGAGTCTAAACACGTGATCAGGAAAACACATCGCACACAAACGTTTTCATTCTAAAAGTTTACTACCGAAACTCAAGCTGGCTAGCCCCAAGCATTGATCACACAATCTTACAACCTTTCTTTCTCGATGCCAAAAGGTTATCAAAGGGACTTGCGTAGGAGCTAACAAAATAACGTCAAAGACAAACTTGGGTGCTAGGGAGGGCTTCATAATTATCGTAAACTTACTTCCATGATAACGAAAATACTAGTTTGATCAACATAATAACTTGCAACTCAATCGCAGAGAAGAATTAATACATAAACAAACAGACGAAGGTCTATCACTCGAGCAAGAGAAACATAACACCCAGAGGAGAGGGCACACGCATCCTTTCGACCAACATACTGACAACGATAAAAGCTAAAACAAGAAGAAACAAGCAGAAAGGGAAGATCTCCCATCATGACATCCAACTGATAAATCAATGCAAGGAAAAGGTGGTTCGATTTCGCAATAATTTTAAATAAAATAACAGTAGAAAAGTGTAGAAATATCTTGCCTTTTTCTCCAGATTCAACAGGTTTCATGGACACCGCCCGGACCAGCAACAACAATCCTCATGTCGAATCTCCTTTTATAAGTTGGGCACTCAAGCTCCATTCTCATCTACGCTTAGCCTGGGCAGAGAGCTCCATTTTATAAGAAACGTCGAACGGAAAGAACGGTGGTCTCAGTGTCAAGACTACGGTATGCACAATATGGTTTTAATGACAAAATGTCCAGCACATACTTGAAAGAAAGGGACAAGGCCTTAAGAATATCTGCATAAATCTCTCTAAACCACCTTAAACTGCGTTAAAGATGGGGCACCAGAGAAGGACAGAGTAGAAGAAAAAGGCACGCGGAACAAGGATAATAGAAATTTGAAGAAGAATACGCCTCCAAAAAATGTATGCAAGGAGAGAGAGAATCCACGCAGCGTGCAAAACGTGACAGAATGCCACAAATCGATGGGGAAAAAGGTAGGAAAACGCAACAAGGAAATTTGCTTCATGAATACTCTGATATGAAACAGATCCGCCTCTATGAGATCCTCTTCCATGAGTTACATCGTAAAACAAGTAAGGTCTCAATAGAGAATCTTTGCAAATGAATTTCATCAGGTCTCCTGGTAACACTCTCACTGTCACATAGTCGATTTTGATAAAAATATCTTGAAGGAGAAACCCGAATCTGAGGATGCATTGATACAGAACAGATAACAACATAGTTGGACAACCTGCTTGTTGGAAGCACTCACAAAGGCTTCTACTATACTGCAACATGCCTGCCGCCACATTTCTTCCATACTCGACTGCAACGGTGTCATCCATCCGATGAGGAGGAGCCGTGACATGCCATGGGGTGTCTACATTCACAAAGCGCGGGGAAAACGAAGCGACAGAGGGAGAAGAAGAGCCTGCGACTGGAACAGTGAACGTCCTTCCCGCGTTTCGATCCCACGCGCTCCTGAAGGGAGAGTTAAACAGGTCGAATCCTCTCTTTAACCCAATAAACCCACAGAAGAATAGACTGTAAGCTTGTGCGCTGATTCAAGGGTGTGGGACTCTTGCAAAAAGATATTATTATACATAAAGAATTAATGGAGACCACTAAGCACAGAACCACCATTCCAGATATGTCCCTTCCACAAGCACACTCGCTTTGAATGTAGTGGATCGGGGATCTCTTCAGGCTTCTCACTGATACAATTTACAGTTTGAATTTTTGTCTCTGTTCCAGTAGACGACCTTCTCTTGTTACCAACAGATAACTTCAACCCAGGCAACACATTGCTATTGTTATTTTGACCCGACTTCCTGTACATATGATTGACAAACTCGTCAATGAGTAGAGGCCAGGCACCTGCTTCTATATCATAGCCTTCAAGATTTTCAGGTACAGATCGACTGAAATCCAGCAGTCCTCTCCATGTATCCTCAGAGATACTATGTCGTTGATTTTTCTGTACAAAGTCACACCACTGATCTAGCAACCGAAACCTTCCTGTAAACACCAATCTCCATGCCTCTATACTTGTGCTAATAGTAATACTCCTCTGTCTATTTTCACAGCACATAAAGAACACAAAGTAATAGAAGCATCGAAACCTACTGGGATTCCCTCATAAAATACTGATTTTTATTCAAGCGGGGCCTTCTAAAGAGTGGAGAACATAGCAGATCGCTATCTTTCCTGCTACCTAGCTAATTGTTGTTGCGGGTCGCTGCTGTGGATCCCTGACAAGAACACACCACGCAGCACTCAAGAAGGTGGAGGTAACACGCCTACTTCACTAGCTTGAAGCTCCATCTAAAACCACGCGCGAGGAGGAGCCAGGAAGAAAAACGCCATGACAGAAGGATTTTGCTGGCCTCTCTGCCCATGCAACCAGAAGAAAATGCCCCTCACATGCCTACATCACTAGCTATCATGTCAAACCAGACTGCGCCCATACGCATTGAATGAAAGGATCAAAAAGAGATCCAGGTGAAGAAAACAGGCCTCCACCGACTCCCATCTCTCTCACGCAAGGTAAAAAAATGTGATGGTCATTACAGTCTGCAGGTTGGGTGGTTGGGAGGAGACTAATGTCATCCACGTGCAAACAAGACCTGTGAATGGACCTGGTCGGCCAAGGTGGCAGTGGAGGGTAGGTGCAAGCAAATTAATAGATTCAAAAACTACGCAGTCCTCACCTTCAAAGGCGCCACCACCCAACCTCTCTCCCCTTCCAAGCAAACCAAGGCTGGAAAAGACTACAAACATGCCCGAATGCCTTGAAAAGGTTTTAATATTCTATTAGAACTTTTAACAACAAAAGTCATTACGCATTTCACCGATCAAAAGCATGATAAGCTCACTAGACGAAAGTTAGAAATGACCCTCGGAAACAAAAGCGCACTTACGACAGAACGAGATGGTGAGACAAAGCGAAAGAAGGGAAGAAACTATTCCAAAATAACTCCGCAATAAGGTCAAAGTCACCTGACGATAAAAAGGGAGCTCAAATAAATGTTCAACGAAAAGCAATGGGGGCAAGGTGGCAGAAACGGAAGTCGATGCCCAACGGGGCATTACATAAACCTTATAATGAAAATAGGTTACATATGTGATTAATAAGTAGGTTCACCTAGTGTTTTACCCAAAAATGAATAATAGAGTGGATGTTATTATACACTTTGTATTAGAGTTATAAATAGAAGATATATTGAAATTGATAAAAATACTATAAATGTGTAGACCATTACATATAGAGCAATTTTTGTAAAATGGATCAATCAAAACAAGTGCTAAATTGAATAAGACACAAGAAGAGAGATGCGGTTAGATGTTATAATAATTTTGAAGATGATATGGATGTTTTATAGGGATTAAAATACTAGAAGTAATATGTAGATACTTTATTTTAGTTTTGGAAGTGCAAGATGAGCGGGGTTGAAACCATTATTTATGGATGGAATAGTTTAGTAGTTTTGTACCTACTTAGTGGTTTTGTATAGAGAGATGTTAGCATTTTTGACTTTCTATGCCTATGGGATGGAATGTAATATGTATATTTTGAGACCATAGGTATTTTGAATGTGTGAAACCATGTGTGTTACCGAGATAACTTCAAACCATAACCATAAGTAGAAATTTCTACAAATCAGATAGTGATTGGGTTGAAATGCAATATGTATAATGCATACATTCATACTACTTCAAAGAGGCCTCAAAACACGTGTAGTTATCTAGATAGAGATGTGATATCTATATTTATTAATGTGTTCACTTGATAATGCTTTATTTTTTCTTGACTTGGCTTTAGAGGCTTGTAACTTGGGAAGCTAGACTCTTGAACCTAGTTAGGAGTGATTGACCGCTTCTTGGAGGATGCTCCTAATGTCTATTTATACTTTAGGGAAATATAGGATATATTTGAGTGTTTTATGGAATGATATTTTTAGCAATGCTCATTAATTTAGGTGAATAAATGAATGCATTTGACTATATCTTATACATAGTATTTTATAAGTTTAATTTCACGTTGCGGATGAACTATAGGAAAATTAGTAATTAATAAAATATATCAAATTGATAAAATGAATGTGAAATTAAACTATTTAGTGGATTGGTACCTATTTGGAGGTGTCATACAGATAGGGAGTGAGGTGCTACAAATTTTTGGGTATGAAAATTGGAAGTGACATAATTTATTGGATTGATGCAAGTAATAATGTGAGTGACTAAACAATGTAATGAGTAGAGAAAGTAATGAAATAGGTTTGAGGATAGGCCATTGAGCATGGAATGTTTTCACAAGTAATGATTTAGGTATCGAGCCAATATTGATATTATCAAGTGATAATTTACCAAATTATGTGTATACACTACTCCTAACAAAAGGGTCCTCCTAAACACTCCTAATAGACAATTTTCAAATTAAAAATTTCCTAGGTCAGCTCAAGGGAAATTGAGTAGGAAAACATGTTATCTAATCTAGAAAAAAGCACCATCACTCTATCCATTTAAAAGGAACAATATCTTACATTTTAGGACTATTCATCTGTAAGAGTTTAAAAGGTAGCTAAGAGAAGGAATATCATCCTAGAAGCATAATAAAAAGCTACTAACTATGAGGACATATTATGTCATTATTCTAAATAATTATAACATGCTAAAAATATACTAGAGGCCACCACTAAGTTATTGGAGGCCCTTCTTTCCATATAAATCTTATTGAACATTTTGTATATTTATTGGGTTGGAGAACTATATATGCGAGGCTTTATCCATCTCTACATTATTGGTACATAATGTGATGCCCATCACACTAATGGGTGAGTTGGTGATCAAGTTTGTCTAATATAATTAGAGTAACCCCATTTTTGGGTCCTTAAGAGAGTTAGGGTTTTAGAAAGAATAGGTGATATCGAGTTACAAAAAAATTAATCGTGGATATCCATGCACATATCAAGAATAATAAGATACATAACTTACAAGTGAAATATTTTAAAGGTCAAAATTATTTGAGAGAAGAAACACCCAAACATTTTTCCATGTACAGGATAATGTGTCTTGTACTCGAGTGGGTAAGTACAATAAGTTGGGGGACCAAAAAGTGGACATAAAATCCTAAATTTTATGAACCGCGATTGTGGTTTTAAAAAATAGCAGTCATGGTCTCTTTTTCGAGTTCGGGAAATTCCTGAGCCTAAGACCATGGTCACAGTTTATAAACTACGATCATAGTTTTAAAAAGCAATCACAATCCATTTATACCAAAAAAAAATAGCTACGAAACTCATTATTCCCCACCATTTTCTCCAAACTGCGTATTTGTTCCATTGTTAACACTTACACTTTGCATTACCCTTCCAAATTGCATTTTTGCTTCTGGATCACAATAATTTACAGTGCCACCAAGCGAAGAGGTAGGCTCTCATTTTTAACAATTTTCTTGCATTTTAGGTGTTTTTGTGGTTTTTATGGGTTTTTCAATCTTTTGTTTATGTATAATATTTCTTTGTTTTGTCAATTTCTCAGCAAGCTGCTAATCCTCCAATTCCTCCAAATGTTCCTTTACTTCCTCAAAAGCCTCCAAATATTCCACCACCTCCTCAAAACTCTCCTCTCCGAATCTTCCTTTGCCTCTTGTGACTCCTACGAGTCCCCACAAAGCGTCCAGGGAACCCAAGGTGATATCATTACAAAAATACGAGAAAATAAAATTTTCATTCAAAACCGTATTCACACTATCAGAAAAAATCATTTCACAAATCCAAGCCACATGAATTTAGCCAACACACTTCAAACATTGATTGGAGAACTTGAATTTATAACAAAGTAAATAGATATATGGAATACTTTTAGATTTGATTGTAAGAGTTGGTATGCGAGACAAATTATCACATGTGGTCGTGAAAAATAAAAAATTGGAAAAGATCACATTTGTGCAATATTTACAGACCCCATAACCAATTCCCCCTTGTGAATAATTACAATCGGTTCACTATCCATTGGTTTCACAACAACTGGATTAAGAATTTTTTTGGGGTGATAGTGGATGGTTTTTTATTATCCACCATGCAACAACAAAGAGGTTCCTCTTTATTTTTTGAAGAAATTGTATTGCGATTTTGTGCTTAATGAAGTCCCCAATTATTTTAACTTTTCTTGGTTTTACTATTGAGGAGGTGGCTTTGGACATACTAGACCAGGTGCACGTATTCCAGTTGTTCAACCTAGGATGCCCCCTACCCAGAAAACCCCACAACCTTCAGTTATCCCTCCTATAGTGAAGGAGGTTGTGGAGATCAACACACTGCATGCATTGAGGTCTCTCACTGACACTCTAGCCTAACATAGTAGCCATATTGCATCTAGTGATGTTGGTGGAGGCGTCATTTCTAGCACACCACACCACTATGGGTCATGTGGTGTCATATGCACTGTGGGTGAGACATCCTTTGTTGGGTCACAGGATCTCTTTTTAGAGATGAGATGGAAGATTTTTTGGAAGTGTTGTAAATTTCCTTGGTCTTTCACAAGTAAATATCACATAAATAATATATATAGAAAATTTTATTTCATTTGATATTTTAATATATATATATATATATATATGTCATACTTGTGTAAAAACTATTTTTTTAATTTTAAACAGCAAGATCCGGTCAAGGACACATCCGGTGTGGACATCCTAGCTACTGCAGCCCATGTTACAATGTGTGTAGACATAATTTTCAAGTTACTTACATTTCAAAGTTCATTTGATTGCACGTTTATTATTAAATACACATTAATGTTTGTGTATGTGTTTCACATGTACATACATATTAATATGTTTATTTTTTTAAGCAAGATCCCAGCGGGACATCATTTTTTGTGGGCATTGAGGCTACTAGCACGCCTCACATTACTTTTATGTAAGTTAGTTTCATAGATTTTACTAGTTAATGTTCAAGATTGTTTAAATATTATTAACATACATATCTATATGTGTTCTATAATATAAATTGTTGGGTTTTAAATGGTACTTTAACAAACCATAGTCAGGGGATAGAAAGTCCCTCCTCTTTAATGGGAGAGGTTCCCTTATTGAAAGCAAGAAGAAAAACTTATATACAAATGTACAACTTTCAAAGTGTGGATTCCTGATACTTTGAAACGTTTTATGCCCAAAGATCATCAATATGAAAGAATGGAAGAACTAAGGAGATGAGAGAGGAAGAACATAACAATACCTTCAAGAAATATAGATAGTAGAGTATAACCTTATACGTATTGAGCTAGGGAGATGTAGAGTAGAATCATTCACTTTCATAATAGATATAATTCCACAGACACAAAGTTCCAGAAATCATATAAACAAGAACAAAAAGTTTCTTATCATAAAATATGGATGATTCATAAATTCGAACAAGGAAAGAAGGAATAGTAGAGGAAGAAAGGGAATTTTTTTGTATTGATTACTTCAAATCTATTACATCTACAGAGTACCAGGATCCAACCCTAACAATGGCATAGAGAACCCGCTAAATAGCTTCCAAAAATGGTTACATTCGGTTACAAAAAATGATGAAATTGATTCAAGAAACCGACATCTAAACTTCTCTAATGCCTTGATAATTTCCATACTTGGCGGTAAAACCAAGATGCATCATATCACACCATTCATTCTACTTCCACAAACTTTGAATTTGAGCCATCCACGTGGGAGAGATTTTGCTTGAAGCGGGCACTGGGGAAAATTTATATTTTGTGCCTTTTAGAGAAATGGCACTTTGGAACATTTCGGCCCACCCATCCACTTTTGATATAGGCCTGACATGTGGCTTTACTTGAGTGGTGATG
This sequence comes from Taxus wallichiana var. yunnanensis, assembly GCA_018340775.1. Classification (NCBI taxonomy): domain Eukaryota; kingdom Viridiplantae; phylum Streptophyta; class Pinopsida; order Cupressales; family Taxaceae; genus Taxus; species Taxus wallichiana. The sequence continues at coordinate 426,833,777 of CM031239.1, forward strand.
GATTCGTGGCTCACTTTTGCAATTTTAACTCTTTTCAACAAAAAAACCAAAAACTTAAAGTTCTCCACCGACCCACCTCTCTGCTTTGATATTTCAATGGGCTCAAGATCCCAGCAGAGTCATGGATTATTTTATAACTTTTAACTCTCTTTTATTGGAATAAAACAAAAATTCCCAAATTGCTCTGATGACCCGACTTCACACTTTGACTTTCAATGCAGGCTTAACATTTGAATTTATCCCTTAACATGAGCGGGGCCGTGGGTCACTTTATAACTTTATGCCCTTTTGGAAACAAAGGTAAAATTCCTAAAGTGTCCCGACAACCCACCTCTCCACTTTGACTTTTCAACGTATCAAAACACAAAAAGGGCCCACCTTTCCGCCACCGCTTGAAATATGGCCACATGTCCCCTTGTGGGCATGTTCTGTATTTTTGTGTTTTGACTAAGTCCCTTTGTTTGGTGAAGGATTTATGTCGACCCGAGACACTTTGAGGGCTAGTGCTCATTTAGAGACTCTATTTGGACCTGACCTTCAGAGGTGCACCGATTGGACACATGGAGAACTAGCATGCATTTGGGACCTGCTTTTGGATTTTCCCCTTAAAAGAGCACCGAATTGACACGTGGGGATTTCCGTTGGTTCTCCTTTCCTTAGCTAATTCAACGACTGGTTCTACCCATTTTTGGCTTCTGTAGGACCCTAGACACGTGGAGAGCTGGCACTTGTTTGGGGAACTACATTTGGCTTCGACCCTTGAAAGTGATCCTATGAGACACGAGGCACCGTCTGTTGGCCTTAGAATTTTCAACAACCGATTTAACTTTTTGAGGCTCTGACCATGTGGAGAGCTGGTGCTCATTTGGGGTCTCTCTTTGGGCCATGCCTTTTGAAACTCCATCGATGAGGCATGTGGCACCTTCCATGCTTTTTGGCTTTTCCCTGAGTTGAATCGCATACGATGTCTGAAAACTTTGAGCCCTTTCCTCAATTTTCTCCTGTGTGCTCTGATCTCCTTTAACGCTGACCCTGTCCCTTCATTATTAGATTTGGAATTTGGGTTCACATGACTAAACCGGCCCTTCAAATTTTCTTCTATGTGGGGTCTTGTTTGATCAAGTTTTTGGGGAAATTGAGATAATAGGGACCAACTCATAAATTTTGAAACTTGACTTGAAAAAATTTGAGGAATTTTGAGGGTGACAACAACTGGCTCTTTCTGGGGATGACTTGGTTGGGACAGAGGAACGAGGCAAGATCAAGAACCATAGAAAAACTCATGGGAATCAGACCAGTGCCTTATTCATTGGGAAAATAGATTCAAAGGAAAAACCAATACAAAAGACAACACACACGCAATGGGAAAATGAAACAAACCAAAAAGGAAAAACCAAAAACAAAACACAAAAGAACGGCCAAAAACCAAAACACTATTCATAATATATAGTACTGCATAATCACCTAAGACTTGAACAAATTCAAATATTTTGCACTGTAAGGAAGTGGGAGAGGAGATCCATCCATATAATCCAAATAAAAAGAGTTTTCTCCCACAAAGTGTCTAATTTTGAAAGGACCAAGCCAAAGAGAATCAAACTTACCATGGCTTCCTCGAGGTTTATGTCTTTTATCCCACAGCCGAACAATGTCTCCCACTTGAAACTCTCTAGATATATATTTCTTGTCAAACAAATATTTCACCTTGATTGATGAGTGAGATTCTATTAAAAACATGTAACCTGTCTTCATCCAACTTCTAGAGATACATGATCCTCTTGTCTAAGGAACTGATAAAGCTTGAATCTTCAATAGCCTTCATTAAATGCAAGGTTGGTAATTCTACTATTGCTAAGCAACTAGACTTCAACAATATACACCACATGAAATGGAGACATCCCAATTGCTCTTTTGGGTGTAATTCTATCTACCCAGAGAGCATCATAAATTTTCTTGTGCCAATTCCTATGAGAATCATTGACAATCTTCCAGATGATGGTTACTAGATTCTTATTTGTTTATTCTCTTGTCCATTCCTTTGGGGGTAGTAGTCGAAGAATGAGCAAGGGAAATTCCATAACCATAGAAGAAATCCACCATCTCGAAGAAGAAAAATTGGAAGCATTATCGATTCTACAATCTTTTTTGGTACCATAAACCTTATCAAGATGTTCTCTTTGATGAAATTACACACCACCTCGAAGTAGTGCTTTTGACTAGAATGCCTCTACCCAATTTTTGAAGTAATCTGTAGTGATTAGCATGTGAGTATACCCAACACTTTGGAAAATGGATTAAGAGTTCCAATGAAATCTAATCCCCTTTGTTGAAAAGGCTCTTCAATCACTATTGATTTTAGTGGTAAAGTATCCAACTTAGGTCTCCCAATAAAAGTCGACATGTTTAACACTTACCTACCCATTTTTATGCATCTCTACGAACAATGTAGGCCAATATTACCCAACACGAATGATTTTATGGGTAGTGACAGAGAAGAGAAATTCCCTTCACAAGCCTGATCATGAAAAGTTGAGAACAACTTATTATGTTGCTCTTTGTCTACACACTTCAAGAATCTTCCATCTATGTCTCACTTGAACAAAATATTCTCCCATAATATACATCTTGTTATGTGAGACCTTAACTTAATAGTTCTCTTTTCCTTGACACTCAAGTGGGATGGACACTCTCCATAAGTAAGAAAATGTGCAATATCAACATACCATTCATCTGTTGAACTGAGGAATAGGACAACAGGAACACCAACTACTTCTTTGGACAATTATGCATCAGCTCCTTTAGCAATAAGCTCACATAAGCCTTTACCCCAGACTAGCTTAGTTGGCTTGATATCAAGGTCATATTCTTGTACTTTTTCTACCCAATTTCCTCTCTTAGTTCCAAAATCATGTTATGTAAGAATAGGCTTGATGGTCGTATCAGGTACAAGCACAACAAAGTGAGAATTAAGAATATAAAAATGAAACTGCTTGATAGCTTTGACCACTGTAAAAGCATGTTTCTCCATCATAGTATATTTCAATTCATGATCTTTCAGAACATAGCTCATGAATTCAATTGGAAGTTCATGATCCTCATAATTTCTCTAAGTTAGCACAATAGCCAAGGTACTCTCTGTAGCATAGCAATAGATGATAAAATCCTTGCTAAAATCAGGACATGCTAAGATGGGAGTCTTAGCAATGGCTTTCTTGATACCTTCAAATGCTTCTTTACCTTTGGAAGTCTAACCAAATTTTTTCTTTCCTTTCATCATGTGAGCAATGCTCATAGTTAGTTCTACAAAATCAGGAATGAATCTCCTCAGGAATTTTATCTTACCAAAGAAAGAGTGAACACCCTTTTTGCTTGTGGGGAGAGGAATCTATTGGATTGCTTGAAATATTTTTGGATCTATCTTGATTCCTTATTTGGAGAAAATATGCCCTAGAAACTTGCCTTCAATAACACAAAAGACAAACTTCTTAGGATTAAGAGAAACTCCATGTTCTTTGCATTTCTGGAGGACTGCTTCAAGATGTTGAAAGTGATATGCCCTTGTTTTGGAGAAAACAATCAAATCATCAAGGTACACAACAATACACTTTCCCTTTAGACTACCAAAAGCCAAGTCCATTGCCCTCTGAAAGGTGGCACCAACATTGATAAGACCAAAAGGCATCCTCTTGTAGGAAAAGGTGCCCCAAGGAGTAGTAAAAGTAGTTTTGTGTTGATCTGGGGTATTGACTTCCACTTGATTGTATCCAGAGAATCCATCAAGCATAGACAACATCTCAGAGCCTGTGATAGCTTGCAAAACTTGATCCATCATGGGGAGAGGATAGTTGTCTTTCAGAGAGGCCTGATTCAAATTCTTAAAATCCACATAGATGCGGATCTCACCATTATTTTTTCTAATAGGCACAATGTTGGAAATCCATGTTGAATGATGTATAGGGAAAATGATCTTTTCCTTTAGTAACTTCGTATCTCTTGAAAAATAGTGCCTGACAACCTTAGGATTGTATTTCCTTTGTTTCTACTTGAAAGGTTTGATCCCAGGTTTCAGAGGGATAAAGTGTTGCATCTCCTTTGGTTGAAAAGCCTTGAGATCATCATATGAATAGGCAAGAACATCAAAGCATACTTTTTTAATAGGTTTACTGCTTTCTTCTTCTCTTCTTGAGTGCAACATTTTCCAATGTTCACCATCTTGGGTTCATCAAGACTCCCAATATTAATCTTTTCACATTCAAGCAGACTGCCGAGCTCCTTGGGAAGATTTAGACTTAATGTACCTATCATGCTTATCAAATAGATCTTCCAAACTCACCAACCCTTTAGGGATCTTGTTACCTTTCAATTTGATGCAGCCATCTTGATCCATCTCTTCCTTGATATCTCCTTCATTAGAGGATACACACTCTCTAGGAAAAGTCTCACTTCCTTCAAAATATAATTGGTTGAAGTTGTCCTTAAGCTCCAAGAATGAGAGAAAGTGTTGATCATCATTGAAAACCTGCCAATTGCTTGCATTATCTAGTACATTGGGCCTATGAATCATTTCAATGGTAAATTTCTCCTAAGAGAAATTTGGGTGAGGAATCAACAGAGATCCTGAGACAACTAGAGAATCAGCTCTAGTATTCTTCTCTCTTAGCACAACTTCAATGGAGAAAGCATCAAGAAACTCAATGGAATCCCAGAAAATATTTCTATAATGCTTCAATCTCCTATTCTTCACTTGAAAAATATCTCTGACTTGTTTCACAATCAGCTCTACATCACCACGAGCACAAATATTCTTCACTCCCATTTCTTTTTCCATGTTCAATCCAAGTATGAGTGCCTCATATTCAGCTATATTGTTTGTATTTTCAAAACAAAGCTTGAATGAAAAAGGATGAATCTTCCCTTCTGGAGAGATCAACACCACACCAGCCCTAGAACTAGCTAAAGAACAACTTCCATCAAACTCTAGAGTCCAAATTCCATTAGGATCATGAATCACTCCCTTAGGAAGTTTTGCCTCATCTTGTGACATGATCATGTAGTTACCATGCCCTATATCTTCATAGAGTATCTATGCTTTTGGATCATCAGTATTTTGCACAATGTATTCAATTTGTTTCTTAGGTAGCAGCTTCTTCATTTTTCCATTGACCAGGGATCAAAGCATGCGACCAATCCATCTGAATTTCACCTCCTACCTCCTTACAAAAATTTCTACTCAATAACATCCCATATGAGGGAGGAATATCAACTACCAAAATAGTGGCTAAGACCCTTTTCTCTGGAAAATCAGCAAAAGCTACTTGTGCATCTTTAATTCTTCCAACCAAAGGCAATTTTCTACTCTCCATGGAATAGCAGGAACCAAAGGCACATGTTAGAGTCAGGCCCAAAGCATGAGCTACTTTTGTAGGAATTACATTGTCTGATGCTCCTAAGTCTATAACACAATTATTGAGTTTATGGCCAGCTATGAGAAGAGTCACATAGAATGGTTCAATTTTCTCATTAGGGGAAGTGACTATAGCCACAAGGCTTGATTGAGGTGAGGAAGAGGGAGTGGGAAAAATACCTTTAGAAGTATTGGATGAGGCTTTGGAACAAAAGCTTTTGGATGGGTTTCAGTAAAACTCGCCTCGAAATTTGGATTTTGGTCTTTTTAGGTGATCAATGATATCAAAAGATCCAGAGGTGGATGGGGAATCATTGCTAGGAACTTGAGATACTTTTGATTTATGAGTTTTAGGATTTGAAGGAAAATAATTTTTGGAAACAGAAGTAGAAGGAGGATTATAATTACTCACCTTTTGTGTGGAGGCAGTGGTAATAGGAGCTCCTCTTCTTGCAATCACTGGAATAGTTATAGGAAACTCCTTGGATTTCTTAGCAGGATGCATCACTTTTTCTTTCTATTTGTTTTCTCTCGAGTCATAACAACATATGACTCACTATTCATATCTGCTACTCTTTCATCATATTCATCTTCATCATCCATACCTTCAGTGGTGAGGAAATGAACTTGAGATCCACCAAGCTCCTCCAGTTCTTCATCAACCTCTTCTTCTGGTTCTTCATAGAGTTCATTAAACTCCTCATCATTAGGTTCTTGAACTTCACAAGTTGCATTGAATGGAACCTTGATGGGTGGGCCTTCAATAGCCAATCTAGTCTGAGAAGAAGGAAAACGTTCTGGGCTGAAAATTCTTCCTTGGAATATCTTGGTAAGGAGTATGTTGAGCCAATTGTTTCTTGATAGTAATGAGATCATTTGCAAGCTTCGTACTAACTAATCAGAATTGGCTCCAGGGGAAGAGGAAGAAGAAGATGCTTTAGACTTGGAGGATTCTCTTTTCAATTTACTAGACATGATTAAATCATCCTCAACACTAATAGCCAAATGTTGATCAACATCTAGAGTTGCAAGGTTAGCTCTCCTTAGTGCATAACTCACTTTGGGTAATTGGGCATTGAGGAAGAAGCACTTTTGGATTTGATCCATAGGACGAGTGTTCTGTGGAATTTTATGAATGAGCTTGTTGAATTTAGCCACAAACTCCCTCATGGGCTTGAATGGTTCCTTCTTGATATGAGATATTTGAGCTAATAGAGCATGCACATATTTAGTAGGTTTGAAACACTACTCAAATTGATTTTTCATGGTATTCCAATTAGTGATCGACCCAACAAGAAGATGATAAAACTAATCAACAACATTGTCCTACAATGTCTCCACAAAAATCTGTGAGAGACATCTTCATGTTCAACCCCAAGAATCCCACATGCAATAATGAAGGTTGTAATGTGTTCATCTGGATGAACCTTCCCATCACCCTAGAATTTGGGAAAATTTTCTGTTACCCCTAGCTAACTCATATAATGGTTGAGGAAGAGCAAGTGGCCCAGCTTGTTGTCCCCAAGGCAAAGGGGCTGCCATCTTTGGAAAAATTGACTGAAGGGTAACTGAAACACAGTAAGTATCAAAGTATGAAGATTAGGATTGAGTTGTTGTTGAGGAATATTATCCTTGGAATTTTTGTCTTTAACAAGAGGTGTGCCTATAGAATGAGTTCCTTTGTTCCTTCTTGCTGGAAGAGAGAAGTTTTGTTGCTCCAAAATTTGAAAATCAGAATCTTCTATTCCGAGAGCCTTTTTACCATGATTATATCTTAGAGTCGCCAAATCGAAAATATCTTGAATTTGTTATTTTAGAAAGGTATCCGTTTGAAATGAAATCCCCAACAAAGTCGCCAAAAACTGTTGGGTTTTTTAATGGTACTTTAACAAACCACAAATCGAGAGGACAACAAGTACCTTCTCTTTAATGGGAGAGGTTCCCTTATTTAAAAAGCAAAGCAAAACCTATATACAAATGTATGTCTGTAAAAGTGTGGATTCCTAATACTTTGAAACATTTTATGCCCAAATATATCATCGATACGAAAGAATGGAAGACTAAGGAGATGAGAGAAGAAGAACATAACAATACCTTCAGGAAATATAGATAGCAAAGTATAACCTTATACGTATTGAGCCAAGGAGATGCAGAGTAGAATCATTCACTTTCATAATCAGATATAATTCCATAGACACAAAGTTCCAGAAATCATATAAACAAGAACACAAAGTTTCTTATCATAAAAGATGGATGATTCACAAATTCAAACAAGGAAAGAAGGAATAATAGAGGAAGAAAGGGAAAAATTCTATATTGATTACTTCGAATCTATTACATCTACAGAGTATCAGGATCCAACCCTAAAAATGGCGTAGAGAACCCATTAAATAGCTTCCAAAAACGGTTACATTCGGTTACAAAAATGATGAAACTGATTCAAGAAACTAACGTCTGAACTTCTCTAACACCTCGGTCATTTCCATACCTGGTAAAACCAGATGCATCATATCACAATCGTTCATTCTGTTTCCACAAACTTTGAATTTGATCTGTCCACATGGGAGAGATTTGGTGAAGTGGGCTTGGGGAAAGTTTTATATTTTGTGCCTTTTAGAGAAACGACACTTCAAAACATTTCGGCCCGCCCATCTACTTTTGATATAGGCCTGACACGTGGCTTTACTTGAGTGGCGATGGAGTCACAACTCAATTTTGGAATTTTAACTCTTTTCAACAAAAAAATTAAAAAATCAAAGTTCTTCAGCAACCCACCTCTTCGCTTTGACTTTTTAACGTGGGCTCAAGACCCCAGTGGAGTTGTGGATCATTTTATAACTTTTAACTCTCTTTTATTGGAATAAAACCAAAATTCCCAAATTGCTCGATGGCCTACCTTCGTGCTTTGACTTTCGATGCGGGCTCAACATTTGACTTTATCCCTTGGCATGAATGGGGCCACGAGTCACTTTATAACTTTATGCCCTTTTGGAAACAAAGGTAAAATTCCTAAAGTGTCTCGACAACCCGCCTCTCCACTTTAAATTTTCAATTCATCAAAACACAAAAAGGGCCCGCCTTTCCGCCACCACTTGAAACATGGCCACGTGTCCCTTTGTGGGTTTGTTCTATATTTTTGTGTTTTGACTAAGTCCCTCTGTTTGGTAAAGGCTTTATGTCTGACTCGGGACACGTGGAGGGCTTCACCGCTCATTTTGAGACTCTGTTTGGACCTGACCTTCGAGAGGTGTGTCGATTGGACACATGGAGAGATGGCGCATGTTTGGGACCTACTTTTGGATTCACCCCCTAAAAGAGCGCTGAAGGGACATGTGGGGCTTTCCGTTGGTTCTCCTTTCCTTAGCCGATTCAATGGCCGAGTTCTGCCCCTTTTTACTTATGTGGGACCCTAGACATGTGGAGAGTTGGTGCTTTTTGGGGAATCACCTTTGGCTTCGACCCTTGAAAGTGTGTCGATGAGACATGTGGCACCATCCGTTGGCCTTAGAATTTTCAACAATCGATTTAAATTTTTGAGGCTCTGACCACGTGGAGGGTTGGCACTCATTTGGGGTCTCTCTTTGGGTTGTGCCTTTTGAAATTACGTTGATGAGGCATGCGGTGCCTTCTGTGGAGTCTGTTGCTTTGCCCAAGTCGACTCTCGCATGCGAAGTTTGAAAACTTTGAGCATTTTCTTCAATCTTCTCCTGTGCGCTCTGAATTCCTTTGACGCTTGACCCTACCCCTTCATTGTTGGATTTGGAATTTGGGCTCGTATGGTGAACCTCCCCTTCTGATTTGCTTCTATGTGGGGTCATGTTTGATCAATTTTTCCGGGGAAAATTTTGAGATAACAGAGACCAACTCAAAATTTTTGAAACTTGACTTGAAAAAATGAGGGGAATTTATAGGGTGACAACAAATATATATGCATGAACTTTAGTTCCCTACACCATTCTCTCTGGACGGTTTTCAATTATTGTTGATCTACATGGTGTTTGTACAACTTATGACTTCCACATGAGACTCCTCCCTTTATGTAGACTGTGGAGGTTGTTATTGATGTTTCCATAGCGTCTGTAGATCCACTCACCCATGTGCAACTTTTCAAATTAGTTAAATTTTGGATGAATGTTTTCTTAGTAAATCTACAACATTAAATTGTACCTAAAATTTTTAATTTGAACTATTTATTTGTATGCATCTTGGTACGAGTCAGAGTGCACTGCCACAACCACTAGACACTCCCCCTTGTGAGTCTACCCTTGACCTTGTAGAGCGTCAATGAAAAATTGATATGGATCATGAGATTGTGGTAATATTTCACATGCATTAAAATTTCTAAGTTTATAAATTATGAATGTATTTTTAATATATCCACTTCATAAAAAATTGGGTATTAAAAACTTGATGTTTATGAATGTGTAGGCTAAGTTGTAGGGATTTGACACGCGAGGACCCAGACGGATGAAATCCATAGTTCCATCTCCCTCCACTACATCCACAGTCGTGGACATGATTATACAAGATGGGCTAAGAGAGGGAGGATGTTTCATGATTCTTCATAGGATGTATAGATATATATATATATATATATATATATATATATATATATATATATATATATATATATATATATATCATCTGGACACATGATACATATATTTTTGTATGCATATATATGGCTTGACATATATGATATTGTGTTGGACATTTTGTGGAGATGTGTATATAGTCTTATGTGACCCGTTGTCCTATATATATGGCACACTTTTTTGATACATTATTCTTATATTTTCGGAGACATGGTACGACTCGAATGCATGTGCGTGTATTCCATGTGTACTAGATATATTATATATATGTGGATTTTGTTCTCGGACCACTATGATATAATTTTTATGATGTTCTTGTGACCCCATGTGTTAATACTTTTTATTATTGATATTTGACATATGATCATATTTGATGATGTGTGACATTTTTGTATATATACGTGTGACTTGATGAAGTATGATGATGTGCGACAACATGATTTCATTAAATGACATATATTGTGATGATGTATTGACATGTACTGTGATGATGTAATGACATGATCTGACATATTTGTTGCACTCTTTCCAAACCACACATATATATATGCTTCATAATCATCTTTGTTTCTCTTTGTGGTGGATGAAGATAGGAATTTTGCACATAACAATGTGTCTATTCAAGTGATATGACATCATAATCATCTTTGTTTCTTGATATGACATAATAATCATCTTGTGCTTTGGAAGATTGCATAACAATGGAAAAATTCTTGATATGACATCATAATCATCTTTGTTTTGCTTTATCACGAGATATGAAATATCTTTGTAATTTCATATATATGCTCCATGTAATCATATCGTGTTTCTCTTCATATGCTTCATGTTATCATGTCTTTGTTGTGACCTTATTCAATCTCCTTGAAGGCTTGTCATATATGAAGTTCACTATTGGTGTGGTGAATATATATATATATGCTTTTTGTGATTGGTGTCTTTGTTTCTCTTTACATGTGGTGGATGAAGATAGGATATTCTAAATTCAACCATTCACACAACATGGTAGTGTGTTTACCTTGTTGCAATCTCCTTGATGTGACCTTATTCAATTCAAATGATAAGGAATTATTTTTAGGCCATACAAATAATTATTCACATAAGATTATCGTAACAGGGAGATATTCACATTTTATGATACACTTGTTCAAGTTTCTAACAAAGACAACTATGTGTCACCTTACTAATAGTAATAAAATCCAAACTTAACAAGTAATTACATTTAAAACATATAATATGACACTGTTAGAAATAATCTAACACTTAATTCACCATATGTGGATTAATGTGTAATTATAATAAAGTAATTATTTAATTACTTTAGTTAGCTTAGTTGTTAGTGTGTTGTTATCATCCCTTAGATTGTGGAGGATGTTCTTTAGTTAGAATATTGTTCTCGGATGATTTCCTGTAGAAGATTTTTAGGGGCAATATGCTATTACTGCATATTTGCTTTGTTTAGGAGATTTGTTCCATGTATTGTGGAAGAGATAGAAGTTGTCCAATATCTATAAATATTGCAGCTCTCTCTTTTGATTGTAATGCTTCATTTTATATTAATAAAAATCACAGCAAGCTCCGCCTTGTTTTTGCAATTTAATCTGGTTTGCAGATTTCATTTGGTATCCAGAGCAGGTGAGTTAAAGTTGTAGATAATTGCTGAGGAAGTGTTAGAAGATTTGAGGAAGGAGGACTAGAAGCCTGAGCCAGGAGGAGCCATAGATGCCCCCAGCCTCTTCACAGCCCCTGCCCCTACTCCACACACCCGATATAGCAGTAGAAGTAGCAAGAGTGAAAAATAAAATTGGAAGGGCAATCATAGGCCAGAACACCTGGATGCACCTCCCAACTCCATTATTGTTTTCCAGGTGAAATTATTTCAATTGAGGAGATATTTGTCAATTTCTTTTAATATTTGATGTTGTATTAAATTGCAAATATAACAAATATTATTTTGAAATCTGATTATTTCATTGATAAAAAAGAGAGAGTTTCATACAATTGGGGTTGTTATCTATACATAAGATACCCCCCTAATCCTACTTCTAATTCAAGCGGATCCCCAATTCTGGAGGCATCGCTTCTATGTACTATATCAATTGTCTATTTCACAGATTTGCAGTAGTGAATAGACATATGGAGCAGTGAATCAAAATTCAAAGAGCCAAATCCAGGAGAGGACCACAGCCAACGTCCAAGAAATGCCAAGCCAACCTCTGTCTGGAATCCAAACGCCGTTCCATAAGCAAAATTCTGTCCAAAGTTCTGAAGCAAAGCCCTGCTAAAACTGTCTTAATGCCACTTGAAAGCATTAAAAAATGGCAATAAAAAGTGAAGGAGAGAATGGCGGTGGAAGAAACAAAGGGGCGGCGGGCAATACAAGACTGATCCACGCCAAGTAAGCCCTAAATCAATTTTTTTTTAAATTTTTTTCCATTTTTGGATTTTGAGAAAAAAATTAGAAGTACGAGAAAAAAAATTTCCATTTTAGGAAAGGGGTCCGGAAAGATCATAAAATCAAAACTTGTATTTGTCATTACTTTCTGCTGGTACCTCGGATTGAGGTGCCATTTTTTTGAAAGTATATGTTTTTTCAAGATCTATGCTTTGGTCCAGTCAAAGAGGCCAAAGACCCCAAAATATATTTTTAAGGGAAAAGAGGCCAAAGTGCCCAAAAATTTATAAAATTGCGAAAATATTAATTTTTAAGTAAACAAGAAGGGGGTGCAATTTTTTTCTATTTGTAATTTGTTTGTAAAAACGGCCGATAGTGCTAAAAATCATTGTAAAAGGCCAAAAAGGAGCCCACACTCAATAAAAATCAATTTTGGGGGGGTGTGTACTATTTTGAGGGGGATTGGTTGTGTGTTGATTCTCTCTCTCTCTCTCTCTCTCTCTCTCTCTCTCTCTCTCTCTCTCTCTCTCTTTTCTTTCGTGCACAAATGGCCAACAATGCGCCTAAATTTTTTCTACCCAATTCACAACTCCTTCGTGGAGATAATTATGCTACATGGAAAATGAAAATTAAAACTCAACTTGAATTTGAAGAAATAATTGGTGTAGTTGATGGCTTGATAACGAGACCAGAAAATGATATTGCCAACAACGTGTGTTTGATCATGCTAATCAAAAGGAAAAACTTATAATTTTGTTTGGCGAATCGATGATGTCTGACCTCATATTCATCAAACAAAAAAGAAAATAAGCATTGGATAAACTAGCAACTGTATACGAAGCTAATAATAAAAATGATATTTTGAAATTACAAACACAACTCCATTATCTCAAAATGAAGTCTAATGAGTCCATTGAAGGTTTTCTAAAGTGTGTTGCTATATTGAGATCATATCTCCAAGCTTTGGAAGAAGAGGTCACTGATGAATCTCTTGTCCCTATTGTATTGAGAGCTTTACCAGCCTCATACAAAATATTTGTCACAACTCTCAACATTATGGGTCCAACTACAAGTTTTGAAGAGTTAGTGAACATGTTACAATAGGAAGAGTCCATGAAAAAACCTGTAGAAGATGAGGAACAAGCCCTCTCTTCATTTCATAAGGGAAAGAAACAAATTCATACAACTGGTAAGCAACACAAGCAACATTCTCAACAGAATACTCAAGGGAACACTCAACAAAAGTAGTGTCAGATTTGTGGCAGAAAAGGACATGACTTAAAATATTGTTGGTATAACACATTTTAGAAGGGTTCATCTAGTGGCAAGAAGCCAAATTTTCAACAATCTAGTCAGGGTTACCAAAACAAACAACAAGGACAAAGGAAAAGCAACTGGAAAAATGAAAACACCGTAGCACGACAACATTGTTGAAGAGGAAGATAACTCACCAGATGAGGACTTCCTATTTGTTGCACAATCAACTCAAGAAATCAATTCACCACAGGAAATTTGGTATGTTGACTCAGGAGCAACAAGACATATGACCTGGGAGAAATGATTGGTTCTTAGAGTTAAAGAATACACCTAACAAAGACTCTGTTTCATTGGGTGATGATTCATTGTACAAAGTATAAGGAATTGGAAACATCTCCTTACCTCTTGGATCAAGAAAGTGCACAATAAGAGATGTTCTATATGTTCCTGGATTGACAAAGAATCTACTTTTAGTAAGTCAACTTTTGGAGCACAACTTAAAAGTGGATTTTGATTGTGCAGATGGAAAGAAGATGTGTTTAATCAAAGATAAGTCTAAAAACTCCAACATTGTTACACGAGCTTCTGGTGTGGGTCGTATGTTTCAGTTGGATTTTGTTCAAACCAACAATCAGGCCCTTGTAGCTAAGGATACATCATCGGCACAATTGTGGCATCGAAGATTTGGCCATGTAAGTTTTGGCTATCTTAAAACACTTCAAAAAAATAACATGGTAAGAGGACTGCCAAATTTCAAGAAGAATACAGACAAGTGCACAAATTGTTTGGTAGGAAAACAACATAGAGCTTCTTTTCAGAAAAGCAAAGTACATTCAGGGCCCATGGTAAACTTGATCTGGTGCATACCGATCTATGTGGACCTATGAGACCTAGTCATTTAGGGTTTTAATATTTTATGCTCTTTGTTGATGATTACTCATGGAAAATGTGGGTATACTACATTCGCACCAAAGACCAAGCCTTTGAAACTTTCAAGAAATTCAAAGTAGCTTGTGAAAATGCAACTGGTAAGAAAATAAAAACACTCCACTCAGATCGAGGGGGTGAATACACCAGTAATGAGTTCAAATCTTTTTGGAAACACATGGAATTCATCGGCAAATGGCACCTCCATATACACCACAACAAAATGGTGTTGTTGAAAGAAGGAATAGAACTATAATGGAAATGGTAAGGTGTATGATTGACGACTCAGGCTTGAGTAAAACATATTGGGTAGAAGCAGTAAAAATAGTAGTTTATCTGCTGAATAGAGTTCCCACTTCCGCACTTGATGGAATAACACCACAGGAAGCTTGGTCAGGGAACAAACCATCTATAAAACACCTTAGAGTTTTTGGATGCAAGGCAAGTATGCACATTCCTAAGAAAAAGAGAACTAAACTTGATATGAAATCAGAACAACTTATATTCTTGGGATACAGTGATGAAGCCTTGGGATACAAGTTAATGGATCCAAAAACAAGGAAAATTTTCACAAGTAGAGATGTTGAGTTTTTTTAAAATAAAGAAGCAGATGCTCCTTCCATAAACTCACAAAACAATCCTACTAAGAAAATAGAAGATGTTCTTGATGAAGATAATGATGATGAGGATAATTCAACTCCTCCATCTACGAAATAGCTAAACGTATGCCTACTACGTGGTATACTAATCTAATTCAAGATGTTAAGTTGGATAGTGATCCTAACACATTCAGGACCTAGAACTCGTAGTATGACTCAAAATGAGGTAAACTTATCCTTAATGAGTACAGTAATTGAATCAAGTGAGCCCACTATAGTTCAAGATGCCCAACAGTCAAAACCTTGGTCAGATGCTATGAATTCAGAATTCAACTCTTTGATGAAAAATAATACTTGGCAACTTTCAGATCTTCCATCAGGGAAGAAGGCAATAGGTTGCAAATGGATATTTAAAACAAAGTACAAATCAAATGGAAGCATTGATAAATACAAGGCAAGATTGGTAGCTAAGGGTTATGCACAAAAAGAAGGCATTGATTATGAAGAAACATTCACACCAACAACTAAGATCAAAACAATCAGGATGATATTTGCTCTAGCTGCACAATTTGGTTGGAAAGTTCATCAAATGGATGTAAAAAGTGCATTTCTCAATGGGGATTTATAGGAAGAAGTCTACATGACTCAACCAGAAGGTTTTGTCATACCAGGTAAAGAAGGAAAGGTATGTAGACTCATAAAGTCACTGTACGGTCTCAAACAGGCTCCCAGGGCATGGTACATAAAGATTGATGAGCATCTCATCAAACATGGATTCAAAAGAAGTCCATATGATCCTAATCTCTATCTCAAAAAGCAAGGGGGGGAGATAGTGATCATAGTAGTATATGTCAATGATCTAGTCATCACTGGAAGTTCGGTGAAGATGATTAAAACAACTAAGGAAGATCTAAATAAATCATTTGATATGACGAGATCTCGGGATTCTTCATTATTGTCTTGGACTTGAAGTATGGCAAAAGGAAAATCACATCTTTGTTACTCAACTAAAATATGCCAAGACAATGCTCGAGAAATTCAGAATGATGGATAGTATACCAATGGCTACACCTATGGAGACAAGGCTTCAATTGTCTCGCACAGATCCATCAGAACAAGTAAATGTTACTCTTTATCGACAGTTGATTGGGAGTCTCATTTACTTAACTTATTCTAGGCCAGATATCAGCTATGCAGTCAGTTATCTTTCTCGATTTATGTAAGAACCAAGGGTTTGTCACTGGAAAGCAACAAAGAGGGTACTGAGATACATCAGAGGAACCATGGACTTTGGCCTAGAATACAAGAAGAATGATAACTTCTTCTTGACAGGATATACAGATTCAGATCATGCAGGAACGTTGATGATAGGAAGTCCACTTCAGGATTTGTGTTCTTTTTGGGATCTGGACCTATTTCATGGGGGAGAAAGAAACAAAATTGTGTTTCAAGGTCTTCACAGAAGCAAGAATATCACGCAGTAGGAGGAGCTTTCTGTGAAGTGATTTGGCTCAGATGGATACTTGAAGGATTGGGAATTCCATAGGATCATCCAACAATCCTACATGTAGACAATGAAGGAGTAATAAAACTTGTTCGGAATCCATTTTTTCATGAACACACCAAACACATTGAGGTGCAGGTACATTTCATTCGCAAACATGTTCAGAACAACAACATTCAGCTTCAACATTGCTCGACAGAACATCAATGTGTAGATATCTTCACAAAATCTCTTACACGTCCTAAATTTGAGGCATTCAGAGTATTTCTCTCCTGTTCACTTAAGAGTATGCTGAATTAAGGGGGGAAATGTTAGAAATAATCTAACACTTAATTCACCATATGTGGATTAATGTGTAATTATAATAAAGTAATTATTTAACCACTTTAGTTAGCTTAGTTGTTAGTGTGTTGGTATCATCCCTTAGATTGTGGAGGATGTTCTTTAGTTAGAATATTGTTCTCGAATGATTTTCTGTAGAAGCTTTTTAGGGGCAATATGCTATTTCTGCATATTTACTTTGTTTAGGAGATTTGTTCCATGTATTGTGGAAGAGATAGAAGCTGTCCAATATCTATAAATATTGCAGCTCTCTCTTTTGATTGTAATGATTCATTTTATATTAATAAAAATCAAAGCAAACTCCGCCTTTTTTGCAATTTAACTGGTTTGCATGATTACAACACCCTATTTGAATATTCATTATAACACCAACTTGAAAGGGAATGTTTATTATTGATTTCAATTCTTTAAAAATGAATGGTGTTATGTCCTTTTTGTAGTCAGAAATTTAGCACAGAGCCTAGAGTCTCCTCGAATTTTTCAAGACTTGGTATTTCTCCCCCACATGGAAATCCATCTCCATGTACTTATTGGTTTGCAATATAGTGAAATTACTTGGGTGTTTGTTCAATTGAAGGTAGTTACACATGAGATGCTCATTCCACCTAATACTTAGTGGAGACTCCAACTATATCTTAGACTGCATGAAGGCTTATTCCAAAACAAATATTAGTGACTACATCCATTTTTCCATACTTGTAAGATTGAAAATATTGAAACTATTTTTTGGAGGGAAATGAGAAAATGGAAACAACCATACTAGGACACATGCTAAGAAGCCAAGAATGGAGCTGAGTAGTGAGAATTCATGCCCCAAGATGTTGTGGGAGTGAACTCTAGGTAGGACAATTGAGAGTCAGACCACTTGATCCAGAGCTAAGAACCCCTTTCCTATTGATCTAAATTCACCTTTTCAGCACAAACTTCTAGCGGTCACAACTTGGCACTCGGTCATCCAAACCAAGAATCATCTAAGCCAAAGCTTGAGAAAAGGAGGCATTTAATCTCACCCAATAATTCAAGTTCTTGGCATTCTTTGAGCCTTCGTGGCATAATTGTTGGCAAACTACCTTTTCTAGGAATTCTTAGGCAATGAACGGAGCCGAGTTGTGAGAAGTCATGCCTGGGACATTGTAGGAGAAAAATGCCACTGCCAGCATATCCGATTGGTGGGTTATACACCTTTAGGTGCTATGGTGGGCTCCAGTGAACCCGGTTTGAAGTTGGACCATCCATTGAGCCACTTTGGCCCCTTCCCTATTGATCCCAATTCACGTTTTTTAGTGCAAACTTATGGCGATCATAATTTGGCACTCGATTATCCAACCCAAGAACCATCTGAGTCAAAAAATTATTTACGGAATATTGAATCGCACCCAATAATTTAGGATTGTGGCATTCCGTGAGCCTTCGTGGCATAATTGTTTGCAAACTTCCTTTTCTAGGAATTCTGGGCAATGAACAG
Organism: Taxus wallichiana var. yunnanensis; assembly: GCA_018340775.1. NCBI lineage: Eukaryota > Viridiplantae > Streptophyta > Pinopsida > Cupressales > Taxaceae > Taxus > Taxus wallichiana. Next base: position 426,852,265 of record CM031239.1, read on the forward strand.
AGATGAGTAGTGAGAAGTCATGCCTCAAGACATCGTAGGAGAAAACTACCACCACCAATGCATCTGGTTGGGGTATTATACGTCTTTGATTGCTATGATGGGCTCCAAGGAGGCCCGGTTCGAGTCGACCACACAACTGGAACCAAAAACACATTCCCCTGTTGATCCTAATTCACATTTTCGGTCTGCAAACTTCCGACGATCACAACTTCGCGCTCATTCATCCAAACCGAGAACCATCTAAGAAAACTTTAAAAAATTATGCCTCTAATTTCACCCAAGAATTCAATATCGTGGCATTCCTTGAGCCTTCGTGGCATAATTATTAGGAAATTGCCTTTTCTAGGCAATCCTAGGCAATTAATGGAGCCGAGTAGTGAGAATTCACACTCAGGGACATCATGGGAGAAAAATGACACTACCAACGCATCTCGGTTGGGGGTTATACACCTTTGGGTGCTATGGTGGGCTCTAGAGAGGCCCGGTTCGAGTCGTACCACGATTGAAGGCCAAGAACTCATTCCCTATTGATCCCAATTCAAGTTTTCAGAGCAAACTTCTAACAATCACAACTTCGCACTCCTTTATCCGAACCAAGAACCATATAAGCTAAAACTTGAGAAAAGGAGGCCTCTAATCACACCCAATAATTTAGGGTTGTGGCATTGCTACACTGGCGTATGTGGCATACTTGTTTGCAAACTACCTTTTCTAGGCACTCCTAGGAAATGAACATAGTGGAGTAGTGAGAATTCATGCCCCAAGACGTCATGGAGTGAAATTCCACTACCAACGCATCTTGTTGTGGGGTTATATGCCTTTGGGTGCTATGGTGGGCTCCAAGTAGGCCCGGTTCGAAGTTGGACCACCCGATCCCAACCAAGAATCCCTTCCCTATTGATTCCAATTCACATTTTCAATGCAAACTTCTGGCGGTCACAACTTAGCACTCCCTCATCTAAACCAAGAACCATCTTATCCAAAACTTATGTGACAGATGCCTCTAATCACACCCAAGAATTCAAGGTCATGGAATTCCTTGAGCCTTTGTGGCATAATGTTTTGCAAACTACCTTTCTAAGGTAGTCATAGGCAATGAATGTAGCCGAGTAGTGAGAATTCATGCCTGGGACATCATGGGAGTGAACTGCCACCAACAACATGTCTAGTTCAAGGGTTATAATGGGCTCCATGTAGGCTCGGTTCAGATTCGGGGCACCCAATTCAGAGTTAAGAACCCTTTCCCTATGGATCACAATTCATGTTTTTCAGCGCAAACTTCGGCGGTCACAACTTACAACTTGTTCATCCAAACCAGGAATTTTTTGAGCCAAAAATTGAGTGAAGGAGGCCTCTAATCGTACCCAATACATTAGGGCAGTGGAATTCCTTGATCCTTCATGGCATAATTGTTTGCAAACTTCCTTTTCTAGGTAGTCTTAGGCAATGAACGGAGTTAAGTAGAGAGAATTCATGCCCCAGGACATCGTGGGAGCAAACTTCCACCACCAATGTATCTGGTTAGGGGGTATATGCCTTTAGGTTCTATGGTGGGCTCTAGGTAGGTCTAGTTTGGAGTCGGACAACACGATCAGAGCCAACAACCCTTCACATGTACATAAACCATTGTTAGTTGCTTCTCTTTGCTTGGAAAACAATGAAAGCTTCTCTTAGCTTCGAGAATATAAAATTCTCTACTAATAGTGCCAACCACATGAAGGTAGAATTTTTATGGTACCACCAACTCCGCATAAAATTTTTAGTCAAAGTAATTTAAGTTGAATCAAATATATATATATATATATATATATATATATATATATATATATATATATATAATACACAAATTTAATAAAATATATGAGCTTGAATCTATTAGACAAATTTAAAAACTTCAAATAAATATATACCAAACAAGCATGTAAATTCATCCCAATGAACCATCAGGATCAGATTTACTCTTAATAGCATACATGATTGCTTCATGATCTAACTCATGAACCTTCCAAATAATCTTGTTATTAGGCCTTCCTACATATCTATACGATTGAATATTTGTTCACTAGAACTATATGTGAATATAATAGTATTTTCATGTGCATCTCAAAGTCTTCAAACACCCAAATAGAGGAATTTTAAAAATATATTATTGAAGCCAAGCTCCAAGAACTACCATTAATCCTGTAGGGTACTAAATATCTTCGCCATCTATAACGGGAGAAGGAAACTTGTTTCTTTCCTCGATACAATGACATAAGAAATAGTTTGTTCCTTCTTCATTGTCTTATGTCGCAATAACTACAAACACATGTCCTACAAAAATAGAGGTTTCAACTGAAATTCAAATTACATATTAATTTCAATGGACATAACTCAATACAAAAATTGTAAATAAACATTTACCTTTTCGCACCAAAATTGAAATATCGTCAAAGTCCTTGGATGTTGCAACTTAATTTAGAGAAACAAGTTGTGATGCTCGTGGAAGTTGATAAGCGGGAAGCGAGTTAGACGCCTACAAATCCATCCATCCATCCACCTATTCTTGTGAATCACGCTCATCATTGGAAAATTCGATACAAGATGCACAAAAATACTCCAAATTTTTGTCCATGTGTTCCACAAAGTAGCGTTTGAGCTACAAAATGAGTGTAGATCACTAGACCCTATGAGTGTCATATAATCCTCGTAGTTAGAAAATTTTTGTTCCTCTATCAACCAAAAATATCTACAAACTATGGAATTTTCTTGAGAACCACAGTCATGTTGTCAACACACCATTCCACTATGTTCTTTGCATCTTTCAATTTAGCATCATCTTTGTACTTGAGTTCTTGTCTTGCAAGAGCTCTTTTCACACATGCCCTCGCACCATCATGCTTTGCTTTTCCATGTCCAACCTCTTTGAAACTCCAAATATGTTGAGTACCCATCTTGACTTGGATCCTACTCATCCAATAGAACATTTGTGTATTCTTAAAGTGATACATGTAATTATCTAACCATGTATAATTTTGATTGAAGTGGATGTCCCTATTAGACAAGTTTCCATAAAATAAATGGAAACACCCTTGCACAAATTCGGTAGAATGAGTCGATCATCACCGATATAAAAGTGGTACTCTCTTAAAAAAATGTAATCAATCTTTGTCTTTGTCGGGAGAATGTATAAATTTTATATGCAAAAAAAGGAAACTTGTAATGAGTTGTAATATTGCGATTGAACCCCCATTTTTGGTTGTAATGTGTAATTCTCTACAAAATCGACCATGGAAATAATAGTACCAATAGGAAATGTGTCCTTGAATATCTTGAATTGTTCATCCAACCATCGAGCTCTGTGTGTATGCCTAGCATACTCATAAACAATTTCATCTTTAAATTTTCTCATAAATTAAAAAAAAGGTATATGTTCTGTAACTAGCTCACACCATTTATAATCCTTTCCATATTTCAATTGGTATGGTACTGATTTATATTTATTAAACCCAACTAAATTATGTCCTATTACACCTCCAATTTTCTCATGGATACAACTTTCCAATTTACATAATCCATCACACGTACTCAAAGCTTCTCTTATAGCATCATATATATCTTTGTCTTTATGCGATGCTCTAAAAATTGTCCAACTTCTCTTTCACAAAATATCGCAGAACAAAATCCTTGGAAGATATTTGGAACTTGAACACCACATTCGGTAACACGGTTTCATAATGCAACTAAGAATGAATACATTGAAAATTATAATAATGCATCACAAATTCAACATGTTTCCTACAACAATAAGTGGTGCGAGGGTGGGTGATATTCACATAAAATGGTTTCAACATTTCAAAACAATGGTGACTAATTTTAATTTCTAGATGCTCCTATTCAATCTTATGAAAAAAATGAGTTTGATACATATCTAATAAATGCTTTGGATGTGGTTCACAATTAGTAGAACCAACTCTTTGTTTTACAACATCTCTTGTATTAGGTGAAACTCTAGTGTTAACATGCCAAAATTGAACAACAAATTCTCTTATAGCATTCGATATATCTTTTTCTTTACTCGGTGCTCTAGCAGAAAATGCCCAAAAATTAGTGTTATCGAGTGATTGAAGGATATTACGCCTTTCAATTTTTTTCATGTTAGATTTTTTCGATTAACTTTCAACATTGATTGTTTGCCTAATAAAACATTTTTTGTTGATTCACTTACAACACTAGTAGCAAGTACACGATGCGACATTACTATCCCATGTCCAACTAAATAATCATGACTATAAAAACAATCCATCTCTTGACACCAATAGTGTGATATGCATCATGTAGGTTTTCAACAATTGTAGAGGTTTGACCTCGTATATTATATGTTGTCAATCCTAAGGTGTTTAATGTAAGTCTCATTTTATTCAATTTCATCAAAATAACCAACAACTAACATCTTTGGGAATCATTTAAAATTTCAAAATGATTATCCCAAATTTTAGTGGATTTTCTTCTGATTTTTCATTCAGAAAGTTTGTCAGACATTAGTTTCAAAATGTTCTCAAAAATTTCAATAAAATAATTATGTCTCTTTTGTAAAATACTAGGAGGTGTTTTTTCCAAATTTTGGTTGTCTATGGTTTCAAAATGAAATTCTTGATTCATATTTTCATTTTCTCATTCAATTTCAACATCAACTACATCATGAGTATTTAATTCATCTTCATCACAAGTGTTTAATTCATATTCATCATGAGTATTTAATTCATCTTAATCTTGAGTATTTAATTCATCTTCATCACGAGTATTTAATTCATCTTCAACATTGATAGTAAAAACATTACTTGGTACCTCGTTGCTTTGATAGTAGGGGTTGAAGATGAACGTTGTCTTGATTCACGTAGTTTCAACATTCGCTCGAATTTTGTGATCTTTTTGCCTCTAATTCCTCCGGTTTTTTTACTTTTTGATGTCCATTTTGAACTTCATTTCATGTCTCCCATGATGTTTCAATCTATTTATGACAATTCCAAGTGATGTATGACACCTAAAAAATAAATTAAAAAATAGCTTCCGATGATAAGAAAAAGTGTAGAAGATGGCGAGAATTTCACATAAATTCATACGATTAGGTCGAGAGAATAAAAGCACATGGTGAATTGGATGTAGGGATTTGTGTAAATATGATTCTAAGAACCATGATCATGGTTTATAAACCACAATCACGGTTCTTTTACCAATAGGTCAATTTAGAACCGTCATTGCGGTCCTAACTGTATCATCAAATCCGACCCTCAAGGCTCGGGAAATCTCTGTTTTTCCCAAACCTAATCTTTGGGAGTTTATTATGGCATGTGAAAGGCCAAAAACATAAATATTTCTCTTCCACAAAATTGAACCATGCCAAAAAATCAAAAACATGTCCCAAAAATGGTATCATTGCGTATGGGAGACTGTTAACTTCATAGAAATATTGATTTTAAACTGAATAGAATATGATAAATATCATTTTATACTTTTTTACTAATAGTAGGTCCTTAAGGCACTTTTTCCCTTGAATGTTCATGTCTATGTTTAAGAATGCAACTTTTTTTTCACTTTTCATAATGTGATAAAACTTATACCATACCAACCATGGCAAAATTCTATACATGTTCAAAAAAAGTATTTGATTTCAACATTTTTTGATGAAGTTATGGCGGGAAAATAGAAAGTGCTCCATTTTCTTTATGTTTTTAGACCACTTTTACAGAAAAAATGATTAAAAAATATTGCTCGAGAAAAATACAAAATAAAATCTATCCCAAGATAGACAATGGCATCTAACTTTTCACCAAAGGGAATAATATATCAAGTTTTGGTCTTCCAAATTGCGGGAAAACAGACTACAATCTTATAGGATTTTTCAAAATAAATACCAAGTCATTGAATTTTGACTGTTTAATATAGCTAAACTTGTCCGTTTTAAAAATATTTAGTAGTTTAGAAACTAGATTCCAGATTCTACGATTCATATTTATATAAATTTTTCTAATTTTGAGTGCACGCATTACTAATAATCCCTACAAGTTGAGATTTCATTTTTATCAGGAATATGATATCCACTTATGACCGCTTTTTGGCCCCCCAACTTGTTGCACTTACCCGTGTTCAAGATCCAAAATTTACAAGAAAATCAATGAAACTTTGTGCATCCCATTTCTACATTGTAATTCCTTTTCCTCAACATCTAGAAATTATGTAACAATGTAATCATTTTAATCGAGTAACATGTCCTTTCTTTATCATCTTTATATTGTATAATCGATATATGATCATTGTTTGCTTTATAATCTATGTATTTATCATATTTAATGAATTTCTAATTGTTATTTCATCGTATAACATTAGTACATATCTTAATTAGATTAAAAATCTAGTTTTGATATTACATTATCTCAAAATAGTTTAAAGCGATTAAGTGAGCAGTAGTCTTCATAATAGATTGAAAATAATGAAGCAAGTAACAATCTTAATCATTCACAAACTCGATTTATTTGATCGTATGTCAACTTACACTTACAAATGTAAATTTATTCAATTTCCTTCACTTATTTCAATGTCGAGCATGATTATAACAACTATATATGGTTCCATGTATTTTAGAATGGTCTTGTGGAAGGACTTATAAATGTCTAAAAATAGAAATGTTTGAGGCATTGGTTGAGAAAGTTATAATTAAGTCTATATGATGAAATGAATCCTTAAAATCAACATAAATACAATAATTTTGTGTTATAGGGATACATTAAAAGGTAAATAATATGGAACATATTGAATAAAAATGCACATTTCCAAAACTTCAATCAAAGTTATAATATGTCAAAGTCTCCCTTCCCTTACTATCATGCATCTACACTCTAATTGGAATATTGCAACTTCATAAAAGGCCGATTTAACACAAAGGAAGAAGTATCAAGCATTCTTCCTTCTCGTGTTGGATATGAAGAGTAGATATCATCAAAGTTCCACTTTGAATTCTTGTAATGTTGTTAAAAAGGTATGCATTTAAAAGGGAAGTGTCGAGAAAAAATTGATATTTCAGATGATATATGGCGCTCCTACTCCTATCTCCCATGACACCCCCATGCCATATAGAGAGGGCTCTATCTTTCCCCACCATATATAGATAGGGATAAAGGAGGCCTCTCTCTTTATAATGGCAGATGGGCCACTCCTATATAGATTCTAGATAGGGCCTCCCCGTGCCATATGTAGATAGGGCCCCCATACTAAGGATTGTTGTCATGCGCCACTCGAATAGAGAAGAAGCGAGTTATGCACCGGATGGCACTCACCCTACCCTATCTAGATATGGGATATGGCGGAATGAGATCAATAGATTTATTTGGATTGGGGTCGATAAAATCAAATCAGTTTATTATCCCTTCGGTGCTTGATTGTGTGAACTACTATCACCCCTATCTCCCTATCATTGCTTTGTACCATCCATTCCAAAGACCCTATCTCCCTATCTCAGCTTTGTACCATCCATTCCAAGCTTAGATTCTCGGGGAATTTCGAATGTGATTGTCAATTGAAATTTAATTTTGTAAGTACAAATCCATATTCGCAAGCTTAAGCAACCATTTTCACATTGTAAAAATAGTCCTCACCTAGCAAAAATGGTTTAAGAGGTTTCACAATATATTTGTTCTAGACATCATTTGTGATTTCTAAATCCACATTATCAATCTACCTTTAACAATAATCATATATTTACATAAAATCACATATTATATTACAAACCTTATGTATTTATATCCTACAAACCCTATATATTTAGTATAATATTTTGACCAATTTTAAGAAATAGAATAATTTTCTATGTACAAGAGTACAATGTAAGAGAGGAAGCACTTCATAATTTTGTGTGTGTGTACGGATGCACATGTGTGCAGAAATAAACAATAAAAGGAATTGTATTCCATAACTTTTGATGCTTCTCCTAAATATAAGAGTTCCATATAGATTGATTTGTTCAACAATTTACATATAAGAATAAGGCACCCAAGAGAATGCATCCCTTTGTATAAATAACCTCTAACACAAGGACTTACATAGGCATCTACCTTCCTTAGCTTAAATGATGAGAGCCAATATAAAATCCCAACAACAATATACATTTATAGAGGTGGATTATGTAATTTATCACAACCATCTCAATTTAGAAGCCAAAGAGGCCAATGTCATATATGTGTAAATGAATTAAATGACTCTTTCAGCATTCTTGAAAAGCTAGAAACAACATTCATCCCCCATCCGCGTATCAAATCAAATATTGCAAATTTGGTTGCATGATTCATGGATGGTGACACCATGGGAGGCAATATAGTTCAGCATGTGGGATTTGTCCAATAAAAATGATAGTGCTTGCGTGTTGAGGTGGTTATTATGATTCACAAGAAATGATTGGGTGCAGGTTTTTAATTTTATAGCCACTTATGTCTGTCAACAAGAAAAGAGAGGCAAATTTTCAATTCAGACTTTTCATAGAAATTATATCGTTACAATATTGATAAAAATGAAAATACATCCACCATTTAATCTAATACTTTTGATATATAATAATTATATCTTATATTTTGAATTTTATAGACGATCACTTAAACAATTATAAGTATTTAATAACTAAAAACATAACCAATATGTAAATGAATTATATTTGAACAAAGAGCAATGAAAAGGATGGATTTTAAGGTTGTGTGATGATGTTTAGATGTTGTGTGATGATATTTAAATTGAAAATATACATCCATTTCAAATTTATTGTCATTGAGAGAACTAAAGTGGACAAATTGTTCCACAATTTCTTATTTTATTTGAAATGAATTCAAATCTACTGGGTGACTCAATGGAATTGGACATTTTATGGCTGATAAAATTCAGTTTTATTTGGAAAGAAGTTAGGAAATGTAGAAATGGATCCATCTAGCATTGGGGTAGATCAAGAGGAGGAGGAGGAAGCTTGTCTGAATTTCCTGGTCCGTCTTCCGTAATAAATACCATATCAAAACCAAGTGCGGAATGAGAATCAAAATGGCAATGCAGCAACCAAGCTCCTGTAATGTAGTAACAACGGAAACAAACATGCTCTTTAAAAAGACTGTTTTATAGATAAAAATTATTAAAAAGCTTAAGTTAAAAAAACATGCTTTACCTGGATTGTTGGCCTGAAATCTAATCGCTGCCCACCCACCTGTGGGAACTCCGACAGTGTTCAACATCTGAGGATCTACTAAGTTGAAGTTTGCAGGATCTGTCTGGGAATTATAGTTACCGAACCCTTGCCCAACAACATAAAAATCATGGCCGTGAAGGTGAATGGGATGGTTTTCAATTGTAATAATTCTGGTATTCTGAAACACTATTTGCACACTGCTATTAAATTTCAGAACTTTTACTCTCGTCCCCAACTCGGGTTCCCAAAGACTCACTGGCACATTTCCAGTGTAATTAAAAACCACGGGAGGATTATCCGGAAAGTCTCTGGTAAATACTCCATCTATACCAGAATAATAAGCCTGCAAAATAGCAATATCTGGGTCTACATATGAAATATTATTTAAGCTGCCAACTGCTCTTGACCCGTTGATCCCTGCGCAGGAATTATTTGGACAACTTACGAGCCCGAAGCCCTCTGTGATCAACATTTCCTGGTCGACAGTCTGGGGAACCGAGGGTCGGAGACTTCTCAGATCGGTACTGAATTTGAATGCGGTTGGGGTGTCATTAAATGGAGGAAGATCGGGCAGGATTGGGGAAGACGAGCTGCTGCTGCTGCCATTGTATTGTAAGATTGCAGTTGTTGTGATGTTTACAAATTGACCGTTTTGAGGTTGGCTGAAGTATACGCGCGCGCCCATGTAATAGAGACCTGACTGTTGTGAAGTTGTTAGAAGAACATCCATGGTGTTACCGGGCTGTATCACCAGTACATCTGTTTCATATTGTTTTGTATACACTGCATCCACTGCCACAACTGTCATATTGTGTTGTGCTATTTTGAAGAAGTGTGCATGATTCATGGCGGCGTTTACGATCCTCAGTAGGTATGTTTTCCCTGCCTCTATCAAAATCCGTGTTGTATCTGCAACCACAGTTTTATGAAGTAAGGATCATTTTTAATCTATTAATCTATATATCTGGATAGGATTGCAGGACAAACCATTTGTAGAACACGGAAAGAAGTCTCCTGGCTGGCCATTAATGGTGAATGCATCGGAATCATTTGGTACCCCTCCTGTTCGAATAGCATCCGCTATCACATCTTCCACGTTCGCATCCCACCATTCACCTACGAACAGTACACAACAGAATAAAATAAAATCTTGTGATCATCTTCTCTCAATGAGTATAACTGTGTAGAATTTAAGATCTTTATTTCTCTTAGAGAATTAAAAGAGATAATTGGAAAAAAAAACAATGTCAATGAGATAGGAATGAGCGTAAAAAACGGGTGTGTTCATTTTGACTTTCCGTTGTTTAACGGTCAATCACCCGCAAAATGCTGAACAGCTGGAATTTTATGCATTGACCGTGGAAAACAGTGCGAATGCGCACCGACTACATAAGGCCTTGCATAAAATAGAGGTAAGAAAATTTAATTATTAAAAAATTGATCGACTCCTAACTCGGTAAAACTTCACCATTAAGAAAACATATTCAAAGAATTTATAACTTAAAATAAAAGTGTTACTAGGCACTAGAATGTTGAAAAGCGGGTTTTATCTTCTTCAATTAAATAAAAGAATTTTATGTTTTTATGTAATGATGGTTGGAGAGAACTTACATGGATTTTCATGTGCAATGTCTATTTATACAACACTAAATTGTTAATATCTCAATATTATTTGTTTTAGAGGTAAAACTTTATATTCAAAGTATTTATAATTTAAAAAAATGGTCATAATCTAGTTAAAAAGCCGGTTTTATCTTCTTCAATCTAAAGTATGGATTTTCATATGCAATGGCTATTTATACAACATTAAATTGTCTCTATTGCTAATTTTAATAGATATAGTCAATACAATGTAATCAATAGTACACTCCCTTTTAAAAATAAGATTACGTATCAAGTTAAACATGTTTTAAATTTGAGGGTTGTTTACAAATTTTCATGTTTATATTTTAATTATAACTATCTTTTTCTATAATTATAATAATCATAAATTAGTTGTGGGATGAGTATGTTTCCTTGTTTAGTTTTTTCCCCTTTTAAATTATTTGAATTTTTCTAAATTTTTCCCAAAATCTTATTCTAAATTTACCTAATTACTATGCCAAGTCAAATATACTTTTGCAATACATCTAAAAATGTATAAATTAAATCAGTGAACATTTTCAAATAAAAAGTATAAATTATTTCTTAGGTAGAAAATAATAAATTAACGAGTATAAATGACCGTCGAATTTAAAGTTTACATATTGGATTTGACCAGTTAGGGTGTACAGTAATAATTAGGTATGGAAAATAAAATGAAACCATCATGCAAAAGGAATTGGAATTTGTGTTGAAGAGCGCTCGACTTACCTAAAATAATGGGAATCTCAGCATCTGGTGTGGTAAAAGGAAAGGCATTTCCAGTGCGTGGTGAAATGGCTAATGCTCCATGCACAGTAGCTCTCAGATATGAGATATGTGCATGCCACCACAGCGTCCCTTCCTGTCCTGTTATGCTGAAGTTGTATGTGAATGTGTTCCCTGGAGTAATGGGACACTGCGTTACGTAGGCTGGTCCATCAGCCCAACACGATCTCAACTGTCTCACACCATGCCTGCAGAATCAATTGTATTCTTAACATCTCAGATATAATCATGAAGAAAATATGAATTGGGCCCTCACATACCAGTGCAGGGTGAGATTGTATGGGCTGTTGTTCTGCACATGGACGACAACATTATCTCCTTCACTGACGGATAAAATCGGGCCAGGAAACTGTCCATTCACTGTTACGATGTTCTGTTGATTACACAGTCTGGTAACGCTCTGAGTTGCAACCTGTACAACCCAGTAAACATGAAGCTCATGCTTTTTCATACTTTTTGATAAAACGCTTAGGACTTATAAAGGATTGCAGAAACAAACTTACAGTGAAATTCTGTTCGACAAGGGCTCCACAAGTTGCCCACGGTGCCATGAAAATTATGCACAGAACTGATAATAGTTTAACGACATTTGACAACCCTCCTGCCATGATTTAATTCTTTACAACAAGGTCACTTAAATTTTGAAATGGAAGAGAGATGGAGCAACTTAGAAAGCCTGCAACGTATTTATACACAGAAAAACGCAATATGTTTGTTCTTTCACTGTCAAAACACAACTCTTTTTCGAAGTGGGATTGCGACTGAGAGGAGAAAATTATAGCATGTCTAGAAAGTCGACTGGTTCATCGCTTAGTCATTGGTAGTTAGCAACACGTTAACGCGTAATACAGTTTAAATCTCTTCAAATTTGTTTACCACCGTTACAGAACCACGGGCTGTTAACTCGGAATAATCCACACCGACAAACGTTATATGCATGCTGTCTCGCTGTCAAAACGCAATTTTTTCAAAGTGAAATTACGATTACCTAACCAGTGAAGAGGAGAAAATTAAACTTGATTGGCAACTTAGGCAACATCTAAACGTGCGTTAGAGGAAGATCTCTTCAAGAACATTATTCCTCTTCCCATTTTCACACTATCATTTTCACCATCGATAACATTTGCGGACTCAATTTTTCCATCCCACAAGAAGAAGTAGACACTTAGTTTGGAAACTGGAGCCTGTGATGGCAAATTTGTTACCGTTTTTCTGATCATAATACTTCATTATTTTCACTGCTTGCGTGACTGACGGTCGGCCAAGATATCCACCGGTAAAATCGGCATAACTTTAGTTTGCTTGACTATAGCGTTTCAAAATGGTTTTTTCAACATTTACTTTAAATGTTCTTCAACTTTCGCACCTAATTATTATTAGGTGTTATATATTTTCTTAGAGAGGAATATTTTTGACGGCGGAAGAGTGTGAATATGATAAGTTTATCAAATTTCAGAGGAGGGGGCAACGGCAACGGCAACGGCAACGGCAAAGGCAAAGGGATTAGTTTAAAAGAGTTATTCATTAATATTTATGTAGAAATTTGACGGGAGTCTCTGTGTGTTATCGGAGTAGTCGGACCAACATTTTGAGTGTGTGTCAACCGTATGAACGTGATATGAAACCTAGGCTCCAACTATATGAAGACAATATTGTAACGCCCGCTAAAACAACCCACTTGAGACCCAAGAAACAACCTAGGGTTAGTTAGGGAAAAATTATGGAATAATTTTTTTTTATTAAAAGAATCTACAACCAGGTTACAAGACAACAATTGTCATTAATAGGTTCGAAACAATTCTAGTCTACTAGAACATACTTTTATTTTATTACAAATTATGAGAGGTTATAAGGTCCAAAATTTAGGGTTAGAAGTTTCAATTAGGTTTAGAGGAAAAATTCCTCACCAAACCCACTCTCTAGTAGGCTTAAAGTTTCAACTTGGTTTTTCTCATACTTAACACATTAAAAATTTTCCTAAACTACTCCCATTGGATAGGAAATTTTCTCACCTTTCCATTGATATAAAGAAGTCCTCCTAACTCCTCATATTTTTCAAGTTATGGGCCGGCGGGCCTTGGGGTGAAAATTTTCCCCAAGAGCGGGCTGCGGGCCCAGGGGTGAAATTTTGCCCAAAGGGCGGGTTGGCGGGCTGCGGGGAGACTTTTGTAAATATTTTCCCACACGGAGCAAAAATCACATTTGCGCCCACGTTCTCGTGGTCCGCAGTCCTGAGGACACATGGCACTCCCTAAGGCAGTGCATGGAAAAATAAGGAAGGTGGGGCTGCAAGAGACACTTTGCAAATTATCCTGCCGCTGGGTGAAAAATCGGCTCTGTGCCCGTGCTTCAACGAGTTCGCAAAGACATGTGGCGTCTCATAAGACAACGCAGGGAAGCTGGGGTGGTGGGGAGAAAATTGACTTAAAGCCTCGAAGGGCTAAGAGGGTACATAGACCCGCGCCTCCACCAACACCTCATGATGCCACGTGGTAGCCCCTGATTGGCTGCGGGCTGACGGGACAGCGGGGGAAACTTGGAAAATTTTCCAAAAAAATTTGAGATGCAAAATACAAAAAGGGACCCGTTCCTCCGCCAATGCCTCGTGACACCATGTGGCATCACCTGATTGGTTGCGGGCGGCAGGGAAAATTTAGAAAATTTTCCCAATTTTTTTGAAAGCGCTAAGTTAAAAAGGGGATTCACCCCTCCGCTGACACCTCATGGTGTCACGTGGTAGCCTCTGATTGGTTGTGGGCCGGTGGAGCGGTGGAGTAAATTTTGAAAATTTTCTCAAAATTTTTTTAAGCACCAAGGAAAAATTTGGGCCGCAGGCCCGCTAAGGAAATTTTTCCCAAAATTTTAACGCCAAGTGAAGAAAACTTTAGAAGGCCATAACTTTTGATAGAGAGCTCGGTTTGGGAAAACAAGGACTTTCTGGAAAGATCTCAACACCCTCTTTGCACAGAAATCATTAATTTTAGATTTTGATAAATTTTAAATGGTAAATTTTAAGAAAACGACCTGCAGGCTTATATAGTGCGAGTTGGTAAATTTTAACTTGTTAGATCTATTCAATTTGATCTTCCTCCTCTCTCAACATGTCAAATATACATGGAGGATTGTTCCTAAATGGATTTAAGGGAGGATTCAAGGTTCAATTTTTCTAAATGATTTACAATTTGAACATTTCCGTTTCTTGACAGAAAATGACTACAAAACGGTTTAAGCCTGATTTTGCTAAGTTTTGAGATATTTCCTTAAGTGTTTTTGTCTATTTGAACTCGTTTAGGGCCTACTACTTCAATTCAATCATTTAATTTGTTATTTTATTGTTACAGGTTCGAACTGTGCATTTTTGGTTTAATTAATTGTCAGTTTTAAAATTACAAATAACAAGGATCAAATCTTGATGGGTCTATTTGCCATTTCTTCTTCCAAGTATTTAGAATACGTTCCAATTCCAATATAACACATTTTATTTGATTCAAATCAACCATTCAAGACCAAAAAGTCTGATTTTAAATTTTTTTCACCTTTCAAAGAGACAAAATACTGTATTTTTCTCACACGCATTTCTTCCTTTCAAACAGAGATTTCAATACATTGATATGATCAAATTCACTACAACAATGAAATTTGAGAAAAGCATTACATTCATTTATTGATTCCAAAAGACAACTTGCAACTTCCTTCTTTCATTTCTTCCAAAATCATTTATTGTATACAGGGTAGACAATACATTTTCTTTTCACGTGTTCCACTTTACCACTTTTCAAACAAGAGATTTCACAGAGTATGAAAAACATATATTTCCAATGGAATAACATCATATGGACAAGACAAAACCATTTTCATTAATTCAAATGAACTCTTACAACTTCCTTTCCATTTGATTACAAAATATAGTATACCAAACACGTATCATTCTTTCACATTCTTTCTAAACAGAATACAAAGTATAACTCTTTTACATTTCAAATTTCACTTGCAAAACTGTACAACATATTTCCATTACAAACATTTACAAGATCATCCACTTCAAGTGGGAAGGTTACAATGAGATTTCATTTCACAAGGGACTGTCAATTGTCTTTTCTCAACTCCAGGACAACAACATGCATTCTTCTCATTCTTCCAATTTGATCACAATAGGAGTAGGGGAAAGGCAACGCTCTCCACCTAACCAAAAATCTAATAAAAATGAGAAGCCATCCTTCTTCATTGGCCCCCGACCCCAACCACAATGCAATAAAATGTGTGACCCAACTCATGGCAACAACAGTTTCCACAAAACATACACACACCATTTTCACAATAAAAACACAGTCAAAACAAAATGTAGTTTTAAACTTCATTAACACATGAAAATCAATACTAAGGCTTCATCAAGCAAGCCAAAGGAGCAAGAAGCTATGGGGATGCTGCTTATGCCTACCAAAGGGAAAATTGGGTATTACCACCGAGTACAACCTACCAAATATATATATATATATATATATATGATATATAATATATATATATGTGAATATGCCCTGTCATGCCCTTATGCCTCCCCCAAGTACCCCTTATTCCTCACATTTTCTTATATCTCCCCAACCTCTTATGGCACCCCATAACGAGTAAAGAAATGCAAGCTATTTCTTTGTAAGGTGGAACCCAAATTCCAAACTCCCTCCACCATTATACCTCCCTAAAACCACTTGTGCCTTCCTTAAAAATAACCCCATAGTCTGCTCCTACACCATTCCTAGGACATCTACCCAACATCCCACAATATATACCAAAACATTCACACAAGAATATTTACATAAATAAAAGAAGGGAATTTAAAGAGCCAAGCTTTTACCTCTTAATGATGGATTTGTTCCTATTTCAAAACAGAAAGCTCCTTCCAATCCAAACAATCCAAAAATCAACCCAACACAAGCATGCGAAAATCTTCCAAAAAAATATCCATCAAGCAAGAGCTCCCAACAGCAAGAAAAATTCACCCAAAATGAAGTCTCCCAAAAGTGAAGCAACCCAAAACAAGGCAAGAAATTTGAATTTTATAGAAGAGGGAAGAGAAGAGGATGAGGTGGATCCATGTAGGATGCCACATCACACATCCTCAACCCCAAACACAAAGTCAACTTCATTCTCCAATGCATAATAAATAGGTGGGTGAATAATATGACAGTTTACTTACACACTCTAATCCAACCCACACCCCATAAGGACTGAAATTAAATTATGTAAGAAAAGTGCAATTACAACATTCAACTTGACTTGTAAAAATACATAAAAAGGTCTAAATTTAACCCTCCAACCATAGGCAAGGTTGGTATGCAAATTTAAGAGGTATGGGACAAGTTTAACTTGTCTCACAAGCCTCCAAAATCAGCCTCCAAAGATAAATTCAAATTTCCAAGAAGGTGGAGTGTTTCACACTCAAAAGTTAAGTTACACATCACTTACGGTGGTCACTTACACATTCTTACAATACTTTAAAACATGGCCAACAACTCTATTAATTACATTCTTATGACATCTTTTAATTAATTAACTAAATAATATGATTACTCACAATATTTACACACCATAAAATAAATAATGAAAGGGTAAGTGTACCAAAACTAAACACATGCAAAGATAACAAAAGGGACCAAATAAAAGAAACACATAAAATCCCTTAGTCACATTTAAAGGTGATCCCCCATGGGAATCCCTAACACTAACAAACACACACAAAAACAAAACTAGTTGTCATGGTGACCTGTTTGAATTCATCTAGAATTTCAATGTGGTTGGTCTCCAATCCCCCATGTTTGTTGTGATATTTTAACTTGCAAAACAAAAATACCTCCTTCGGCCTTGTGGCCATATCAAAACGTCCAAAATAATATAAATATAATTAAATTTCTAAAATCATCTAGATATATTAATCACAACAACATCAAATCAATCTAACAATATCATTATAGTTTTATCAACAACTATATCATCATCCAATAATTTTTCATTTCTAGGGCTACTCACAATATCCAAATATCACAAGTCCGAACAACATCCATCATATAACCATGTCCAATAGTATAACATCATCAACATATAAAGTGTCTCTAATAATCATCATGCATCATATAAGAATCAAATTCAACAATAATCCATGATCAAATATCTAACATCATACTAAATCAAAACTATAATAATGTCCATAATATAGTCTAAAGTGTCATGATTAGTATCAAAAGGTGTCAAAGGGAAGTGGCACTACAAATATGAAACTTGTACACTGGTGGTTCCTTCCTCGCATCAAGTTAAAGTTTATTGAGGCTAAAATATTGAACTTAAGAATGTAAAATGTAATGATTCCTCATCATCAAAAAATAAAAAATGTATGTAGGAATCTTAAAGAGGAAGGGTAGTCGAGAACCCAACTTAAAAGGATTATCGAATAATGTGTATATAAGAATTTTAAATTAGTGTTAAAAGATATATGGTAATTCTATACAAAAGTTTAGAAATAACTATATACATTATAAATCAAATAGATATAAAACCAAAAGCTAGAGCCTATCCACTCAATAACTATTTACATAAATATTAATAAATAGAAAATTTCTCATCCAATTTTAAATCCTTAAAATATATTATTACAATTCCCTTAAAAAAACTACTTTTCATTTAACTATGCACATTAAAATTGACGGTATGCTTCAATGGTGGATGAACTCAACTTTTATTGGTTGTTACACTCTTCTACTTGGTGTGTCATGCACAAATTTGCTATTATCCATCTACCATTATTGAGCCCAAAATTTCTCATTTTGCATAGTGTATTATTTATCGGGGTTACCCATTAGTCACAGAACTCATTCACTTAGGTGTTCTCAATCCCCATTTCCCGTTATATGGGTAAATTGAAACCATTATCCACCTTTTCTTGTTTTTATAAAAATCTCAAACTATCCGAGCTTGGATTCATTAATTCTTTTTGTTGTTTCAAACAAAACCCTTCCTTTGGCAACACACCTTCTTAAGGAATTGGTTGGGTTATCCCATGCTATTCACCCAAGTTGAGCATGATTTCAAAGTGAAAATGCTTTTCTTCATCTAGAAAGAGTGAAATTCAACCTTTTCTCATTCAATTATCGATTGCAATCTTTCAAATTTTAACAGAGAAATTATTGTGTCCAATGTTTTGTTACTGATTCAAGTGCATAAGATTGGAAGGTGGCATTGGAAGTGGCCCCACCTTCAAACCCTTTTGGATCATTAGGGAAATTTCCTTTGCACTATTTCTCGAGTTTCACCACCCCTACCAATCGGGATCCCTCTTCGAGGAGCATAGGTTGTCGATGTAGTTACTCTTGTCAAAGCTCATGTATTTGTTCTAGGTGGGTATTTTTTCCACTCTCTTCCTCTAGTTCATTAAGGAGGGTGGGGCTCTCTCTTACCACCAGATACTAACAAGTTCACATAGCTGACATTGGTCATTACATCGCCTAGGGGAAGGAAAATTTTAATGAAGAAAAAAATGAGGGAACCGACATTGTTGTCGTTGGTTTGGAACCCATTCCCAATAGGCAAGACCTTCCAGGCAATAGTTGGTGCAAGTCTGATGACAAAGATCTTTGGCCTTTTTTCTCTTCTCATTTGTAGCGTAATTATTCACATTTATGTGTTTTATAATAACTTTTTTTGCTTATGGGCTCTTATTTTTTTGTTTCACGTGTCTTTATATGAGTTTGAACTTTAGAAGTGCTTCAATACCACCTGCTCTTTAAGTGAATAGTCATACTATATTATTATCTATTGATAATAGGGGAATGATTTCATCACCCAAAAAACAAACTGAAAGCATGTTTTAATTGCTTGCTTAACAAACCACATTGACTCCACATTATTAATCCATGAAATGTTTATATTAATGCCAAAAAAATGACATTCATGGGGATGACTTTGGCAATGTTTACAATGTTACTAGTGAGCATTCCATGGGATTTCCATTTTTTCCTATAACGGTGAAGGTCATACGATGTAGAGGAAGAGCATTCAACAAAATTCTTCGAGAGGATAAGTTTGCACCATGGAAAGCCCCTAGACTATAATCATGGGTTTGATAATCCAATTTAAGGATATTTATAGTCATCTTTCCTTCACTATTTTACTTTTTTCTTCTTAGGGTGGATGTTAGTTGCTTTAGTTATAATATAACACTATAAAAATGTCACATCACGTTGTATTCATGTTTTTTTGGATTGAGGGTAAATTGAGGGTGTTTGAAAGGACCCACATCCTTGTATAATTGAGGATTTTTCTTGAGAGGAACCACAACCTGGTTATAATG
This sequence comes from Taxus wallichiana var. yunnanensis, assembly GCA_018340775.1. Lineage (NCBI taxonomy): Eukaryota > Viridiplantae > Streptophyta > Pinopsida > Cupressales > Taxaceae > Taxus > Taxus wallichiana. The sequence goes on from CM031239.1 coordinate 426,872,205, forward strand.
AAGGGGACCACTATTTAGGAACCCAATTGGAGCAACCATGAAACCATAGTGAAGATGCAGCAACCAATGACAATGGCCACAATGAGTGGGACAAATATCAGTGAATGGAGTGAGAGGAGCGCCACCAACAACATCAGTGGAGAGGAACAGCCACCAGTGACAGCAGCAAGAGCATCAACAGTGAGTGGAGCAGCCACCAGCGTCAGCAGTGAGAGGAGAAGCAAGCATCAACAGTGAGAGGAGAAACCACCAGCGTCAGCAGTGAGAGGAGAGCCACCAGCGTCAACATCGAGAAGAACCACTAGTGTCAAGACGAGCAAAGAAGTGCGCCTCTAGTAGCGAAACCACCTCCGAGGAGGATTGTGCCTCGGGGATTTGAACCTAGGTGGGCAAGCACACAACCATGTGACTTGACCGCACCACTCCCACCCCATCGGCCACATTGTATTCATGTTCATCTAAAGCACTACTCAATATTTTTCCTTTTAGAATATATCTCGCCACATGATGAAAACATGGCAATGCTAGATGGAATAGAACCACCAATTAGAACAAGATAGAGAAAAAAAAAAACCGAGAACAACTTTCCATGATTATGGGATCTTCACGTGTCATTTGTAGAGATTTGGGATAACCTTAGATTAAGAACCAAACGTTAAGCGATGATAAACGATTAAAGGCTACGTGGGTTTACAGGATGATAATATGATAAGCATTCATTTAATTTCACTCACAATTATAAAAATTGACATCTAATGGATCACTTCATGGCGAAGCGGAGAGAATAACCAAAACGACACTTTGGAAAAGAAAGTAAACGTGTTATTTTAAGCTGCATAAATGAAAATGGTCATTTACGGTTGCAACCAATTAGAAGTTGTTATATTCAAAGTAACAAACGAGAGAATAGAAACAAAATTTGAGAAAAGATCAACAAGATGTTTATGACCATAAATGATTGAATGAGAATTATTAAATTAGTTAAAACTATTAATCATATGTGAATGGTGTAATGGAGACAATTAAGAGGGGATGTGTTGAAGAAGTTAAACTTGGGGAAGGGAAACATTACGGGAGGAAGAGGGGTGATGAAAAATGGATTTGAAGGAAGAAGTGTAAGGGTTGTCAAAATGTTGAAAGGAACTATGATCGGCACATATGAAGCACATGATGCAAAAAAATCAATCATTTCAAGGATGGAGGGGATGCGGTGCAGAGAGCATTAAGGAAATGTACTTTGGAGATATATTAGATTAAAGAAAGGCATGGTCGATCAATAGTAGGTCAATTTCAATAGTTTATTTACAATGTCATTTCTTTTCATTTGTGGGTAGTTATAACACACATCAATTTAAGGGGATGTCGTGTGTGCATCTCCGGGGACACTTTAGAGATAGGGACATGTGGAGTGAACTTGATATCCCATATTGAGTTGATGTATTACTTAAATTTGATAACTACAAAATATGGCCAACAAGGTGGCTTTGTGTCATCTTTATAGACCATTATCTTAAGACATTCTTTGTGCTTTCCCAAGAAACAACTTATAATATCAAATGTGAGAATGTTCCTTTCAAGTTTTTAGTTGATATCACATCCACAATATTTTATGTTTGTAATACTCGCTAAATGAGAAGCACCGACATGTGTATTTATATCAAGAAATGCTTTCACAAACCCCACTCTTTCATTGAACTCGTTATTGCTAGTAATGTCATCACTAAGGTTTGAACACACATTCTAAAACTACTTTTATAGTGAGTACCCTATTATCCTAAATGAAAAATGGAGGGAAAATGCTAATAATTCTTGAAGTGGAAACCATTGGTTTATCGCATAAAGAGTTATGTTGGTTTCTCATAGTGCAAAGACTCCTTTGCCACCCCATATAGATAGAGAAACTTGCATATGTTCAAACTCCAAACACTACATATATTAGATATAAAAACTTTTTATTTAGGTTCCCTTCTCTCACTAATTTAATGCATGTTTATGATCAAGGTTTCTCTTTAGCAATTAAGGTTGTTATCAAGGTTTCCCAATCAACAACATTGATGATGTCCTCCATCAATGACCACCCAAAAAATTGAGTCAAATGAAGATGCAAAACCGAGTGATCTCAATATTGGTACAAGGAGCTACCAAATGGGAACAAATTTGAATCATAATAGTCAACATGAGGATGCATGATGTAATACATTATCAAGCATATATGATCCTAAATACAAATACTAATTCATGTTGATCCCAAGATCAAATTTAATTCCAATACTAATATAAATTGATCGATCATGTCAAACTCACTAAAATTATAATGTTTGATGAAAACATGATGTCAAGAAAAGCGCGGGGAGATATAAGGTATATTTAGTTGAGGATTTGAATATTATAATTAAAATTACTTATTAGTGCGAGATAATAAATGGGCAAGTAAAGATAAGGATGTTTAACTTTCAAATTTTGTGTGATTTGTGAATAGCATTTTTTACGGTGTATAAACTATCGCCAATATTTCTTGAAAATATGGGAGTATAATTTTGTAATAAATATATATTTTCATGTCTCATATAAACTTGTCAAGGGATTTTGTTTTATTTTGATGATTTATTCCTCTATATATCTAATCAAGATCTTTCTCCTAGCACTTTGTTCCTATGTGTTTGTAGCTTCATCTTATGTAGTTGAATTTGTGTGATTGCACTAGTGCAACTAATTAGAGATTCTTCTTATTTTCTTAGGAATTGATCTATGTCGCATCCACCATGCCTACATAGAAATACTCTAAAGAGGAATCAAAGCTGTTATCCCAAATTCACCCCCCCGGAAAATTTGGTCAAGAAAAGTCCTGCACTTAAGGAAATTATGAAGGAAATGACTCAGACCCACGAGCTCACATTACAAGATGACAAACAAGGTTACAGAGGGACTTTACAATTGAGTGGTGGGGCCTGCAAAAGATCAAATGACCCTGTGCAAGAGAAACTCGAGAAAACAGCTATGTCGGGTGAATTTGTGTCTTAAATCTATTTAATAGGTTACAGGTGGGCTCAGAAATAGGGTAGCAGGGGTCGAGAAGGAGGAGCAAAGTACCACAAAAAAACTAGGAGCAAGAAAGAGAAGAAACGGTGAAGATCTGAAGTCTTCAAGCTCAAAATAGTTTAGAACGAGTCGAAAATTGACTAAGTATGGAGGAGGCAGCAGAGAGAGCCACGTGTCGGCATGGCACTTCTCCAAAGTTGAATCCAAAAGGGGAAGCTCAAACTAGAGCCAGGATTTCACGCGTCTAGAGCTCTAAAAAGTTACACTGGCCATTGAAAAGTCTTCGACTAGGTGAAAGGGGCAGTGTGTCACCAACACAATTCCAAAATGGGAGCTTGAGGTGGAGACTCAAACTTGCGCCAGCCCTCCATGTAGCAAATGGTCAATAGAGGTCAAAAGGTGGATAGGGTGGGCCTCAAAAAGGGCTAAGGATAGAAGTGAGTGCGGAGCCTCCATAGGTCCCGATCTCAAAAAGGGGCTAGGTGTAAGCTGAGTGCAATTCCAAAATGGGAGCCCGAGCTCGAGACTCAAACTTGTGCCAGCCCTTCACGTAGGAAATGGTAACAGAATTCAAAAGGTGGACAGGGTGGACCTCAAAAAGGGCTAAGTATAGAAGCAAGTGTAGAGCCTCCACGCGTCTAGTCTCAAAAAGGGGACAGTCGGATTGAATAGTCAATGCATGGTGGCGGGCGGCGGAAAGTGCCAAGTGTCCAAATTGTGCTAACTCAAGGGTTGAATAAAGAAAAGGTTTCCAAGCAAGCGCTAGACCTTCGCGTTTCCTCGTCAAAAATATGACCCCGCCGAGAAAAGGACTTAGCCAAAAACATAGAAATTGAGCAGGTCACGGGAGAGACCACATGTCATCCCCACACTATTCCAAAAGAAAAACATAGAGGTCACCCTCAAGAAAGTGCCAGCCCTCCACATGTCCCATATTAAAAAGGGTCCTGTTTTTCAAACTAGTTTTCCCGCCATTTTGTATGGACCCGATACAAACTTCAAGGGGATATCTTTCGACTTGGGGCTTGAAATATTACAAATCTAACACCGTTGGAAAGATCTCGGCCTCGTCTATGCCATGGAGATCTGAAACTTTAAGTTTGGGGAGGTTAGGTAGGAGAAAAATGGAGAAATTTCTTTAGGGCCATTAATGTAGGATCTATTTTGCCCCAACAACCAGATTGGATTCGATCTGATCCGTCGTTTCCTCCTCCTTCGAGGTGTCGAATAAGAAATTGATGCAGTCATGACAGATTTGGTGACATATTTTATGGGAGGCAATAATAGTGGTGGTTAAGCCTCGAACTTCTTTCCCGCTTCTCTCTCTTTCCCCCGTGTTGAATCTATAAAAGTAGGGTCGAAACTCATTATAAAGAGTTAGACATTCTTTTTTTTTTGTAGGCTCCCCTTTCCTTCTAGAAAAGGAATTTGTGGAGTTGAGACCTTCCATTTAAATTGCAAATACGTTTTTGCCTTTTGTCCATTTGAAATGCATTGTATCAATTTGTAGAGCAATAAAACACGTTTCTGATTGATTTTAGATCGTTTCTTGTATCCTTTTCTCTCATCTGGTCTTTCATTATAAATCTGGTTATCTATGCTTGATTATTGTATGCATTTTGTTGGTTTGTGTCTATCAACAAAACTAATGTTCATCATTCCTTCAGTGCATCACCTTATAGCTTAGTTTTGATTTCTTGTATTCCTTTTATCCCTGTCTCCTTGGTAAAACTTAGATTAGGTTTAGGAATAGGTCCTCTGCAAGTTTCCACGCATGCACCTAAATAGAGGAATAGGAACCAACCTTTAATCTAGAGAGTTTTCCCATTTGTAAAGTCCCACACTTTGGGGAAAACTCAATGTTATGCAAATCACACCAAATGAATCTGCCTTAGAAAAGCATATTTGACGACTCATTTGGGGGTGTTGTGATTTTGCACTAACAAAAACATCATAGTTTCCCATCCAATTAATGTTTTCAAGATGACTATAACAATATATATTGACAATGAACACCTTGTTAGAACCTCATACAGTTGGTAATGATCCTTACCATGTGATGTAATTTGGAAAATGGCCAAGGGAAACTTTAAATGATGTGTGTATAATTATAGTTAGTTGACTATGCTTTCAAGAGGATGATTTAGAAATTCGATGTTTTGTGTTTACACCCTAGTTAGATTTTTTGTTAAAAAGGATGTGATGGTTTGTAACTTGTACACTATTATGATCTAATTAAATTCAAACATTAATTATGCATTATTAGAATAGTGCATTACAACTTAAAATGAAATGAAGGATTAATAGATGATAAGTAAAGTGTTCAAAATACAAGGGAAAGAGAGACTTAATTTATTTAGGAAGATTATGGATTAATCTAGATGTTTCATGTAGTGCAAAAAGGAGAATGTTTAAATATGGATTTTCAATATAAGATTTTGGAACTAGAAAACTTGTAGGTTCAAGACCATATAGATTTTATACAGCCTATGAAGGATTCATACGACCCAAGACAAGGATTGTATGATCTTGTACCAGAAGATAATTGAGCTCTAAAACTTTATGGATGATTTTCTTGTGTGTAAATGATGTTATTTAATGTCTCTCTCCTTTACGCAACCTTGGGATGACCAAAGTAATGATTTGCAAAAAAGTATAATACCTAAGAACTTGCGAGAACACTTCATTAAATTGTTAACAAACCAAAGGACAAAAAAATGTTTGTGTATGTGTTAAGGATATACCACCTTATGCGGTCAAACTCCTAGTTTTAGACCAATCCCACTATCACACTTCATATCCTCAATGCATATTCAATCCTCATGTAGTTATCCTAGGTTCTTGTGCAAGTGTGTGAATTTAACCAACCCCTAGGTGTGCCCTTATGTATCTTGATACCAAGGTAGTGGTATAACGGTGTAGGATAGAATGTACCCAACATGGTGCTAGTGACATGTGGTGTGAATCGGTTATGTGACCTAATCCTTATGGTGATTGAAACACTTATTTAATTCTTGGAGTGACTTTTCTATTGTTTATGACATGCATATATGATCTTTGCATTCTTGTAGATGTATGAAGATAGACTTATTTACCTATTTGAGTTCTTGAGAATTATAGTAGGGACTTCCCGAGATGATGTAAAGATAAGAAAGTTGTGGAATGGTTAGAGATATGATGAGATTAGATTCTAAATGTGATCATTTGTCTTATCAAATACACAAGGTCAAACATGGTATTGCACAAGAACAAGTTAATAGATTTTAGTGTCTACATTTCCCCCTTTAAGTGTGTAATTAGAAAATGCATTCTTAAAGTAAAAACATACCTTAGTGCGCACACACACTTTTCCTTTAGTTTAACGAAATTTTTTATGTGTTGGTGTTGAGATGCTCTATGATGAAACTTGCTGAAACACGAATGTAGTCGATGTTTATTATAGAAACTAAACTTTAAATCAAAATATAAATAGTATATTTTAACTATGAATCATTTTAGAAAATATACAAAGGATATGAAAAATTGGAAAATAGCAAACCTATTCTAATATCTATGAAGGGAATATATCTCATTTTTTTCATGCCTTACAACATTAAAATGTTCTTTAGAGATTTCGAGAGGATTGGGGGTGACCACCCCAATATTGTGCCACAAGAGATAGTGAAGGAGGAATTATTAAACTACTAAGGACCCATGTACTTTGATTCCTTCCCCATTCAACAATGTGAAGAAAAAGGAGGAAAGATTAATTTACAAAGCTCACAATTTTTCTTTGATGCTTTCATTTTCAAATAATCTAATGAGAGAATGAGAAAAAGCGGTTTACAAAACACAAGATTACTTTGATGCTTTTCACTAAACCCCACGACCACGACACTTTGCACATGATCTAGGCCCAATTATTTCTAATAGACCTTAGATGAAATGAACCATGTCATGCCCCCAAAAGGTGTTATTATGTGTTAGCATATATTACATTGTCTTGTCGGTATTATGATTAGTTGCCTCCATGTAGGTAGGTATGCGTTTTACCTCCACGTAGGTAGGTATTCATTTTTCCTCCACTTAAAGTAGGTATTCAGCTAGTTCCAACCGTTATTTATCTCGTATATATTCTTTTCCTCCTCATTGTATAAGACATTCAATCATTTCTACACTTGGTCTTGATTCCAACGGTGGTAATAGAGTGAGCCAAGGTAGGATATGTGTGGAAGTGGTATGATATAGTGAAGAGGTGAAATTTTGAGGTCTCCTCCTAGTCGTCTTTGATGTTGAAAATGGATCCTCTGTTTGTGTGGCTGTTATGCCCATGCTCTGTGTTGGTGGTTTCTTTTGACCTATTTCATCTACGGTGACCAACAAGTAAGTTGTGTATCCTGCGTGGAAAATGGAGACGCCAAACGTGGATTCATCCTTTGAGACATATATTTCAATTTTGTGCTTTGAAGGTAATATTTTTTGAGACTAATTGACAAATGTGGACTAGCAGGAAATCTTATAGAAGTGGGAGACATGGAACCAAGGCATACCTATAAAGCAACAACCAAGTGAAGAGGATAACATTTGATTGTCGTTGAAATTGACGTCCCTATTTTTGAATTACTAGAGTGACGAAATTAGAAGACAAAGTGGTGTTTGCATATTGATGAATTAATTTGAGGTAGCTAACAATAAATATGTAACTGCGCATGGAGCATTAGAAATCTAAGCTTGTTATTTTTTTGGCAAAAAGAAAGTTCCATGAAGAATAACCATTGGTGCAAAGCATTTGGTGAAATACATGTTTTAATACATGGTAAGACCTCTTTTCCAAGACACGGCAGTTTTTAGAGCCATTTTAGACCTGATGCAAAATATTGAAAAAATGTGGAACAACAAATAGCATGGATCCTTCAATGATTTCAAAGTCCTCTTTAATTTTTAGTGCATGATTTTGATAATGTTCTAAAGTAGTAGATTTCACCGGTCTAATGAATCATGACAAACTGAAGTCATGTCATGACAATAAATGATAAAATGTGTTCTGATATTCATACACAAAGGTGCAAGATGTCAAACATGAGGTCAGTAAAGTGTCGACGTGTCTGTCAAAAATTGTGTCCTATTCAAGTTTGGGTCTATTCTAATTAGTAAGGAATCATTAGTATTGTGTATTTAGCTTAATGGATCATGTTCTCAAATTGAAGTTTTATATTACTTTTCATTACATATTATTGTTTTGTAAAATTGTAGTCTAGTATTTAATTTTATCAACAACTCATGTATTCTAGTCAAGTAATTTTGATGTAATTCATGGCACAAAAATAAAGAGTTGTTAGTCCATCCTTTGCTTCTTGTCTACAACCTTGTCAAATGTGTTTTTTTCATTTTCAAAGTGTTTTTAATAGTTATTTTGATTCAAAATTAAAGTCTCGTGTGTGTGTGTGTGTGTGTGTGTGTGTGTGTGTGTGTGTGTGTGTGTGTGTGTGTTCATAGGATTCGGTGGATTGTCCGAGTTGTAATTGAGCATCATGATCACTTTCTGCTTTGAGGTAATAGCTTCATACCGAGGTGGAAGATATATAGAAGTCAAAGGAAAATTGTTTGAGGTAAAGTTGACTATGGTCTAGAGTATCAGAAGAATTATTAGTTCTTGTTGTAGGGATATACAAACTTAGACTTTGTTAGTTTTGTTGATGACAAGAAATCAACTTCAAGTTATATTTTTCATCTTGGGTCTGGACCTATCTCGTGGATTAGTAAGAAGAAAACTTTTATTGCTATCTCATCCACTAAGACATAGTATCACATTGCATGAGGAGATGTGTGTAAAGTGATTTGGTTACGTCACATTTTAGAAGGTATGGGAATTCTGAAGAAAAGCCTCCCATCATTCATTGCAACAATTAAGGTGTGTTGAAGCTTGTGAAAATATAGTTTTCCATGAGAGAACAAAGCACATTGAGGTCGAATGTCACTACATTCGAGAACAAGTCTTGAACCACCACATCTAGCTCTAGTACTACCCCATATATTCTCAAATAGCAGATATACTCACCAAGTCTCTTGACAATGTGAAATTTAAACTGTTTTGGGGATACGTTTGTAAAAACAATGCCTCGATGAAGAACATTGTGAGGAGAAAAAGCACTAAAGTAGCACTTGGTTCTTGGAAAAGGGTTTGTGGAAATATGAGAAACCACCGAAGTGTATAGTTGAGACCTCATGTCACCTCCAAGTTCATGGTCAACTGTAGACATAAAACCATAGGGGTTTGTAGTAATCCAGAATTTAGGAAACAAAAAAGGTATTAGTACAGAGATATACTCATGTCACTTCCATGGTTGTGGTAATCTTGCAATTAAAAACCAAGGTTTCACGTAGACCATGAAGGCACAAAGATGGCATGTTACCTCAAAGGTGAGCAGGCTAAGTGGAGAGTGTAAAAAAATTTACCGTGTTTGAAATAATGAGGGATCTACTATTTGGAAATATGATTTTATAAACAATGTAATAAGGGAGAATTTCAGCATATATTACATTGTCTTGTCATTTTTATGATCTATTTCCTCCACATAGGTAGGTATGTAGTTTTTCCTACTCATAGGTTTCGAGTTGGTTGTAAGCATCATTTATCTATATATATTATCCTCCTCCTCATTGTATAAGACATTCAATAATTTATGCACTTGTTCTTTCTTCCAACACTATGTTTGAATTGATATTTAGAGATACGATAATTTTTTGAGAAGATGGAGGCTTGTGCCCTTAAACCCATTTTGTAACTATATATGAATTACCATTGTCAAAGAAGGAATGTACTCATGTGCCATGTAACATATTATAAATTATGTATATGTATCTTTACATATATAGATATCCTATAATTATCTTGTAGAATCTATAAAAACTTGAAGTTTGATTAAAATTGACTATTTCGTAAACATATTGAGAGATCACAATTGTACCATGGTTCCGATTGTTCTATATGGTTTTTAACATATTTTATTCCTACCACATTTTATTATATGTGCCATCTTTGAGGATCTTAGAAGTGTAGAAATATTTTCATGTATCATGTAATTTGTATATATTAATATAAATACCTTTTTGTATACCATTTTTAGAAGCATGTGTGATAAAACATATCAATGCGTGTGGCTAAAAAGAATATATGTGTACCCGTGTACAAAATTTTTAATAATATGCCTATGATCACATAGAAGGCTGAGTTGATATCCATCTTTGAGAACCTATACATGCTTAATGGGTTGCACATGGTGCAAAACCATGGTATGAAAAATAAGCAACATGCAAAAATAAACAAGTAATATTATATATGTAAAAAAATACTTAACAATAACACATAACACATAATGACAATCATTTATTAATCCATAGTAAAAAGAGTGTAATCAACATATAAATCATGTCATCAATAATAGAAAAAAGAACCATGTAATCCTAAGTGTAAGCCGAGAAATAGTAGTGTGTAGTCAAGTAAGAAAATTTATGTAAAAACGTAGATATAGGCATGGAGCCTTAAACATGGGACACCCACGATGTCACAAGATAGTCACGATGAAAGGTCCAATGTGCCACAACTAGATAAGCAAATGTAAACACGTAAACTAAGCATGAAGCCACAAATGTGGGAAACTCATGGTGTCACAAGATAAACAAGTCCCTTAGAATGTATAAATAAAACAATCTTAGCATTGTAGTCACATAAATCCATATAGTAATTAATCAAGTAATGCATTTGTATAAACAAATAGTGGCCATAATACAAAAAGCAAGTGTACAAATTAATAATATGAATAACAATTATAAGTTAGCACTACACAAGAAACATATGTTAGTTCTAATGATCGATTATATATATAAATAAACATTGTATATGTAAATAAGTATGTAATGAAAAAATATGTACTAATGTGTGTAGGAATGCCCCCAAGGGAGTATTCAAGGAACCGGACTAGCTCCTATCATCGTGTAATGATCTATGAATTTATTGCATCAAGTTCAAGATAGATATGATGTATATCAAATAAATGTAGCCAACATGAATGTTATAAAGTAATATGATAGCCAATCAAACTAGAACTAGTCTTGATTTTACAATTTTTCTCATATTTGAAAGTTTTTGTATTATGTTATTATTTGAATGTTTTTAGTGTTTTGAAAATAGCTATGTAAAAGAAGGGGGTAGTTTAAGACCTATCCAATTAGGACCTCATGAAGAAGTATTTCATGTGCAATAGATGAAGGGGATGAAATTCCCTCAAGTTGTAAAAGAGGCAAATTATACTCATGTATGAAAAGTGTAGAATCCATTATATGTGTTGAAGGTGAGTGATAATGGGAATACCTTTGAGAGTAGTAGATGTATTAGATGATCAAGTCATAGGGTGAAGGGAATGTGTATGTCGACAAGAAATGTATGTCCTAATTGAATGAGTAAAAGACCTATCTATGTGTGTTTGATAAGAGATATCATGAGAAGTAGTAGATGAAATAGACAAGGTTGTAGATGCACTAGAGGTAGCGGTCATATGTTATGGTCCAATATGTGACGATGGAGGAGTTATGAATTTTATCCCTTAGATTGTAACAAATTGATTATTATGATTGACTTAACACATTGATGAAATATAGAATGGATAGTTGTAAAGTTAGAAAGCTAAGAACAACCTAGTCTTATATCACATGATGCAAGATAATAAACCACTCAAAATGTGAGAGAAAATGTGGTTGGTACAACTATGAGTCGTAAGATAATATGTCAAATATTTCTCTTTGGATCAAAAGTGACACCATTATTATTATATCAAAAAGATCATAGAAATAAAAAAGTGCACATATTATAAGGGGTAGTGTTTTTGACCAAATTGTTATGTGTAGGGTGTTGACCAATCAAAATGGGGATGTATAATGTATTAGACATAAATCTATGTGTCATGCCTATATGATCAAAGGCGATGATTTTCGAGGAGGACATGGTGAAAATAGTTCTAATCAATGGGTAAAACATGTTATCATAACATGGAGTTGGTGGGACAACAAGGTACGCATTGTGAACTTCTAGAGTAGATTTAGCACTAGATCATGTTCCAAAAGTGGATAGTTAAATATTTTTTATTGTTCATTATGATCAGTAGGATTGGGATGAAGTATAATTTCATATTAAATAGTAATAACATTGAGTAAATATTAGATAATGTTACACAATTTAAAGCATTTATTAGTAGAGTGACCAATACATCCGTGGTAGTCAAAGGTAGCAGTGGCGTCAAAATTATTACGATGGAGTAAAAGTGTTGTTTAATTATTTTTGAAGGTATTAATCATAAGAGATACCAATAAATAAATAATGAAATTAGGATCATACTTCAAGTAATTTTTTTGGAATTGGATACCCCTTAATCCTTGATAGCTAAACCTAAGAATTATATACACCGAACCCATGCAAGCTTCAAATTCAATAAAAAAATTAATATTCATAAAAATATATATTATAATATGTAAAAATAAAATATTATAAAAATCATTAATTGTGCATTTAGTCAAAACTTCAATGTTGAGAAAACATGATGAAAGTATTCATAATTTTTAGGTAAAATGTTATATATTATAATCGTGTATATTTATATTTTAAGGTTGTATGGCAAAATTTTGATTCATGGAATATCAGTTTGTTTTTGTCATGTAAATTTTTTAGTTAAAATTAAATAAATATTATATTGAAAACATATTCTTTTGAGGTAATTGCCTCATGGTGGTTTTGTTGTCTATTCATCTATTGATTTGTGTATGGACTAGTATAGCATTTAGTGGTTGCGTGACACTAAAGAAATGCATTACATTTAGTTTGCTTGACCAGTAAAATTAATGTGCTTGAGAATGCACAACAACTACCCATGTTAACATTGAATCGCATGTTATAATACTTTCGAGAGGAATAATTTTTGACATGTGAATATTTTGAGCTAGGAGTGAATGATGCATTCATTGTATGATAAATTTATTTGACTACTAAAATGAAGGTATACGTAGGAAAATTGAAAGCTTACTCTCTCGAGAATTTGGATTTCAACAAGAAAATATGAGGAGGAATTGTTTTCTTTCCAATTCCACATCCAAGTTCATTTAACATTCAATCTTGAGATGGAATTTAGTCGCAAAATATTGAAGTTGAAAATCCTTTAAGACTTCACGAATGCCATCAATTAAGGCATGTGCAAATTTTGTTTTCTTCCTTCCTTAGACTTTAGTCCCTCCCACCACATCAAATGAATGTTTGGAATGAAAAATAATATCCTATGTATGCCACATTTATATGGACAAACCAAATTTTATAATTTCTTAAGAACCCGTCCTAGGGTCATGTAAGGATTCCATTTCCCCACCAAACATGAAGGCTAGATCTCTCTTATGATCACTTAGATTTTCAAATGATTGAAATAGGTGTTTAAACTATGTTATACTAAATGTATAAAATTAGCAAGAACTAAGTGTATTTCAACATATTTGATTTGTGTTTATAATTGGGTTGAGTGCAAAAATATTATGGAAGTTCGAAATAGGCTCATAGGATAATTGTCAGCAATTAAAATAATGTAAAGTATTCTAAAAATATCCTTAGGGTAGTTTCACCAAAATATGGAAAAAATCGGCAATGAAACGATCTACATATAATACTAGTTGTGAAACCATCCAAAGGGCTACAAAACCATCCTTCACTACTCTAAATAATCTAAATTTTCTTATTCAAGTTTACATAGAATGTCTTAGTTTTTGTTTATGGATCTATGCACGTGAGATGTGATGTACAATACATAACTAGGCTCTTCTTTAAACCCAAGCAACACACTCAAATAATAATGCACTTAAAAATATGTTTTGTGCCATTGGCCATTTGGAAAATTACCTTATCACTTGCCCCATTCTAGGTGAGAATTACACTTTGTAACAAAACCTCGAAGGAGAATCAATCCAAATGTATTTATCTCTCAATCCTATATGAATACCATTATTGAAATTGACAACACACTTAAAGTATTCCTTCATTTGGCACAAATCACATGGAAACATGTAGCTTTGACCTTGGTACTTCAAAAATTGACACATGGATTTCTCTAGGGCTACTCAAATTGAAAGATTTAGGATAATTATGAAGCTATTAAATAATGGTCTCCAAGTGATTGTTTAATTTTGTTTGATCCTTTAGGGAATTTATTCATATGTGAGTCCTTTTGCTAATTTCTTATCAAACGATGACCCAAAATTCATGCCTAGGATGACCTAAAAGACATGCCCAACTTGAAAAAATGACAATTGGAAGGGCATATGACACTTTCATGAAATTTGAACAAATAGTAATTGAAATTTTCCAAAGAGATAATTTTGTAAATGAAATCATCCACCTGGTTACGAAACCATATTAGAAGTTAAAAAATCAAAAATAGAGAATAGAGGGAGGTTTTTCTAGGTGTTAGTGAGGTTGTTGTATAGATTGTAAGTGATTCGATAAGAGATATTGGGATAATGAGGCTTACCTATTGGAAATGAGACTTATCAAAAGGTGAAAATGTACTTTAGGAATACTCAAATTGGAAGATTTAGGATAAATGAATCTTTTGAATAATGATCTCTAAAAGATTGTTTAATGGTATTATTTTTTAATAAGGGTAAAAGGGATTTTTTTACTGGGACCCTACCCAGAACAAAAAAAAGGGAAATAACTCGGGTAAAACACTAAAACCAAAAGAGCCAACACAAATCATTATTGCCTAGTGACAAAGAAACAAACAAGAATCCAAAACAAATTTGCCTTGCACTAGCGAAAATACAACAAAGTACGGAATGGTCTAGGGATAATTTTAGTGGAGATATTCATAATATGGTGAAATTTTCATTTTAGGAAAAATTGAAAAGGCTAATTTTTCAGAATAATTCAAATGTCTTATTCACCTAAAATTTACAAAGTATATTTTCTTTTAGGGGTCGGCTTCACCTACATTTGAAAGCATCTCCTATAACAACCCAAGTGATTCATCGCATAGTATACTACCTACCACCAACCTTACTACTAGTTAAGCTACCAACATATAAAATATGGTGAACTTGCATACTCTAAGCGCACGTGCACTTTGTGTAGATTTGTTTACTGTTTAGTAGTTTGTAGTCAGGTGTGGTGTTATTTGTTGACGCATAACAAAGGTTTTTCCGTGGATGGGTGATAAGGAGATACAACTCACGCACAACAAGAGTTTTCCGTTGACACTGACACTACTTTACTTTATTGATGCACGATTGTATTGTTGTTGATGCATGATAGATTTTTTCTCTAACATGCGACAACGATATTTATGGTCAACACATAACTTATTGTATTTGTTGACATGTGACAAAGGTTTTTTCGTGGACGAGCGACAAGGAGATACGGTCGATGCGTGACAAGAGTTTGGTTATTGATGTCTAAAACCGCTTTGTTGCTGACACATGACCGTATTGTTTTGACTCACGACATATTTTTTCTACGAAGCATGACAACGATATTTATTGACGCGTGACCTATTGTATTTCTTGACGCGCAAGAATAGTTTTCTTTAGATGTGCGATAAGGAGACTCAACTGATGCGCAACAAGGGTTATGTTGTTGACGCCCGACACAACTATTGTTGACACACAACATTTATCTTGTTGACGCACAACACAGACCTTCTCTAATGAATGACAAGGATATTTGTTGACACATGACAGTGTCACTATTGACACGTGACTCAGAGCTTCTAATGCGTGAAATTTTTTTAACTTATTCATTCGTAACAATGGAAGGTATAAGCACTCAGAATGAGAAGACTGAAAAAGTAACTAAGAAATCTCAGAAGTCCCTGTTCAAGTATTTTGGAAACTCTGCTGCTATAGATACCACAAACACCATCACCCACACAACTCGGCACTTTGGAATGAATCGAGTACGAAATTTTGGATGGTAATATTATAGTGGGCATATGTTCTCGCATGTATCAACCAAATGAAACCTATGATGATACCATGCTATATCTTGAAGATAAACCTATTGGGATGCCCGAGCTTGAAGATATTCTTGTTGAGGTGCAAGTAGGAGTGCATCAAGATATCACACATATAAATACTCAACAAAATGGAACTCAAAAATCAAATGAAAATTTTGGTTCACGAAAGAGGAAAGTAGGTGATTGTGGTAATGTTCAAAATTCTACTCATATAAGTAAAACATTGAAACCAAACAAAAAAATGTTGACACTTGGGAGGAAATACAAGTTTGATTGGGCTGCAAAATTTCTATTTATTGAACCTGTACATCCAGCTAATTCAGAAGAGATCCCATCTGAATGTACATGTACAATATGTACATGGAAATTGGGAAAGCAATAAAAAATTCAACTGAAGTTGGACACTATAGAAAAACACTGTGGAAAACAATATTTGACTGTAATGGGGGAGGATGGTCAGAAAATCAAAACACACAAATGGAAAATTGGAAAAAAAAAAAAACATGTTAAATATGCAAAAGAGAGTATGAAGCAGAGTAGAAAAAATGTAGACATCTCATGGAAAAGGGAGGAACGATCACATCGCAAATTGGTAAGATGAATCAATCAAATCTGCATGCAAAACTCATACAATTCTCTACTTTATTTCACATACTTAAGAAAGGAATACCAATTTCATATTTCCTCAATTTCAAATTTTTGTATCAATATAATGGAATGCACAACATTCCTCAGTCTCATTGGTTTGACAGTAGTGCATGGGAAATGGAAAAATGTCTTTCAATGATAGAGAAGGAAGATTTGAAAGAGAATGTAAAAAAAGTAAAGTTTATCTCTCTTTCAATTGATGAAGTGACAACATTTGAAAACACTACATGGGTATGTATCCATGATTATACTTTAGAAAATCATATGAGGACGCCTCATCTGCTAGGTGTTATGAAAATGGTTGAAAAATGTAATGCCAAAAACCTACATAAAATAGTTGTTCCTCATTAGAAAGATATTGTTGGAATGAATGATTATGAAATTGCTACACATTTGGTATGCGTTGGAGCAGATGGTTCATCAATCATACGGGGTCACCAAATAGGGTTATGTGTTAGATTGCAAACAACGGTGGCCCATTATATGCTAGAAATTCATTGTATGGCTCACAGTAATGAATTTTGCATATAAAATAATGTAAGCAACTACGAAAATATTGCTAAAGTAGAAGATGTAATGCCCGTTCGGCATTTACCCTAGTTCTTGTCGCAATGACCCTTTTGTTGAGCGTCGAATGGCTGTGTGTATTTCCGTTGTCTTAGATCTTGTCTCCGTGATGTTTTAGAACCTTCCCTCTCCTTCTTGCATTCTCAAGTCATTATTGACACCTCTGTGTGTGGACTGTGTAATGTCCTGTGCGTAAACCTAGTTAAAGGAGGATTTTGTTGTCGCATAGTTAAGCTGGACCTTTGGCCATTATTGGTGTGAGTAGAAATTATTTATATTTATAGTATATAATGATAACAATGTAGTTTTAATTTAATTATCGATTGGCCTCTATCTTATAGTGTTATTGTTTTACATTATTGTCAAGTTGGTATATACGTCTTTGTTAATATGATTAATAATTATTTTAAGTGGTAATAATAATAATAATAATAATAAATAATAATAATAATAATATTAACAATATTATTATTTTAATTATTGATCGACGATAACTCATTAATTTTAGTGTCGATTGTTATCAACTGTATTATTAATTATCGTTAAACGATTTTATTGTTTGGTTGGTCACTTTGCAGAATGAACCCCGTTCCGCGCTGAGGAAGGGATTACCCGTTTTGGTGCCATGGTCGTTCCTTGCCTTGTGTTTGCTTTTGAATGCCAACCTCTAGTTTTCTGCGCTTGGTCGCTTAGGCCTGTTCGCATGTTGTTTTTAATCATTGTGAGTAATGGAGAGTTCGATTCTTACTTCCTCTAGCTTGCTCGTGTGTACGTGATTAAATTTTCTCGGGTTGAATAGTAATCATACAAAAATTCGTATACCTTTTTAGCTTATGAGAACTGTTCAGGTAATCTTGTAACTCCTTTTACATTTGTATTAATATATCTTCTTTCGTATGCTTTGTGAGCTTACCTTAGTTAGTAGAGATTTTGTTTATCCCGTATCTTTGCTGAAGGAGGGGCTCATGGGGGCGCCAGGTCGTGGTGAGGACTGCCCAGTTTTTAAATATTTTAAACTTCTTTCACCTACCCTCCACTGCCACCTTGGCCGACCAGGTCCATTCGCATGTCTTGTTGCTAGTAAATGGCGTTAGACTCCTCCCAACCACCGAACTACCAATAGTTATGGTATTTAATGTTTCTACCTTGCGTGAGGGAGATGGGAGTCGGTGGAGTCCTGATTTTTCTTCACCATGATCTCATTTTTATTCTTTTATTCAATGCGTATGGGTGATTCCTTCTCCTGGCACGTTTTCTCTGCCTCTTTGTTGATTGTGTGAATGTTAGGTTAGGAAACTGTTCAGCCTCGACATTTTTGGTTCCCTTTTTGGAGATCCTCCTCTTCTTACCCTGCGCGCGTGGATGGATGTCCGCACCTGTTCCAAACTACCATTTTGACCTGGTTGCATGGGCAGAGAGGCCATCGAAATATTTTTTTCAAGGCGTTTTTCTTCATGGTTCCTCCTTGGGCGCAGTAATGGGTTTGATATGGTGGTTATAGATGAAGCTACAAGCTAGTGAAGTAGGTGTGTTACCTCCACTTTCATTGGGTGCTGTGAGGTGTGTTCTTGTCGGGGATCCACAAAGAACGGCCCTGCAACAGAATTAGCTAGGTGGCAGGCATGTTGCAGATATGGTAGAAGCCTTTTTGAGTGCTTCCAACAAGCAGGTTGTCCAACTATGTTGTTATCTATTTAGTATCGAATGCATCCTCAAATTCGGGATTCTCCTTCAAGATATTTTTATCAAAATCGATTAAGTGACAGTGAGAGTGTTACAGGAGACCCGATGAAATTTATTACAAAGATTCTCTATTGAGACCTTACTTGTTTTATGATGTAACTCATGGAAGAGAATCTCATAGAGGTGGATCTGTTTCATATCAGAATATTCATGAAGCACAAATTGCTTTGCAATTATATGAACTTGCTGGAAAAAAATGTGGCAACTGATCAGCTTCGACACCTGTTGGTTTTTTGTTGGACATCCTTTCCTTCTTACCCTGCTACGTGGAAATGCAGTGAGACCACATCTCCTTGAGGCAGTTTGTCAAACAGTTTGCTTCCTCGTGGGTGCTTCCACACCATACAAAACAAAAATTTGATTTTCCATTGTGCTGGATGGATGTCCATGTTCCGCTATAACATTCCCTTTTGACACGCGTTGGGAGGATGTTGGCAAGTATTTTAGACCACCTACCCTGGCCGTGAACTCCTGCCTGTGCCAACGTGGAGATGATCGATGTTTGGGCGCCCAACAAGCTTGAAGAAAATGGAATTAGGCTTGGGTTGCTGTTGCAGGTCCTGTTTTAGCGTGTCCTGGTCTTGGGAAGCGCATTAAAGGCATGATAAGCCCTAACCCTCTCTCTTAATAATTTATTCCCTTTAGTATTTGGGTAAATCAATCTCTGCAATTTTTGTTTGAATTCTGTAGAGATGGGTTTCAGATGACTTATAATCATAATTGCATGAGCTGATCTCTCTCCCCCTTTACAGTTTATCTTAATTACTATTTGACAAGAAGAAATCTCTCCAGTGATTCTCGCTTATCGATCTTATAAAGTTGGTTTATCTTTTTGCCATGATTATTCCTGTGAACAGTGGTTTCTGTAGAAAATATTGTGGTGTGTGAATGAGATTTAGAATATTCCTTGTATTGTTTTTTTTGTAGAACATGGCTTGAAAATGGGAATTTTCTTGGAAGACTATGTTTGTCTTTTAATGTGGTTTGATAATGATATAAACCCCTTTAGGATTGGGGGCTTCTATTTGGGGAGTCGTACTGGTTTTACTGGTCTTTCTAGATACCATCTGACTCTTTTGATTACCGTTTACCTTGGGGATTATTGAAAACCCCTCACCAGGCCCTCTGTTATTATTATTACTATGAGCTTATTTTTAGATTGGAACGCTCCTGAAGCATGTGTTAATGGGGTTGTTTTTGTGATCTTTTTGAATACGGTAAGCACTCAAGACGTTAGCTTGTGTGGATAATTATATGGCTTAAGTTTGAGGCACTACTTGGATCTTCGAATCAGTTAAAGTAATATTGGATACATCGAACTCTCATGAATGTGTACATTCTTCAAGTTTGATTGACATGTGATGGCCCTCAGGCATATGAATTCAGGCAATGCTTGAAATATGAAATTATAAATTTATCCTATACTTTGACTTATAAGCTTGTTGAAATGCTTTTTGGTAGGAAAACAGATGAATAGGGAAGTTATGAGAACTACCCTAAAATGGATTCATGCACAACCTTAAGTAAAGGTGACAACTGCCATAATGGGACTGTACATACCATGTATGACAGTAAGGATAGAAGTTGACCTGAAATTATTTAACTTCATTATATAGAACAATAATTAATACCCATAAATTGGGGTATGCAAGTGGAGGTTGAATTATATAACATGATATATTATGTTATCAGGTAACCAGTAAGGATAAATATGTTATTTCAATACTTGGTTAACGAGTGGAATATTTTCTGGCATTTACGATGATTATTATGTTAGCTAAAAATTGATACTTGCATCTCAATTGGGAGTTGAGATAATGTTGATACTTGTATTTATAGTGGCTTGGACCACGCTTACATATCTTAGCTAGTCAAATGTATCTTTGACATATTAGCAAAATATGACAATATTGTTGATCGTGACTCATTCCAATGAGTTGGACTCTTATACTAATAGAAACATATAAAGACATGGTAATAAGCAACCAAAAGGATATCTAAATAATATATGAACTCATGGATTGGTGGAATATTTGTTAACATAAGTATATTCTTAAAATTGTGAGGTAAATATCAAAATTATACTTACATATAATCATTGATTATCTATGAAGGTTTGATGCTTGAGTAATATCGATGAATAATATAAGATTGATACTTGTATTTATTATAGAACTTAACGTCGTTGGTGCTGTTATTTAATTAAAAGATAATATTATTGGATACATATGTGGGAGAAGTAGATTGAAGGTATAAAGTGAGCGATATTATTATTACTGTAATTTAAGTATGATTAATTGCATGGTTAAGGTTGTATATCTAGTCACTTGGAATTGTGTTCTTATGTAAGTAGATCTTAAGGAAGTGAACATTAATGAGTATGAAATGTATTATCATGAGATGTGCAGTTAAGATTTGAATGCATGTTAGAAATTATTTGATAGGGAGTATTGCAAACTTTCATTTATTTAAATGCTAGATGGCATAAATTTTTAGGTGAGGTTTATATCTTATCATGCTCAGTTCTAGCGAACTGACTCTAGATAATATTTGTGCAGATGGATTATGCGAGTAGATTAAAGGAAAAGAGTGTAAAAGTTTCATCAGTTCAAATTATGAAGTTCTTTGTAGAAAGTTCAATGCGTTGTAAATTTTGTAACTTTTCTTGCAAGGAGTTTAGAAGATCTCTTGTCTTGGTATGTTCGGAAAACTACGTGGTGAAGTGTTCTTTCCCTTTTGTTGTTAGACTAGTAACTTACCTTGGTGAGAAATGATATTCAATCATTACATTGGCATAAGTATTGTAAAACCTTGATTTTGAGAATAAAGTGTTAAGTCAAAACTCTCTGACACCTTGTAATGATGTGATATAAGTAAAATTAAATGGAGTGGTTAACCCTTATAGAAGTTAACTAAATATATATATTCAGATAAATTAATGTAGAGATGACTTACTTGAGAACAAGAGATTCCTGAAGTAATCAAAGGTGAAACTATCCTTGTAAAGTAAAATTTTATAATTTGATATCCCTAGCTAAACTAGTGAACACTACCCCTTTTATGGTGAACTCTTAAACAAGCTTAAGGGAAAACAATGGTTAGTTTCTGGAAGATAATAAGATTTAGCAAGTAGGAGAAGAAAATTTAGAAACCACTCAATTTATCTCTCAGCCTTTTGGAAAGTAAATAGTCTCCTTTTGTAAAGCTCTTTCAGGGAAGCCTAAGTAAAATCGTTAATAATTATGGATAAAACCTCAAGCTCCAATTAAATCTTGGTAATAACTAATGATGTCTTAAGGAGGAATTCAACTTGACCTTCTTCTCTTAACTTTTCCCAAGGTGCTTTGTAATTTCCTCTTAATTATGTTGAACACGAATCCATGTTGTAACAAGGTTTTGAGTGAATTTTAGTAACGTAAGTATGGATAGATGGCCTTGTGGAATTAAATTATCTCCTTTATTAAATAATGGAATTAAACAATTAATTGTCATAAAGGAGAAGACTTTAAGTGAACTACTCTACAGTGTATAAGAAAATAACTCAGTTGGTAAGATGAATTTGTGCGAATCATATCTTGAATCTCTCTGAAAACATAAGTCATGAGTTAAAGGGTGTTTTATCAAAATAAATAACCTTCAATCATTTCTTACTGTGGCTTGCCCTAGCTGTGAGAGTGTCATGTGGTTGGACTTCTATGTTGTTCTGTCAAAAAGAAAAGTGTATTATCCTTTTGGGTGTGAACGTTTCCGTGTTGACCTTGTGGTCATCCTCGTAACAAGTGGTTCCCAGAGTTAGTTGTAACCTTGTGATGACATGTTGTGTCGTGTTATGTGTCAAGCAAGTAAAAAAAAAAAAATTATCCTGTCTTTTACTGTGTTGTGTTGTTCGTGTGTGTTTTTTTGGGTCGTTACACTTGGTATCAGAGCGTAGGTTCATGCTCTCGAACCTCTGGGCCAGCTTGGAGTGGTGGTTGTGTTACATGATGTTACTGCATGATGATGATGATGATGTTGCATGGTGGTGGTAGATATTGGAAGAGTAATGTGCTTTAAGCGTGATGTGATCCATGTCGTAATTGTGATATTGTGAATGCACATGATGTGTATTTCACTTAGTGCATATTTGTTATCATATTGATGTGCTGGGGATGGGAGTGTTCTCTCTCCTTCTTGTGGATTCTATGAAGAGTTCACGTGTGAATTACTGCTTGTGATGTGTGAAAAGAATTCTAATGTGGATGATGGGGGTTAGAGCATTGTGGCATATTGTGATATGTGGGTGTGTCGATATGTTGTATGACTGGATTGATGTAAAGTGAATTGAGTTGTATCATGATGTTTTACCATGTTTTGAAGAAATGTGTGTATCACCTTGTATGTAGCAAAGGAATGTTATGTTGTAATGTTATTATATTCATCGTATGTATGATTTGTGCAAATATGTAATGCTTCATGTTGTGATTTAGGGTCATACGGTGAGTGTATGAACCCTATCGTATGGTGATTGCACTTTGGGTGCAGAATGTGGTAAAGTGATGTGTTACACCCGGTGAATGTATGATTGTGATCTACCTTGTATATGTACCACCATTGTGTTAGTGATGTAGTTACATTGTGTTGTGATGTAGTTATATGTTATTGTGAACCTTACGCTAACCGACCCTGCGGGAAATCGGTAGAAGTGTATGTTGAGAGTGAGGAATGGTGTACCATGGGTCAATAACTCGAGCCAAAATTTGGTTTAGTAGATAACAACCTGTGATTCTTTCCTCTCTCCCTATGTGGTTGTATGTATGCAACCTAAGTGCAACTATGACTATGTTTAGCCTTGTCGAAGTGGTGGCGGGATGATTCAGATAGAGGTGATGATAGTTGTATTATTGATATGTATTTTACGAGCTGAGGCTCGATGTTCGAGTGCTAGCAACTCGTTGAGTACCCCTTGGAGGCCAGATAAGGCCACACAGTTATCGTAATGTGACATTATTATAAGTTGATTTTATTCGTAAATTGAGCTTTTTACTTTATTTTGTAAGGACCAGCAGCTTTTCTTGATTGCCATGCTTTACAATTTTGGGCATTTCCTTGGTTTATGGCACTAACATGTGGATTTTGACACTAACTATGGCTATTTGGCCATTTATTTTTCTCTTGGTTTGGATCTTATTTTTAAATTTTAAGATTTTTACCGCCTTGCCCAAGGCTTGTACTTTGCCACTTGGCACTTAGATTGGATTGTTATGTTGGTTCTATTGTCGTGATGTGTGGAATAGGGTCATGGGATGCACCATGGAATGGTTGGACCTATGGACCCGCTTCGTTGTATGGGGGTACGCCCCAAGGAGTTACAGATAACTAGCGGGTTGTTGAACCACGCGTTATTATGTCACTTGGGTTAGGAGTGTTCGAACTCTATGTGTCTTGGGCCATAGGGACAACCGGCCTCCTTGAGGGAGGCATAAGAGACTTGAGGGAGGCATAAGAGTTTGAGGGAGGCATAAGAGACTTGAGGGAGGCATAAGAGTTTGAGGGAGGCATAAGAGACTTGAGGGAGGCATAAGAGTTTGAGGGAGGCATATGATATTTGTGTGTATGGTTGATGTTTCGGGATATATGTTGAGTTATTGTGATGTTTTGGTAGTGGTCTTTTGATGTATGTGTTACTCATGTCAGATGGATATGTGTTGTGATGTTGTGGATATGGCATTGATGCCCTTGTGGACCCTATGTACATGTAGCTTTTTTATGAGTCATGTAAAATCCTCATAGGTGGAATTGAGGAGATGTCTGGTTGTCGTAGTACTCTTTTGTTCAAGTATTTTATACGTCAGTCATAAATGTGTGACGTGTACTATGTTATGTGGACCGTGCTATTCCTTTCCGTATTTGAGTAACCTTTTGTGGTGTAATACAATCATGAAGTATATACTTGTGTGCTTGTGAATTTGTAGTGTCTTTTTGAACCTGATAGGGTGTTGTGTTAGTAGTTCATGTTGGGCACCCACAATAAGGAATAAACCAAAACTCTTCAACAATGAAATTTTAAAGAAATTAAACTAAGAATAATGTTAATGGAAAGAGACTAATGAAATAATAAATAAGAGGGAACTGCCAATCTTCACAGAACCTTGAAAGTTAAAATTTCTACCAAATGTTCCTAAGGCTACCCGTGGTCGTGCTTTAATCAACTAAAATTTTAAACCATAGGGTGTACTTTCTCCTTTACCTGTTCTTGGTTGCGAACCATTTCTTTTCCATTGTGTTATGTCGCATCGAGGACGATGCTTTTCTTAAGGGGAGGAGAATGTAATGCCCGTTCATGTTTACCCTAGTTCTTGTCGCAATGACCCTTTTGTTGAGCGTCGAATGGCTGTGTGTATTTCCGTTGTCTTAGATCTTGTCTCAGTGATGTTTTAGAACCTTCCCTCTCCTTCTTGCGTTCTCAAGTCATTATTGACACCTCTGTGTGTGGACTGTGTAATGTCCTGTGCGTAAACCTAGTTAAAGGAGGATTTTGTTGTCGCATAGTTAAGCTGGACCTTTGGCCATTATTGGTGTGAGTAGAAATTATTTATATTTATAGTATATAATGATAACAATGTTGTTTTAATTTAATTATCGATTGGCCTCTATTTTATAGTGTTATTGTTTTACATTATTGTCAAGTTGGTATATACGTCTTTGTTAATATGATTAATAATTATTTTAAGTGGTAATAATAATAATAATAATAATAACAATATTATTATTTTAATTATGATCGACGATAACTCATTATTTTTAGTGTCGATTGTTATCAACTATATTATTAATTATCGTTAAGCGATTTTATTGTTTGGTTGGTCACTTTGCAGAATGAACCCGTTCCATTTGAGGAAGGGGTTACCCGTTTTGGTGCCATGGTCATTCCTTGCCTTGTGTTTGCTTTTGAATGCCAACCTCTAGTTTTCTGCGCTTGGTCGCTTGGTCGCTTTTTTTTTCGCATGTTGTTTTTAATCATTGTGAGTAATGGAGAGTTCGATTCTTACTCCTCCTCTAGCTTGCTCGTGTGTACATGATTAAATTTTCTCGGGTTGAATAGTAATCATACAAAAATTGTATACCTTTTTAGCTTGAGATGCCTGCTGTTCGAGTAATCTTGTAACTCCTTTTACATTTTTATTAATATAATCTTCTTTCGTATGCTTTGTGAGCTTACCTTAGTAGAGATTTTGTTTATCCTGTGATCTTTCTTTGAAGGAAGGGCTCATGGGGGCGCCAGAGTCGTGGTGAGGACTGCCCTAGTTTTAAATCTTTTAAACTTCTTTCACCTACCCTCCACTGCCACCTTGGCCGACCAGGTCCATTCGCATGTCTTGTTGCTAGTAAATGGCGTTAGACTCCTCCCAACCACTGAACTACCAATAGTTATGGTATTTAATGTTTCTACCTTGCGTGAGGGAGATGGGAGTCGGTGGAGTCCTGATTTTTCTTCACCATGATCTCATTTTTATTCTTTTATTCAATGCGTATGGGTGATTCCTTCTCCTGGCACGTTTTCTCTGCCTCTTTGTTGACTGCGTGAATGTTGGGTTAGGAAACTGTTCAGCCTCGACATTTGTTGGTTCCCTTTTTGGAGATCCTCCTCTTCTTACCCTGCGCGCGTGGATGGATGTCCGCACCTGTTCCCAAACTACCATTTTGACCTGGTTGCGTGGGCAGAGAGGCCATCGAAATACTTTTCTGTCAAGGCATTTTTCTTCATGGTTCCTCCTTGGGCGCAGTAATGGGTTTGATATGGTGGTTATAGATGAAGCTACAAGCTAGTGAAGTAGGCGTGTTACCTCCACTTTCATTGGGTGCTGCGAGGTGTGTTCTTGTCGGGGATCCACAACAACGCCTGCAACAGGAATTAGCCAGGCAGCAGGCATGTTACAGTTTAGTAGAAGCCTTTTTGAGCGCTTCCAACAAGTAGGTTGTCCAACTATGTTGTTATATCATGCTCATGATCGAATGCATCCTCAAATTTGGGATTCTCCTTCAAGATATTTTTATCAAAATCGATTAAGTGACGGTGAGAGTGTTACCAGAGACTGATGAAATTTATTACAAAGATTCTCTATTGAGACCTTACTTGTTTTACGATGTAACTCATGGAAGAGAATCTCATAGAGGTGGATCTATTTCATATCAGAATATTCATGAAGCACAAATTGCTTTGCAATTATATGAACTTCTTTGGAAAACGTGTGGCAACCATTCCTTCCCGTGATAAGCCTTTTGACTCTGCCCTGTTGGTTTTTATTTGGACATCCTTTCCTTCTTACCCTGCTACGTGGAAATGCAGTGAGACCACATCTCTGTTGAGGTTTTTGTCAAATAGTTTGCTTCCTCGTGGGTGCTTCCACACCATACAAAACAAAAATTTGATTTTCCATTGTGCTGGATGGATGTCCATGTTCCGCTGTAACATTCCCTTTTGACACGCGTTGGGAGGATGTTGGCAAGTATTTTAGACCACCTACCCTGGCGCTGAACTCCTGCCTGTGCCAACGTGGAGATGATCGATGTTTGGGCGCCCAACAAGCTTGAAGAAAATGGAATTTTGGGTTGTGTTTTTCAAAGCCTGTGGATCGGTGGGACGTGTGGGAGTCCTGTTTGTTGTGTCCTGTCTTGGGAAGCGCATTAAAGGCATGATAAGCCCTAACCCTCTCTCTTAATAATTTATTCCCTTTAGTATTTGGGTAAATCAATCTCAATTTTGTTTGAATTTTTGTTTGAATGTGTTTTTGTTTTACTAAGAGATGGGACTCTGGATGACTTATAATCATATATTGACTCTTTCTTGAAAGAGATGATGGGCTGATCATAATTGCATGAGCTGATCTCTCTCCCCCTTTACAGTTTATCTTAATTACTATTTGACAAGAAGAAATCTCTCCAGTGATTCTCGCTTATCGATCTTATAAAGTTGGTTTATCTTTTTGCCATGATTATTCCTGTGAACAGTGGTTTCTGTAGAAAATATTGTGGTGTGTGAATGAGATTTAGAATATTCCTTGTATTGTTTTTATTTGTAGAACATGGCTTGAAAACGGGAATTTTCTTGGAAGACTATGTTTGTCTTTTAATGTGGTTTGATAATGATATAAACCCCTTTAGAATTGGGGGCTTCTATTTGGGGGGAGTCGTACTAGTTTTACTGGTCTTTCTAGATACCATCTGACTCTTTTGATTACCGTTTACCTTGGGGATTATTGAAAACCCCTCACCAGGCCCTCTATTATTATTATTACTATGAGCTTATTTTTTTAGATGGGAACGCTCCTGAAGCATGTGTTAATGGGGTTGTTTTTGTGATCTTTTTGAATACGGTAAGCACTCAAGACGTTAGCTTGTGTGGATAATTATATGGCTTAAGTTGAGGCACTACTTGGATTTTTGAATCAGTTAAAGTAATATTGGATACATCGAACTCTCATGAATGTGTACATTCTTCAAGTTTGATTGACATGTGATGGCCCTCAGGCATATGAATTCAGGCAATGCTTGAAATATGAAATTATAAATTTATCCTATACTTTGACTTATAAGCTTGTTGAAATGCTTTTTGGTAGGAAAACAGATGAATAGGGAAGTTATGAGAACTACCCTAAAATGGATTCATGCATAGCCTTAAGTAAAGGTGACAACTGCCATAATGGGACTATATATACCATGTATGACAGTAAGGATAGAAGTTGACCTGAAATTATTTAACTTCATTATATAGAACAATAATTAATACCCATAAATTGGGGTATGCAAGTGGAGGTTGAATTATATAACATGATATATTATGTTATCAGGTAACCAGTAAGGATAAATATGTTATTTCAATACTTGGTTAACGAGTGGAATATTTTCTGGCATTTACGATGATTATTATGTTAGCTAAAAATTGATACTTGCATCTCAATTGGGAGTTGAGATAATGTTGATACTTGTATTTATAGTGGCTTGGACCACGCTTACATATCTTAGCTAGTCAAATGTATCTTTGACATATTAGCAAAATATGACAATACTGTTGATCGTGACTCATTCCAACGAGTTGGACTCTTATACTAATAGAAACATATAAAGACATGGTAATAAGCAACCAAAAGGATATCTAAGTAATATATGAACTCATGGATTGGTGGAATATTTGTTAACATAAGTATATTCTTAAAATTGTGAGGTAAATATCAAAATTATACTTACATATAATCATTGATTATCTATGAAGGTTTGATGCTTGAGTAATATCGATGAATAATATAAGATTGATACTTGTATTTATTATAGAACTTAACGTCGTTGGTGCTGTTATTTAATTAAAAGATAATATTATTGGATACATATGTGGGAGAAGTAGATTGAAGGTATAAAGTGAGCGATATTATTATTACTGTAATTTAAGTATGATTAATTGCATGGTTAAGGTTGTATATCTAGTCACTTGGAATTGTGTTCTTATGTAAGCAGATCTTAAGGAAGTGAACATTAATGAGTATGAAATGTATTATCATGAGATGTGCAGTTAAGTTTTGAATGTATGTTAGAAATTATTTGATAGGGAGTATTGCAAACTTTCATTTATTTAAATGCTAGATGGCATAAGTTATTAGGTGAGGTTTATATCTTATCATGCTCAGTTCTAGCGAACTGACTCTAGTAAATATTTGTGCAGATGGATTATGCGAGTAGATTAAAGGAAAAGAGTGTAAAAGTTTCATCAGTTCAAATTATGAAGTTCTTTGTAGAAAGTTCAATGCGTTGTAAATTTTGTAACTTTTCTTGCAAGGAGTTTAGAAGATCTCTTGTCTTGGTATGTTCGGAAAACTACGTGGTGAAGTGTTCTTTCCCTTTTGTTGTTAGACTAGTAACTTACCTTGGTGAGAAATGATATTCAATCATTACATTGGCATAAGTATTGTAAAACCTTGATTTTGAGAATAAAGTGTTAAGTCAAAACTCTCTGACACCTTGTAATGATGTGATATAAGTAAAATTAAATGGAGTGGTTAACCCTTATAGAAGTTAACTAAATATATATATTCAGATAAATTAATGTAGAGATGACTTACTTGAGAACAAGAGATTCCTGAAGTAATCAAAGGTGAAACTATCCTTGTAAAGTAAAATTTTATAATTTGATATCCCTAGCTAAACTAGTGAACACTACCCCTTTTGGGTGAACTCTTAAACAAGCTTAAGGGAAAACAATGGTTAGTTTCTGGAAGATAATAAGATTTAGCAAGTAGGAGAAGAAAATTTAGAAACCACTCAATTTATCTCTCAGCCTTTTGGAAAGTAAATAATCTCCTTTTGTAAAGCTCTTTCAGGGAAGCCTAAGTAAAATCGTTAATAATTATGGATAAAACCTCAAGCTCCAATTAAATCTTGGTAATAACTAATGATGTCTTAAGGATGAATTCAACTTGACCTTCTTCCTTTAACTTTATCCAAGGTGCTTTGTAATTTTCCTCTTAAGTTTGTTGAACATGAATCCATGTTGTAACAAGGTTTTGAGTGAATTTTAGTAGACGTAAGTATGGATAGATGGCCTTGTGGAATTAAATTATCTCCTTTATTAAATAATGGAATTAAACAAATAATTGTCATAAAGGAGAAGACTTTAAGTGAACTACTCTACAATGTATAAGAAAATAATTTAGTTTGGTAAGATGAATTGTGTGAATCATATCTTGAATCTCTTTGAAAACATAAGTCAAGAGTTAAAGGGTGTTTTATCAAAATAAATAACCTTCAATCATTTCTTATAACGTGGCTTGCCCTAGTTGTAGCCTTGTGAGAGTGTCATGTGGTTGGACTTCTATGTTGTTGAATTTTTGGGTCAAAAAGAAAAGTGTATTATCGTCAAAATTTTGATATCTTATAAACTTCCCAAGATAGTTTTGATACACTTGTTTTCAAGAATTGGAAAGCTTTATTAGATCTTAAGAATCCTAGTAACTATTTGAGATTTAATAGCCATGATCACCTCTACATAAATTTTAATGGGAGGGACATACCACCGCATATTTTGTAAAAAAATCAAGCTATTATAGGATCGGAAAGAGAAGAATTTCATGTGACACATAATCTCTTTGATTCTGTTACAGTTGAAACAAGAATAAAGCTTAGAAAAATTTTAGAATCCTTGTCATCGAAATTACGTAACGTTTCTCCAAAGATAAAATTCTTGAAGCAATGGGTGTGATGAATCCTAATTTTTGGAATAATGAAGGTGCTCGTGTAGACTTTGTAAGAAAGCATTTCCATAAATATATGGGTACAATAATGGAACATTTCACAAAGACTTCAGAGGTCAAGGGTATGGAAATCAAAGGTATACTGAATGTTGATTTATTAAAGTCTTAATCAACAAATTTTGCAACAACAATGAGAAACCAATATAAAAGTTTAGAGGAACCTTCTGAGAGTGGTGTTATTACAAGGCTCTGGTGAGGAATCTATCAAAGTATTGTCTTACAAGAAGACATCAATGAATATTTCAAATTATATGAGTTATACCAAACAATTATTTTGGGGTCTATGGAGGAGGAAAGGGTTTTCAGTGATTTATCATTTATAAAATCAAAACTGAGAAACAGGTTGGATAAAAATTTGGAAAGTTGCATGAGGTGTAATGTTTCTCACTACTCCTTGGAAACCTTTCCTTTCAACAAAGCAATTGTGCATTAGAACTCCCTTTCGATAGAAGATGTATAAATTATATAGCTACAAGTACAACTATTCCCGATGATGAGATTGGAATTGGTGTATCGTGACACTCTACAATAAAGAGAACATCAACTTTGAAGAACCTATTGATAATGGATTGTTTCATCTTTAAATAGGTATCTCCTTGACCTTACTTTTATTGTTTGTCACCTTACATTTTAACTATGTTTATTTATTCAATTTCATATTAACATATTCGAATATAATAGTTTGTAGTTAGACGTAACAGTGAACACAATTGTAACTCTACAGATGCAACTATTGACTGAGGAGGATTTTTAAGATATTTTGTTTCAACTCTTGTTATCATTAAAGATGTTTACAGGTATATATATTTACATTTATATAATTAATATTTTGGATTTTTTGAATACCAATTTCCATTTTAAAAATTTGTTTGTTACATGCATTTTTCGAATACTAATTTGCAAGGCCTTCATAGTTCAAATCTTCATATTCTTCCAATTTTATACTATTCCTGGACTTCCTTTGTCAGGACATGCACAAGTTCTCATTTACATTATTTTTTAATCTTTCTATTTTAAAAATCTATTACATGCATTTGTTGAATATTAATTTGTAATGCCTTCAGAGTTCAGATCTGCATATTCTTCCATTGTTATACTCTTTTAGACTTCCAGACTTGCACTGTCCAGATATGTACAAGTTATCATTTGCATTTTCTTTAATCTTTTTGTTTCTTCCTTAATCCACTCAATCATTATTTCATATTTTTTCTTGAAAATGTGGGTTAACATCCATCCGAGGAAGCTCTCACTTCTCGGGACTGACAATTTTAGGAAACTCACCCATCTATATACTAGTCCATTTTTGTGTTGATTTTTCTTGAATTGAAGGTCGTCTGAAGCATGCTATGAAGGATGATTTCTCATGTTCCTTCCATATGCTTTATCACAACCATCTAAAATACAAGAGGTGGCCTAAACCGTATCATATGACATTACTTAAGTTCTTATAATTATGTTTAAATTATTTTTGTATTTAAAAGATACTTTGATGAAGTGTTTAAACTTTTTGGGATGAATATCAAACTACATGTAAAAATCACACATTCCAAATTTTCTAAAAACAATTCTCCATTATCATCATCCATGATTGTGCTTGAAGTTAAATCTATGTCTACAAAAATTTCATCGTCATCCACATCTAATTTCATCATATCATTGATTCATTACAAGTAGAGAGAAGAAGATTTTGATTCAAATTGAAGAAACCCGATATGTAATTTGAATTTTACAAGTAGAGAGAAGAAGATTTTCTTTGTATTAAGATGTCTATCCAAACACATTCCATTTTTTCTTAAAACAATTATCCATTATAATCATTCATCATCGTCTATATCCATTCTAATGTCATCATATCATTACAAGTAGAGAGAAGAAGATTTTGAGAAGGTTTAAATGTCTCTATTATAACACATTCCAAATTTTCTTAAAATAGTTATCCATTATCATCATCCATGATCATGCTTGAAGCTAAATCTACATCCACACATAATTCATCATCATCCATATCTATTTTAATATCATCGTATCATTGATTCATTACAAGTAGAGAGAAGAATATTTTACTATATTAAGATGTCTATCCTAACACATTCCATTTTTTCTTAAAACAATTATCCATTATAATCATTCATCATCATCTATATCCATTCTAATGTCATCATATCATTACAAGTAGAGAGAAGAAATTTTTGAGAAGGTTTAAATGTATCTATTATAACACATTCCAAATTTTCTTAAAACAATTATCCATTATCATTATCCATGATCGTGCTTGAAGTTAAATCTACATCCACACACAATTCATCATCATCCATATCTATTTTAATGTCATCATCCACATCTAATGTCATCATATCATTGATTCATTACAAGTAGAGAGAAGAAGATTTTGAGAAGGTTTAAATGAGAAGAAACTTGATACAAATTTTGAATTTTACAAGTAGAGAGAAGAATATTTTACTGTATTAAGATGTTTGTTCTAACACATTCCAATTTTTCTTAAGAAAATTATCCATTATAATCATTCATCATCATTTATATCCATTCTAATGTCATCATATCATTACAAGTAGAGAGAAGAATATTTTGAGAAGGTTGAAATGTCTCTGTCATACCACATTCCAAATTTTCTTAAAACAATTATCCATGATCGTGATTGAAGATAAATCTACGTCCACACACAATTCACCATCATCCATATCTATTTTAATGTCATCATCCACATATAATGTCATCATATCATTGATTCATTACAAGTAGAGAGAGAAAAAAATGAGAAGGCTTAAATGCGAGGAAACCTAATACGAGTTTGAATTTTACAAGTAGAGAGAAGAAGATTTTATTGTATTAAGATGTCTATCCTAACACATTCCAATTTTTCTTAAAAAAATCATCCATTATAATAATTCATCATCATCTATATCCATTCTAATGTCATCATATAATTACAAGTAGAGAGAAGAAGATTTTGAGAAGGTTTAAATGTCTCTGTTGTACCACATTCCAAATTTTCTTAAAACAATTATCCATTATCATCATCCAGATTCCATGATCTACATCCACATACAATTCATTATCATCCATCATTATTCTAATGTCATCATCCACATCCAATGCAATCATCATTACAAAGTAGTGAGAAGATTAAGACAAAATTTAAATGTGAAGAAACTTGATACAAAGTTTGAATTTTACAAGTAGAGAGAAGAAGATTTAACTCTATTAAGATGTCTCTGATCATACGACATTCCAAATTTTCTTAAAATAAATAATTAACCATTATCATAATGCCATCACATTCATATCAAACATAAACACCATATACAATCTAGAAATTCTATATATAATATATAACAAGATATAAAAAATCCAGATTATAAAGTATTTCAAATTTTGAAACGCCATCACATTCAAGTTTCATACTTCGATATATAAAGTATTTAAAATTTTGAAATTCCATCACATTCAAGTTTCATACTTAAATATATAAAGTATTTCAAATTTTCAAACTCCGTCACATTCAAGTTTCATACTTCAATATATAAAGTATTTCAAATTTTCAAATTTAAAGTTTCAATTTTTCAACCTTCAATCATGAAAATTTTCCCAGACAAACTAGCATCTTTTGTACCCCTTTCCCCAATGGCTTTCCCTCATGTACTCTTTGCTTGAATAATCCCATAACTAATTAGATCTTCGTAGCATTGTTTAGATTCTTTAAGATTGTTTGTTCTTCCTTTGTCGCATCTCCATGGGATACCAAACTAGCATTTGTAGTTGCCTTTGTTTTGAACAAAATGTCAGGGTCGAAGCCATTCTCTTTAATTATCTACTTTAGTGTATTGTTTTGTTTGTTAACTAAAACAATATTTTCTTTCATCTTCATTGTTGACGATACACTATTCTTTGTGGTTTCCAAGTGAACTTGGAACACCTTTGCTTGACTCTTCAAATTTTCATATTTCAACTACAAAAAAAGTGAGCTCAATTAAACATATTACTAAAATAAGAAAATTTCAAATTAACAAAAAATATTGTTTCAAAGTGATAATACTTACGACTTCTTTATCTCTTTTACCATTTGCAATTGCCACCAGATCCTTATCCTTAAACCATTTTTAAAATATGTCTGGGATTTAGCACTGATATTTTATAATTTGTTTAATGCTTTATCTAAAATATTGTCTTTATAATTGTTGTTATACGTGACAGTCCCACCTCTTACTTGGGTAAGTAAGGCATCCATCTTCGCATCTTGATTATGGACTGCAACATATAAACTGTCCCTTTGCCAATAATTTTCATAACGACTTCATATCTCATTGATTATTACTTTTTCCCTTCTCTCACATTTTGTAAACTGACTGATATGAGGTACAATAAACTCTTGGACATGGGATTGACAATCATAACCAATCAAGTTATCTAAAGGAAATGATGGCAATTGTTCACCTTTTGTATCTGAAGAAGATGATGCCAATGGAGAGGTATGGGGGCTTTCAGGTTGATCATCGTCTACTACATATTTTTTCCTTTGGATGGCCGATCCTATTTGTAATAAAATAAATCAATATTCAAATATTGAAATTGAAAGTGAAATGTAAAAAAGTTGAATAAATTACGTTGAAATAGAAATATACCTGCTGGCCTTGAATCATCTCACATGTATTGAAAAATCTTATTAGGTCATTGTTATCAATGCCCAAGTAATCTTCACCTAAAGTTAAATTATTTAAAACCGATACACCTATTGCTTTGGGTAAGCCACCAGAGAGAGAGAGAGAGAGAGTTGGAATTCGAGATGAGGAGGCAATGTTTAGTGTCTTGCTAAGGGTTGGATGAATTGGCATGCGTTTACCAATGTTATTTTTCCTAAACCTCTGGTTAGAATTTTGAATCGTAATGGTGGAGGATGTGACAGTGTTGTTGTTTGTCTAGATGAAGAAGGACTACAATGTACTAAAAATTCCAAGAAAAATCAACAAAATCATTACTAAATCATATGAAAAACTATTAAACTATGCAAAAACTATGAAATTATATGAAAAATATTCAAAACTTGTACCAAAGCAATAAAATC
Source organism: Taxus wallichiana var. yunnanensis (assembly GCA_018340775.1). NCBI lineage: Eukaryota > Viridiplantae > Streptophyta > Pinopsida > Cupressales > Taxaceae > Taxus > Taxus wallichiana. The sequence goes on from CM031239.1 coordinate 426,908,579, forward strand.
ATACCTTATTGTTGAGGGGTAACCTGTCGTTGTACTTGAGGTGGTCGTGTTGGAGTAGTAATTGGTTGTGTTTGAGCTATGTGTGGCTGGGATTGCTAAGCAGGGTCTTGAGAATCAACAATTGCACACGATTGAACTGAGTGAGTTGGCAAAGATGGTTGAGAAGCACTCGTATAGTCTGAATTCCTTGGAAGTGCACCAGTGATTGATTGCATCTCAATTCAATATGGTAAATGGTAAATTATAAATAGAAAATAGTAATTTGTAAATAGTAAATGTTAGGGTATTACGTCTTTGTCATTTAACTAATGCAAATTCTTGGGGTTCTGCGATGAGTGAACTTCCATTTCATATAATGAATTTGTCGACGCCTCAATGTATTATTGGCCTCTTCCTCTTGATTCCACTTTTTTCATGGAAGGGACTCCAAAAATCTTCTCAACATACGGTCAAGATTTGATCGATTCAGAAGTAAATAATGTTAGTACTGCATAAAGATTCAATCACAAGTACATAATCAAGACAATAACCATATTAAAGTCTAATGTTGAAATATAAACTATATACATGTTGTTCTTGAAATGGAATTGACAAATTCTTCATTGTCTTGTCTGTGCAAGTAGGAATTTGTTTTTCTTTTAAATTAAAAAGATCCTTGTAATAAAGGCCAAGGAGATAGTTTGTGGATTGAATAATTGGTTTTTCATAAAGTGATGCATTTGTAATGTCAGATTTTATTTTATTGGATAAAAAGGTGCACCAATCAAATTTTTGTTTTTCGATCATTACAAGAATGTATGTAATAGCCCAATTTGGTATATCCATTTTCCGACCCTACAAAACAATTCTGGCTTGAAAGAAAGAAATCATGGCAGCAAGAAAGTGGTGTGCAATTCCTTACGTATCCACACCTCGTCTTGATTTATTGACGTGAGATACAAAAATTCATTAGAATTAATATCAATTTGAATTGTATCAAAACAAAAACTTTCAAATGAAAATTGAAAATAGATTACACGTACAATCAACATGGAAACCAAAAGTAGATTTGAGGTACTTCTTATCATTTTCGATGAGGGTTTCTTTCATTGTTACTATGGGGAATTTTTTAATGGAAGGCATGTCAACTAATGGATATTAGCTAGATCGACACTGAATTGGAATATATGACCATCGTCCATAATGTAATAAAATTACCATCTTCTGTATTGTACGAGGAGAGAAGGTAGTTTAGAATGTCATGATCAATCTCAAACTGGGGCATCTTAACGAGCCCATAAAAATCACATGCATCTAGAAAATCCTTGTATTCTGTATTCATTTGCAAAACTGTCTGAATGTGGGGGCACAAAAAGTTCTTGTATTGTATCTTGCCCTTGGGTAGGGCTTGTGGGTTGACCAATGCCTCGTTAACCTAATTTTCTATTGGATCTTGGTCTTGAGCTTAGGATGCACTTGTAGTAGCCATTGTACTTGAGTTTGATTGGAGTAGTCATTAGTAAAGTGACGTATGATTCTGTAGCAATTAGTGTTAGAAGAATGGAGAAACTCTAGGAGTCAAGAAGTGTAAACGTGAAAATGATTGGTGGTGGGGTATTTATAAAAAAATTAGGGTTTCGCAAGACTTGGGCACATGAAAGTAAAGTTTGTTGATATGAAACAACAACACTTGTTGTCACGCATCAGAAAATTTTGTTGACACATGATAATAAGGGTTTTTTTGTACATTAGCAAACTTTTTTGACATGAGGAAGAAACCCTTGTTGTCCCACATCAACAAATTTTGTCAACGCACGACAATGACCCTTGTTATCATGTGTCAATAAAATTTATCGACACATGACAACAACACTTGTTGTTGTGCATCAAAAAAATTTGTTGACACATGACATCAAGGGTTTTGTCGTGCATAAAAAAAATTTGTTGATGAGCGCTAAAGCAAGGGTTTTGTCACGCATTAGAAAATTTTGTTGACGCACTGCAACAACCCTTGTTGTCATGTGTTAACAAAATTTGTTGATGAATGACAACAAGTGTTATTTTCACGCATCAAAAAACTTTGCTAATGCATGATAACAAGGGTTGTTGTCGAATGACAAAGTGAACATTTGTTGTCATGTTTCAAGAACTCGCAGCGATTCTTGTCATGTGACAATATCTATATAACACAAGCTGTCAAGTGATAACTATGTGTCAAAAAGGAATAATACCTTTTTTCTGCGTCTGCATAATTTTTTTCCTCAGGGCGCTCACTCTCACTCAAATAATATCGGTGAAAATTATGTTCTCAAAACTTGGAAAATTCACCTTTACACGAAAGTAGTTCCAGGTATATTCTCTGGGTATTTTCCACCTCCATTTTACCATAGGCTTCTTAAAAGAAGAATTTTATCAACCCAAAGAAGAATTTTATCTGATATTAATTTGACATGGGGATAAGTACATCTTAAAAGGAAGTCTTTTTGTGTTTTGGACAACCATCAACTCTTCTTTGTTAATTTCATCACTAGAATTAGGCCCGCACGGGAGACAAACTTCAATAAAATTGATAGGATACATTAAAATCCTAAAAGGAGAAGAGAGGGTTTCCTCTCCTTAACCTTCCCAAAAATACCTAATGGATATGAGTCAAATTATTTTGTTCGTAAAGAGGCTCCCAAGGAGGAATATTATCAATAATATGAGTAGATTTAACCCTTGAGGGGTATGTTTTAGAAATTAGTGAATAAGTATCATTAATATGATCGGTGAGGGCCCTAATGGTGAATTTAGAAATGAAGAGAATCCTTCCACTATACCAGCATTATCCCCTCTCTTTCACTTAGAGTTTCTAGAATCCTTGATTGAATGTCTCATTTTAAATCATATATGATAACAAAAATCTAGTCTTTTGTAGTTCATCCGTCGAGTCCATATCCTTTCTCCAATCTACGGATTAATCTTCTTAGGGAGATCAAGGGAGGAATTTAAATCCGGTAACATTTGAGCATAAGTAGTATGTTGTTGGCAAAATTAATACAGAGTTTAGTTTAGCTACATGTAACCGATCTTTCAGTTACAGGCGGTTACCTCTTAACCACATTCTCACTTGTATTTATACACTCCTCTTACATTCAATATATCATTCAGACATTTACATTTCTCCTGATCTAACAGTGGTATCAGAGCGGCGTGGAAGCAGGAGCGTGGAAGCGTGAAGATAAAGGATGGAGACCTGCTTGAAACCGCTGCTTCCCCTCCTGCGTGGAAATTTAGTTGAGCACTGCCATCCTTGACTGCAGACCTACGTTGGAGGATTTGACATTGATGCTCCTATATGTGCTGCGCGTGGAGGAAGACAGCCTGTAGAGCACCAAACACCTGCATAGGAAACAATTCTTGCAGACTTTGCATTAGAGGATTGGCAATTTTCTTATTCTTTGGTGAAAACGTGGAGACCATTGGTGAAAGCTTGGAGGCCATTTACTATTGCCATGGCAGTGAGTAGCATCGCAGAGACTAGAAAAGAAAATATTCAGGCCGTGAGCGTAGTCAAAGGGGAAACCCGTGGTACAACAAGCAATCAAAGAATTTAAAAGGTGAAGAAAGCAGACTACAGGACGAAGCAGTTAGTTATGAAACCATTTTTGTATTCATCCCTGTCCGCTGTTGTGTCCCTTTTCTTGCTCACTTATATCTGCGCTGTCTAAAAGGGGAAATATCCAAATACACATTTCTTCAGGCTGTTAACATTGTGAATGAACAGTGATTGATGTGTCTGTCTTGGCATTTTATTGTATAAAGTATTGACTGGCAGATTATGCGAGTTGATTTGCTCATACATTATGTTATCTTGGCCATTATTACATTAAGATCGTAAGAATGGTTGTTGGGAGATGTACATGTGGAGTCACAAAAGAGGGAGAAGAGAGCATGTGGCAATGACCACTGATCAATTTATAAGCACTGTGTGGAGTTTGACATGAGTGGCATCGACCACCGAAAACCCAGGTGTGCGTTGGAAGACTCCTTCCCCCAACATCTTCTCAACTGTTGTTCGCAGACCAAGCAATACATTAGCAAGCGCATTGTACAAAAGATCAAGAGACGTGGAATTTGTTTGAATCAAATCGGAACAAAATGAGATTAAGCCCCTTCATTCATTCATCAAATTTGCTATCAAAGATGGACGCGAACAACCAGCCTATGATCCCATGCAATAGTCTGAGAGCATGAAAGTCATGCCTCAGAGATGTTAGCAACATTGCAAGCAAGCATAGAGACGTGCCGCATTTGAGAGAACCGAAGAGCATCGGTATCTACTCTTCGCCAGTCTCCAAAACTTGCAATCCGAGGACATAATGGACTGAGTCTTGTTCGACATATAGACAGAGAAGAGTTGTGTCGATCCAGATGACAAATGTGAGATTAAATGCCCTCAGGCACATCTGTGGTGCACCACATGAGCTTTCGAGCTCACTTCTTCATCTATTTTTCTACAAATGAGAGCACATCTGTCGCAGAGATTCAAGAAAATCTAGACAAATTCCTTGTTGCAAGAAGCAAATAGGACATGTCACGACGTAACAAGACGATGAATCTGGGGTAGATTTGTAAAAACAATGTATTAAGGGGGGGAATGTTGGCATAATTAATACAGAGTTTAGTTTAGCTACATGTAACCGATCTTTCAGTTACAGGCGGTTACCTCTTAACCACATTCTCACTTGTATTTATACACTCCTCTTACATTGAATATATCATTCAGACATTTACATTTCTCTAATCTAACATATGTAACAACCGGGTTGTAGCATCATATGATTTTTCAAAGGCCCCCAAAACATTGAAATGGCTTCGAGGCAAGGTTTGTTCCAAAGTTGTAAGGGAAGATCTGGAAGTTTGACCTAAATAGGCATCATATTGAAAGAGTCCTTTAATGGATCGAAAGAGGGATACTATGGTTTATTCATGAGTCCATGATCCTCGAGACCTAATAAAAATTATTGACAACATGATAATATTTAAAAATTTAAAGACATCAATGAAATATGCTCTAGAGTAGGGATAGAGTTTAACATTGCCCTTGATTTTAGGGCTCCATATTTCTTTGATCCATTCATGTAACCAGAAATATTTATCCATAACTAATTGAAGAAAAGATGATTCCACATTTACCATGATCCTCTTCAAGAACCATAACGTTTTGGTGAAGATCATCCTCAAGTTTGAGAATAGGGGTTTTGATCTTAGGCTTCAAGGGCCTACTCACCCATTAATCACCCCTTACAAATATTGTATTAGAAAAAGAAACATCAAATGATTACTTACCACCGCCACCAAGAGCTAACACCTTCTATTTCCATAGGAAGATGAATGTAAACTTCAAAGTTAAGAGAGGTGTGCTTGTCCTCAAAGATGGTTGAAACATATCCCAAATGGACACCCCTATTTCTAGTCCTTGCCTCCATCCTTTGGTTACACAATAGCTAAGTTAGGGTTCATGTTTTCCACCCCTCCCCGACTTCATCGATATTTTAAGGGCACAATCTAGGAGCGACACCCTTACATGAGTCATTTTGTCCCCGCATGGTTATGTTTGTCTCTATAAATTCTTTGGTAAGGGTGAGGTTTAGGGCTTAGAGTCATGGGTTTAGGGCTCGGAGACATTCTCAAAATTGATCTAAATTTGTTTGATGTTATTTGATTCTTTATGGAATTTATTTATATATGATTCCTCTCATCAATTTATTGTCAAATGAAGGCTCAAAATTCATACTTAGTATGACCTAAAAATACACCCAACTTGAAAACTAACCATTGGAAGGGAATATGATCTATGAAATTATCCAAAGAGAAAATTTCATAAATGAAATCATCCACATGGCTACGAAACTATACCACAAGTTTAAAACTCAAAAATAGAAAATGGAAGGAGGTTTTTTCGTGTCATGAGGTTGTTTTATAGACTATAATTGATTCCGATAAGGGATATTGGGAAATTTAGGCTTACCTATGGAAGTAATACTTTGAAAGGTGAAAATGGATTAAAAAGGAGTCAATTAAGTGTTATTGGTACAACTGTATAGAAGTATTACTTATTGATATTTCCATGTTCATTGGACCAAATTTAGGTTATTTTAGGTTTCCACTCCTTTATCTAGCATTTGATATAAAACAAAAATGTTAATTTAAAGGGATTAAAGAAAATCGTTTATTTTTAAGAAAATCAAACTATTATTAATTCATAGATACATAAATTTGTATTAAAGTTCTATCAACCAAGTTTATTTTTTCCTATCCAAGTTAATGAAATAGTAATAAAGAAATAAGTAACTAAGAATATGAAGGTTTTATGGACCTTGAGATGATGTGGACGGACACAAATGATGGAACCTTCTTCAGTAGTGAGCTAAGCGATCTGCAAATCAAGATAAATCAATCAGAAAAAGATTGGATTAGTAGATAGGATGGGAGGGCTTCCTAAAAAATTCATTCCCGAGAAGTAATAACTTTCTAGGATGGATGTCAACTATCGTATTAGATAAAATAGATAAATAAATCTTTCATAAATTTGACATAGCTAAGATCTAGATAGTATGCAGTAAATATGAGATAAACATAATATTGAAATACGAAATGTAAGGAGAGTATACATCGATCAAAATGAATGTAAAGAAAAAAAAACTGGAAAATTCGATAGTGACCCGACCTACGAGAGGTTAGTCAATAGAGATGGGGCAAGTGGACTAAAATAGTGATATAAAATGTAGATCCGAGAGCTCTAATGGAAGATCTTGGGGGTTGGTGCAACTCTTTGAGATGATGATCGAAGCCTACATAAGAGTCGAGATAGGGAGAAATATAAAGAATGTAAAAAATTAGATATATAAGGAAAATATTGAAAGGATGGCCTAGGTCGATGGTGACTGGAATGGATCAATAGAGACTAGGGCTTGGCGAGATTGTTCTAGGAAGATAAATAGGCGGGATGGTTAGATCTAAGATTGGGTGAATACAAAAATAGAAAAAAATGGTTGGATCGAGGCAGGTAAATAAAACAACATAAAGAAGATGGTTGTGGATCTAAATAATAAAGGAAATTGATACAACATAAGATGGATCGATAGTGACCAAAGCCAGTTCAACGGAGACACAGGTAGATATAGGCTTGGAATAAAACAGGTGGGTTGAAATGAAGACCTGCAGAAAAATTCGGATGGTAGGGAAGGTTGAGGCTAAGTCCTTGATGATAGCTAAACCTACACAAGATGTTACTTGGCTGATATAGATAATAATATGACAATAATGGATCGATGCATGCAAAGATGAAAGATATCTTCCTAAAACTCCAAAATGGAATCACAAGGTCTCCAAAAGGATTCCAAGATAATAATAAAGAGCTACAAATGCACTTGATAATGAAGGAAATATCACAAGAAAGTGAGAGTCTCTAAAATTACATCCTTGAACAAGGAGGGGTAAGGATATCTTTATAAGGTTGACGATGAACCGGATGGGTCGCCGTAATCGGTGGAGAAACTTCCATTTGGGCGGTGGAATGATGTCTAACTCAAGGAAAACATTCCCAAATGAAATAGAATTAGGATTTAGATGGATACGTACAAGCTAGGGTTGCATAGGGAAGATAAATGGGTAGGTAGATGGTTGAAATGAGTAAATAAAGGCCATAGATGGGTAAAATCATTAAATGAAGGCCTGGAGATAGAAAATTAGGAGATTTAGGGATGAGAGATGATAAAATTTAGGGATGAGAGACAAATTTAGTGAGGATTAGGATTAAATAATGATGATTAAGGATAATTAAGAAAATGATTTAGGGAAAATAAAATAACGAGATGAGGATTAGAGATAATTAAGGATTAGAGATAATTAAGTATAATTAGCATAAATAAATAATAAAATGGAAAATGCATGATTAAATGTGGGAAATGTAAGCTATTGAGATAAAGTGAATTTAGGAGGGAAAAGGAATTCGAATGGGTAAGCATGATGATCGAGAGCAAACACGCGGGGTGAACGGAGGGAACAATACAAAAAATTGGTGTCTACATTTTCCCCTTTTTGATGAGTGGTTTGCGTTGGGCAAGTCATAAGAAAAAAATGAGAAGAGATGAAAACAATTGATTGAGTGCTCCTCAAACTAGGGGTTAACAATACAATGGAAGTTGATCAAAATTTTGAAAGAGAGAGATGGATAAGGGTGGAAAGGATGAGAAAAGAAGATGAGGGGATAAGATATCCCAAACAAATATTGAACAAAAAGTAAAAATATGGTGGTGATTTCGATATCACTTCGGTAGAGAACAAAGGGTAGTGTCAACGGAGACATTGCAATGTCCTATGGACCTATGAGTGGTCAAAAATCACTACAAAATGGAGTGAAACAAAGGGGAATCCACTCAAATGGATGTAGAAGCCTTGCGACCAATGGGTTAGAGGTAGGCATCAAGTATGCGCAAAAAATGTGAACAATGGTCAATACATGGGCCACAATAAAATGATAGGGGTGGGATAAAAAAATATGCGTCCGGGTGGGAAAAAAGGTGATATAAAATAATGGTGCCCCAAAAGGAAACACAAAGATGGCCCCAAAGGCAAAAAGGATGAAAAATAAAGAAGTTTATAGATAACAAATCTCGGGTGGGGGACGCAAAAATGCGAGATGAATACCACTTAAGGACACTTAGGAGTGATCCCATCACCTTCCCTAGGAGGGAGGGCTTGAGATTATCCGATGGATAGTTTACCGATCTAGATGATGTATATGTATTGAGACATGACCCTTAGATTCATGTGATATATGACGTATCAATGTATTTTGGACTTGTGATACACACACACACACACACACACACACACACACACACACACACACACACACACACACACACACACACACACACACACATCTATATATATATATATATATATATATATATATATATATATATATATATACATATAAATATGTATGTATGTATGTGTGTGTGTGTGTGTGTGTGTGTGTGTGTGTGTGTGTGTGTGTGTGTGTTGTGTGTGTGTGTGTGTTGGTGTGTGTGATTTTGGATTTTCACTCATGGTGTGTTAGTGTGTAATGACTTGATAGTTTTGATGATGTGATGATGATGATGGTATGGATGTTGTTTTACTTAATTTCATATGTGTTAATATGAAAGAGATGTAGATGGTTTTATGTTGGTTAGATATAGATGTGGTTATATTGTATAATTTGATATATGATCGTTTTATGATTTAGAATCTACGTATTTGTCACATTTATCTATTTCTAATTGTTATTTCATCATATAACAAATTAAATGTTTTCACCCTCAAAATCCCCCTCTTTTTGAAGTCAAGTTTTGTGAATTTTGAGTTGGTGCCTTGGAGAAATTCATGCTTTGAAGTCATGGGTGCTTGGTTTTAATCTCACCCTTTCACTTGAAAATTCTTTAGTCTTCGCAGTTTGAAGTATTTTCTATTTCCCCATCTAGATGCTTGAAAATATTTTCCTTCATTCGAATGTCGTTGTCAATCCTTCTCTTTTGTGATCACGTCGAGCATGGTATTGTTTGCAATTTCTCATTCCATGGAGAACAATTTGAAATTCGGGCATAAATGGTGGGTTTTCCATTTCATTTTTATTCTTCCACAGTCATGACTGATGGCCGTCAAATTCTACCCCGACGTCCACAGATACATAGACATCGCGATTGGATGCAACATGGAGGGTTAATCTTTTAAACTTGTCACTTTTTTATTTTTTGCAAAAGTGTCAAATTGGCCCCGTGGCTTGAAGGATCCCGAGTTTATGAAACAAGCGATGGCGGAAAGGCAAGCCCTTTTTGTGTTTTGATGCTTTGAAAGGTCAAACGCGGAAAGGTGGGTCCTATTTGTGTTTTGATGCATTAAAAATTCAAAAAGAGAGAGGCGGGTTGTCGGGACACTTTAGGAATTTTTGCTTTGTTTCCATAAAGGGCTTAAAGTTATAAAGTGACCCACGGCCCCGCTCATGCCAAGGGATAAAGTCATATGTTAAGCCTGCATCGAAAGTTAAAGCGGGGAGGCAGGTCAGTTGAGCACTTTGAGTTTTTGAGCTTTTTGTTGAAAAGAGTTAAAATTGTAAAAGTGAGCCACAACTCTGTCGCCACTCAAGTAAAGCCATGTGTCAGGCCTATATCAAAAGTGGATGGGTGGACCAAAATGTCTAAAATGCACAATCTCTATAAAAATCATAAAATGTAAAAGGCGCCCTAGGCCCGCTTCAGCAAATCTCTTCCACATGGATGGCCCATTTTTAAAGTTGTAAAAGTGGGTTAACGGTTGCGATTCAATGCATCTAGTTTTCCACCAGGCATGGAAATAGTAGAGGTGTTGAAGAATTTAAAATCGATTCTTGAGCCAGTTGGCACCTCTAAACTTCAGTCGAGCATTTCTTCTTGAGATCTTGAAACACTTCTTTTAATTCCTAATTAGTTCTTAATATTTTGATTAAAAGAAGTTGTAACTGAATGTAACCATTTTTGGAAGCTATTTAGCGGGTTCTCTACGCCATTGTTCGGGGTTGGATCCTGGTACTCTGTAGATGTAATAGATTTGAAAGTAATCAATACAAGTTTTTCCCTTTCTTCCTTTGCTATTCCTTCTTTCCTTGTTCAAATTTGCAAATCATCCATCTTTGCATGATAAGAAACTTTGTGTTCTTGTTAATATGATTTCGGGAACTTTGTATCTGTAAAATTATATATGTTATAAACGCGAATGATTCCATTCTGCATCTCCCTTGCTCAATACATATAAGGTTATACTCTGATATCTATATTTCTGAAAGTATTGTTATGTTATTCCTCTCTCATCTCCTTAGTTCTTCTATTCTTTCGTATTGATAATCTTTTAGGCATAAAACACTTCAAAATATCAGGAATCCACACTTTGAAAGTTGTACATTTGTATATAAGTTTTGTTTGCTTGCTTTCAATAAGGGAACCTCCCCATTAAAGAGGAGGGACTTGTTGTCCTCGACCGTAGTTTTTTAAAGTACCATTTAAAAACCCAACAAGACATATCTTGATTAGATTAAAAACCTAGTTTTGATATTAAATTATCTCAAAATAGTTGAAAATGATGAAGTGAGCAATAGTCTTCATAATAGGTTGAAAATAATGAAGCAAGTAACAATCTTACTCATTCACAAACTCAATTTATTTGATATTATGTCAACTTACCTTTACAAATGTAAAGTTATTCAATTTCCTTCTCTTATTTCAATTTCGATCATGATTATAAAAACTATATATGGTTCCATGTATTTTCGAATGGTCTTGTGGAAGGACTTATAAATGTCAAAAATAAAGAAATGTTCGAGGCATTGGTTGATAAGTCTATAATTAAATCTATACAATGAAATGAATCCTTAAAGTCAACATAAATACAAAAAAATTGTGTTATAGGGATACATTAAAAGCTAAATAATATGGAACATATTGAATAAAAATGCACATTTCCAAAACTTCAATCAAAATTATAACATGTCAAAGTCTCCCTTCCCTTACTATCATGCATCTACACTTTGGTTAGAATATTACAACTTCGTGAAAGGCCTATTCAACTCAAAGGAAGAAGTTTCAAAGCATTATTCCTTCTCTCGTGTTGGCTATGAAGAGTAGATATCATCGCAGTGCCACTTTGAATTCTTGTAATATTGTTAAAAAGGTATGCATTTAAAAGGGGAAGCGTCGGAAAAAAATTGATATTTCAAATGATATATGGTGCTCCCGCTTCTATCCCCCACAACACCCCGCCCCCATAGATAGATAGGAGAAAGAGGCCCTCTCTCTCTATAATGGGAGATGCCCCCTATATAGATTCTAATTAGGGCCTCCCTCGTGCCATATCTAGATAAGACCCCCATACTAAGGACTGTTGCCTTGCCACTGGAATGGAGGTGAACAGAGTTATGCACCCGAATGGCACTCACCCCGCCCTATCTAGATATGGGATATGGTGGAATGAGATCAATAGCTTTATTCAGATCGAGGTCAATAGAATCAAATCACTTTATTATCCCTTCACTGCTTGATTGTGTGAATTACATCTGTCGCCTTATCTCCCTATCTTTGCTTTGTACCATCCATTCCACAAACCCTATCTCCCTATCTCATCTTTGTACCATCCATTCCGAGATTAGATTGTACCATCCATTCCAAGCTTAGATTACTCGGGAATTTTTAATGTGATTGTCAAGTCAAATTTAATTTTGTAAGCACAAATCCATACTCACCAAGATTAAGCGACCATTTTCACATTGTACAAAATAGTCCTTACTAGAAAAAAGCAGTTTAAGAGGTTTCATAATATATTTTTTCTAGACATCATTTGCGATTTCTAAATCCACATTATCAATCTACCTTTAACAATAATCATATACTTACATAAAATCACATATTATATTACAAACCCTACGTATTTATATACTATAAACCTTATATATTTAATATAATATTTTGACTAATTTTAATAAAAAGAATAATTTTCTATGTAGAAGAGTAAAATGTAGAAGAGGAATCACTTCATAATTTTGTGTATATATGCGTCTTGTGTGCGTGTAGAAATAAATAATAAAAAGAATTGTGTTCCATAAATTTTGATGCTTTTCCCTAAATATGAGAGTACATATAGATTGATTTGTACAACAATTTACATATAAGAATAAGGCACCCAAGAGAATGCATCCTTTGTATAAATAACCTCTAACTCAAGGACTTGCATAGACATACCAACAACAATATACATTTATGGAGGCGGATTATGTAACTACGCCGAAGGCGTGTTCCCTATTAGAATCGAGGGTGGGTCATTGTAACACAATTCAGACCATCGACGGGAAGGATTGAAATTTCAATGCATACGTTGAAATCTGACGGTGGCGTTATCTCCTCCTGTGAGAAACCGTACTGGAGGAAAGTCATTGCACCGCAGTAAAAGCATGGATTCAGAACTAAGAGGAAGAAAAATTCACGGCCCTCTTCAGATAATGGCGCACAAAAACCCAAAAACTTCGTTCTCACAGGATCCTCTGCGCCACTGGATCCTCTACATTTTTCCTCGTCATGAGTTTGAAGCTAACAACGAAAAAAGGTACCCCAAACAGACGACTGCGACTAATCTGCTACTAGATCGGAGGCTTCAAACCTATACTCGATGAACCAGACAAAAAAATTGAGATAACACGTGGGAATGTGCCTTTACAGCCATGAAAGGAGTAACACTCGAACGTTGAAATGTATTAAAATAACACAATGGTTCTATCATCCAAGCGCATCATATTTTAATATGTCATCAAATATTAATATAAGTTGAAATCATAATTATCATCATGAATATAAGATTATATTGTCTTTCTTAATGATATTAAAATGTGTCTTAGTTTTTTCCTCATATATTTCAACATTTATTAAAATTTTAAATTTTTCAGTGATTTTTACGAGATGATGAATTTGTGTATCTTATATCATTCCTTGAATATAGTACTTAAATGGCTCGCTAAGATTTTCAAAGATATTTATGGCCAATATACCTAACCATTTCCATTTGGTCACATAATACATTTCAATAAGTATGGAAGGTTTTATTAAAAGTATTACATTGTTAATCATTGTAAATTATATGTATTTGTAAATTTGACGTCTCTTTTTATATTTTTACTATTTAATTTAGTCGTAAAATATTTGTAAATATTTGAAAAATCGTCACATATAACTTGTATATTTTAAGTATGATCGTTATTATTTCTATAGATTTATATATAAATTTTATTAATATGTATTAAAAATAATTAAGTATATACATAATAAATTAATATATAGATTATTACCAATGTAAAAATAACACTATTTTACATTTTTGCAAGGTAATATTTAAAAATGAACATCATCTAAAATTTGTTCGATTGGGATATGTGGCCATCAAATTTAATCCAATAATTCAAATAAACTTTCATAATCCAACCACGACTAGTGAATGATTACACATAGTAAATGATGGAGAAGGCTCCAAAGGCCTTTTTTTTAGCAACACCTCGCCGAGATTCGAACTCGCAACCTACTAGACACTTTAAACACAATGAAGCTAAAACCTAGTAAACACAAATTAATTGCATGAAAATCACAGAGAAATTACCAATTAAGCTTCGCTCAAACAAATTTATCAAGTAATCAAAATTTTGAAAAGGGGAAAATACAGAGCTACAAAGTTAAATCAGTAACCCTACTATCTCCTCATTTTACTATATACAAATTATTGATCTCGGATCTGATCTATATCTCGAAGTGAGTTCAACCATCTCTTAGAGGAAAGGAAACTACGTCCCGATGTTGTTTTGTTTGTTGTATGCGAAGAAGAAGAAGAAGAAGAAGAAGAAGGCTCTTCATTCGGGCATAGTGTCTAGATGTATAGATTTTTATTCTTCTTCGGTCCCGAGCACTTGTGTAACCTTTGCAGCACCATTCTCGCGGTAGATGAACATGACTCTTTTATCATTTATTTCGAGTAGTTGTTGTATTGATTAAGACATTGAAAGTGCCCTTTCCTAGCTATCCCACTTATGTCTTTGCAAGATTTGTATCTTTCACTCTTCCTCTGCATGAAACCCTCTCTTTATCCATTCTCAGCCCAATTTTTAATTTAACGAATTTTGTGCCCCTGACTTCCACAAAAATTAAGCGTCACCTAAAAACAATTTCCCAGGTTGGGAAAATGCAGTATTGGAGATGAAAATACGGAATAGAATGAAAACAATATATGACAAAATGACTACGATGAAGAATAGCAGTTACTCAAGAATTTTAACTTAAAAAGGAATATCGGCCAAAAATTAGTAAATCATAATAGCTCATGAATATTTTAGACTCTTCTGAAATTAAAAGTTTAGGAACCATTAATGATCTTATACGAAATTACTTGTCGACGGGAACTAGAGAAACAAAATCCCTTTGTTAATTATTCTACAGTGAGAGTGGCCTTTTCTTTTGTATCCTATTTCATCACAATGGATAGCTTTTTTGTTCGTATGACATGGGTATTCCATAGTTTTCACGCACACTATGTGTGCTCGCACGAGAAGCAACCTTTGGCGTGTCGAATTTAATTTAGCGATGTCAAACTCGAATCTTCGATATCATTAGTCGAGGACTTGCAAATCTTATAAGAATCGGACACATTTGTTCTTATTGTGACCTGTAATAATGGGCACCGGCTTGAAGCGTGGTCCAAGTTACATATCTCACAATTCAACAATAAGGAGAACACCAATTTTGAGGGCAGTTGTCCTTAGTATGCCCCTCTATTTCACAATTTTTACACCAAATCCCGTTACGTGTCTCATGTGCTCAATTAGAAGATAATTCCTCCAACTATTTTTCCATTGTTATTATATGTACTTCCGAGAATTGGCTCACTCCTATGTCCACACTTCCTACCACCTCAGTGCGTAGATTTTCTTCAAGTGCCTCACATGGATCTTCGTTAGTCTTATGCGAAAGCACCCTCCTAAAAGGTGTGATCAGTCCTCCAATAAACCACTCTGCATGTTGGCTCACGTGTATCTCATAAGATAACTTAGAAAGAAGAGTCTTGAACAGAGCATCATATTCCCAAACACTTTCAATAGTTCCCTTTTTAATGTCCAAGCACACCTATGCTCTTCTTCTCGAACTCAGGGATATAAAATTCCTTTAAAAAAGTATCTCATAGCATTGTATAGTCCACATAACTCGATCGTGGTCAAACTTTCTATACCAATTGTGCGCACATCCCTACAATGTACTTGCAAACTGGCTTGCCTTGCACTCTAGACTTGTAATCCCCTTTGTGCACAATAATATCTCACACATACGCATTACTTAAATGCATCAGCTTCAATACGTCTATATTCTAGTAGAAGGAGAGACATCTCCATGTAAATTTGCTAAGGTTGGCAAGGACCTTGCCCACTAGATCTAGAGCCTCCTGTATTCCCTTCTATATTTCCACCACCTCCGGATCCTCCAAAGACTCGAGCCACCTAATCCTCCCAATCCTCCTAAACCCCATCCCGTACAGGTAGCGGACCGAGAGGATACGTTGCCCTATGTCTCGACAAACGTGTTGTGCTAAACTGAACGCCCATAGTCTGCGAAGTTGCACTACTTCTAGATGTGATGTCAAGGTTTAGTGTGCCTAAGTTCTATGCCAATGATGCATCGAGAAAAGATACCTCCATCGGTCCTCCAAATAAAGTAGATGACGATTGCACCATAGATGAATAAGTTCCCTGATTAACTCCTGAACTTGACTACAAATTAACTTCATTATTAATAATATAGGATATTGTATTAGTTGTGAGTTTGTTGAATAAACAACTCACATAGATTATTGTGTGTGGAGATATTGGTGGGATATATGAGAGAATAGTGGTGAGTGATCATAGGAGAGATTAGTGGGATGATATTGGTAAGCCTCATCTCCTTGTTTATAGGAAATGGAAAGGCTATATATTGTAAGCTCTCTCACCATGTAATTAGCTCCAAAATTATTCAATCAATAATAGTGTGTTTATTATATATTTGTGCTCTAATTTTGTGTTTATGTTATTATCTTCATTTTGCAACATTGTCTCTTATTGATTTGTACAATTATATAATGTAATTGTTGCTTATTTATATTAGATAAGCTATCAATTTCACATCGAACAACCCACACCTATCACTTTCTTTTCGTTGATTCTTGAATAACGATGCCATCACAATTTTTTATGGGCGAGCTTCACACAACGTTGCCCCCTCCGGATGCTACTTACACTCCACATCTTCAAGTCTCCAAGTGCTATGGCTATAACTACAAACATATTTTCACTTCGGAAATATTTTTCTACCACTCCTTACATTCACATATATATCTTTATATTGTTTCCATATCGTCCTGAACAACATCCCTTGTCTCGCTTAAAAGGATTTCCATATAGGTCATCATGTTGTTCAACGCTTGAGTTTCACATTGGTTCTACTTTCTATTTTCTCTTCCCCGCACTTCTCCACCCTCTAAGCCCTTCACCTTCACCCCTCTTCCTCTCCCAATGTTTCCCTCCTTTCAATATGAATTCTTCAAAAGATCCCCTTTGGTGTTTTTATTGTACATTTCTCGTATACGATTGCTAGTTTATCACAACTGTCTCAATTTATAAGCAAAGAGGCCAATGTCATATATGTGTAAATGAATTAAATGAGTGCAACGGAACACCTCCTCACTTTGCCTATAATAACTCTTTTAGCATGCTTGAAAAGCTAGAAACAACATTCATCCCCAATCCCTTATCAAATCAAATATTACAAATTTGGTTGCATGATTCATGGATGGTGACAACATGGGAGGCAATATAGTTCAGCATGTGGGATTTGTCCAAGAAAAATGATAGTGCTTGCGTGTTGAGGTGGTTATTATGATTCACAAGAAATGATTGGGTGCAGGTTTTTAATTTTATAGCCACTTATGTCTGTCAAAAAGAAAAGAGAGGCAAATTTTCAATTCAGACTTTTCATAGAAATTATATCGTTACAATATTGATAAAAATGAAAATACATCCACCATTTAATCTAATACTTTTGATATATAATAATTATATCTTATATTTTGAATTTTATAGACAATCACTTAAACAATTATAAGTATTTTATAACTAAAAACATAACAAATATGTAAATGAATTATATTTGAACAAAGAGCAATGAAAAGGATGGAGGTTTTGATGATGTTTAGATGTTGTGATGATATTTAAATTGAAAATATACATCAATTTCAAATTTATTGTTATTGAGAGAACTAAAGTGGACAAATTGTTCCACAATTTCTTATTTTATTTGAAATGAATTCAAATCTACTGGGTGACTCAATGAAATTGGACATTTTATGGCTGATAAAATTCAGTTTTATTTGGAAAGAAGTTAGGAGATGTAGCAATGGATCCATCTAGCATTGGGGTAGATCAAGAGGAGGAGGAGGAAGTTTGTCTGAATTTCCTGGTCCGTCTTCCGTAATAAATACCATATCAAAGCCAAGTGCGGAATGAGAATCATAATGACAATGCAGCAACCAAGCTCCTGTAATGTAGTAACAACGGAAACAAACATGCTCTTTAAAAAGACTGTTCTATAGATAAAAATTATTAAAAAGCTTAAGTTAGAAACATGCTTTACCTAGATTGTTGGCCTGAAATCTAATGGCTGCCCACCCACCAGTGGGAACTCCGACAGTGTTCAACATCTGAGGATCTACTAAGTTGAAGTTTGCAGAATCTGTCTGGGAATTATACTTACCGAACCCTTGCCCCACAACATAAAAATCGTGGCCGTGAAGGTGAATGGGATGGTTTTCAATTGTAATAATTCTGGTATTCTGAAACACTATTTGCACACTGCTATTAAATTTCAGAACTTTCACTCTCGTTCCCAACTCGGGTTCCCAAAGACTCACTGGCACATTTCCAGTGTAATTAAAAACCACGGGAGGATTATCCGGAAAGTCTCTGGTAAATACTCCATCTATACCAGAATAATAAGCCTGCAAAAAAAGCAATATCTGGGTCTACATATGAAATATTATTTAAGCTGCCAACTGCTCTTGACCCGTTGATCCCTGTGCAGGAATTATTTGGACAACCTACAAGCCCGAAGCCTGCAACGTATTTATACACAGAGAAACCCAATATGTTTGCTCTTTCACTGTCAAAACACAACTCTTTTTCAAAGTGGTATTGCGACTGAGAGGAGAAAATTATAGCATGTCTAGAAAGTTGACTGGTTCATCGCTTAGTCATTGGTAGTTAGCAACACGTTAACGGGTTATACAGTTTAAATCTCTTCAAAATTGTTTACCACCATTACAGAACCACAGGCTGTTAACTCGGAATAATCTACACCGACAAACGTTAAATACATGCTGTCTCGCTGTCAAAACGCAATTTTTTCAAAGTGAAATTACGATTACCTAACCAGTGAAGAGGAGAAAAGTAAACTTGATTGGTAACTTAGGCAAGACGTAAACGTGCGTTAGAGGAAGATCTCAAGAACATTATTCCTCTTCCCATTTTCACACTATCATTTTCACCATGGAAAGTCCAAACTTATTGGATAATATTTTCTGCCTCAATTTTTCCATCCCACAAGACAAATTAGCCACTTCTTTCGGAAACTAGAGCCTGTGATGGTAAATTTGTTACCGTTTTGGCGTGACTGACGGTCGGCCAAGATATGCACCGGTAAAATCGGCATAACTATTATATTCTAGAAGATCATAGCATTTAGTTTGCTTGACTATAGCGTTTCAAAATGGTTTTTTTAACATTTACTTTAAATGTTCTTCAACTTTCGTACCTAATTATTATTAGGTGTTATATATTTTCTTAGAGAGGAATATTTTTGACAGCGGAAGAGTGTGAATATGATAAGTTTATCACATTTCAGAGGAGGGGGAGGGGGAAGGGCAAAGGCAAAGGCAAAGGCAAAGGCAAAGGGGATTAGCTTAAAAGAGATATTGGTTAATATGTACGTACAAATTTGACCAGAGTCTTTGTGTGTTGTTGGAGTAGTGAGACCAACATTTTTGAGTGTGCACCAATAGTATGAATATGGTATGAAACCTAGGTTCCAACTATATGAAGACAATATGAAACGTGTACCCCTGGTGGTTCCTCCTCTCATCAAGTTAAAGTATACCGAGGCTAGAATAAAAAACTTAAGAATGTAAAATGCAATGATTCCTCATAATCAAAAAATATAAAATTTATTTAGGAATCTTAAAGAGGAAGGATAGTTGAGAACCCAACTTAAAAGGATTATCGAATAATGTGTATATAAAATTTTTAAATTAGTGTTAAAAGATATATGGTAATTCTCATACAAAAGTTTAGAAATAACTATATACATTATAAATCAAATAGATATAAAACCAAAAGTTAGAGCCTATCCACTCAATAACTATTTATATAAATATTAATAAATAGAAAATTTCTCATCCAATTTTAAATCCCTAAAATATACTCATAATTCCCATACAAAAACTACTTTTCATTTAACTATGCACATTAAAATTGACAAGTATGCTTCCAATGGTGGATGAACTCAACTTTCATTGGTTGTTACACTCTTCTACTTGGTGTTGGTAGCACAAATTTTCTACTATCTAGTCTACCATTCTTGAGTCTCGTTGTCACTAATTTTGACTTCGCAAATTTATTTATTTTTAAAAATGAAAATTTTGAAAATTTTCAAAAAATTATTTTGTGTGGTTTATCACTCTCATTGTGACCGTCTCATTTTTTTATCATTCTAGTCTTCATTTCGTCCATTTCGGGTGAGAAATCCTCCCGCCAGGTTTTAAACTGCATTAAATATTAATTAATTACTAATTAATTAATTAATTACTCTTTGTTTGATAAAATTAATTTTTAATGACTTTGGAGTATTTAATTAAATAAATATTAATTAAAATTCATTCAACAAGTTTTATTTTAATTGCCGGGGAAAAATAAGCTTCCGCTTCCCATTGCAGGGATGCCAAATTGGCTTCCCGAGCCCGGATTTCCCCTTTCCTGGCAAAATTGTTTCAAATTCCCACTTGTGGGATTTTTTTCACAATTGTCAAATTAATGAATTGGAAACAAGCAAAAATTCCAATTTCCCACATGGGGAAATTAAGTGGGATCTTGCAACACGCTTTGCCATTTCCATTGGCAATTGGCCGTTGCTTTCCCCATTTCCCCTGGAAATTAATTCCACTACCCGGGAAGAGAGGAAGTTGGATTAATCCTCATAACTTCCTCCATCAAACTCGTTGGAAGAAGTCGTGCAAAACTTTCCAAGAGTAATATTTTATCACATCCCTCAATTAATTTCCCACGCATTGGTTTGTGCAAAGAAAAGGAAGAATAGAATTCCTTCCACACAAAATATATATATATATATATATATATATATATATATATATATATATATATTCTTCCAATAAAATCAAGCATAATCCAAAGAAGAACTCCATGCAGGAACCGCTGAAGATCTCACGCAGCCTGTAGAAGGAAAACAATAGGTGAATTAAAAAAAGATAAATGAAGCATTTCCAACACAGGCAAAAGGAGGAAGTTCAAGGTTGCGGTTCAGAATTCTCACGCATGTTTTTGGAAAAATCACCACACATATTTTCCACACAGCATGTGAAGAGGGAGAGATAAAATCCACGCATCAGTCAAATAGTTCTCACACCATGCTTGGGAGGGGAGAATGAAATTGTTTTTATTCACGCACAACCAGAAAAGAGAACAAAGCTTTCCACACAACAGGTGTTTGGAGCCCCACAAATACACACAAACCAAGAAAAGAAATTAGTTTTAGCAATATAAAAAAAATAGAAACTACTGTAAGCTTCTCCACGTTTTTTTTTTAAACAGTCAAAAAAACATTTTTTTCCTCTTCCCACGCATTGGGACAGCATAAAACTTGAGGAACAATAGTTAAAAAAAAGAAATAAAGCAAACAGCCACGCATGCAAAGAAGACCACGTTGTGGGAAGAAATCAAGTGTCTGCGCATTGAAGGAGTGCAAGACATCCATTATGCGGGAAGAAGGAAAGATTAACTAGACCAAGCTCACATAGTCCACACTCTGCCAAATAAAAGAATTTGATGCCAGAGATAGTTGTCCACGCAACGAGTCAAACCATTCCTACACAGTCCAAGCAAAGGCCATAGCAAAGGATAAAAACCAGTCCACACAGCCAAGAATCCTTTCCACGTGTGGGGGAAGGAAGGAAGAACACTCAGAAGAAATTTGTTTTGTTTTAAAGGAAATAGAAGAAAATTCAACGCCCTTTGCAAGAAGAAGATAGGCATAAACTAAATTTTCACGCACCCACAGGCACAAGCTTCCATGCATTCATTAAGGAAAGACACCAAGTAAGGGATCGGGTCCACCACGTAAACCAAAGGAAGCCACGCAAAGAGGGAGAAATTGTTTTGTCAAATTAAATAAAATCAAGAGATTTTAATTTTATATAATGTATGTATGTATGTATGTATATGTAAAATGTATGTATGTATGTACACACACACACACACACATGTATGTGTGTGTGTGTGTGTATACATATATATATGTATATATATATATATATATGTATATATATATATATAATATATAATATATATATATATATGTATATATATATATGTTATATATATGTATTTATGTATATATATATATACACACACACACATAGTATATGTGTGTACATGTGTGTATAAATCATATCTTGTGTGTATATATATATATATATATGTATATATATATATACAATATATATACATATATGTATATATATGTATATATGTAAATCGTATGTATATATATGTATACATATACATATAATTATAAGGAATCATGTGTGTGTGTTTGTGTGTGTGTACACACACACACACACACACATATAAATATATATACATATATATATCTATATATATATATATATATATATATATATGTATATATATATATATATACATATATCATATATATATGTGTGTGTGTGTGTGTGTGTCATTGTATTGGTCAGATTTGGAACTCGAGATTAGTCTCAATAAATTTGTATTAAAACAATAATAATAATAATAATAAAATCAAAAGTGAGTCATATTTTTTTGGCATTAGTAGGGATTTTTTAGAGATCGAGACCCGATCCCCGCTTGCATTTTTTTGCATTCCCAAGTTGTTTTCCGAAAATTCATAATGGCCAACAAATATAACAAATTTTAGGGAAGATGAGGAAACCAAAGTGGAAAAAATGGAACAAAATGGTCAAATATGAATTCCAAGGAATCATCCCTAGTGCCCAAGTTAGGCATATGACAACATTCCCGAAAGAATCGGGTCACCTTAATGTGCAACACGTTGAGTTGGGGGAAGAAATCGAAGGCAAGACTATATTCTAAGTCATAGGCTTTATTAGTAGTGTACCCTCTAAGCAAGCAACGTGATTTTCCAAGGCATGGATGTATCAATTTATCGTATCATCCTAGCCAAGAAAGAGTTTGTGGATTGGGCCACCATCATCAGAACACCCTTCACAAACAATTGATAGAAGTTAAGATGACTAGATGCTTCTACATGACATCGTATTTGACTTATGCGGTAGCAAGAAGAAAGCTATTTTTAGGACTTGAAATGAGAGGAGTCATGGGGCCGTCAAATAGTGTTTTTCATTATTACCCTCAACTCAATTTCAAAAATAGTTCTCACCATTTTAGAAGAGTCAATGATGCATTCACCTTCCGCGTGATTTGGAACCTGAATCGGAATACTGAGGAAAGGTTTTCTAAAGAATCCATGAGTGTCATTTCCCAATGGGGAACCTGGTTTATTCAATTTTCATCTTTTTCCTACATTCGCATGAGTGGCTTTGTTGGTACCCCGTGGAAACTTCCTAAGTACGTTAGTGACAGATGGGCATTAATGGAGCTGGCATGACAATTATTCCAAGTTCACTTGCCTTCTTAGTGACAAGCACTATTCAGGAATTCATTTCCCAATCCAAATTGGGGAATACCAATGTCCAAATCTTTTTAGTGCACAACTCATGGAAAAAGAGTTTGCTCTCATAACCATCCATCCATATGTGAAGAGAGCCCAGTTTGATATCAATGGATATATGTAGAAGATTCTGGGAGAAAAGTATCAACATAATCCTACCATGGAAGATTTATGGGCTGCTTATTTGGATGAACATGAGGTAAGAAGATGGGAGTATTCTTGCCTAACACTTGCTCAGATCAAGGCCTTCCGCATCAAGATTCCTCCCGATTCATTCATAAATGATGATGAGGATGTCATTGATCCCTCATATGATGCAATTTCTTTTACCCCATTACCTCGAATCGACTGGACTAAAAGAGATGAATTTTCTCTTGATAGCAAGAATCAACCAATTATTGAAAGAAGCATATCTTGGTATGACAGAGAACTTGCCAAGTTACAATCAATTCAAGATCATGCTTCGGGATCACAAAAATTGCCAACACGAGGAGGCCTCCATTCAACCAAAGTCTCTTCTCGATCAACCTCTGTACCATCCAATCATACACAACAAGCAAGAAAGGAGTGGTTGCCAAAATCCACTTCGCCAAGTAGCTTGTCATGAGGAGAAAGATCTAAAGATCCTAACCCCGGAAGAAGGAAGAGAGTGTGTGTCTGGATTTTCTACCTCGAGTAGAGATTCTTCTATCCACATCGTTAATAGTGCTCAGAAGCTAGTGGAAAACAATCCTCATGCATGCTTCGAACAAGCATCCACTCAGGTGTAGGTACTTCAAATATCAAACACTTCGGAGCATGTAGTTCATGAAAGGATTTCCCAAAATCTCCCGAATAATCAAGAGGTGGATATTGAGGTTGTTTCTCCTCAAATCGAGGTCGTAGATAGGATTCAAGCAAGATCTCATGATGTCAAGAATAATGAGAAATGATTCCAGCTCTAGGATTTTGTATGCGGAAATAGTGCATGATACTCCTTCCTGGGTTGATTCCGAGGTTAAGAAAAGGAAGAGGGTTTTCAAGGCAATTGACATTGATTTTGATGCCCTTTTCAAACTTTCAAACGATGTCATTCCAAAGAAGCCTAAGGTGCTTTCTCGAATAATGGTGGATAGTGATGGAAATAGATTTGCATGGATCTCGCCATCCCACAAGTTGATAAGGAGCGTGATGCCATGACACCTACTGATTATGAAGTTTCTAGACTTGGACATGGGAGGTCTACATTAGAAAGTGACATGGTGATGGCTTGAGATTCAATTGATATCGTGCTAAAGAGACTTGAGAAATATAAGTCTCAAAACTCTTAGCTCAAGGCCAAAAAGAATCAATTGGTGGAATATGTTCAACATTTGATAAATCCCATATCATCCACTTTCCCAATACCTGATGCAGTGGCTGCCCCAGATGAAGAGACTCTCAATTTTTCAAAATAAATAAACACATTAGGCCATGTCACTAAAACTTGGCTTTCAGAGATTCTCGTTTTAGGCCAAGAGACGATCAAAACTATGGTTAAGCTTCATGAAGATGTCAATGCGTATCTTGATCCAATTATTTCTTTCAAAGAAACTTTTATTTCTAATATATCAAATTTGGATGAGATATTGCCCAGTTTGCAGGAGATGACAAGTATGGAATCCTTAGTTTTAGCCATTGAAGGAATTCTCGAATTTGAACATCGAGGGACACATTTTCTTTGGTGTCTGCATCTCAAATCAAGGAAGACGCTTCTCGAGGATTCTATGATCCATTATGAAAGCATGTGCAATGAAGCCTTCACTTCACTCTCCTTGATTCAAGAATTCATAGCTGAGATTCCTTGCAACCTCGTAAATGAGCATAATCAAAGGTGTTCATCGAAGCAGGTGGAAGAGCAATTTTCACAATTGTTTAAGGACATGTACACTCCCACCAACAATTTCTCGTCAGTTTCAATGGAGCGGTGCATCAAATTAAAGAACTTATTTGAGAACGCTCAATCCAAAATTGTTAATTTAAATGATATGCCAAGTAGAATTCTTGAATTACAGGGTATTTTGTGAGGCTATTCTTGACCAAATGAACCTCCAGAAGAAGAAAAGATGTTTGAAACTTTGGGAAGGTTTAGATCCTTTCAACTGGAAAAAGCAATAGATCCTAATTTCACCATGCGGCTCAGGGAGTTAATTTTCTTGGTATCTAACAAAGTGGGAGAGTCCATTTCTCATACGCTTGAGATAGAGGACCCCATTTCAATGGATAAGGCATTAGTTATTATTGTATATTTTAAAATATTTTAAAAGGTGTTGTTATTTGCTTTTGGGAAACTATGGATATTTTAAGTAATTTCTATTTTTGGGTTTCTTTAATAAAGTTGGTTGGAAAAATTCAAAGGTCACTTAAGTGCCTTATTTAATGATCATGTAAAACCCTAACTACTTTGTAACCAAATTTTGGGTTATAAAAGGAAGTGAGGGGCTCATTTGTAAAGGGTGACTTTGAGAGAGGAGAAGAAAATACTTTTGTGTGCAAGCTTTGTTTCAAAGAAAGAAACTTTGTGTTCTTTTGAGAAGACATTTTGGAGTTAATGAAATATGAACTTTGTGTCTCATTCATTGTCTCTTATAGCATTTGATGTTCTTATGTTCATTAGATGTTAGTGTTTGAATCTTGCATGCAAATATTGTCTTTGATCTTATTGTCAATGTTATTAATTGGTTGTTCTAGTTCACAGTGATCAAGCTCTGATTATCTACTTGCTCATGTGTGTTCCCTTTTACACATTCTTGTTTGGCTAACTCAAACTCCATTTTATTTGTGTTAGTTATTCATCTTTCTTCCTCATGCAATATTAGGCTCTGTTTTACCTAACTCTTGCATGTTCCTTCCATTCATTCCATTTCACTCCTTTCCTTCATTCCATTCCATCTCCCTCATTCACTTTTCTTTCCATTGATGTTCCAAAACACCCCCACATACAATTTTGAATGTATAGATGTAAATAGTTTTGGTTTTCAATAAAGGAAACCTCACCTTCATTGAGGAGGGACTTCATTCCCACACTGTTGCATGTCATTTGCATGCATGTAAATCCATATGCTAATAGTTTTTGGTGACTCTACTGGGGATTCAAGAATCGTTAACTAGTGCTTGGTTAAATATTTATGACTATCCCCTCTACACAAGCTCCAGTTCTTCAACCGAACCTTGTGCCCGACGAAGATTTTCAAGGAGACATTTGCTGCCAACCTTCGAATAGTAGCTTGGGAAAACCGTGAAAGCTTGCAGCAATTTGTGGTTGTTGATAGAGCCATTGACAGAGAAATCTATATGAAGACCTTAGAAGAAGAGCACCGCACTTGTGGCTAGAAGACCTCTTGGACACGTGTTGATCATTGTTCACCGATGCGGTCCTCTTCCACCAAGGTAATAAGTTGTATGACTATTATAGGTAACCCACCTATCTTGCAACCAAATCTTGTTTTTACAGATAATCAAGAAGATATATCATCAGATTTGAGGCAAATCTATTTGGGAAAAGCACATATTTAACTATCATTTTCATCTCGCCACATCAGTACTAGATAATGAAGAAGAGAAAGCCGTGAGAGTTTCTAGAGTTATTCAGTGCACAAATAGCTCAAGAAAGAGAGTGAAGAGAAAAGGCTAGAGCTAGTCAAAACATGCCAATGATCCCTTCACAATAAATATTTCAAACTGGAAGGAAAGAGGTTTACATGAGGAGAAAAAGATAAAGGTCGATCTGATCCCATTTTTGACTTTCAAGGAAAGTTTGGTTTCAAGTTATCTCCTCCAAAGAAGAACACACCTCATAGATCTGCAAGCCTTGCATCAAGTCTTGAAAGAGAAAGGAAGGAAGGAATCACTACAAGTCAAGCACTTGTCCTTGCTCACATTGTTTTACCTTCGCATACCACCTTTCCCAAAATGGCAGTCAACGTACCATGGGGAAATGCCATAGGCCCATTGGCCTTACCATCTCGACATGAACTCCCACGAGGATCAAGGAAGATTCTTCCCAAGTTTGATGGAGATGGGAAGACATCACCAGATGACCATATTTCTACCTTTTTTCGCTACATGTGTTGTTTTTCGGTAGAATATGAAGATGTTTCTATTCACCTCTTCGTCAAAACATTGCATGATGTTTCTGTAGATTGGTTTCATCATCTACCCAATGGATGTATCACAAATTGGAATGATATGAAAACTAAGTTTGAAAATCGATTCAAGATGGCAGAAGATGAACATGCTCTTCTTGCCCAACTATCTTAGGTGAAGAAAGAGCCAACATAACCCATGAGGAATTTCATGGCTAAATTCAACAAAATGGTGAACAAAGTTCCCACCAAGATTCATCCAAACCTTGATGGACAAAAATGTTTCTTTATTAACGCACAACAACCAGAAGTATGCTATCAGCTGAGAAGGGCTAGAGTGGCTACTTTGGAACTTGCTCAATCTTGGCCATAGAAATTGAAGATGACTTAATCATGGTAGGAAAATTCAAGAAAATTCCTCAAAGGAAAGAGTCAAGAAACCCCAATGCTTCAAAAGCTATACTCACTAAGTTGGCTAATGATGTGTTGGCTTTGAAAAATCAAGTTGCTCAAAGTAGTAAACCTGCTCCTTACAAAGACATCCCAAGAAAAGGATATGTTCCCAACAAATCTAGGATTGCAGGTGCTCCAACGAGGCTTGCTATTGAAGCAGCTCCCACAACTAACTCAAAATGTGATGTCATTAAAGAAAGTGATGATGAGGTTGAAGTCATCGAGGTTGATGAGGAAGAGACAGATTCTAGAACATCTGAACCTGAAGTTGAAGATCCTAAGGGAGAAAGTAATAATCATTTCTTTGAGTACCGTTTAGAAGAAGAAGATGAATATGAAGAAATTATAGAAGATATGAATAGTCAATCCTTCGCTGTCTTCACACACGCTCTCAGAAAAGGAAAAGATACCACTAAGATGGGAGATAAAGAGGTTTCCAAGGAACTTCAAAAAGAATCTAAGACTAAGGAAACTTCCAAAGAATCCAAAACAAATGAGACTCCTAAAGAGTCCAAGGCAACTGAGGTTTCAAAGGTCAAAACTATCTTAAAGAAAGGAGGCCTTTGTTAAATCAATCCATGATAAATCAGCTACGAAGAAAGTTTCTTCTTCCACATCAGTATCAACCAAGCCCGAAGCAAAGGTCAAAAGTGTGCCATCATCAAGTTCAAAAGAACTAGTATCTGAGACATCAAGTATGGTTACTTTTCCCAAATTTGATATCATTGATCATATCAATAAAACAAAAATTTCCATGTCACAAGAAGAGTACTTGAAGTCCAATAAGGATCAACTCGAGAAATTGGTCCAGTTTATCAAAGGTGACTCTATTGTTCATTCCTCCAAAGGAATTCTAAAAACTCCCAAAGATGGGAAAACTCAAAATATTTTGGTGGCCACTACACCTTCAAATGAAAATATTGAACCTTTCTTTGTGTCCTTTCTGATCAATGGATGCAAATTAAGTAATTGCATTATAGACTCTGGAGCCTCAGATAATGTGATTCCAACAAAATTAGCACATGCTCTTGGTTTGACTTATACGAGAACATTCAGATCATGTTACTCCATGGAAACCAAGCAAGTTCCTCTAATCGGGAAGATTAAAGACGCCCAAATGGTTTTAGCCCAATTCCCTCAAAAGTGAGTTAAGGTAACTATTTTAGTTGCTGATATTCCCACTTCATATGGAATGTTGTTGAGTAGGAAATTTTTAGAGACTTGGGTGGTGAGATTCAAATGGATGGTCTCATGCCATGATCCCTATCAATGGAGAAATGAAAAAGCTTATGTCGTAAACTTAAAGAAAAGTTCACAGTAACTAAAACCGAAGATCCTTGCACACAGATCTTTTCCAAGGCTCAAGTATGGGTAATTATATGATGACTGCAGAAATTCATACCCCTGAGATCACTTGCCAAGATTCCAATGAGATATGGACTCTTGAGTTTGATGGAAGTTGTTGCTCGACAGGTTCTAGTGCAGGAGTGGTGCTCATATCTCCAAATGGTAAAATATTTCCTTTTTCCTACAAACTTGAATTTTCAAATACTAATAACACTACAGAGTACAAGGCATTAATCCTTGGCCTCAAGCTATAGAGGAGAAAGGGATCAAAAATTTGGAAGTCTTTGGAGATGCAGAATTGATCGTGAAACAAGTAAGAAATCAGTTCCAAGTAAAGAATGATCATTTGAGACACTACAGAAATAAAGTGTGGGACGCGATAGAAGTCTTCAACACTTTTTCCATAAAATATGTCCCTGAAAAGAATGACAAAGCAAATTCTCTAGTAGTCTCAACTTCATTAATGATTCCTCATTCAAAGTTTGATCAAGTCAAATACACCATTGAAATGATTTTTAGGCCAAGTGTTCCTGATAATGCAGAAAATTGGCAAGTATTTAATGATGATCAACAAATTATTGCCTTCTTGGAAAATAGAGATAATTTTGAACAATTGTACTTTGAAGGAAGTGATTCTAAATTTGTGAATCAACTACCTCACCCATTTAGGAAGGATTTGAGAATGAAGATCCTGGTGATGGCATCATCCAACTCAAAGGAAATAAAATTCCCAAAGGATTGGTTTCACTTGAAGAACTTTTTTGACAAACATGACAGGTTTATCAAAGAGAAAGAGCAGGCAGGACCTACGAATTCTACTGACTATGAGCAAGTTAACATCGGTACCAAGGATAAACCTCGCCTGGTCAATATTGGTAAGTGTTTCTCACCTGAGGAGTGCAAGAAATTCATAAGCCTCCTTACCAAATATTCTAACATTTTGGCTTACTCATATGAAGACTTGAAGTCTTTCCAACCCAAGGAAATGGAGCATGCCATACCCTTGAAGCCTAGTGCAGTTCCATTCAGGAAAAAGCAAAGATAATATAATCCCAAGATTAGGGACAATATTTCATGAAGTTCAAAAGATGCTAGATGCACGAATAGTGTTTCCTATTCGACATTCGACCTGGATAGCTAATATTGTACCGGTTCACAAGAAAAATGGAGAAATTAGGATTTGCGTGGATTTCCACAATCTTAATCAAGCTTCCTTGAAGGATAACTACCCACTGCTATCATGGACCATATTCTGTAGGTAGTAACTAGATCAGAAATGCTATCTATGCTAGATGGTTTCTCTGGCTATAATCAAATTGAAGTGGCTAGAGAAGATCAACATAAAACCGTGTTCACCCCTGGGGTACATTCGATAGAAGAATGCCTTTGGTTTGATTAATGCCGGCGCTACTTTTCAAAGGGCTATGGATATGGAATTCATAGATTATAAAGACAAAATCATCGTGATATACCTAGATGACTTGACAGTGTTCTCAAAGAAATGAGAAGATCACCTAAGAGATTTAGAGAAAATATTGCAAAGGTGCAGACTTCATAAGATTTCTCTAAATCCAAAAAAAGTTTGTGTTTGGAGTTACAAAGGGAAACTCCTAGGTCATATTGTTTCTAAGGAAGGAACTAAGATCAATCCTAAGCGTGTTCAAGCTATCAAGAATCTTTCCTTGCCTACAAGTAAGCCTGGAGTCCACTCCTTCTTTGGGAAGGTGAACTTTTTGAGAAGGTTTGTGCCAAATTTTACCGAGATGACTAAAGAAATCGCTGATATGATGAAAGGAAAAGAATCCTTCAAATGGTCAAAGGAAGGTAGAGAGGCATTTGAGAAAATCAAGGGTGCTATTGCAAAAGCTCCTACATTGGTGTGTCCCGATTTTAAAAAGGATTTCATAATTTATTGTTATGCTTCACCGCACACAATCTCCGCCATTTTGACTCAACACAATCAAGAGGGGATCGAATCTCCTATCGCATTCATGAGTTCGGGATTCAAGAAACATGAACTTAATTACACTCCTCTTGAGAGACATGTGTACGTGGTGGTGAGAGCCCTGAAACACTTCAGGTACTATGTGTTGAATTCTCACACCAAAGTCTTAGTTCCAGACACCGCAGTTAAATTGATGTTGACACAACAGAACCAGGATCTAAAAGAGGTAATTGGGTCTCCAAGATCCAAGAATATGATTTGGATATCAAGCCTACCAAGTTGGTTCGAGGAAGAGGACTCTACCAACTCATCAGAGAATGAACCACGAGATAACTCTGAAGAAGAACCAGTTGAAGAAAATTTACCACTGGTAGTTTTTGTCAGTACCACAGATGAATGGTATTCTGATATTGCCTACTTTCTCACATATGGTAAGTGTCCAGAGAATCTGATAGCTAAGGAGAAATGAGCTATCAAACTAAGAGCTGCTAGGTACGTCATTTGGGACAACACGTTGTTCAAGAAAGGAATTGATGGCATGTTCCTCAGATGTGTTGATAAAGAGCAACAACCTAGATTATTGGAAGCTTTCCACAATCATGCTTGTGGTGGTCATTTCTTTGGCCCAGTGATGGCTCATAAAATTCTATGAGCACATTATTATTGGCCCACTATGTTTTCCAATGCTTAGAAATGGGTGACAAAATGTGAAGCTTGTCAACAATTTGTTGGAAGACCAAAGTTGGCAGCTTTGCCTTTGAAGCCAGTTGTCATTGAAGAACCCTTTCAAAAATGGGGTTTAGATTTCATGGGGTTTTGAATCCTAATTCTAGTGCTGGTCATACTCACGTGCTCACCGCAACTGACTACTTTACAAAGTGGGTAGAAGCTATACTAGTGAAACAAACATCTACTGTAGTAATTTGTGACTTCATCAAAGAAAATATATTGGTTCGTTATGGAATTCCACACAAGATCGTGATGGAAAATGCCTCAAATTTTTCTTCTGCAGAGATGATAGGTTTTTGTTATGGGTATGGGATATCTTTGTCTCATTTGTCGATTACGATTATACCCTCGTGGAAATGGTCAAGTGAATCCAAGAATAAAAACATCATTACTATCATGCGCAAGTTAGTCAAAGAAAATCAAAGAACTTGGCATAAAAAAAGTTATATGATGCATTGTGGGCTGACCGCATAACTCCCAAAAGAGCAATCGGGATGTCTCCATTTCAACTTTTGTATGGAACCGATGCTCAAATTCCATCACAATCGGAGTTACAAAGATTAAAATTAGCTCATTCAATTGATGATGAATGCTTCACCAATGCATTAGATAAAAGAATCATGTTCCTAAGCAAGCTTGAGGAACAAAGAATTCAAGTGGAAAACAAGATTGAGGAACATCAATCCAAGGTAAAGAGGTTGTTTGATAGGAAAACCAAAGAGAGGAAATTCCAAATCAATGACTTGGTTCTTCTCTGGGACAAGAGACGTGAACCAAAAGGAAAGCATGGGAAGTTTGATTCATTGTGGCTAGACATTTTTGTGGAGATAGCACCTATTACTTGGCATATCCTAATGGAACTCATTTGTCTTTTCCCTACAATGGGCAATATCTCAAGCACTATCAAAATTGAAAATGGGTTGTTCCCCATATGTACATAGGTAATTAGGATTTTGGTTTATTTGTTTCCCTACTTTTCGGTCTCCTCTCTTGTGTCACCCCATTTTTTTGCCCCATCATGTTGAGATCATGTTCATGACTATTTTGGTGTGGGTCCATTGCAGTCGCCTCCATAAAGTCCTTGTCCCCAATTAGAGCTACTATTATCGGCCTAATTTTGACTTCGCAAAATTATTATTTTTTTAAATGGAAATTTTGAAATTTTACAAAATTGTTATTTTGCATGGTTTATCACTCTCATTGCAAACCGTCTCATTTTTGTGATCATTTTGGTCTTCGTTCCATCCTTTTCGGTGAGAATTCCTCCCGCTGTGTCTTAAAGCTTTAAATCGCATTAAATATTAATTAATTACTCTTTTTTGATAAAATAATTTTTAATGACTTTGGAGCATTTAATTAAATAAATATTAATTAAAATTCATTCGACAAGTTTTATTTTAATTTGGGGAAAAATAAGCTTCCGCTTCCCATTGCTGAGGATGCCAAATTGGCTTCCCGAGCCCAAATTTCCCCTTTCTTGACAAAATTGTTTCAAATTCCCACCTATGGGATTTCTTTTCACAATTGCCAATTTAATGAATTGGCAAATGGGCAAAAATATTCCAATTTCCCACACGGGGAAATTAAGTGGGATTGCCAACCCGCTTTGCCATTTCCGTTGGCAATTATCGTTGCTTTCCCCATTTCCCCTCTGGCAATTAATTTCACTACCCGAGAAGAGAGGAAGTTGGATTAATCCTCATAACTTCCTACGTCAAACTCGTTGGAAGAATTCATGCAAAACTTTCCAAGAGTAATATTTTATCACATCCCTCAATTAATTTCCCACGCATTGGTTTGTGCAAAGAAAAGGAAGAATAGAATTCCTTCCACACATTTGAAAAAAAATATATAGTCTTCCAGCAAATCAAATCATAAGGCTAAGAATAACTCCATGTAGGAACTTCTGAAGATCTCACACAGCCTGTAGAAGGAAAACAATAGGTGAATTAAAAAAAAAGAAAGATAAAGGAAGCATTTCCAACGCAGGCAAAAGGAGGAAGTTCAAGGTTGTGGTTCAGAATTCTCACGCATGTTTTTGGGAAAATCACCACACATATTTTCCACGCAGCATGTGAAGAGGGAGAGATAAAATCCATGCATCAGTCAAATAGTTCTCACACCATGCTTGGGAGGGGAGAATGAAATTGTTTTTATTCACGCACAGCCAGAAAAGAGAACAAATATTTCCACGCAACAGGTGTTTGGAGCCCCACAAATACACGCAGCCCAAGAAAGAAATTAGTTTTAGCAGAGATAAAACAAAATAGAAACTACTGTAAGCTTCTCCACGTTTTTTTTGAACAGTCCAAAAAAAAACATTTTTATCCTCTTACCACGCATTGGGATAGCATAAGACTTGAGGAACAATAGTTAAAAAAAAAGAAATAAAGCAAATAGCCATGCATGCAAAGAAGACAACACTTTAGGAAGAAATCAATTATCTCGTGCATTGAAGGAGTGCAAGACATCCATTATGCGGGAAGAAGGAAAGATTAACAGACAAGCTCACATAGTCCACACTCTGCCAAATAAAATAATTTGATGCCAGAGATAGTTGTCCACGCAACGAGTCAAACCATTCCTATACACCCAAGCAAAGGCCATAAAGAAAGGATAAAAACTAGTCTACGCACCAAGAATCCTTTCCATGTGTGGGGAAGGAAGGAAGAACACTTTCAAGAAATTTGTTTTGTTTTAAACGAAATATAAGAAAATTCAACGCCTTTGCAAGAAGAAGACCGGCATAAACTAAATGTTCACACACCCACTAGACAAGCTTCCACGCATTCATTAAGGAAAGAAACAATGGAAGGGAATAGCTCCACCATGTAGACCAAAGGATGCCATGCGGTAAAGAGGGAGAAATTGTATTGTCAAATTAAATAAAATCGAGAGATTTAATTAATATATATATATATATATATATATATATATATATATATATATATATATATCATCAGACGCAACTTTGGAACTCGAGATTAGTCTCAATAAATTTTTATTAAAATAATAATAATAAAATCAAAAGTGAGTCATATTTTTCTAGCGCTAAGCCGGGATTTCACATACTAACACCCGACCCCACTTGCATTGTTTTACGTTCCGATTCATTCTTCTATAAAATTCATAATGCCCGAGAAATCTAACAAATCTACAGGAAGATC
The DNA here is from genome assembly GCA_018340775.1 of Taxus wallichiana var. yunnanensis. Classification (NCBI taxonomy): domain Eukaryota; kingdom Viridiplantae; phylum Streptophyta; class Pinopsida; order Cupressales; family Taxaceae; genus Taxus; species Taxus wallichiana. The sequence goes on from CM031239.1 coordinate 426,943,929, forward strand.
AAGGAAACTAGGGGAAAATCAACAAATCCGTGCTCAAATATGAATTCAAAGGAATCATCCCTCCTAGTTCCATTAAGTCAACATATGACAACATCACTGATACAAATTGGGTCACATCAATGTGCAACAATTCTGCGAGTGGGTGAAAACTGAAGGCAAGACCATATTCTTGGATAGGCTTTACCATAGTGGTCTACCCCAAGAAACAACATTTCTTGTCTTGGCAAAGGTCCAGAGCTAGATATTGCTTGTGCTTTGAGAACTATGATCCCGAGAGATGAGGAATTTTTAAAGATAATCGCGAGTCTCCTCTTAATCACAACAGAGCACATTAGGAATTTCTCAAGCATACCCGACTTTCCCGAGAATGCAAATATCACTCGCCAACAAGACAATAATTTTGGGATGAAGAACCTCTCAGTGGAGCAAGATGGTTAATAACAACTTGTTAGTAATGAAGAGGCCTGAATTGACAAGCTTCCCAAAGAACTATACCACATTGAGTTCGTGGAAGAAATCCGGGACATGATTACTCTCCTTAGTCAAGTTTTTGGCCTACCCTCCGCTAGGATTTTCCACCCATGGATGTATCAATTTATCTATATCATCCTAGCCAAGAAAGAGTTTGTGGATTGGGCCACCATCATCAGTAACACCCTTCACAAACAATTGATAGAAGTTAAGATGACTAGATGCTTCTACACGACATCGTATTCGACTCATGCGGTGGCAAGAAGAAAGCTATTTTCGGACTTGAAACGAGAGGAGTCATGGGGCCGTCAAATAGTGTTTTTCATTATTACCCTCAACTTAGTTTCAAAAATAGTTCTCACCATTTTAGAAGATTCAACGATGCATTCACCTTCCGTGTGATTCGTAGAATCGGAATAAGAATACCGAGAGGAAAGGTTTTCTAAAGAAGCCATGAATCTCATTTCCGATGGGGAACTAGGTTTATTCAATTTTCATCTTTTTCCTACATTCGCATGAGTGGCTTTGTTGGTACCCCGTGGAAACTTCCTAAGTACATCAGTGATAGATGGGCATTAATGGAGCTGGCATGACAATTATTCCAAGTTCACTACCTTCTTAGTGACAAGCACCATTTATGAATTCATTTCCCAATCCAAATTGGGGAATACCAATGTCCAAATATTTTCAGTGCACAACTCATGGAAAAAGAGTTCACTCTCATAACCATCCATCCATATGTGAAGAGAGCCTAGTTTGATATCAATGGATATATGTAGAAGATTCTAGGAGCAAAGTACCAACATAATCCTACCATGGAAGATTTCTGGGCTGCTTTTTCAGACGAACATGAGGTAAGAAGATGGGAGTACTCTCGCCTAACACTTTCTCAGATCAAGGCCTTCTGAATTAAGATCCCTCCTAATTGATTCATAAATGATGATGAGGATGTCATTAATCCCTCATATGATGCAGTTACTTTTACCCCATTTCCTCGAATCAACTGGACTAAACAGATAAATTTTCTCTCGATAGCAAGAATCAACCAATTATTGAAAGAAGCATATCTTGGTATGACAAAGAACTTTCCAAGTCAGTAACCAATTCAAGATAATGCTTTGGGATCACAAAAATTGCCAACACGAGGAGGCCTCCATTCAACCAAAGTCTCTTCTTGATCAACCTTTGTACCATCCAATCATACACAACAAGCAAGAAAGGAGTGGTTTCAAAATCCACTTCGCCAAGTAACATGTCATGAGGAGAAAGATCTAAAGATCCTAACCCCGAAGAAGGAAGAGAGTGTGTGTCTGGATTTTCTACCTCGAGTAGAGATTCTTCTACCCACATCATTAATAGTGCTCATAAGCTAGTGGAAAACGATCCTCAGTCATGCTTCGAACAAGCGTCCACTCAGGTGCAGGTAATTCAAATATCAAACACTTCGGAGCATGTAGTTCATGAAGGGATTTCCCAAAATATCTCGAATAATCAAGAGGTGGATATTGAGGTTTCTTCTCCTCAAATTGAGGTCATAGATAGGATTCAAGTAGGATCTCATGATGTTAAGAATAATGAGAACATTGATTCGATCTCTAGGATTTTGTATGCAGAAATAGTGCATGATACTCCTTCCTAGGTTGATTCTGAGGTTAAGAAAAGGAAGTGTTATCCAAAATTCACCCCTCAAGGTAATTTTGATAACATGCATCAGATTATTCAGTCCCGAGCAAGTAGATTGATTCAAGGAAAAAAATCATGTTTTTTGGGGTCCCTCGGCCTTTTTCTAACTCTCCCATCCAAGAAGAAATCCCAACGAGTTAGAGAAAATGGAAAAATGCAAAAATAAGGTTGCAGGACTATTTTAAAGCATTTCGGGTTGTACTGAGGTCCGTCGTACCAAGCTTGGGGCTGAAAAAATCAAGAAAATCGGCTAAGTCTTGTTCCGGGACGGTTGGGGCTTGGGACGTAGGTACGCGAGGGACGCAAATCGGCCGATTTGCCAACATACTGCCTATTTCGGTGGTTCGAGATATATGTCTCGTGAAGTCTGGGACATCCGAGCCCAAAGTACGCGAGGGACGATGGGACGCGAAAAGGTGAAAAATCCACAAAACAGGAACAAGGAAGCCCGAATCGACCGATGCAAGAGAATGTGTCCCAGGAAGTGGCGGGGAAAAGAGAGGGACTTAGAAAATTTTCCAAGTTTCCGTCAAGTTTTCAAAGGTAAAAGTTTTGGCCCGCTGCCCCCACCATCAAATGGAATCTTGACACGTGTCATCCAAGTGGTGGAGCATGGGGGGGAAATGGAAAATTTTCCCAAAGTGAAAAATGCCAAATTTTCGAAGGGCAAAGTGCGCCCCTCAGGCCCGAGCCAATAAAATAGTGCCACGTGTCCAAGTGGCAAAAGATTTTAAGGAAGGGCCCAAAAGAAATTTTCAAAGGATGAGCCCACAAATGAATTAGAGCCTAACACGTTTCATCCAAGTGGTGGAGCATGGGGAAAATTCAAAAAAAATTCCAAAGACCAAACGGGTAAAAAATTCAAATTTTTTGCCCGCCGATCCGATTTCGCCTGTTTTTGCCCTAAATCTTCAAATGGCCATAACTTTCGATCCAGAGCTCAGATTTTTGCGTTCTTTAAATCAATGGAAAGCTGGTGAAATTCTCTACATGATTCTATGGTCATTTTTGCATTTTGGTTCAGTTTGGAGAGAGAAAATCAAGAAACATATCTCGGCACGTGGTAATGGGCAGAAATGACGTTTCAACAACCAGTTTTAATGCAAAATGGGTTGCACTCTTCTCCAGCACGGCCAAAAATGTCAAGGCATGGGTCTGTAAGGATGCCCATGCTGTTTTAATGCATCTTCATTCAATGAGGAATGGCTCCCATGTTTTTTACACGTTTCTCTCTCCGGGCTCGCCCCTTGACCGTAAAAAGCGATTTGGCTCATTTTTAAAATGTGGTTCATCTTTTTTCTACTGCTCTCCTTTTTTTTTTTCCCCAGGGTTGAAAATGGAGTTTGAACCTCCTCCCCTACTCTGTAATGGCGTTTTTTGCCTTTTACCATTAAAATGATGTTCTGTGCAAACTTCTGGAGCAACAAAAAACGTGTTTTGTGATGCATCTATCCATCCTTGCTCGTTTTTTGCTTGTTTTCTTCTTGCCTCTCTTCATTGTAGGTATTTGTGCACGTTTAAATGTTCATTGCAAGGTTGGAGCTATGTTCATAGTAGTTTTGATAGATGTTCAACATTTTCCTTCTCTGGTGTATCACCGTTTTAGTGTAGGCTTTTGTTTTTTTTTCTTTTTCTCTCTCTCCTGTCTCCTTGGAGGTTAGATTAGGATTAGATTAGCTTTCCTACACTGGAACAGCTTGTGGTAGGTAGTTTAGGAAGAGGAACCAACCTTCTCTGGAGATTCCTTTCTCATTTTGCAAGTCCCACACTTGGAGAAAGGATTCAATGTTGTGCAATCACACTGGATGCTAGAGTGATCAACTTAGAAATATGATCAACATCCAGGGGGTGCTGCTGATTTGCACTAACATTTTTGGCATGCCCGGTGGGACATTAGAGGTCTTCCACTTCATCTTTTGCAGGTTGGTGTGTTCCCGTGAAGATTTCAGCCTTTGAGGCACTTCAAACACATCCGGTGACTCCATCCGATCAGCAACCCATTTCGAAGTTCAGACCTATTTTTCATCCATTCCATCCATCCTTCTTTCCATCCCTTTCATTCTTTTCCATTCCATGAAGTTGTGCAATCATGACTTCATTTCCATCATGGAATTCACATTTTCAACAATGCAAGTATATCACACCTCCAACATGTTTTTTAAATCCTCCAAATCAGCATTTTGAACAAATTCAAAATCAGCATGTCTACCCATATGATGAGCAGTAAGTGCCAAAGTCAGTTTGGATATGAAGCATGTCAAGCACAAGGGTATGTTGGTTGTGAGAGCATCAAGCAAAAATGCAGATCTCGCTGGAACAAATCCAAAAGATGGAGGCAAAGATGGTGCAATCAAGAGCAACAGCTCAAATGAAAGCTTTCAGAATTGGTTACAGGACTCCTTGTCCATGGGGAGGCCCCTTTCCAAGAAACTTCAGCCCTCAGGAGAAGCTAGACTTTATGATGAAGATGCTGCCCCAACTTGCACAATGGACAGCAGAAATAGAGGCCTATACACTTGGTGTTGAACAACCTTGTCAATGGGTAAGTTCTACACCATCATCTGGTTTTTCTCTTCCCATTACTCAAGCAACATCATCTCATTTGGAATTTCAAATTCTAAATCCAGTCAATGCTGCCCCAGGAGTTAATTCCATTTCTCCATTTCCTAGTCTTCCACCACATCTCAATTCTTCCTTCCCCTTTCCTTCCAAATAGTCACCCCCTCCACAAAAGCTAATAGAAATACCCTCTCCTCCAAAGAAACAAGAGTTTTTACCTCCTCCACCACCATGAAAAATTTCCAAGCCATTTGAGTTACAATCCACTTCTCCTCTTGCATTCCCAAATCCATGTTGGGAGGATAAAAATCAGAATGCCACCAAGGAAAACAACAAAGAAAAAGAAAAGCCAAACAAGGATGAAGAAATTCAAAGTCCAAGAGTTGGGCTCTTAAATTTGGGATGAAAAAGATCCCCTTGATGATTAAGCCTTGAAGAGGTTGGAGTTGGAGAACAGTGGTGGTTAAGACTGATTTTGTGGTAGTAGAAGAAGAGCGAAAAGAAGAACCTTCAGCTTCTTCTTTCTATTTCATCTCTCTCAAGATTCTAGGATCAAGGTCAAAAGAGTTTGATCTCTCAAACCCCATATTGGAGGAATTGAAAGAAACCATGGTGATAAAGTTGCAGATCAAGAAGAACACCATGGGAGAGGTTGAACATCTTATGCAGCAGGACAACAATAACTTTGAAAAATTCCACAAATTGAAGACTATTTTGATGAAGAAGAAACATGAGTTTCCACCATTCTCTCTTTCATCTTCCACGTCCCAAATACTAAAATTTTTAGGGAAGCTTACTTGACTGATCTTATACACTCTTTGGAATCAAGATTGGAAGATTTAAATCTTCCATGTTCTTCGATCGAGGAAGAGAAAGGGCGAAGGGTTCTACCATCGCTTCCACACCATCCATTCGGGAGGGTTCTACAAGAGAACTCCATTCTTGGAGTTAAAATCGAGCTATGGGCATATCAAATGGAAGACCTTACCTAATCAAGTATTTGGCTTCTTGGAGCCAAAGGAGAATACAACCTTCATGCTTGCTCCTAATCATGAGGATGAGCTACAAAGAACAAGGATCGATGTCATACCTCTCAATCAAATCTTCTAACAACTAAAAGAGGTATTGAATTTTCCTTCACTGATACCTTGATGATTTGGGTGGAAGACCATGTTTCTTGTTGATTTTCCATTCATCAATCAGCCATGTTCAATGCCAAATATCCTCCATGGTTCCCAATCCCAAGAAAGGAATCTATTCCAAATAAGAATACCAAGGTTTGTTTAGCTTTCCCACCAAGTTAGAGTAGTGTAGGTAGTTTTGCTTTCAAAAAAGAAGTAAATTGTACCTCGCATGTTTTTGGAGCATGTATGATTTTTAGTTTTGTAAATGGAAAGTTGGGTTTTATCTTCCATGATGTTTTAAGTGGTATTTTGGTGAGATCAACTCTAAGTTCAATGGGTTTCAAGTGGCTTAGAGGAGGTTCTCAAAGTTCAAATTAGTTTGGAGGTTACAACTCATGACTCCATGCCAAATGGAACTTAACCCCTGCTAAAATTATGAGAAATTCATCTAAAGAAAGAAGATGACCCCAAGTTAAGGAAAATTGTTATCCAAAATTCAACCCTGTCAAGAAATAGTTTGAAAACAATAAATCGAAATTAGAATCCCAAGCAAGTAGATGATTCAAGCAGAAAAAAAAGCATTCAGTGGTATCACCGTTTAATAACTCTACCCATCCAAGAAGAATTATCCCAACATTAGTTAGAGAAATATGGAAAAGATGAAACCTTAGAAAATAAGGTTCAGGACTGTTTTAAAGCACGGACACAACCGAGGTCCGTCGTAAATCCAAGCTTGGGGCCAAAAAAGCAAGCAAATCAGCTAAGAAATTTTTCCAGCGGATGAGTTGGGATGTTGGGACTCCTCAAAAAAATATCTGAAAAATTCCAACTCGATAGGGAAACGAATCACCAACGATTTGGTCAAGAGCTGTCTCACACGGTAATGGGCTGTAAACCTTTCAACCCACAACATTCGGAGATTACCCGGATCATCGTCGATACTGGGACAATGGCCCAAAGTACAGAACCGTCAGGATATAAGGTAAATCAATAAAAACGGGAAGATAACACAACACCAGAATATGATGGGGGCCAAGATGTCCCTAATATGGGAGAAATATATTTAGAATAATACCCTCCAAGGTAGGGCAACACCATACAATGCTCCTTAAGGTAAACCCTAAAGGTTTTCTGTAGCTCCACCTAACTCCTCCATCAAATGGAATCCACGTGTCATCCAAGTGGGGACACCTCCAATATAAATTTTACCAAAGTGAAACTCAATGCTCATAATTTTGAAAAAGGCTCAAATGCGCCCTCTGCCACATCCTTAAAATAGTGATGGGTAACACCTAATCCCAATTTAAGGAAGGGCCCCCAAGATAATTAATTTTCTAGGGTTTAAATGATGAGCCCATATAACTAATGAATTAGGGGATTCTTCTTCTTCTTCTTCTTCTTCTATTGCTGCTTCTTCTTCTTCTTCTTCTTTTTATTCTTCTTGAAAAAAATATGTTTCTTTTTTTTCCCATCTAATTTAACATGTCATCCAAGTGGTCTGAAACTTACTCCTTTGACCAATATTTTACTCATGCATGGAAAATATATATTATATTACCAAAAATTCCAAAGACCAAATAGTAAAAATTCAAATTTTTTGTCCTCACATCCTTTAAATAGGATGGGTAAACTTCAAATAATCCATAAATTTCGGCCGATCTCCATTCCCCAATATAATTAATTCCTATTTTATATATAATGGAAAGGGTGTTATCTACATGATTAAATGAATCATTTTCCATCAACCCATATTGGATTAATAATACCATATCCCAAGCACGTGGTAATGGTACATAGCATAAATTGCGTAAGATTTCAACAACCAGCAAGATTTTTAATGCAAAATGGGTTACACTCTTCTCCAAAGACGGCCAAAAATGTCGTGGCATGGGTCTATAAGGATGCCCATGCTATTTTAATGCATCTTCATTCAATGAGGAATGGCTCCCATGTTTTTACATGTTTCTCTCTCCCGGGCTGCCCTCCCTTGACCGTAAAAAGCCGATTTGGCTCATTTTTAAAAGGTGGTTCATCTTTTCTACTCTCCTCTCCTTTATTTATTCCCTAGGGTTGAAAATGGAGTTTCAACCTCCTCCCCTACTCGTAATGGCATTTTTGCCTTTTACCATTAAAATGATGTTCTGTGCAAACTTTCGGAGCAACCAAAACGTGTTTTGTGATGCATCTTTCCATCCTTGCTCCTTTTTTCTTGTTTTCTTCTTGCCTCTCTTCATTGCAAGTATTTTTGCATGTTTAAATGTTCATTGCAAGGTTGGAGCTGTGTTCATAGTAGTTTTGATAGATGTTCAAAGCATTTTCCTTCTCTCGGTGTATCACCGTTTTAGTGTAGGCTTTTTGTTTTTTTTTTCTCTTTTCTCTCTCTCCCTGTCTCCTTGGAGGTTAGATTAGGATTATATTATCTTGCCTGCACTGGAATAGCTTGTGGCAGGTAGTTTAGGAAGAGGAACCAACCTTCTCTGGAGATTCCTTTCTCATTTTGCAAGTCCCACACTTGGAGAAAGGATTCAATGTTGTGCAATCACATTGGATGCTAGAGTGATCAACCTAGAAATCGATCAACATCCGGGGGTGCGCTGATTTGCACTAACGGGAAGAGGGTTGTCAAGGTAATTTACATTGATTTTGATGCCCTTTTCAAACTTTCAAACGATGTCATTCCAAATAATGTAAGGTTCTTTCTCGAATAATGGTGGATAGTGATGGAAATAGGTTTGTGGAACTCGCCATCCCACAAGTTCATAAGGAGTGTGATACCATGACACCCGCTGATTATGAAGTTTCCAAACTTGGACTTGGGAGGTCTACATTAGAAAGTGACATGGTGATGGCTTGAGATTTAATTGATATTGTGCTAAAGAGACTTGAGAAATAAAAGTCTCAAAACTCTTAGCTCATGGACTAAAAGAATGAATTGGTGGAATATGTTCAACATTTGATAAACCCCATATCATTCACTTTCCCAGTACCTGATGCAGTGGCTGGCCCAGATGAAGAGACTCTCAATTTTTCAAAAGAAATAAATGCATTAGGCCATGTCACTAAAACATGGCTTTCAAAGATTCTCGTTTTAGGCCAAGAGACAATCAAAACTGCAGTTAAGCTTCATGAAGATGTCAATGTGTATCTTGATCCAATTATTTCTTTTAAAGAAACTTTTATTTCTAATATATCAAATTTGGATGAGATATTGCCCAGTTTGCAGGAGATGACAAGTATGGAATCCTCAATTTTAGCCATTGAAGGTATTTTAGAATTGGAACATCGAGGGACACATTTTCTTTGGTGTCTTCATCTCAAATCAAGGAAGACGCTTCTTGAGGATTCTATGATCCATTATGAAAGCATTTGCAATGAAGCCTTCACTTCACTCTCCTTGATTTAAGAATTCATAGCTGAGATTCCTTACAACCTCGTAAATGAGCATAATCAAAGGTGTTCATCGGAGCAGGTGGAAGAGCAATTTTCACAATTGTTTAAGGACATGTACACTCCCGCCAACAATTTCTCGTCAGTTTCAATGGAGCGGTGCATCAAATTAAAGAACTTATTTGAGAACGCTCAATCCAAAATTGTTAATTTAAATGATATGCCAAGTAGAATTCTTGAATTGCAGGTATTTTGTGAGGCTATTCTTTGACCAAATGAACCTCCAGAAGAAGAAAAGATGTTTGAAACTTTGGGAAGGTTTAGATCCTTTCAACTGGAAAAAGCAGCAAATCCTAATTTCGTTGGGGTCGTGAGTTAATTTTATTGGTATCTAACGAAGTGGGAGATTCCATTTCTCATACGCTTGAGATAAGTGGACCCCATTTCAATGGATAAGGCACTGGTTATTATTGTATATTTTAAAAGGTGTTGTTATTTGCTTTTGGGAAACTATGGATATTTTAAGTAATTTCTATTTTTGGGTTGTCTTTAATAAAGTTGGTTGAAAAAGTCAAAGGTCACTTAAGTTCCTTATTTAATGATCATGTAAAACCCTAACTACTTTGTAACCAACTTTTGGGTTATAAAAGGAAGTGAGGGGCTCATTTGTAAGGGTGACTTTGAGAGAGGAGAAGAAAATACTTTTGTATGCAAGCTTTACTTCAAAGAAAGAAACTTTGTGTTCTTTTGAGAAGACATTTTAGAGTTAATGAAATATGAACTTTGTGTCCCATTCATTGTCTCTTATAGCATTTGATGTTCTTATGTTCATTAGATGTTAGTGTTTGAATCTTGCATGTAGATATTGTCTTTGATCTTATTGTCAACGTTATTAATCGGTTGTTCTAGTTCACAAAGTGATCAAGCTCTGATTATCTACTTGCTCATGTGTGTTCCCTTTTACACATTCTTGTTTGGCTAACTCAAACTCTATTTTATTTGTGTTAGTTATTCATTTTTCTTCTTCATGCAATATTAGGCTCTTTTTACCTAACTCTTGCATGTTCCTTTCATTCATTCCATTTCACTCCTTTCCTTCATTCCATTCCATCTCCCTCATTCACTTTTCTTTCCATTGATGTTCCAAAACCCCCACATACAATTTTGAATGTATAGATGTAAATACAATTTTGGTTTTCAATAAAGGTAGCCTCACCTTCATCGAGGAGGGACTTCTGCTCCCACATGGCTGCATTTCATTTGCATGCGTGCAAATCCATATGCTAACAGAGCCCAAGATTTTTCATTTTGCATGGTGTATTATTTATCAGGGGTTACCCATTAGCCACAAGCTCATTCACTTAGGTGTTCTTGATCCCCATTGTTCATTCTATGGGTAAATTGAAACCCGTATCCACCTTTTCTTGTTTTGTCAAAAATCTGAAACTATTTGAGCTTGGATTCATGAATTTTTTTTGTCATTTTGAACAAAACCCTTCCTTTGACGACATCTTCTTAAGGAATTGGTTGGGTTATCCCATGGCCTTCACCCAAGTTGAGCATGATTTCAAAGTGGAAATCCTTTTCTTCATCTGGAAAGAGTGAAATTCATCCTTTTCTCGTTCAATAGTAAATTGCAATCTTACAAATTTTGAAAACGCAATTATTGTGTCCAATTTTTTGTTGCAGATTCAAGTGCATAAGCTTGGAAGGTGGCACTGGAATTGGCCCCACCTTCATACCCTTTTTGATCATTGGGGAAATTTCCTTTGCACTATTTCTCGAGTTTCACCACCCCTACCAATCGAGATCCCTCTTCAAGGAGCATAGGTTGTCAACATAGTTGCTCCTTTTAAATCTCATGTATTCATTTTAGGTGGGTCTTTCCGCCACTCTCTTCCTTTGGTTCATCAAGGAAGGTGGTTCTCTCTGCTGCCACCAAATACTAAGAAGTTCACGCAGCTGACATTGGTCATTACATCGCCTTATGGGAAGGAAAAGTTTAATGAAGAATGAAATGAGGGAACTGACACTACCTGCCGTTGGTTTGGAACCCATTCCCAATAGGCAAGACCTTCTAAGCAATGAATGGTGCAAGTCCGATGACAAAGATCTTTTGCCTTCGTTTCTCTTTGCAAACAGAACCTAATTATCCGCATTTATATGTTTTATAATTATTTTTTTGTCTATGGGCTCTTAATTTTTTTGTTTCACATGTCTTTATATGAGTTTGAACTTGAGACGTGCTTCAATACCACCTGCTCTTTAAGTGAATAGTCTTACTATCTTATTTATTGATAATAAAAGAACTATTTCATAACCAAAAAAAAAGAAAGAAAGCATATATTAATTGCTTGCTTAACAAGCCACATTGACTCCACATTATTAATACATGCAGTGTTTATATTAATGCCAAAAATGTCATTCCCCACCGAGAGGATAAGATTGCACCATGGAAAGCCCCTGGAATATAATCATGGGTTTGATAATCCAACCTAGGGATATCTATTTTACTTTTTTCGTCTCAGAGTGGATGTTAGTTGCTTCGGTTAATATAATATAACACTATAACAAATGTCACAGCACGTTGTATTCATGTTCATCCAAACCACTACTCAATAATTTTCCTTCTAGAATATATCTGCCACATGATGAAAATGTGGCAGTGCCAGGTCGAATAGAACCACCAATTAGAACAAGATAGAGAAAGACTAAAACCGAGAACAGTTTTCCATGATTATGGGATCTTCGCGAGTCGTCTGTAGAGATTTGGGCTAACCTGAGATTAAGAACCAAATGTTAACTGATGATAGACAATTGAAGGCTACGTGGGTTTAGAGGATGATAATATGATAAGCATGCATTTAATTTCACTCGCAATTATCAAAATTGACATCTAATGGATCGCTTCATGGCGGAAGCGGGAGAGAACAACCACAACGACACTGGAAAAGAAAGTAAACGAGTTATTTTAACTGCACAAAAAAAAAATGGTCATTTGCGGTTTCAACCAATTAGAAGTTGTTATATTCAAAGTAACAAACGTGGCGAATGGAAAAAAATTGGAGAAAAGATCAACTTGATGTTGATGACCATAAATGATTGATTGAGAATTATTAAATTAGTTAAAACTATTAATCATATGTGAATGGTGTAATGGAGACAATTAAGAGGGGATGTGTTGAATAAGTTAAACTTGAGGAAGGGAAACATTGCAGGAGGAAGAGGGGTGATGAAAAATGTATTTGAAGGAAGAAGTGTAAGGGTGGTCAAAATGTTGAAAGGAACTACGACCAGGCACATATGAAGCACATGATGCAAAAAAATTCAATCATTTGAAGGATGGAGGGGTGCAAAGCGAGAGATCGTTAAGGAAATGTACTTTGGAGATATATTAGATTAAAGAAAGGCATGGTCAATCAATAGTAGGTCAATCTCAATAATGTTTTTACAATGTCATTTCTTTTCTTTTGTGGGTAGTTAGAACACACATTAATTTAAGCGGATGTCGTTTGTGCATCTCCAGGAACACTTTAGAGACAGGGACATGCGGAGTGGACTCAATATCCCATATTGAGTTGATATAGTACTTAAATTTGATAACTACAAAACATGGCCGACAAGGTGGTTTTGTGTCATCTTTATAGACCATTATCTTAGGACATTCTTTGTGTTTTCCCAAGAAACAAATTATAATATCATATGTGAGAATGTTCCTTTCAAGTTTTTAGTTGATATCACCTCCACAATATTTTAGGTTTGTAATACTCACTAAATGAGAAGCACCGACATGTGTATTTATATCGAAAAGGTTTTCACGACTCCCACTCTTTCATTGAACTCATTATTGCTAGTAATGTCATCACTACTTGGTCCGAACACACATTTAGAAACTACTTTTATAGTGAGTACCCGTCATCCTAGATGAAAATGGAGGGAAAATGCTAATAATTCTTGAAGTGGAAACCATTGGTTTACTTCATAGAGAGGAATGTTGGTTGGTCATAGTGCAAAGACTCCTTTTCCACCATATATAGATAGAGAAACTTGCATATGTTCAAACTCCAAACACTACATATATTAGATATAAAAAAAATTATTTAGGTTCCCTTCTCTCACTAATTTAATGCATGTTTACGATCAAGGTTTATCTTTAGCAATTGAGGTTGTTATCAAGGTTTCCCCATCAACAACATCGATGATGTCCTCCATCAATGACCACCAAAAAAATTGATTCAAATGAAGATGCAAAATCAAGTGATCTCAATATTGGTACAAGGAGCTACCAGATGGGAACAAATTTGAATCATAATACTCAACATGAGGATGCATTATGTAATACATTACCAAGCGTATAGGATCCTAAATACAAATACTAATTCATGTTGATTCCAAGATCAAATGTAATTCCAATACTAATATAAATTGATCGATCATGTCAAACTCACTAAAATTATAATCTTTGATGCAAACATGATGTCAAGCAAAGCGTAGAGGAGATATAAGGTATATTAAGTTGACGATTTGAATATTATAATTCAAATTACTTATCAATGCAGATAATAAATGGGTGGTAAAGATAAGGATGTTTAACTTTTAAATTTGGTGTGATTTTTGCATAGCATTTATTTTACGGCGTATAAACTATCGCCAAAATTTCTTCAAAATATGGGAGTATAATTTTGTAAGAAATATATATTTTCATGTCTCATATAAAATTGTCGAGGGATTTTTTTATTATTTTTATGATTTATTCCTCTATATCTCTAATCAAGATCTTTCTCCTAGCACTTTGTTCCTATGTGTTTGTAGCTTCATCTTATGTAGTTGAATTTGTGTGATTGCACTAGTGCAACTAATTACCAATTCTTCTTCTTTTCGAGGGACATAAATAAGGGTTACCACTTTTGAGCTATGTCACACCCACCATGCCTACATAGAAATACTCTAAAGAGGAATCAAAACATCATAGTTCCCCATCCAATTAATGTTTTCAAGATGACTATAACAATATATATTGACAATGAACACCTTGTTAGAACCTCATACACTTGGTGATGATCCTTACCATGTGATGTAATTTGGAAAATGTCCAAGGAAAATTTCAATGATGTTTGTATAATTATAATTAGTTGAATATGCTTTCAAGAGGATGATTTAGAAATGCGATGTTTTGTGTTTACACCCTAATTAGATTTTTTGTTAAAAAGGATGTGATGGTTTGTAACTTGTAGACTATTACGATCTAATTAAATTCAAACATTAATTATGAATTATTAGAATAGTGCATTACAACTTAAAATGAAATGAAGGATTAATATATGATAAGTAAATGGTTCAAAATACAAGGGGAAAGAGAGACTTAATTTATTTAGGAAGATTATGGATTAATCTAGATGTTTCATTTAGTGCAAAAAGGAGAATGTTTAAATATGAATTTTGCATATAAGATTCTCGGAACTAGAAAACTTGTAGGTTCGAGACCATATAGGTTTTATACAACCTATGAAGGATTTATATTGTCCAAGACAATGATTATATGATCTTGTACCAGAAGATTATTGAGCTCTAAAAAATTATCGATGATTTTCTTGTGTAGAAATGATGTTTTTTAATATCTCTCTCCTTTACGTAACCTTGGGATGACCAGTAATGATTTACAACAAAGTATAATACCTAACAACTTTTAGAACACTTCATTACCACCCCTAATACCTTGGGATGACCAGTAAAAGTGTGTGAATTTAACCAACCCCTAGGTGTGCCCTTATGTATCTTGATACCAAGGTAGTGGTATAATTGTGTAGGATAGAATGTACCCAACATAGTAGTAGTGATATGTGGTGTGAATCAGCTATGTGACCTAATCCTTGTGGTGATTGAAACACTTTTTTAATTCTTGGAGTGACTTTTATATTGTTTATGATATGCTTCTATGATCTTTGTATGCTTGTAGATGGGTGAAGATAGACTCATTTACCTATTTGAGTTCTTCGACTTGTAGTAGGGACTTTCTAGATGATGTGCAATTGATTTGAACATATTCAGAACCATTTCATTAATTTGGAATGATTTTTGTAAGATAATCTTGTAATAATTCAAGGTAAATTATAATGTGATAATGAATTTCTTATATAGTATAATGTAGGTGAGATATTATGATAAGTTTGACCATAAGAAGATGAAATGAACCAAAGAATGATTTAATGTTGAAAGTAGAGTTAGTGACTAATAAGGCGCACGATTTTATAGGTCAACCAAGAGTGATCCCCACTTAAAGACCCTTTTGTATAGTTTTGGATAGGAGAGAGAAATTCCTAAACTGAAAGTTGTATAATGAATATCATATGTTTTATGCCTCTTTGATTGAATAATATTTCCATATTTATCGATAGAGGATGATGTAAAGATAAGAAAGTTGTAGAATGGTTAGAGAGATGAAGAGATTAGATTCTAAATGTGATCATTTGTCTTATCAAATACACAAGGTCAAACTTGGTATTGCACAAGAACAAGTTAATAGATTTTAGTGTCTACATTTCCCCCTTTAAGTATGTAATTAGAAAATGCATTCTTAAAGTAAAAACACACCTTAGTGTGCACACACACTTTTCCTTTAGTTAAAGGAAATTTTTTTATGTGTTGGTGTTGGGATGCTCTATGATGAAACTTGCAACACATAATGCAATCAATGTTTATTATAAAAACTAAACTTTAAATCAAAATATAAATAGTATATTTTAACTGTGAATCATTTTAGAAAATATGCAAAGGATATGAAAATAGGAAAATAACAAACCTATTCTAATATCTTTCAAGGTAATATATATCATTTTTGTCATGCCTTGCAGCATTAAAATGTTCTTTACAGATTTCAGAGGATTGGGGGTGACTAGCCCCCAATATTGTGCCACAAGAGATAGTGAAGGAGGAATTATAAAACTACTAAGGACCCATGTACTTCGATGCCTTCCCCATTCAACAATTTGAAGAAAAAGGAGGAAATATTAATTTACAAAGATCAAAAAATTTCTTTGTTGCTTTCTTTTTCAAATAATCTAGTGAGAGAATGAGAAAAAGCAGTTTATAAAACACAGTATTACTTTGATGCTTTTCACTAAACCCACAAACCATGACATTTCACATGGATTTAGGCCCAATTATTTCTAATAGACCTTATATGAAATGACCCATGTCATGCCCCCATAAGGTGTTATTATTTGTTAGCATATATTACATTGTCTTGTCAGTTTTATGATCAGATGCCTCCATGTAGGTAGGTATGTAGTTTTGCCTCCACGTAGATAGGTATTCAGCTTTTCCTCCACTTAAAAAGGTATTCATTTGGTTGTAACCGTCATTTATCTATAGATATTCTCTTCCTCCTCATTGTATAAGGCATTCAATCATTTCTACACTTGGCCTTGATTCCAACAAAGTGGTATCGTGAGTGAGGTAGGATATGCGTGAAAGTGGTATGATGTAGTGAAGAGGTGGAATTTGGAGGTCTCCTCCTAGTCATCTTTGATGTTGGCAAATGGATCCTCTGTTTGTGTGGAAATGACCAAGGAGGAAGTTGTGTCTCTGCGTGAAAAATGGAGATGCAAAATGTGGATTCATCCTTTCGAGACATATATTTCATTTTTTTACTTTGAAGGGAATATTTTTTCAGATTGTTTGGTAGATGTGGACTAGCAGGAAAGCCTGCAGAAGTGGGAGACATGGAACCAATGCATACCTGTAGCAACAACCAAGGGAAGAAGATAACATTTGATTGTCTCAAAAGCATTGTTGAAGTTGACGTCCCTAGTTTTGAGTTACCTGGAGTGACATAAATTAGAAGACAATGGCGTTTGCATATTGATTAATTAATTTGAGGTAGCTAAAAGTAAAATATGTGACCTGTAGTGCCCACTTCCCTTCAACACCTTTTTTATTATTGTTTTTCGATACTATCGATTGCATTTATGGATATATTATAGCTTCCTTGATTTAGCATGCTAGTAGATATCAGAGATACTGAACTGTTATTGATTTGATTTGTATATGATGCATATGGACTACTGGAGACATTTGATGTTGATATTGATATACTTTTGACATGGTTATTTATTTTAATTCTAACATGTGATATATTTAGTCATATTGAGTATATTTTGATAATTGGATTAATGTGATGATCGTGTTGACATGAATGAGATGTGCAATAGAAATGTGTTAGAATATTGTAAGCAATATCATATCTTGCATAGATGATATTAATTCGTATATTGTTGATTTCAAATTCAGTATTACATATTTGACATGAATGTTTTAATACGGCCACAAGGCCGAAGGAGGTATTCTCTATTTTGCAAGTATATTATATTCACAACAACATCGACGGATTGGAGACCAACCACAGGAATTCGAGAAGAATTCAACTAGGGTCACCATGGCAACGTGAAATTGTGTGTGTGTTAGAATTATTCGGTTAGGAGAAAAATGTGACCTAGGGGCCATGTCTTCTTTTGTTTTAATTTTCCCTCTTTGATTATGTTAGTATGTGTTTTCTTTTAGTAATGAAATTTTACGTGTTCCATTATTTAGATTTTTGGATTTGTGTTTAACCCTTTATTAGTCATGGGTTGTAGTGTCTTAATTAAGCTAATTTGAATTTGTCCTAAACTAATTAAAGATGTGACCAAAAAGAGTTCATTAATTAAACTTGATTTACTCTTGGATTTTGTGTTGAGTGAAGTGTGTTTGATTTTTGAGTGTAGCACAGTCTACCCTTCATGGGAAACTCGAATTTGGCCTTAGAGGCCAAATTTGGAAGCTTGTGGGACAAGTAAAACTTGTCCCACACCTCTTAAATGCCCATGCCAACCCTACCTATGGATCAGGGAGTCAAATTTAGGCTCTTTTAGGTGTTTTGGGGGATAAAAAGGTAAAATGTTTATTGCACTTTCTTTCAAATATTTAATTTTGTCCTTTGGGGGAGTGGGCTTAGATGGAGTGTGTAAGGTTCTTGTCATTCCTCCAACCACTTAATTAATTGTGCATTGAAATATGAGGTTGACCTAGTGATGTGGAGTGGAGAGGAAATGAGGTGGCATCCTACTTGGAGCCACATCATCCCTCCCTCTCCTTTCTCTATTTATTGAATTCTTATTGCTTGTTTTGGTGTTGGATGATCATTTTTCATCTCTTGAATTATGGAGAGTGAGAGGATTTTGAGAGAGTTGTGGGTTTTTGGAGCTTTGTGGATGCTTGCTTGATCTTTGGAGAGGCTTGAACTTCATACTTAGAACAAGCTCTACCATGGAGAGGTAGGAGCTTCACCTTAGTTTAAATTGTGTTATTTTTTTTGTTGTATGTGTGTATATGTTGTGTTGCATGATGTTGTCTCTTTGAAATGATTTTTGGGTGTGGGTAGAATGCCTAAGTTTTTGAGTGGGAGGAGACTATGGGGAGTTTTATGTAGGGAGGCATAAGAGTTCACCCTTTTGTGGAGGGAGTTTGGGTTGGGTGCCCCACCTTGTTATGAGGGATTCTTGCATCTCCTTTTCTTTCTTGCTATGAGGGAGACATAAGAGATGTAGGGAGGCATAAGAGTTATGGAGGTATAAGGGGTACTTGAGGGAGGCATAAGAGTTGTAAGGGAAATTTTTATTTGCATTGGATGATTTTAGGTGGGCACCCATTCCCATTGGGAGGCATAAGTGGCCTCGCCATAGGTCATACTCTTTTGGATTTCTTGATAAGTCTTGTTATATTGTTGTTTGATTGATTTTCTTCTTGTTGAGTTGTTGTTGTGTTTTGTATGTAAATGGAATGAATGTGAAATTTCATGTTATGTATTGTGGAAGCTAGTAGTTGCCATGAGTTGAGATCTTCTCCCATTGTAATGTGGTTGGGGCTCGGGGGCCAATGGGGAGGATGGCTTCTCCTCTCCATTGGGTATCTTGGTTGGGTGGAGAGTGTTGCTCTCCCCTATTTTTTTGAATCAAGAAAATTCTTGGAAAAGCTACCTTGTTGGTGGTTGGAGCATTGGAGTCTTGTTGGTGACCATGTGAAACTTCCTTGTTTATTTTACCCACTTAGAGTGGAAGAAATTGTAATAATGTATTCATTCTTGTATTTACATTTTGTATGGATTCCCACTTCAAGTGGAGGAAATTGTAATGACTTTGTAAAAGAAATTTGTAATCCAATTGTTGTTATTGTTATTGTATTGCATGTGGAAAGAAACAAATGAGAAAAGAAAGAAGAAAGAATGTTATTGTAAAGTTAGTTTGCAAATAGAAAAGAAAGTATTTTCTCCTTGTTGAAATCTTGAATGTATTGTGAGAAAAATAGTGTTTGTATTGAAAGATTAATCTATTTTACAATGGAAAAGAAAGTATATTTTCATTGAGTATTTATTGTATTGTAAATGTGAGAAAGAAGAAAATGTAGAGATTGTTAGAAGTTGAATTTGTATACAAAATATCATTGTATGGAATATAAAGTTAATATGGTTATTTTGAATAAATGAACATTGTAGTAAAATGAAAGAGGAAAATAAGTTAGACTATATTTCTTTTAGAAAGTTGATTTTATTTGAGGAAATGAAAAAGAAATAAAATAGATCTACATTCCTTTTTGCTCTTGTAATGAAAAGAAGAACTTAGTTAAACAAATAGAAATTATTCTTATAAGTAGATGAATTTTATTAGAAATGGAAACACTTTAAAATGACTAGACTTAACTAAGAAATGAGTAAATGAGCAACAAACCTCAATTATGGAGCTAAAAAAATGAACAAAGACAACTTAAAATGCATTTTTACACCCTTTAGTAACTTTAGTTTTCTGTAAAATTCTCATCATTAAGGTTCTATTTTTCTCAAACAGGACCGCCACCCTATGCAGAATGGTGGTCTTGTAATCATCACTCAGGCAGTGGCGGTGGTCTCAAAACCACCGCTTAATAGGGTGGTGGTTCTGTGTTTGTCACCCAAGTAAGGTGGTGGTTTCACCACCACCGCCTAGAAGGCGGCTGTCCTTTGTTTGTCACCCCGATAGGGCGGCGGTCCCAAGACCATCACCTGCTCTCCGGGCGGTGGTTCTGTCACTTATGATAGAATTTCTGCACTCGTGCTTGTGCATGAAATTTAACCGTTTTCACTAATTCCTAAGTTGTAAAATTTAACCTATTATTACCAAGCAAGTAAAATAAAGAGAAATACTATGGATTGGAATAAAAAAACACACAATGATGAATCTAAAAGCATTCTTTCATTTATAACAAAGGGGTAGGGTTTTCCCCAAATTTAAAACCCAATACACCAAAATCTTGAAATAAAAATAGATTGGAGGAGGAAATCCCTCCCAATCTTTAAATGAAATAGATTACATAAATAAAACTAAAACTAAACTAAACCTAGACTAAATCTTCATGTAGAATTCCTCCATGACTTCTTCCTTTTGCTCCCATGGCTTCCTCCTCTCCAACGTGCAAATCTAACAAAATAAAATGAACCAAATGAGAAGATTAGAATGAGAAAATGTTTTAATATAATTTCATAAGGATTTTAGGGCTTTGTTGAGAACCCTAGGATCTAGTGGCTAAGATGGATTTAATCCAAGGGTGGAGAATTGACCCTACCTTTTTAAAGAAGAAATGTATTTTTAAAATATTTAATGTTTAATCCTTAAGGGTATGTGTTGAGTGGGGCCATTTAATTGCCTAGGGGTGTTCCTTCCTCTTTAAACCCTTAGTGTGTGTAGGAAAATTATCAAAGGATCTTTAAGCTATTAATGTAATGAACTTAATAATTTGGCATAAGGTTAGCCTTGTTAGGAATGAACTTAATCAAAGAAAAGAAAATATTTAATTAAGTAAACTAATCCTTGTTTTTTTAATTATTGGTAAATTAGTTTTTTTGAAAGGACTATACCCTTGTACAAAAAAGTTCAACATAGAAAGGGCAAGAGAAGAACAGAGAAAGGATCAAAATCCGGATACAGAGAGGAGATCAAATGGAGCCAAACTCCAAAACGTAAAAATGAAACAGAAAGCAGAAAGAAGCCAAGTCGAGCGACAAAACAAAGAACTAAACAAATGAAAAAATAAGCAAACTAACAAAGAATAAATGCTTAACAACAAAGAATCAAACCGCAAACTAACATCTCTGGACCAGCTTATTAAAGACCCAGAAAGCATGTGAAGGGTAGTTGTTCCTTTGATTTCGCATAGGTAAGTGACTGGTTTGCAGCAAAGTTGTACATTTGCACAAAGACATAATGCATGCAATAAATCCAACTAACCAGTACGGCTAGGATTTCTATCATGCTCCAAGATCTTTCCAAGCTTATCTAAGATGGCATCATGATAATTCCAAATGGTGAGATTTGTATGGGTGTTTCTGTAACTCCCTCGTTCGCCAATACATCGATGGTAAACTAATCCTTGTTACCTTCCTATAGAACTATCAATTAATGTACTCTTGTTGCATCCTTGTATCGTAACCTTCTCTTTTAACCTAAAGAAAAAAAAATGGTCACATTTTCGGGTTAAGTGTTTGGTTGAAGCGAGTTCCTAGAACTTCATTTTTGTGGGCATTACATGACCTACATGAAGCATTAGAAATCTAAATCTTGTTTATTTTTTGGCGTAAAGAAAGTTCCATGAAGAATAACCATTAGTGCAAGCATTTGGTGCAATACATGTCTCAATACGTGGTAAGACCTATTTTTCCAGAAACAATAGTTTTTAGAGTCATTCTAGACCTATGCAAAATATTGAAACAATATGGCAACAACAAATAGTGTGGATCCTTGAATGATTTCAAAGTCCTCTTTTATTTTTTTGTGCATGATTTTGATAATGTTTTACGGCAAGAGATTTCACCAGTCCCAAGGCATCCATGACAAATCCGAAGGCATGTCATGCCAAGTAAATGATAAAGCGTGTTCGATATTCATACACATAGGTGCAAGATGTCAAACATGAGGTTTGTAAAGTCTTCGACATGTCTGTCACAAAAATTGTGTCCTATTCAAGTTTGGGTCTATTCTAATTAGTAAGGAATCATTAGTATTGTGTATTTATTTTAATGGATCATGTTCTCAAAAGTAATTTTATATTACTTTTCATTAGATGGTATTGTTATGTAAATTATAGTCTAGTATTTAATTTTATCAACAACTCATGTATTCTCAAGTAATTTTGATGTAATTCATGTCACGAAAAATTAAGAGTGTTAGTCCATCCTTTTTCTTATCTACGACCTTGTCAAATGTGTTGTTTTTTCATTGTCAAAGTGTTTGTAATAGTTATTATGATTAAAAATTAAAGTTATGTGTGTGTGCTACGGATGTATTTTCGGCAGAATCTAACATTCGAGTTGTAATTGAGCATAATGATCACTTTTTGTTGAGGTAAAAACTTCATACTAGAGGTTTGGATGATACATGGAGGTTAGAGGAAAATTATATGAGGTAAAGTTGAATATGGTCTAGAGTATTAGAAGAATTATTAGTTCTTGTTGCAGGGATATATAAACTCGTAATGTGCTAGATCTATTGATGACAAGAAATCAACTTCAGGTTATATTTTTCATCTCAGTTCTGGACCTATCTCATGGATCGGTAAGAAGCAAATTGTTATTGTTATCTCATCAACTGAGACAGAGTATCGTGCCGCATGAGGAGATGTGTGTAAAGTGATTTGGTTACGTCACATTTTGGTAGATATGGGAATTCTTGAAGAAAAACCTCCCATCATTCGTAGCGACAATCAAGATGTGTTGAAGCTTGTGAAAATATAGTTTTCCATGAGAGAACAAAGCACATTAAGGTTGAATGTCACTACATTCGAGAACAATTCTTGAACCACCACATCTAGCTCTAGATCGCCTAATAGATTCTAAAATAGCATATATATTCACCAAGTTTCTTGACAATGTGAAATTTGAACTGTTTGGGGAATACGTTTATAAAAACAATGCCTCCTGATGAAGAACATTGTGAGGAGAAAAATCACTAAAGTAGCTCTTGGTTCTTGGAAAAGGGTTTGTGGAAATTTTAGAAACCACCAAAGTTTATATTTGAGACCTTGAATGTCACCTCTAGATTCATGGTCAACTTGCAGACACAAAACCATAGGGGTTCATGATAATCTGGGAAACCAAAAAGGTGTTAGTACAGAGATATACTCTTGTCACTTCCATGTTTGTGGTAATCATGCAAGGAAAAACCAAGGTTTCACCAATACCATGAAGCCGCAAAGATTTCATGCTACCTCAAAGGTGAGCAGGCTAAGTGGAGAGTGTAAAAGAATTTTAACATGTTTGAAATAATGGGGGATCTACTATCTGGAAATATGAGTTTGTAAATAATGTAATAAGGTGGGTAATGTTAGCATATATTACATTGTCTTGTCATTTTTATGATCTATTGCCTCCACATAGGTAGGTATGCAGTTTTTCCTATGTGTAGGTACATATTCTGTTGGTTGTAAGTGTCAGTTATATGTATATATTCTCCTCCTCATCATTGTATAATACATTCAATAATTTATACACTTGGTCCCGTTCCAACACTACATTTGAATTGATATTTAGAGATATGATAATTTTCTGAGGAGATGGAGGCCCGTGCCCTTAAACCCATTTTGTAGCTATATATGAATTACCATTGTAAAGAAGGAATGTACTCATGCCCCATGTAACATACTATAAATTATGTATATGTATTTTTACATATATAGATATCCTGTAATTATCTTGTAGAATCTATAAAAACTTGAAGTTTGAGTGAAATTGACTATTTCTGCGAACATATGGAGAGATCACAACAGTACCATGGTCTTGATTGATATATATGGTTTTTAACATATTTTATTCATGCCACATTTTAGTATATGTGTCATCTTTGAGGATCTTAGAAGTGTAGAAATATTTTCATGCATCATGTAATCTACATATATTAATATAAATACCTTTTTGTATACCATTTTTAGAAGCATGTGTGATAAAACATATCAAGTGCATGTAGCTAAAAATAATATATGTGTACCCATGTGCAAAATGTTTAATAATATGCCTAGGATCACATAGGAGGCTGAGTTGATATCCATCTTTGAGAATCTATACATGCTTAATGGGTTACACATGGTGGCAACCATGGTATGGAAAATAAGTAACATGCAAAAAGGAACAAGTAATATTATATATGTAAAAAAATTACTTAACAATAAAGCATAATGACAGTCATTTATTAATCCATAGTAAAAAGAGTGTAATCAACATATAAATCATGTCATCAATCATAGAAAAAGAATTGTGTAATCATAAGTGTAAGCTAGAAATAGAAGTGTGTAGTCAAGTAAGAAAATTTATGTTAAAACGTAGATATAGGCATGGAGCCTTAAACATGGGACACCTACAATGTCACAAGACAGTCACATTGAAAGGTCCAATCGCCACAACTAGAGAAGCAAATGTAAACACGTAAACTAAGCATGTAGCCAAAAATGTGGGAAATCCATGGTGTCGCAAGACAAACAAGTCCATTAGAATGTATAAAGAAAACAATCTTAGCATTGTAGTCACATAAATCCATATAGTAAGTAATCAAGTAATGCATTTGTATAAACAAATAGTGACCATAGTACAAAAAGCAAGTGTAAAAATTAATAATAGTGATAATATGAATAACAATGATAAGTTAGCGCTACACAAGAAACATGTGTTAGTTCTAATGATCGATTGTATATATAAATAAACATGTATATGTAAATAAGCATGTAACTAAAAATATATATACTAAAGTGTGTAGGAATGCCCACAAGGAGTAATTCAAAGAACCAGACTAGCTCCTATCATCGTGTAGTAATCTATGAGTTTCTTACATCAAATTCAAGATAGATATGATGTATATCAAATAAATATAAGTAACAAGAATATTATAAAGTAATATGATAGCCAATCAAACTAGAACTGCTCTTGATTTTACAATTTTTCTCATATTTGAAAGTTATTGTATTATGTGATTATTTGAATTTTTTTTAGTGTTTTGAAAATACTTATGTACAAGAAGGGGGTAGTTCAATACTGATCCAATTAGGGCCTCATGACGAAGTATTTCATGTGCATAGATGAAGGGGATGAAATCCCCTCAAGTTACAAAAGAGACAAATTATACTCATGTATGAAAAGTTTAGAATCCATTATATGTGTTGAAGGTGAGTGATAACAGAATACCCATGAGAGTAGTAGATGTATTAGATGATCGAGTCATGGGACAAAGGGAATGTGTATGTCAACAAGAAATATATGTCCTAATTGAATGAGTAGGATACCTATGTATGGGTGTTTGACAAGAGATATCATGAGAAGTACTAGATGAAATAGACAAGGTTGTAGATGTACTAGAGGTAGCAATCATATGTTATGGCCCAATCTATGACGAGGAGGAGTTATGAATGGATCCCTTAGATTGTAACCACTTGATTATTATGAGTGACTTAACACATTGATGCAATATAGAATGGATAGTTGTAAAGTTACAAAGCTAAGAACAACCTAGTCTTATATCACATGATGCAAGATAAGAAACCACTCAAAATGTGAGAGAAAATGTGGTTGGTACAACTATGAGGCGTAAGATAATATGTCCAATTATTTCTCTTTGGATCAAAAGTGACACCATTCTTAGTATACCCAAAAGAGCATAGAAATAAAAAAAGTACACATATTATAGGGGGTAGTGTTATCGACCAAATTGTTATGTATAGGGTTTTGACCAATTAAAATGGGGTTGTATAATGTATTAGACATAAATCCATGTTTCATATCTATATGATCAAAGGTGGTGATTTTCGAGGAGAACATGGTGAAAATAGTTATAATCAATGGGTAAAACATGTTATCATAACATGGAGGAGGTGGGACAACATGGTAAGCATTGTGAACTTCTAGAGTAGATTTAGCACTAGATCATGTTCCAAAAGTGGATAGTTAAATATTTTTTATTGTTCATTACGATCAAGTAGGATTGGGATGAGGTATAATTTCATATTAAATAGTAATAGCTTTGAGTAAATATTAGATAATGTTACAAAATTTAAGCATTTATTAGTAGAGTGACCAATACATCATTGGTAGTCAAAGGTAGCAAGATGGCGTCAAAATTCTTACGATAGAGTAAAAGTATTGTTTAATTATTTTTGAAGGTATAAATTGCAAGAGATACCAATAAACAAAGAGTGAAATTAGGATCGTACTTCAAGTAAATTTTGTGGAATTGGATACCCCTTAATCCTTGATAGCTAAACCTAAGAATTATGTACACTTAACCGATGCAAACTTCAAATTCAATTTAAAAAAATTAATATTCAAAAAAATATATATTATAAAATGTAAAAATTAAATATTCTAAAAATCATTAATTGTGCATTTAGTCAAAACTTCAATGTTGAGAAAACATGATGAAAATATTCATAGTTTTTAGGTAAATGGTTATATATTGTAATTGTGTATATTTATATTTTAAGGTTGCATGGCGAAATTTTGACTCATGGAATATCAGTTTGTTTTTCGTCATGTAAATTTTTTAGTTAAAATTAAATAAATATTATATTAAAAACATATTCTTTTGAGGTCATTGCCTCATGGTGGTTTTGTTGTGTATTCATCTATGGATTTGTGTACGGACTAGTATAGTATTTAGTGGTTACGTGACATTATAGAAATGCTATTGAAGTGACAGACATTCAGACAAGAAATGCATTACATTTAGTTTGCTTGACCAGTAACAATTACTGTGCTTGAGAATGCATGACAGCTACCCATGTTAACATTTTAACTACATGCTATAATACTTTCGAGAGGAATAATTTTTGACATGTGAATAGTTTGAGCGAGGCGTGAATGATACATTCATTGTAATAATGATAAATTTCTTTGACTACTAAAATGAAGGTATGCGTAGGAAAATTGAAAGCTTACTCTGTAAGAATTTGGGATTCGACAAGAAAATATGAGGATGAATTGTTTTCTTTCCAACTCCTCGTCCAAGTTCAGTTAACATTCAATCTTGAGATGGAATTTGGTCGCAAAATATTGAAGTTGAAAATCCTTGTAGACTCCAGGAATGCCATCAATCAAGGCATGTGCAAATTTCTTGTTCTTCCGTCCCTTAGTCCCACCACATCAAATGAATGTTTGGAATGAAAAATAATATCCTATGTATGCCACATTTATATGGACAAACAAAATTTTATCATTCTTAGCAAACCCCTCCAAGGGTCATGTAACGATTCCAAGGGGCTAGTTGTGAAACCATCCAAGGGGCTACAAAACCATCCTTCACTACTTTAAATAATCTAAATTTTCTTATTCAAGTTTACACATAATGTCTTAGTTTTTGGTTTATGGATCTATGCCCATGAGATGTGATGTACAATACAAAACTAGGTTCTTCTTTAAACCCTAGAACCACACTCAAATAATAATGCACTTAAAAATATGTTTTGCGCCATTGGCCATTTGGAAAATTACCTTATCACCACCCCATTCTAGGTGAGCATTACACTTTGTAACAAAACCTCGAAGGAGAATCAATCCAAATGTATTTATCTCTCAATCCTATATGAATACCATTATTGAAATTGACAACAAACTTAAAGTGTTCCTTCATTTGGCACAAATCACATTGAAACATGTAGCTTTGACCTTGGTACTTCAAAAATTGACACATGGGTTTATCTAGGGCTACTCAGATTGAAAGATTTAGGATAAGTATGAAGCCTCTAAATAATGGTCTCTAAGCGATTGTTTAATGGTGTTTGAGCCTTTAGGGAATTTATCCATATGCGAGTCCTTTTGCTAATTTCTTATCGAACGATGACCCAAAATTCATGCCTAGGATGATCTAAAAAGACATTCCCAACTTGAAAAAATGACCATTGGAAGGGCATATGACACTTTCATGAAATTTGAACAAATAGTAATTGAAATTTTCCAAAGAGATAATTTCTTAAATGAAATCATCCACATGGTTATGAAACCCTATTAGGAGTTAAAAAATCAAATATAGAGAATATAGGGAGGTTTTTCTAGGTGTTAGTGAGGTTGTTGTATAGATTGTAAGTAATTATCATAAGAGATATTGGGATAATGAGGCTTACCTATTGGAAATGAGACTTATCAAAAGGTGAAAATGTACTTTAGGGATACTCAAATTGGAAGATTTAGGATAAGTATGAATCTTTTGAATAATGATCTCCAAAAGATTGTTTAATGGTATTATTTTTTAATAAGGGTAAAAGGGATTTTTTTGAGTGGGACCCTACCCAGAACAAAAATAAGGGAAATAACTCAAGTAAAACACTAAAACCAAAACAGCCAACACAAATCAATATTGCCTAGTGACAAAGAAACAAACAAGAAGCCTAAACAGTTGCCTTGCACTAGCGAAAATACAATAAAGTATGGAAATACAACAACACAAGAACAACAAAAAGGAAGTCAACCCAAAGAAGAAGTTTGTGGGATGATATTCATTTGACATGGGGATAAGTACAACTTAAAAGGAAGTATTTTCTTGTTTTGGACAACCATCAACTCTTCTTTGTTAATTTCATCAACAAAATTAGGCCCGCATGGGAGACAAACTACAATTAAATTTTGATAGGATAAAATAAAATCCTAAAAGGAGAAGATTTATAAGGAGGAATCTTATCAATAATAGGAGTAGATTTAACCCGTGAGGGTTACGTTTTAGAAAATAGTGAAGAAGTATCATCAACATGATTAGTGAGGTCCCTAATGGTGAAGTGAGAAGGAAGAGAATCATTCCACTAGGATAGATTAGCCCCTCTCTTGCACTTAGAGTTCCCAAAATCCTTTATCAAATGTCTTGTTTCAAAGCATCTATGATAACAAAAAGCTAGTATTTTTTAGTTCATCATCAACTCTATATCCTTTCTCCAATCTACAAAGTTAATCTTCTCTGGGAGATCAAGGGAGGCATCTAAATCCACTAACAATTGAGAATAAGTAGTATGTAACAACCGAGTTGTAACATCATCTAATTTTTAAAGGCCCCCAAAATATTCCAAATGGCTTCGAGGCAAGGTTTATTCCATAGTTGTAAAGGAAGATGCGGAATTCTGACCCAAATAGGCAAGATATCAAAAGAGTCCTTTAATGGATCGAAAAAGGGATACCATGGTTTATTCATGAGTCCATGATCCCTCGAGACCTAATACAAACTATTGAAAACATCACAATATTTAAAACATTTAAAGACATCAATGAAATATGCTTCGAGAGTAGGGATAGAGTTCAACCTTGCCCTTGATTTTAGATATCCATCTTTCTCTTATCCATTCATGTAACTAGGAAATCTTTAGCCATAAGTGATTGAAGAAAAAGATGATTCCAAGTTTACCATAATCCTCTTCAAGAAGCATAAATTTTTGGAGAAGATCCTCCTCAAGTTTGATAATAGGGGTTTTGATCATCGGCTTCAAGGGCCTCCTTGCCCATTAATCACCCCTTATAAATACCGTATTGGAAAAAGAAACATCAAATGATTACTTACCACCACCACCAAGGCTAAAACCTTCTATTTCCATAGGAAGATGAACATAAACTCCGAGTTATGAGAGGTGTTCTTGTCCTTAGCATGGTTGAAACACATCCCAGATGGGCACCCCTATTTCCATTTGTTGCCTTCCATCCTCTGGTTACACAACGGATAAGTTAGGGTTCACGTTTTCCACCCCTCCTTCGCCCTCATCGATATTTGTTGGTCCGAAAATCTGTCGCATGGGCAGATCTATGGATAAACGAGCCAATAGTGTGCAGGGCATAGCCCCTCTTTGAGTCAAAGAAAGCGAAACGGTTTATTGCTATTCTACCGCAGCGAGAATCATGTAAGTCTCATAAATTTTGCCTTCGGGGTTTGGGATCTCATCAAAGTAGGGTGTTTCCAATTTGTGAAAAGAAAGGAAAGGAAGAGGGGATGAAGAAAGAGCAGGTCCGAAGGGAGAAAAGAAATGAATTCCAAAGTAGAAAGGTCGGAAGGTTTATGTTTTGGGATTCGTAGTAAAGAGCCAAACCTACTTGCATAAACGAGCAAAGCAATACTCGATGATAAATAAATGACGATAAAACAAAGCAGATCCAATGAGAATAAAACACAGATCTAATGTAAGAAAGATCCAATGCACATAACACATGTATTCAAAGACAAAGTCTAAATATTGTATTAATATTTTCCCATTCACAAAAAAAGCTCAAAGTCTTTTCTCCTCACTTCTATTTTTCATCTGAAAGATATTTATTCATAATACAACAAGTATTGGGGTATTTATAGAAGAAGGAGAGAAAAGAAGGCAAAAAGGAGCCAACAACTTATTTACAAAGATATTTACAAAATATCTAAAAGTCATGTTGACTTTTTACAACTTGATGGATGACATCATCCCATGATGCAACATGGATGATGTCATCATTTGTATCAACATACTTCAGATATTCTCGAAAAGAAAGCCGAAGAAGAGAGAGAGAGAAGAAGAAGAAGAAGAAGAAGAAGCTACTCGTCGTCGTCATCCTGCGGCCGAAAGGGGGTGGACTGCTTTTGTTGTTGCTCAGGTGACGAGATATGGAATTGAGAGTGGTATTCCATAAACTTGTTGATCATTGGCCCTAGCTGATCCTGGGAAGGATCCTTGTGCCTATCACTGATCGCCTCACAAGTTTCCCGCTCATCTGTGAGTTTCTCGGGGAGCTTGGAATAGTCTTTTTCCGCTTCAATGAGTAACCCAATGAAGTCGTGAGCCAGCAGGTTATTGATAGACTCTGCATCAAAAGTGACCTCTGGCCCCATCCCTTGAGAAACGATCTCTTTAAAGATCTGAGTGGTTTCATCAGCTTTCCTTAAAGTGAAGGAAGGAGTAAGTAACCCTGGCGACATGTTAAGAACGATCCGTTCCATTTGATGCATCGCGTCCAGGGCTTCTTCCTTCACTTTGTCAATCTTTTCTAAGACAAATTCCAGCTGATCCACCCGGTAGTCCAGAGTGGACATGATTTTGTTGAGGGCCCTAGGATGGCCGAAGACGCCGAACTTAACCAGATCTTTGGTGAGCGATCGAACATTTGTTGGAATGTCTCATCTTTGCGCAGCTTCAAAGCATGTTCCAGCTCTTCTGATATGGGCCCCGCTAATGCTTGGAGCTCTTTATTCACCTTATTGATGTTCAAATACAAGTTAGAGAACTCGGTGATTACTTTTTCACTGTCTTTGAGGATTTGGCTCCTCCAAGCGGAAACGGCCATACCCTGCTCGCCGATCTTTACGTACTCATTAATTTTCTCCTGGCTGAGAAGCTCAGAAGTCTCGGCGGTAGTTGTGGGAGGCGCACTACCCATCTTCTGTAAGGCTTGGAGCAGATATTTGTTTTGCTCTTTCAATTGCCTTTTCTCTTCCTTTGTCTCCTGAAGCTTCTTGCAGAGGGCATCAACTGCAGAAAGGGCTTCCCCCTGAAGGCTTTCAGAAGATGTCCCCATTGTGACTTGGGTCACAAAGTAAAATTTGTCGGAGACAGATCCTTTTTCTCCTTGAGGGGATTGGGGTACGCGATCTCCATAACCCTCTCTCCCGCAACACTTTGAGAGAAGCGTGTGACGGGCTTCTGCTTCTTTGCCCCCTTAGATGGGATTACAGAAAAGTCCATCGGAGCGATGGGAACTTTCCTCTTTTGCTGACTTAGCTCTTTGGGAGATCCAGGCTGGACCTATGGGAGAAGGGCCGGAAACGGAAAAGGGGGCAGCTACAGTAGTGGAGGGGAAAACGTGGAGACACGTGGAGACGGCATGGAGAGGATAGCCAAGAAGTGCCCATGGGAGGAAGGGATCTGCACTGCGGAGAAGACATAGGAAGGGAAGGGAGCTCGAGAGATGAGGGAAGAAATGGAGGAGGAAAGATCCGCAAGGGAAGAGAAGATAGATGAAGAAGCGGGGGAGGAGTAGAAGGGGAGAGGACACGACCAAAGGAATGGCCGCTTGAGTCACTCGAGGAGGGGAAGGAAGGGAAGAAGAAGGGATAGAAGGGACCTCGGTTACTTTGTAGTAATGCCGACATCCTGAGTGGATGGGCCTATTGGAACATCCTCTTCTGCTTCTTTCTCTGGCAAAGCCAGAGTTATAACCTGTTCGGGTGCCGTGGAAGGAGGACTTGCTGGAGCTTCTTCCTGAGTGGTGCTGGATTCACCCTCTATGCCTTTGCCCTTGCCTTTAGGCTGCTGTTTGGATCGAGGAGGTGTGTTACCCAATGGGGAGGTTGTGAAATCAACCCCGAGGTAGATTAACCCGTTCATCCGGCACCAATGCTCTGTTCTGCGCAGAGTCTCCTTGATCCTCTCCTCAATCGTAAATGAGGTGCTCGACCTCAACCTCATGGATGACGTTGATGTAGATGTCCTCGATCTGAGGGACATGGATTGGATCGAGCTTTGCCCTTGGCAGACAATTCCTTGGGTCGAAGGTAGGCCTGGCCGGGAAATCATGTCTCAAATTGAGCAGCTCCAGCTCTGCGAACATGTCCTTTGCCTTGTGGTGGGTAAGGCATGTATATCGGCCTACTGTGAGGGGGAAAGGAGTTCCACCCTTCTTTCTTTTGAGGCACTTCTCGTGATATGTGATCAGCTGTCTTGACAGCTCCAGCAAAATCAGCTTAGGCCCAAAGATACCTCAAAGAAATGATCTGGGTCGGCTCTCCCAAGAAGTTGGCTGCCCTCAGATAGGTGAATGTGGGAAATTGGGTGAACAGGGCCCCCATTTCTCAGTAGCTGCCACTATGCTCTTAGTCGTATGCGACCAGTAAGTCATATTCGGCCTCAGCAGCGAGATGATGTGATAGAAAAACACATCATTAATCTTTGTGAACCGAGAGATGCTAATCTCCACCTCGGTCTGCAGGTAGTACTCATATATTTTGACCTGAGGCCAAACTCCACTTCGTATCAGGCCTGGGTAGTCTCTCTCTGACGCTGCAGCATAGACAACATAGGAGTTCATATAGAATCTTCCCGTTGTAAGGAATTGTTGAAGCTGCTCGGAGATTGTGCTGCTTATTATTTCTCCCCAGCAAAAGCGTTGATCGGGCACGTTCTTGTTCATGGTCTCTAAGTATCGCAGCATCCATTTATGGAAAAAGTGGGCGTCAGGAAGCCCAAAAACCCTGCTCAGGAATGTGATGGTGTCGCTGAGCTCTTCTGAGAAGTTGCTGCGGTGGATGGTTTGAGGCCATCGGGTCACCACCTTTTTATTTTTCAAATAGACCTCGTTCATCAGCTGCATACACTGATCTTCGTTATCATCCCAGGCCTTAATACAATCCTCTCGGCTGACGGCCACAAAGTGCCGGTGATGAGGGATGCCGAGTATTATTTCGAAGTGGCGGGCAGTGAGGTTAATGACTACCTCGCCCTTGTCATTTACGACACACCTTGTGTCTTTGTTGTAGCACCGGGCGACCACCATCATGAATTCATTGTCAACAGCACTGACAGGATTCCTCGCGAAGTGTAGGGCACTGCCTATCAGTTTTTCCATCCATGGACTTCTCGTTACCTTCTGAGTTCTGACCCAGAATTCCTCCATATCAATGTGACCCAACTCTGAGTCCCTGATATCTAGGTCGCATTCGGCCTGGGAGTCAGGCATTCTGACTCTCTGATACTTGTATTTCATCTCTTCTTCTGTAAGTTTGGCCTTGCCTTTGGATTTGGTAGGTCTCTTGCTTGATGTAGACATATGTTCTTTTGAGCTTAGTTGCTGATCTGCACGAAGAAGAAGCGAGACCCAATCCAAAAAGGTTGTATTAGCCATTTGATCTTCCATTGAAATGTTAACAGAAGAAAGAGTTAGTGATTTTGAGGCTCAGGGCGCAGGGCGCATGAAAGCTGCAGCTTACAGGGCTAAATAGGTAAGGCGCACAGAAAAGAGGTGTTGCAAAGGTTAAATCAGCGCCAAAGGCGCATGGCGCATGGATACTGCAGGGTACATTTTGTAAAGGGCGCATGGAGACATCGTGTTACATAGAGACAGGATGCGCCAAAGGCGCATAGATTTTTCATGTTGCATGGGGATTTGGTGCGCCCTTTGGCGCATGTATGGTTTGTGTAACAAGAACTTTCGTTTGCCAAAGCAGACAGCGCAACTATGACGGAGGGTTTACACAACATGATGTTTTTACAACAGTGGAAAGCACTGCGCCTTCGAAACTTTGTACTTAGCGTGGATTAAGCTCGATGTCTGCACAAATGCAGTGGTGCGCCAAGGATGCGCATGTATACGTGATGTAACAAATAAGGTTGAGACGCCTAAGGAGGGTGCAAGGCTAGCGCTTGCAGCATGTGAAGGAGGCGCGCCTTGAGGGCGTGAAAGTTATTAATGCAACAGCATGATGGGTGCGCAATGGCGCAGATTTTGATCATGTTGCGGGGTGTGACAGATGCGCCAAAAAAGAAAAGCATCTCTTTTTAGAGCTTAGATTATTCTCAGAGGGTCTTTTACATGGTTTTAGCTTCTTTTCTCATTTCTTTTCCAAGGTCATTTAGGTAATAAGATGGTTTAATCAAAAGGATTACACCATGCTTTCAGAATAACTTCCTCTACCAAAGCAGATCCGGAAAGAGGAGGAAGAATATGGAAAGACAAAGCAAAGCGTGGGGGGCCAGATCAAAACTTCATTTCCAAAACTAAACCAACAAGCATTCAAAGAATGAAAACGTAAAACACATGAAAGAGATTAGAACCTCTTACCGGATAAATAGTGAAAAACGTGCAATGGGTCCACAACGTTGAAACGACGGGTGGGTGAGTGGTGACAGTCGAGAATAAAAACGTGATGCTCTGGAGATAATGACATTTGCAGGCGCGCAAACACATATATATATGTGAGTTAGTAATAAATGCGCCACCAACTCTGTAAAGGGCGCATGTAAATTACTATCGACATAGGAAAGCATGCGCCCTTTGGCGCACCAAAGCATTTGCCAGCATGGAACTAAGTGCGCCCTTTGGCACACCAAAAGTGGCGTCGACATGATATTATGTGCGCCTGTGGCGCACCAAAAGGAGGCGCAACAAAAGGTGTGCTAACACGAAGGCACATGCGCCTTGGCGCACGCAGGGAAGACTTAACATATCAAGGCACACCAAAAGATGTGTTGACACAGGAAAATACGCGCCAAAGGTTTTAAAGGGGGCGCACCAAAAGTGATGTTACATAGCAATTCCATGCACCCAACCAAAAAGACCAAAAATGACTAAGTTCGGAAAACCAGATTTCCCGGAAAAGGGATTTTGCAACGTTCCGAACGCAAGGGATCCCTAATGAGGGATTGGAACAAAATTTTTGGTATGGTTATCGGTAAAATTGCCCTTGTCAATTTTACGGGATAACAAGCTGGCTCTTTCTGGGGACTATCCCTGAGCAAACTTGGGGGTAGAGAATCCCAGATCTCATGTGCCTATCCATTGGGTAATAGAGTCAAAAACAAGGGCGACTGAGGGAGAGCAAAAGAAACACACAACAAACCGAAAGCAAACACACGATGAAAACAAAAACACAACCAAAGCAAACTGTACAAAGAAGAGAGCAAGCTCTACTTCTTGAAAATTTTCAGGTGTTGCCGCTATAAGGAAGCGGGAGCTCGGTTCCATCCAGATATGAGAGATAGAAACTATTCTCTCCGTTGAGCTGCTTGATCTTGAAGGGCCCTCTCCACAGGGAATCAAACTTTCCGTGCATGCCCTTCGGCTCTCTTCGCTTGTCCCACAGAAGGACGAGGTCTCCCACTTGGAAATCCTTTTGCTTCGCTTTTTTATCGAATAATCTCTTGACTTGATTCTGATGTTCGGTGATCCTGTCGACCACTCTTACTCTCTTTTCTTCGAGCTCTGTCAGATACATGATTCTCTTTTCAAGAGAATTTTGGAAAGTTTCATCTTCGATAGCTCGTGCCAAGCGCAGAGCAGGAAGTTCAACAGAAATGGGAAGCTCGGCATCAGTGCCATATAACACTTGAAAAGGTGACATGCCGAGAGACCTCTTGGGAGTAATACGATCGGCCCACAAAGCGTCATACAAAGACTTGTGCCACATTCGTTGATTCTCATCCACTAACTTTCGTATGATGGTCACCAAGTTCTTGTTACTGGATTCCGCCTGACCATTTCCCTGAGGGTAATAATCTGAGGCGTGAGCCAAAGTTATTCCGTATTCATAGCAAAAGCCAATAACTTCCCGTGAGGAGAAGTTAGAAGCATTATCAGCAACAATTTTGTTTGGAACGCCAAACCTGACAATGATATTTTCTTTAATGAAATTGCAAACCACCTCAGAAGTGGCATGCTTGACAGGTATGGCTTCCACCCACTTGGTGAAGTAATCCGTTGCTGTAAGGACATAGTTATGTCCGGCACTCGATTGAGGATTGAGTGCACCAATAAAATCAATTCCCCATTGCCTGAATGGTTCATTGACAATGACAGGCCTAAGGGGAAAAGCAGCCAACTTGGGCTTAAACGAAGCTGACTAACCGCCGACAAGGTTCACACTTTGCCACCAGTGTGGCATTTGTATCTTGGAAGAGCGTCAACCAATAGTACCTAGCTCGGATGATCTTATGTGCTGTCATGGAGGAAGAGAAATGACCCCCACAAGCTGAATTATGAAAACTTTGAGTAACTTTACCTATTGTGGTTTGTCAACGCATCGCAAAAAGACGCCATCTATCCCACGTTTATATAAACCGTCATCCCAGATGACATATTTAGCTGCTCTGAGCTTTATAGTGCGGTTCTCCTTTGCAGTTAGGTGCATTGGGCATTCGCCGTAGGTGAGGAAGAAAGCGATATCGGAATACCATTTATCGCTAATGCAACAAATAGGACCAGAGGCAGTGAATCGGGTTTTTCCAGTCGGTCCTGTGCTTCATCGGTGTAGTCACCCCTTTCATCAGGGTTTTCTGAATCTTTGTTTTCAGCCATAAGCTGACATAGGCCCTTGCCCCTTACCAGCTTGGTTGGTTTAATATCCAGTCATACTCGGACCTGCGATCCAATTTCCTCGCAAGCTTCCTAACTCTGTTGAGTTAGAATTTATTTTACCGCCGTGTCGGGACCAAAGCACCACCGTATGAGAGTTTAGAATGTAATACCTGAAATTCTTCTTTGCTTTGACAATGGCGAAGGCATGCTTTTCCAGTTGAGACATTTTTAGTTCGTGAGGCTTGAGGGGAGAGCTCATGAACGCAATCGAGATTCAACATCCTCGAATTCTTTTGCATCAAGATTGTGGACACGGTATGCTCGGATGCGTAACTATACATGATGAAGTCCTTGGAGAAATTGGGACATACCAGGTGGTGCATGAGCAATGAAGATTTTATTTCTTCAAACGACCTTTTCCCTTCTTCGCTCCATATGAAAGTTGGTGACCCCTTCATCATGTTCAATATGTGATGAGTCTTTCAAGCAAAGTCAGAACAAAAACACCGAGAAAGTTCACCTTTTCGAAGAAAGAATGAACACCGATCTTGCTTGTAGGCAGAGTAAGGATTTGAATAGCTTTAACTCTTTCGGTATCTGTCTTTGTTCCTTCTTTGCTAACCACATGCCCTAGCAACTTTCCTTCCGTGACTCCAAAAACAGACTTTTTTGGGTTTAGGGAAATCCCATGTTCTCGGCACCTGGCCAATACTTGCTCCAAATGATCACAATGATCATTTCATTGTTTAGAGAACATGGTTAAGTCATCTAGATAAACCACAATGACTTTCCCCATCATACCTTTGAATGCAAAATCCATGGCCCGCTGAAAAGTGGCACCAACATTAGTTAGGCCAAAAGGCATCCTCATTGTAGGCAAATGTACCCGTGGAGTAGTGAATGCTGTTTTAAATTGATCTTCAGGTGAAACCTCAATCTGGTTGTAGCCTGAAAAACCATCAAGCATGGACAGCATCTCTGATCCAGTTACTGCTTGCAGAACTTGATCCATTATCGGAAGTGGGTAGTTGTCTTTCAAGGAAGCTTGATTCAAATTGCGAAAGTCTACGCATATGCGTATCTCGCCATTTTCTTGCGCACTGGCACAATATTTGCTACCCAATATCTTGTGATGGATAGGAAAGATGATTCTCGCATCCAGCATCTTCTGAATTTCAGCCTGGATAGTACCCGAGATCTTAGGATTATAGTGCCTCTGCTTCTGGCGAAAGGCTTTGACATCTTCTTTCAACGGGATGTCATGCTGAACGTCCTTTGGCTTAAAAGACTTTAGATCGGCATAGGACCATGCCAACACATCCATATATTTCTTCAGCAACTTGACAAATTTCCGCTTCTCCTCAGGCGTGCAACATTTGCCAATGTTCACAAATTGTGGGTGCTCTACCGAACCTATATTGACCGGTTCGGTTTCTGGGGATGAGTAAGCGTCATCTCACCTCTTCTTTTTCACAAAACGGTCATGCCTGTCGAACAACCGCTCCAAAGAAACCAAGCCCTTTGGAATTTTATTTCCTTTGAGCTGACATATGCCGTCGTTCCCTTCAGATTCATCGTCTTGATCGGTGACTAATTCACGAAGTGGAAGTAGATCCTTCAAAGTGTAGTTCTTTAAAATTTTCTCGCCTTCTCTAGAAAGGCAATGAGTTGATTATCATCGTTGAATAATTGCAGTCTGAGAATTGTCTCGCACGCTCGGGTGGAAAACCACCTCAATGGTGTATTTGTTTGTTTTCAAACCTGGGTGAGGAGCATGAGGGATGCTGAAACGGCCAATGAATCAGCCATGTCATTTTGGGCTCTTGGAATGGATTCAATCGAAAAAGCATCAAACTCTTCAATGCTGTCCCATACCACATTACGGTAATGCCTGAGCCTTTCATTCTTCACTTGGTAAATCCTTTTAACTTGATTCACAACTAGCTCCGCATCACCTTGCACTTTCAGATTCTTAATCCCTCTTTCTTTTGCGGCTTGCATGCCAAGTAACAAAGATTCATACTCAGCAGTATTATTTGTGTTAAAAAACTGCAACTTGAAAGAGAGAGGAATGACTTCTTCCTCGGGAGATATTAGCACGGCTCCGGCGCCACATCCGCTGGTTGCATGCAGCTGCCATCGAACTGCAAGGTCCAGATCTTATTAAGATCTCCTTCTTGAACGAGAACAACCATTTTGTCAGACTCGGTAGACAAGAAATAGTTCCCCATCCCTGATGATTCAAAAAGGATTTGAGCTTTGGGGTCCTCAGAGCTAGTAACCAAGTACTTCTTTTGTGATTCCGGCTCCAAAGTCTACATTACACCTTTGACGGGAATTCTAGCTTTAGACTAGTCCATATGAATCTCTCCACCAACTTTGCTGCAAAAGCTTCTTCCCAAAAGAAAATCCTCGTAGGCTGCTTTGGAATGTCGCAACGAAGCTGTCATCATCTTTACTCTCTTCTCTGGGAATGCCGCAAATGCAAATTGCGCATCTTTGATTTGGCCAATAAACGGAACCTGCTTGGTTTCAAGGAATAACATCTGCCAAAAGGCTTGGTAAGAGTGAGGCCCAAAGCATGGGTGACTTTTGCCGGCATGACGTTATCAGAAGCCCCGGAATCAATTATGCAGTTACTCAGCTTGTGACCATTGATTAGGAGGGAGAGATAGAAAGGCTCTATCTTGCTCGATGCTGAGACATTAAGGCAACATTTATGTGGGATTCGGGGGAGTGGAAAGGATTCCTTTTGGGGAAACTCGCTTAGATACAAATAAACTTGACTTTGAATATACTTGGTCAATCTTACAAGTTTGTTTGGGATTTGGTGAAGATACTCAACTTCGCTTAGGACATTTGGATCTTGGTCTTTTTTGCATGATCTATGATATCAAATGCGGCCAAGGGTTGCGTTGGTGAAGGAATGAGTCCCTCACTTCACGATGGTGTAATAGGATTACTGGTCTTGGTAGGAACATGAGAGGACTGATTTGGAGGAGAGATGGGGGGAAAGGATTTCCTTGTAAAAGATTTTCCAGGGAGTTGAGTAGGAAGAGGATTACCTCTTTTAGCAATGATCGGAGGCGTGTTTGACACGGCCTTCTCCTGCTGGACATGGGCAGCAACTTCCGCTTCTTTTCCTTGCGAGTGGGTAAAAACAGCGTATGACTATCCACTTGCATATCCCTGAGTACCCTCTTCTTCATCAGATTCTTCCTCATCAAATTCCATATACCCGATAGTAGAGTCGCCAGTCAGTTCACCGACATCTTGATCATCTTCCCCGAGACGAAGGTTCTTCATAATCTTGCTCTTCTTCTTCGATTTCGGCGAGCATTGGCGAGGAGCCTCAAGTGCCAACCGCAGAGCAAGTTGCGGGTAAGCGCGGCCTTTGTGAAACATTGTTAGGAACGAAATTCCTCATGAATATCCCGGTATGAGGAACTGGGGGAGGCCTGGGCCAACTGCTTCTTTAATGCAAGCAAGTCATTCGCCATCTTTTGAAAGGCTGGATCAGACGAAGTAGTGGGCGAAGGGCCCAAAGATTTAGGCTTGGATGATTCCTTTTTCAATTCGCCAGATATTATCAAATTATCTTCTATTCGAATGGCAGTGGCTTGGGCGAGAATCAAGGTGGCCACTCGTTCTTGAAGGAGCAAGAAACTAACTTTCGAGCTCATAGCGTTTACGAAGAAACACTTTTGATTTTCGGTGTTGGAAGCATGGCAACAGGGACACGATTGATTAATGCATTGAACCTAGCGATAAAATCATGCATGGTTTCATTTGCCTCCTTCTTTAGGTGAGTGATCCATGATAATAATGCAAATGCATCTTCTGAAGGTTTGTACCTGTCTTCAAAAGCATCCCGCAAGGTGGCCCAACTCGTAATAGATCCGGCCGGCAAATGCTGAAACCATTCAGCTACGGGCCCTTATAGAGTTTCCAGAAAAAGGCAAACCGACACGTCCTCGTGAGTTACATCTAGGATACTACATGACATAATGAATGCAGATATGTGGGAATCCATGCTTTGATTTCCGCTCCCATCGAATTTGGGAAAATTCTTTTGGTTTCCGTGAGGGAGCGCGTGAACTGGATGTGGTAAAGCCAAGGGACCCATAGCATTTCCCCATGGTACCGCCATTTGAAATGCTGGAAAAAGAACACGGGCTGGAAGCACGGTTCCACTGAGCAGCAAGGCACTACAAAGGGATGTGGATGCCCTTTGCGAAAGATTTTTTCCTCGTGGAGGTGAGACACTCCTGGATGACCGGTTGGCCGAGCTTAGCGTTGAAAAATGTGTCGGTGTCACGCTGAAATTGTGCCTCTGAAGCAAATCGAAAATAGGGTCAGTTTCTCCACGAGCTCTCCTGCTATGCGTAAAGGGTTCACCGCCAAGCAGTGTGACGGGCTTACGCTTCTTTGCCCCTTAGATGGGATTACAGAAAAGTCCATCGGAGCGATGGGAACTTTCCTCTTTTGTTGACTTATTTCCGGGAGATCCAGGCTGGACCTATGGGAGAAGGGCTGGAAACGGAAAAGGGGGCAGCTACAGTAGTGGAGGGGAAAAACGTGGAGACACATGGAGGCGGCATGGAGAGGATAGCCAAAGAAGTGCCCATGGGAGGAAGGGATACTGTAGCTTCGGAAGACATAGGAAAGGAAGGGAGCTCGAGAGATGAGGGAAGAAATGGAGGAGGAAAGATCCATAAGGGAAGAGAAGATAGATGAAGAAGCGGCGGGAGGAGTAGAAGAAGGGGGAGAGGACATGACCAAAGGAATGGCCGCTTGAGTCACTCAAGGAGGAAGGAAGGGAAGAAGAAGGGATAGAAGGGACCTCGATTGTCTGTAGTAATGCCGACATCCTGAGTGGATGGGCCTATTGGAACATCCTCTTCTGCTTCTTTCTCTAGCGAAGCCAGAGTTATAACCTATTCGGGTGCCGTGGAAGGAGGACTCGCTGGAGCTTCTTCCTGAGTGGTGCTGGATTCACCCTCTATGCCTTTGCCCTTGCCTTTAGGCTGCTATTTGGATCGAGGAGGTGCGTTACCCAATGGGGAGGTTGTGAAATCAACCCCGAGGTAGATTAACCCGTTCATCCGGCACCAATGCTCTGTCCTGCGCAGAGTCTCCTTGATCCTCTCCTCAATCGTCTGAGGTGCCTTAGTTCTATCAATGGCCGGAAAAGGCCAATTGTCCCCATCCGTGTTAGTATATACTTGGTCTATTTCATCTTCCGTAGTCTGGAAGCCTTTGGGGACAATTGCTACCCCATATTGGATGATTTCTGCCAAGGCTAAGCGAGAATGATCCTTTCTCCTGAGCTCAACCTCATGGATGACGTCGATGTAGATGTCCTCGATCTGAGGGACATGGATTGGATCGAGCTTTGCCCTTGGCAGACAATTCCTTGGGTCGAAGGTAGGCCTGGCCGGGAAATCATGTCTCAAATTGAGCAGCTCCAGCTCTGCGAACATGTCCTTTGCCTTGTGGTGGGTAAGGCATGTATATCGGCCTACTGTGAGGGGGAAAGGAGTTCCACCCTTCTTTCTTTTGAGGCACTTCTCGTGATATGTGATCAGCTGTCTTGACAGCTCCAGCAAAATCAGCTTAGGCCCAGCATACCTCGGCAGTCTGGTCGGCTCTCCCAAGAAGTTGGCTGCCCTCAGATAGGTGAATGTGGGAAATTGGGTGAACAGGGCCCCCATTTCTCAAAGAGCTGCCACTATGCTCTTGGTCGTGCATGATCAGTAAGTCATATTTGGCCTCAACAGCAGCGAGATGATGTGATAGAAAAACACATCATTAATCTTTGTGAACCGAGAGATGCTATTCTCCGGCCTCGGTCAGGTAGTACTCATATATTTTGACTCGAGGCCAAACTCCACTTCGTATCAAGCCAGGTAGTCTCTCTATGACGTTGCGCAAAGATAGACAACATAGGAGTTCATATAGAATCTTCCCATTGTAAGGAATTGTTGAAGCTACTCGAGAGATTGTGGTTGCTTATTATTTCTCCCAAAGAAAAAGCGTTGATCGGGCACATTCTTGTTCATGGTCTCTAAGTATCGCAAAGCATCCATTTATGGAAAAAGTGGGCGTCGGGAAGCCCAAAACCCCGCTCATGAATGTGATGGTGTCGCCGAGCTCTTCGAGAAGTCGTTGCGGTGGATGGTTTGAGGCCATCGGGTCACCACCTTTTATTTTTCAAATAGACCTCGTTCATCAGTTGCATACACTGATCTTCGTTATCATCCCAGGCCTTAATACAATCCTCTCGGCTGACGGCCACAAAGTGCCGGTGATGAGGGATGCCGAGTATTATTTCAAAGTGGCGGGTAGTGAGGTTAATGACTACCTCACCCTTGTCATTTACGACACACCTTGTGTCTTTGTTGTAGCACCGGGCGACCACCATCATGAATTCATTGTTGACAATGCTGACCGGGATTCCTCCGGCGAAGAGTAGGGCACTACCTATCAGTTTTTCCATCCATGGACTTCTCGTTACCTTCTGAGTTCTGACCCAGAATTCCTCCATATCAATGTGACCCAACTCTGAGTCCCTGATATCTAGGTCGCATTCGGCCTGGGAGTCAGGCATTCTGACTCTCTGATACTTGTATTTCATCTCTTCTTCTGTAAGTTTGGCCTTGCCTTTGGATTTGGTAGGTCTCCTGCTTGATGTAGACATATGTTCTTTTGAGCTTAGTTGCTGATCTACACGAAGAAGAAGCGAGACCCAATCCAAAAAGGTTGTATTAGCCATTTGATCTTCCATTGAAATGTTAACAGAAGAAAGAGTTAGTGATTTTGAGGCTCGGGAGGCAGTGGCGCATGAAAGCTGTCAGCTTACAGGGCTAAATAGGTAAGGCGCATAGAAAAGAGGTGTTGCAAAGGTTAAATCAGCGCCAAAGGCGCATGGCGCATGGATACTATAGGGTACATTTTGTAAAGGGCGCATGGAGACATCGTGTTACATAGAGACAGGATGCGCCAAAGGCGCATAGATTTTTCATGTTGCATGGGGATTTGGTGCGCCCTTTGGCGCATGTATGGTTTGTGTAACAGGAACTTTTCGTTCGCCAAAGGCAGCTTGGTGCGGCGCACGGAGGGTTTACACAACATGATGTTTTTGCAACAGGGAAAGTGCCTGCGCCTTCGAAACTTTGTACTTAGCGTGGATTA
Source organism: Taxus wallichiana var. yunnanensis (assembly GCA_018340775.1). NCBI lineage: Eukaryota > Viridiplantae > Streptophyta > Pinopsida > Cupressales > Taxaceae > Taxus > Taxus wallichiana. The sequence goes on from CM031239.1 coordinate 426,988,386, forward strand.
AGCTGATGTTGCACAAATGCAGGGTGCGCCAAGGAGGCGCATGTATATGTGATGTAACAAATAAGGTTGAGGCGCCTAAGGAGGGCGCAAGGCTAGCGCTTGCAGCATGTGAAGGAGGTGCGCCTTGAGGGCGCGAAAGTTCTTAATGCAACAGGCATGATGGGTGCGCCATTGGCGCAGATTTTGATCATGTTGCAGGGGTGACAGATGCGCCAAGGAGAAAAGAAAAACAGTCTCTTTTTAGAGCTTAGATTATTCTCAGAGGGGTCTTTTACATGGTTTAGCTTCTTTTCTCATTTCTTTTCCAAGGTCATTTGGGTAATAAAATGGTTTAATCAAAAGGGATTACACCATGCTTTCAGAATAACTTCCTCTACCAGCAGATCTGGAAAGAGGAGGAAGAATATGGAAAGACAGCAAGGCGGGGGGCCAGATCAAAACTTCATTTCCAAAACCAAACCAACAAGCATTCAAAGAACCGAAAACGTAAAACACATGAAAGAGATTAGAACCTCTTACCCGGATAAATAGTGAAAAATGTGCAACGGGTCCACAACGTTGAAAACGACGGGCAAGGTGAGTCGGTGACAGTCGAGAGAATAAAAATGTGATGCTCTGGAGATAATGACATTTGCAGGCGCGCAAACACATATATATATGTGAGTTAGTAATAAATGTGCCACCAACTCTGTAAAGGGCGCCATTAAATTACTGTCGACATAGGAAAGCATGCGCCCTTTGGCACACCAAAGCATTTTCCAGCATGGAACTAAGTGCGCCCTTTGGCGCACCAAAAGTGGCGTCGACATGATATTATGTGCGCCTGTGGCGCACCAAAAGGAGGCGCAACAAAAGGTGTGCTAACAAAAAGGCGCATGCACCTTGGCGCACGCAGGGAAGACTTAACATATCAAGGCACACCAAAAGATGTGTTGACACAGGAAAATACACGCCAAAGGTTTTAAAGGGGGCGCACCAAAAAGTGATGTTACATAGCAATTCCATGCGCCCAACCAAAAAGACCAAAAATGACTAAGTTCGGAAAACTAGATTTCCCAGAAAAGGGATTTTGCAATATTCGAACACAAGGGATCCCTAATGAGGGATCGAAACAAAATTTTCGGTATGGTTATCGGTAAAATTGCCCTTGTCAATTTTACGGGATAACAACTGGCTCTTTCTGGGGACTATCCCTGAGCAAACTTGGGGGTAGAGAATCCCAGATCTCATGTGCCTATCCATTGGGTAACAGAGTCAAAAACAAGGGCGACCGGAGGGAGAGCAAAAGAAACACACAACAAACCGAAAGCAAACACACGACGAAAACAAACACACAACCAAAGCAAACTGTACAAAGAAGAGAGCAAGCTCTACTTCTTGAAAATTTTCAGTGTTGCCCGCTATAAGGAAGCGGGAGCTCGGTTCCATCCAGATATGAGAGATAGAAACTATTCTCTCCGTTGAGCTGCTTGATCTTGAAGGGCCCTCTCCACAGGGAATCAAACTTTCCGTGCATGCCCTTTGGCTCTCTTCGCTTGTCCCACAGAAGGACGAGGTCTCCCACTTGGAAATCCTTTTGCTTCGCTTTTTATTGAATAATCTCTTGACTTGATTCGATGTTCGGTGATCCCGCACGACCACTCTTACTCTCTTTTCTTCGAGCTCTGTCGATACATGATTCTCTTTTCAAGATAATTTTGGAAAGTTTCATCTTCGATAGCTCGTCTGCCAAGCGCAGAAGTGAAGTTCAAGAGAAATGGGAAGCTCGGCATCAATGCCATATAATACTTGAAAAGGTGACATGCCGAGAGACCTCTTGGGAGTAATATGATCGGCCCACAAAGCGTCATACAAAGACTTGTGCCACATTCGCTGATTCTCATCCACTAACTTTCATATGATGGTCACCAAGTTCTTATTCTTATCGATTCCGCCTTTGACCATTTCCCTGAGGGTAATAATCTGAGGCGTGAGCCAAAGTTATTCCGTATTCATAGCAAAAGCCAATAACTTCCCGTGAGGAGAAGTTAGAAGCATTATCAGCAACAATTTTGTTTGGAATGCCAAACCTGACAATGATATTTTCTTTAATGAAATTGCAAACCACCTCAGAAGTGGCATGCTTGACATGTATGGCTTCCACCCACTTGGTGAAGTAATCCGTTGTTGTAAGGACATAGTTATGTCTCGCACTCGATTGAGGATTGAGTGCACCAATAAAATCAATTCCCCATTGCTTGAATGGTTCTTTGACAATGACAGCCGAGGGGAAAAGCAGCCAACTTGGGCTTGGTGACTTTAACCGCGCGCAAGGTTCACACTTTGCCACCCAGTGTGGTTGTATCTTAGAAGAGCGTCGGCCAATAGTACGGCCTCGGATGATCTTATGTGCTTTCATGGAGGAAGAAAATGACCCCACAGCTGAATTATGAAAACTTTCGAGTAACTTTACCTATTGTGGTTTGTCAACGCATCGCAAAAAGAAGCCATTTATCCCACGTTTATATAAACCGTCATCGCAGATGACATATTTAGCTACTCCGAGCTTTATAGTGCGGTTCTCCTTTCGAGTTAGGTGCATTGGGCATTCGCCGTAGGTGAGGAAGAAAGTGATATCGGAATACCATTTATCGCTAATCATGCAACAAATAGGACCGAGAGGCAGTGAATCGGGTTTTTCCAAATCGGTCTCGTGCTTCATCGGTGTAGTCACCCCTTTCATCAGGGTTTTCGAATCTTTGTTTTCAGCCATAAGCTGACATAGGCCCTTGCCCCTTACCAGCTTGGTTGGTTTAATATCCAGGTCATACTCTTGGACCTTTGCGATCTAATTTCCTCGCAAGCTTCCTAACTCCTGTTGAGTTAGAATTGATTTCACCGCCGTGTCAGGGACCAGCACCACCGTATGAGAGTTTAGAATGTAATACCTGAAATTCTTCACTGCTTTGACAATGGCGAAGGCATGCTTTTCCAGTTGAGACATTTTTAGTTCGTGAGGCTTGAGGGGAGAGCTCATGAACGCAATCGGAGATTCAACATCCTCCGAATTCTTTTGCATCAAGATTACGGACACAGTATGCTCAGATGCGTAACTATACATGATGAAGTCCTTGGAGAAATTGGGACATACCAGGACTGGTGCATGAGCAACGGAAGCTTTTATTTCTTCAAACGACCTTTTCCCTTCTTCGCTCCATCTGAAAGTTGGTGACCCCTTCATCATGTTCAATATGTGACGAGTCTTTTCAGCAAAGTCAGGAACAAAACACCTGAGAAAGTTCACCTTTCCGAAGAAAGAATGAACACCAGTCTTGCTTGTAGGCAGAGTAAGGCTTTGAATAGCCTTAACTCTTTCGGTATCTATCTTTGTTCCTTCTTTGCTAACCACATGCCCTAGCAACTTTCCTTCCGTGACTCCAAAAACAGACTTTTTTGGGTTTAGGGAAATCCCATGTTCTCGGCACCTGGCCAATACTTGCTCCAAATGATCACAATGATCATTTCGTTGTTTAGAGAACACGGTTAAGTCATCTAGATAAACCACAATGACTTTCCCCATCATACCTTTGAATGTAAAATCCATGGCCCGCTGAAAAGTGGCGCCAACATTAGTTAGGCCAAAAGGCATCCTGCTATAGGCAAATGTACCCCAGGGAGTAGTGAATGCTATTTTAAATTGATCTTCGTGCAAAACCTCAACTGGTCAGACTCAAAACCATCAAGCATGGACAAGCATCTCCGATCCAGCCATCGCGCTTGCGTAACTTGATCCATTATCGGAAGTGGGTAGTTGTCTTTCAAGGAAGCCTGATTCAAATTGCGAAAGTCTACGCATATGCGTATCTCGCCATTTTTCTTGCACACTGGCACAATATTTGCTACCCAAGTACTGTGATGGATAGGAAAGATGATTCTCGCATCCAGCATCTTCTGAATTTCAGCCTGGATAGTACCCGAGATCTTAGGATTATAGTGCCTCTGCTTCTGGCGAAAGGCTTTGACATCTTCTTTCAACGGGATGTCATGTTGAATGTCCTTTGGCTTAAAAGACTTTAGATCAGCATAGGACCATGCCAACACATCCATATATTTCTTCAGCAACTTGACAAATTTCCGCTTCTCCTCAGGCGTGCAACATTTGCCAATGTTCACAAATTGTGGGTGCTCTACCGAACCTATATTGACCGGTTCGGTTTCTGGGGATGAGTAAGGGTCATCTCGCCTCTTCTTTTTCACAAAATGGTCATGCCTGTCGAACAACCGCTCCAGAGAAACCAGGCCCTTTGGAATTTTATTTCCTTTGAGCTGACATATGCCGTCGTTCCCTTCAGATTCATCGTCTTGATCGGTGACTGATTCACGGCAAGTGGAAGTAGATCCTTCAAAGTGCAATTCTTTAAAATTTTCCGCCTTCTCTAGAAAGGCAATGAGTTGATTATCGTCGTTGAATAATTGCGCTGAGAATTGTCTGGCACGCTCGGGCGGAAAACCACCTCAATGGTGTATTTGTTTGTTTTCAAACCTGGGTGAGGGAGCATGAGGGATGCTGAAACAACCAATGAATCAGCCATGTCATTTTGGGCTCTTGGAATGGATTCAATCGAAAAAGCATCAAACTCTTCAATGCTGTCCCATACCGCATTACGGTAATGCCTGAGCCTTTCATTCTTCACTTGGTAAATCCTTTTAACTTGATTCACAACTAGCTCCGCATCGCCTTGCACTTTCAGATTCTTAATCCCTCTTTCTTTTGCGGCTTGCATGCCAAGTAACAAAGATTCATACTCAGCAGTATTATTTGTGTTAAAAAACTGCAACTTGAAAGAGAGAGGAATGACTTCTTCCTCGGGAGATATTAGCACGGCTCCGGCGCCACATCCACTGGTTGCACAGCTGCCATCGAACTGCAAGGTCCAGATCTTATTAAGATCTCCTTCTTGAACGAGAACAACCATTTTGTCAGACTCGGTAGACAAGAAATAGTTCCCCATCCCTGATGATTCAAAAAGGATTTGAGCTTTGGGGTCCTCAGAGCTAGTAACCAAGTACTTCTTTTGTGATTCCGGCTCCAAAGTCTACATTACACCTTTGACGGGAATTCTAGCTTTAGACCAGTCCATATGAATCTCTCCACCAACTTCGCTGCAAAAGCTTCTTCCCAAAGAAAATCCCGTAGGTCTGGAATGTCAAAGAACGAGAACTGTCATCTTTACTCTCTTCTCTGGGAATGCCGCAAATGTAAATTGCGCGTCTTTGATTTGGCCAATCAACGGAACCTACTTGGTTTCCAAGGAATAACATCTGCCAAAAGGCTTGGTAAGAGTGAGGCCCAAAGCATGGGTGACTTTTGCCGGCATGACGTTATCAGAAGCCCCGGAATCAATTATGCAGTTACTCAGCTTGTGACCATTGATTAGGAGGGAGAGATAGAAAGGCTCTATCTTGCCTGATGCAGACGTTGAGGCAACATTTATGTGGGATTCAGGGGGAGTGGAAAGGATTCCTTTTGGGGAAACCTGCTTAGATACAACAGCTTGACTTTGAATATACTTGGTCAATCTTACAAGCTGTTTGGGATTTGACTGAAGATACTCAGCTTCAGACATTTGGATCTTGGTCTTTTTTGCATGATCTATGATATCAAATGCGGCCAAGGGTTGCGTTGGTGAAGGAATGAGTCCCTCACTTCGCGATGGTGTAATAGGATTACTGGTCTTGGTAGGAACATGAGAGGACTGATTTGGAGGAGAGATGGGGGGAAAGGATTTCCTTGTAAAAGATTTTGCCAGGAGTTGAGTAGGAAGAGGATTACCTCTTTTAGCAATGATCGGAGGCGTGTTTGACACGGCCTTCTCCTGCTGGACATGGGCAGCAACTTCCGCTTCTTTTCCTTACGAGCGGGTAAAAACAGCGTATGACTGTCCGCTTGCATATCCCTGGGTACCCTCTTCTTCATCAGATTCTTCCTCATCAAATTCCATATACCCGATAGTAGAGTCGCCAGTCGGTTCACCGACATCTTGATCATCTTCGCCCTGAGACGAAGGTTCTTCATAATACTGCTCTTCTTCTTTGATTTCGGCCAGAGCGTTGACCGGAGGAGCCTCAAGTGCCAACCGTGGAGCAGTTGCGGGTAAGCGCGGCCTTTGTGAAACATTGTTAGGAACGAAATTCCTCCGCGGAATATCCCGGTATGAGGAACTGGGGGAGGCCTGGGCCAACTGCTTCTTTAATGCAAGCAAGTCATTCGCCATCTTTTGAAAGGCTGGATCAGATGAAGTAGTGGGCGAAGGGCCCAAAGATTTAGGCTTGGATGATTCCTTTTTCAATTCGCCAGATATTATCAAATTATCTTCTATTCGAATGGCAGTGGCTTGGGCGAGAATCAAGGTGGCCACTCATTCTTGAAGGAGCAAGAAACTAACTTTCGAGCTCATAGCGTTTACGAAGAAACACTTTTGATTTTCCGGTGTTGGAAGCATGGCAACAGGGACACGATTGATTAATGCATTGAACCTAGCGATAAAATCGCGCATGGTTTCATTTGCCTCCTTCTTCAGGTGAGTGATCCGTGATAATAATGCAAATGCATCTTCTGAAGGTTTGTACCTGTCTTCAAAAGCATCCCGCAAGGTGGCCCAACTCGTAATAGATCCGGCCGGCAAATGCTGAAACCATTCAGCTGCGGGCCCTTGTAGAGTTTCCAGAAAAAGGCGAACCGACACGTCCTCGTGAGTTACATCTAGGATACTGCATGACATAATGAATGCAGATATGTGGGAATCCGTGCTTTGATTTCCGCTCCCATCAAATTTGGGAAAATTCTTTCGGTTTCCGTGAGGGAGCGCGTGAACTGGATGTGGTAAAGCCAAAGGACCCATAGCATTTCCCCATGGTACCACCATTTGAAAGGCTGGAAAAAGAACACAGGCTGGAAGCACGGTTCCACTGAGCAGCAAGGCACTACAAAGGGATGTGGATGCCCTTTGCGAAAGATTTTTTCCTCATGGAGGCGAGACACTCCTGGATGACCGGTTGGCCGAGCTTAGCGTTGAAAAACATGCCGATGTCACGCTGAAATTGTGCCTCTGAAGCAAATCAAAAATAGGGTCAATTTCTCCACGAGCTCTCCTGCTACGCGTAAAGGGTTCACCTGCCAGTGTGTCTTTCCGATCTGCGATTTTGTAGCACGGATTCAAACTTTCTTTTTGGTTGTACTTGCTGATTTTTCGCTTTTCCGGCAAAAACCAAAAAGATGTACTTTTCTAAATATTAAAAACTATCCTCTTTAAAACCGATCATGTTAATGACAAATAACAGCGAGGATAAAACGGCAGAGAAGATTAGTAAGCTGATTTTCGGATCTAATTTTGACTTTTTTCAAGGGTTTCAAACTTTTGGTAAACAGTCAAAAACTCAGATCTATGGCAAGAAACTGATTTTTATAAAAACTCAGCGAACTAAAGGTCTCCAACTAGGCCAGATCTATGGATCTCAGAAGAAATTTTTTAAATTGAGTCACTTTTGCAAAATTTTGGATTTTTGACAAAATATGCAGATTTGCAAACAGGCAGCAATTTTCTTATTTTTTTGATTTTCTATCCTACCACCATCATAGATCTGATAGATCTATTCGATCCCCAGTGAGTCGCCAAAAACTGTTGGTCCGAAAATTTGTCGCATGGGCAGATCTATGGATAAATGAGCCAACAGTGTGCAGGGCATAGCCCCTCTTTGAGTCAGCAAAGCGAAACTGGTTTATTGCTATTCTACCAGCAGGAATCTATGCAAGTCTCACAAATTCTGCCTTCGGGGGTTTGGGATCTCATCCCAGTAGGGGTGTTTCCGACTGTGAAAAGAAAGGAAAGGAAGAGGGGATGAAGAAAGAGCAGGTCCGAAGGGAGAAAAGAAATGAATTCCAAAGCAGAAAGGTCAGAAGGTTTATGTTTTGGGATTGGTAGTAAACAGAGCCAAACCTACTTGCATAAACGAGCAAAGCAATACTGATGATAAATAAATGACAATAAAACAGAAGCAGATCCAACAGAATAAACACACAGATCTAACGTAAGAAAGATCTAATGCACATAACACATGTATTCAGCACAAAGTCTAAATATTGTATTAATATTTTCCTTCTGTTACAAAAAGCTCAAAGTCTTTTCTCCTCACTTCTATTTTTCATCTGAAAGATATTTATTCATAATACAACAAGTATTGGGGTATTTATAGAAGGAGAGAAAAGAAGGCAAAAAGGAGCCAACAACTTATTTACAAAGATATTTACAAAATATCTAAAAGTCATGTTGACTTTTTACAACTTGATGGATGACATCATCCCATGATGCAACATGGATGATGTCATCATTTGTATCAACATACTTCAGATATTCTCAAAAGAAAGCCAAGAAGAGAGAGAGAGAGAGAAGAAGAAGAAGAAGAAGAAGCTACTCATCGTCGTCATCCTGCGGCCGAAAGGGGGTGGACTACTTTTGTTGTTGCTCAGGTGACGAGATATGGAATTGAGAGTGGTATTCCATAAACTTGTTGATCATTGGCCCTAGCTGATCCTGGGAAGGATCCTTGTGCCTATCACTGATCGCCTCACAAGTTTCCCGCTCATCTGTGAGTTTCTCGGGGAGCTTGGAATAGTCTTTTTCCGCTTCAATGAGTAACCCAATGAAGTCCCGCAGGCCAGCAGGTTATTGATAGACTCTACGTCAAAAGTGACCTCTGGCCCCATCCCTTGAGAAACGATCTCTTTAAAGATCCGAGTGGTTTCATCTGCCTTTCCTTAAAGTGAAGGAAGGAGTAAGTAACCCGGCGACATGTTAAGAACGATCCGCTCCATTTGATGCATCACGTCCGTGGCTACTTCCTTTACTTTGTCAATCTTTTCTAAGAAAATTCTAGTTGATCCACCCGGTAGTCCAGAGTGGACATGATTTTGTTGAGGGCCCTAGGATGGCCGAAGACACCGAACTTAACAGATCTTCGACTGAACAGTCGAACATTTGTTGGAAGGTCTCGTGCTGCAGTCTAGCATGTTCCAGCTCTTCTGATATGGGCCCCGCTAATGCTTGGAGCTCTTTATTCACCTTATTGATGTTCAAATACAAGTTAGAGAACTCGGCGATTACTTTTTCACTGTCTTTGAGGATTTGGCTCCTCCAAGCGGAAACGGCCATACCCTGCTCGCCGATCTTTGCGTACTCATTAATTTTCTCCTGGCTGAGAAGCTCAGAAGTCTCGGCGGCAGTTGTGGGAGGTGCACTACCCATCTTCTGTAAGGCTTGGAGCAGATATTTGTTTTGCTCTTTCAATTGCCTTTTCTCTTCCTTTGTCTCCTGAAGCTTCTTGCAGAGGGCGTCAACTGCAGAAAGGGCTTCCCCCTGAAGGCTTTTAAAATGTCCCCATTGTGACTTGGGTCACAGTAAAATCTGTCGGAGACAGATCCTTTTTCTCCTTGAGGGGATTGGGGTACGCGATCTCCATAACCCTCTCTCCCGCAAAGCACTTTGAGAGAAGCGTGTGACGGGCTTCTGCTTCTTTGCCCCCTTAGATGGGATTACAGAAAAGTCCATCGGAGTGATGGGAACTTTCCTCTTTTGTTGACTTAGCTGCTGGGAGATCCAGGCTGGACCTATGGGAGAAGGGCCGGAAACGGAAAAGGGGGCAGCTACAGTAGTGGAGGGGAAAAACGTGGAGACACGTGGAGGCGGCATGGAGAGAATAGCCGAAGAAGTGCCCACGGGAGGAAGGGATACTGCAGCTGCGGAAGACATAGGAAGGGAAGGGAGCTCAGAGATGAGGGAAGAAATGGAGGAGGAAAGATCCGCAAGGGAAGAGAAGATAGATGAAGAAGCGGGGGGAGGAGTAGAAGAAGGGGGAGAGGACACGACCAAAGGAATGGCCGCTTGAGTCACTCGAGGAGGGGAAGGAAGGGAAGAAGAAGGGATAGAAGGGACCTCGGTTGTTGTAGTAATGCCGACATCCTGAGTGGATGGGCCTATTGGAACATCCTCTTCTGCTTCTTTCTCTGGCGAAGCCAGAGTTATAACCTGTTCGGGTGCCGTGGAAGGAGGACTCGCTGGAGCTTCTTCCTGAGTGGTGCTGGATTCACCCTCTATGCCTTTTCCCTTGCCTTTAGGCTGCTGTTTGGATCGAGGAGGTGCGTTACCCAATGGGGAGGTTGTGAAATCAACCCCGAGGTAGATTAACCCGTTCATCCGACACCAATGCTCTGTCCTGCGCAGAGTCTCCTTGATCCTCTCCTCAATCGTCTGAGGTGCCTTAGTTCTATCAATGGCCGGAAAAGGCCAATTGTCCCCATCCGTGTTAGTATATACTTGGTCTATTTCATCTTCCGTAGTCTGGAAGCCTTTGGGGACAATTGCTACCCCATATTGGATGATTTCTGCCAAGGCTAAGCGAGAATGATCCTTTCTCCTGAGCTCAACCTCATGGATGACGTCGATGTAGATGTCCTCGATCTGAGGGACATGGATTGGATCAAGCTTTTCCCTTGGTAGACAATTCCTTGGGTGAAGGTAGGCCTGGCCGGGAAATCATGTCTCAAATTGAGCAGCTCCAGCTCTGCGAACATGTCCTTTGCCTTGTGGTGGGTAAGGCATGTATATCGGCCTACTGTGAGGGGGAAAGGAGTTCCACCCTTCTTTCTTTTAAGGCACTTCTCGTGATATGTGATCAACTGTCTTGACAGCTCCAACAAAATCAGCTTAGGCCCAGCATACCTCGGTAGTCTGGTCGGCTCTCCCAAGAAGTTGGCTGCCCTCAGATAGGTGAATGTGGGAAATTGGGTGAACAGGGCCCCCCATTTCTCAGTAGCTGCCACTATGCTCTTGGTCGTGCGACCGTAAGTCATATTCGGCCTCAACAGGCAGATGATGTGATAGAAAAACACATCATTAATCTTTGTGAACTGAGAGATGCTATTCTCCAGCCTCAATTCTGGGTAGTACTCATATATTTTGACCTGAGGCCAAACTCCACTTCGTATCAGGCCTGGGTAGTCTCTCTCTGACGCTGCAGCATAGACAACATAGGAGTTCATATAGAATCTTCCCGTTGTAAGGAATTGTTGAAGCTGCTCAGAGATTGTGCTGCTTATTATTTCTCCCCAGCAAAAGCGTTGATCGGGCACGTTCTTGTTCATGGTCTCTAAGTATCGCAACATCCATTTATGGAAAAAGTGGGCGTCAGGAAGCCCAAAAACCCTGCTCAGGAATGTGATGGTGTCGCTGAGCTCTTCTGAGAAGTCACTGCGGTGGATGGTTTGAGGCCATCGGGTCACCACCTTTTTATTTTTCAAATAGACCTCGTTCATCAGCTGCATACACTGATCTTCGTTATCATCCCAGGCCTTAATACAATCCTCTCGGCTGACGGCCACAAAGTGCCGGTGATGAGGGATGCCGAGTATTATTTCGAAGTGGCGGGTAGTGAGGTTAATGACTACCTCGCCCTTGTCATTTACGACACACCTTGTGTCTTTATTAGTAGCACCGGGCGACCACCATCATGAATTCATTATTTGTCGACAGCGCTGACCGGGATTCCTCCGGTGAAGTGTAGGGCACTGCCTATCAGTTTGTCCATCCATGGACTTCTCGTTACCTTCTGAGTTCTGACCCAGAATTCCTCCATATCAATGTGACCCAACTCTGAGTCCCTGATATCTAGGTCACATTCGGCCCGGGAGTCGGTGCATTCGACTCTCTCGATACTTGTATTTCATCTCTCTTCTGTAAGTTTGGCCTTTCCTTTGGATTTGGTAGGTCTCCTGCTTGATGTAGACATATGTTCTTTTGAGCTTAGTTGCTGATCTGCACGAAGAAGAAGCGAGACCCAATCCAAAAAGGTTGTATTAGCCATTTGATCTTCCATTGAAATGTTAACAGAAGAAAGAGTTAGTGATTTTTAGGCTCAGTGCACAGGGCGCATGAAAGCTGCAGCTTACAGGGCTAAATAGGTAAGGCTATTTAAAAGAGGTGTTGTAAAGGTTAAATCAGCGCCAAAGGCGCATGGCGCATGGATACTTGCAGGTACATTTTGTAAAGGGCGCATGGAGACATCGTGTTACATAGAGACAGGATGCGCCAAAGGCGCATAGATTTTTCATGTTGCATGGGGATTTGGTGTGCCCTTTGGCGCATGTATGGTTTGTGTAACAGAAATTTTCGTGTGCCAAATTTAGTTAAGCACGGCGCGCAGCGGAGGGTTTACACAACATGATGTTTTTGCAACAGGGAAAGCGCCTGCGCCTTCGAAACTTTGTACTTAGCGCGGATTAAGCTGATGTTCTGCACAATACAGGGTGCGCCAAGGAGGCGCATGTATACGTGATGTAACAAATAAGGTTGAGATGCCTAAGGAGGGCGCAAGACTAGCGCTTACAGCATGTGAAGGAGGCGCGCCTTGAGGGCGCGAAAGTTCTTAATGCAACAGGCATGATGGGTGTGCCATTGGTGCAGATTTTGATCATGTTGCAGGGGTGACAGATGCGCGCAAAAGAAAAAAGAAAACATCTCTTTTTAGAGCTTAGATTATTCTCAGAGGGGTCTTTTACATGGTTTAGCTTCTTTTCTCTTTTCTTTTCCAAGGTCATTTGGGTAATAAAATGGTTTAATCAAAAGGGATTACACCATGCTTTCAGAATAACTTCCTCTACCAGCAGATCTGGAAAGAGGAGGAAGAATATGGAAAGACAGCAAGGCGGGGGGCAGATCAAAACTTCATTTCCAAAACCAAACCAACAAGCATTCAAAGAACCGAAAACGTAAAACACATGAAAGAGATTAGAACCTCTTACCCGATAAATAGTGAAAAATGTGCAACGGGTCCACAACGTTGAAAACGACAGGGCAGGTGCTGACAGGTTCAGAGAATAAAAACGTGATGCTCTGGAGATAATGACATTTGCAGGCACGCAAACACATATATATATGTGAGTTAGTAATAAATGCGCCACCAACTCTGTAAAGGGTGCATGTAAATTACTGTCGACATAGGAAAGCATGTGCCCTTTGGCGCACCAAAGCATTTGCCAACATGGAACTAAGTGCGCCTTTGGCGCACCAAAAGTGGCATCGACATGATATTATGTGCACTGTGGCGCACCAAAAGGAGGCGCAACAAAAGGTGTGCTAACACGAAGGCGCATGCGCCTTGGCGCACGCAGGGAAGACTTAACATATCAAGGCGCACCAAAAGATGTGTTGACACAGGAAAATACGCGCCAAAGGTTTTAAAGGGGGTGCACCAAAAAGTGATGTTACATAGCAATTCCATGCGCCCAACCAAAAAGACCAAAAATGACTAAGTTCGGAAAACCAGATTTCCTAGAAAAGGGATTTTGCAACGTTCCGAACACAAGGGATCCCTAATGAGGGATCGGAACAAAATTTTCGGTATGGTTATCGGTAAAATTGCCCTTGTCAATTTTACGGGATAACAATATGTAAGGGCACAATCTATGAGCAACACCCTTACATGAGTCATTTTGTCACCACGTCATTATGTTTGTCTCTTTAAATTCTTTGGTAAGGGTGAGTTTTAGGGCTTAGAGTCATGGGTTTAGGGCTCTGGAGACATTCTAAAAATTGATCCGAGTTTGTTTGATGTTATTTGATTCTTTATGGAATTTATTTATATATGATTCATCTCATCAATTTAATGTCTAATGATGGCCCAAAATACACGTAACTTGAAAAATGACCATTGGAAAGCAATATGATCTATGAAATTATCCAAAGAGAAATTTCATAAATGCAATCATCCACATGGCTACGAAAACATACCAAAATTTTAAAACTCAAAAATAGAGAATGGAAGGAGGTTCTTCTAGGTGTCTACATGAGGTTGTTTTGTAGACTATAATTGATTCCGATAAGGGATTTTGGGAAATTGAGGCTTACCTATTGGAAATAATACTTTGAAAGGTGAAAATGTATTAAAAAGGAGTCAATAAAGTGTTATTGGTACAAATGTATAGAAGTATGTACTTATTGATATTTCCATGTTCATTGGACCAAATTTAGGGTATTGAGGTTACCAATCCTTTATCTAGCATTTGATATAAAACAAAAAAATTGATTTAAAGGGATTATAGAAAATATCTTTATTTTTTAAGGAAATCAAACTATTATTAATTCATGGATACATAATTTTTTATTAAAGTTCTATCGACTGTGTTTCTTTGTTCTTATCTAAGTTAATGAACTAGTAATATAAGAAATAAGTAAATAATAATATGGGTTTATGGACCTTGAAATGATGTGGATGGTCGCAAATGATTGAACCTTCTCTGCATTGAGCTAAGTGATCTACAAATCAAGATAATTTAGTAGAAAAATATTGGATTAGTAGATAGGATGTGAGAATTTCCGACAAATTCATTCGAGAAGCAAGAACTTCCTAGGATGGATGTCAACTATCGTATTAGATAAAATAGATAAATAAATCTTTGGTAAATTTGATGTAGCTAAGATCTAGATAGTGTACGGTAAATATGAGATAAATAGAATATTAAAATGCATAAATGTAAGGAAAGTATACATCGATCAAAATGGATGTAAAGAAAACCAAAGCTGGAAGGGTCAAGTGACCCGAGTCTACAGAGGGTTAGTCAATAGTAGGATGGGGCAAGTGGACTGAAATAGTGATATTAAATGTAAATCGAGAGCTCGATGGAAGATCTAGGGCTGGTGGAGCAACCGAAATGATGATCTCGAAACTGTAGAAGAATTTAAGATAGGGATAAATATAAATGATGCAAGAAAATTAGATATCTAAGAAAAATACTTGAAAGGATGGCATAGTCGATGGCAATTGGGATGGATCGGTGGAGACTAGGGCTTGGCGGGATGGATGCGGGAAGACAGAGAGGCGGGATGGTCAGATCGAGACTAGGTGAATACAACAACAGAAAAAGATGGTTGGATCTAAGACAAGGTGAATAAAGCAACGAGAAAGAATACGGTTGTGGATCGAATAATAAGGAAGCGTCTGATACAACATAGGTGGATCGACGGTGACCAGGATCGGGTCGATGGGGACCTAGGTAGATATAGGCTTGGAATAAAAGAAGTGGGTTGAAACAAAGACCTGCAAACAAATGCGGTGGTAGGGAAGGTTGAGACTAAGTCCTTGATGATAGTTAAACTTGCACAAGATTTCAAAGTGGCTAATATAGATAATAGTAAGATAATAATAAAGTGACGCATGCAAATATGAAATATATCTCCTAAAACTCCAAAATGAAAGCACAAGGATTCTAAGATAGCTATAGCAGCTACAAACGCACTTGATAATGAAGGAAAGATCACAAGAAAGAGGGAATCTTTAAAATTACATCCTTGAACAAGGAGGGGTAAGGATATCTTTATAGGGTCGATGGTGAACCGGATGGGTCGCTACTAACTACTGAGAGAGACTTACATTTGGGCAGTGGAATGATGTCTAACTCGAGGAAAATATTCCTAAATGAAGCGGATTAGGGTTAAGATGTATTCATATGAGATAAAGTTGTATAGGGAAGATAAATGGGTACGTAGATGGTTAAAATGAGTAAATAAAGGCCATAGATGGGTAAAATCATTAAATGAAGGCCTAGAGATAGAAAATTAGGATATTTAGGGATGATAGATGGTAAATTTAGGGATGAGAGACAAATTAAGTGAGGATTAGGATTAATTAATGATTATTAAGGATAATAAAGAAAATGATTTAGGGAGAATAAAATAATGAGATGAGGATTAGAGCTAATTAAGGATAATTAGCATAAATAAATAATAAAATGGAAAATGCATGATTAAAGGTGGGAAATGGAAGCTAGTGAGATAAATTGAATTTAAGAGGGAAAAGGAATTCGAATGGGTGAGCATGATGATCGAGAGCAAACACAAGGTGAAGAGGGGAACGATACAAAAAAATGGTGTCTATATTTTCCCCTTTTTGATGAGTGGTTTGCATTGGGCAAGCCATGAGACAAAAATGAGAAGAGATGAAAAATAATTGATTTAGTGCTCCCCCTCAAACTAGGGGTTAACAATATAAAGTAAGTCGATCACGATTTTAAAAGAGAGAGATGGATAAGGGTGGAAAGGATGATAAAATAATATGAGAGGATAAGATATCCCAGACGAGGATTGAACAAAAAGTAAAAATATGGTAGTGATTTTGATATCACTTTGGTAGGGAAAAAAGTACAGTCTTAATGGAGACGTTGGTAATGTCCTGCGAACCCGTGAGTGGTCAAAAATCACTACAAAATGGAGGAAAGACAAGGGGAATCCACTCAAATGGATGCAAAAAAGTAAAAATATGGTAGTGATTTTGATATCACTTCGGTAGGGAAAAAAGTACATTCTCAATGGAGATGTTGGCAATGTCTCGCAAACCTATGAGTGATCAAAAATCACTACAAAATGGAGGAAAACTAAGGGGAATCCACTCAAATGGATGCAGATGCCTTATGAACCAATGGGTCAGAGGTAGGCATTAATTATGCGCAAAAAATGTGAACAATGGTTAATACATGGGACACAATAAAAGGATAGGGGTGGGATCAAAAAATATGTGTCCAGGGTGGGATGAAATGGTGATATAAAATAATGGTGCCCCAAAAGGAAACACAAAGATGGACCAAAAAAGGTAAATGTACATACCCAAAATTATAGGGTACTACACCACTAGAACGATGTTACACATGCCCCAATGATGATACAGAGTCTCCTTGCAAGGTGTTTGGAATCTAGAAAGGCTTGCCATGTATACGCTTGTATCTCGCATGCCCCGCTCAGCCTCCGCATGCCTTGTTTTTCCCTTTCCCCCTTCTTCTTGCATTTTTGTCTTGATGACGAAACCACCGCCCTTTACAGGTAGCCATCCCTAACCACCCCCCAAGACAAGGCAAGGCGGCGGTCTCGTAACCCCGCCCTGCACAAGGTGGCGGTTTTGTTCACATTTTCCAGATTCCTCTAATGATCACGTCAAACGTAAATCTTCAAATTTACATGCTTTCTTCAACCACTTTGGCTTGCATTAATGTTTTTGCTCCTTGTGAATAGTGTTTTTCCTTTGTTTATAGTAAAAGAGATCAAATGGGAGTTACCCTCTGGTAAATGCATTGGTTATAAATAACCATCTTGTTTTCAAGAAAATGGCCACTCATCTTCTCAATTCTCTTATTCAATCTTTCAATTTCTTGTTTATAATTCTCGCTAATTTCATGTTTTCCTTCCATTGTTTGTGTTTTAGAGCTCATATAATATTATTGTTTGAGTCTTATTCCATTCTTTGCTCCTTACAAATCAGTTTAGCATAGAAAAGTTTCATTTCTAGACTAGAATCCATTAAAGTTGCAGGTTTTGTTTTGTCACAAGGATAGTTTCGAAGCTATCCGTACACTTGTGTTGTATTCCCATAATAAATCCTGCTAGGAATTGCATAGTCAAGGTCGGGTTCACTTGCGATATCCCTCTCCTACTCGCATTGTATTCGGTCTATATCCAAAGATGCCATTGTTTGATTGCTATCTTCACGTTGATATTATCATATACACACTTCCGGATTCACGAAACATGAAGGAAAAAGGAGATCACACCGAGGGCATGAAATCACACACAACTGGATTTACCATTTTTCTGTAAATGCCAGGTTTGAGTTATCAAAGTTCTAATTACAAACATATCAAATAGAGTAGTGAATTATTTCATTTCAGTTAAAAGTTTCACTCTCGATATCACAAGGAAGCTGTGGGGATTGATAGTTTCTGAGAAACTATGATTCATTCCTCACTTCTAAGGTAGGATCGAGAGCCTTTCAAATTAATATGTTTAGTTGCTTAGATATTTAGGATAAAATCACAATTGCATAAGCAAATAGCCATACCAAGCTACTTTGTTTGTTTTCATTCTGTTTCTAGATTAGTTGTCCATTTTATAAATATACTAGAGTAGCTACTCTTTAATTTCATTGAAATACGTCATTGAAAAATACAAAAATATCAGGATGCTTGCATAGTGTAAATACCCTTTTTTGTAATCAGTTTATTAAATGTTAGTTAAAATTTGAATCATTTTGTATGACAATCACAGGACCTAGAGAGCCTAGAGAATATATATTTGAACCCATAGTACCTCAACCAAATTTACCCACGACATTAGCTAATATAGATCAGGACCTTAGGATACAGGTCTTTCGAGCAACAGCAAACCTACACGCAATTAGTGAACAACTAAGAAGATAAAACATCTGAATGACCATACAAGGATTCGAACGAGAACAAGCATTTGGTTTCGATCTTTTATTTCCATAGCCTAATGCAGGAGACCTCCTTGTTAACATAGACACTAGCTTACATATCAAGTTTTGTAACACTGTTAAGTATTACGAGAAAATCATACAACTTCTAGTTCTAAATATAGAAGTTGAAAAGGCATACAATTACTGGATAATTAGGAGAAGGGATTAATTCTTCACATGACCATAACAGGTCCACAACAACCATGAACTCACGGTTGTGATCCCCAAGTCCCACAACCCAACGGGCCTACAAATTAGTCAAGTATTGACACCGGCTTACAAACGCTGGTGTTTAGATCTTCACCGCTCTGCCAGATATTATAGCACAGTTTTCCGTATTAAACATAGAAGCCAATCAATCTAATATTTTTTGGGCTAGACCTAGAAAACCACCCATAGTTAACTATAAATCCACTAAATCGCCCATCACCATTTTATGACCTTGTCTAGAGATACATACAAAGCTCCCACAGGTCACTTCCCATGTATCCAACAACCAAGAAATAGGATCTCGGTAGAGCTCGACATCGATTGGAGCCTCCGAGCAGCCATTATATCTAAACGAGCCATTACACCAATCCAGGTTAGGAGGGCCTTCTTCGCCTTAGATTCATAGATTCCATTATTGCGTATTGAGGATTTAAGATTACCCGATTAGCTTATCCATATCCATTCACCTTCAACATTCACCGGCTATCTTGACATGACCTCGGGAAGTTGGGTACGAGGAAAAGGTACTTGTAGATTCCCATGCTTGCATGTCACTTTTCCATCGTACAAAATTGGTGAACCCGACATGAACAAAAAAATCTTCCCATTTTATTTTTCATTTCTTTTATCCACCTTCTCTCTTTCCCATTATTCTATGGGTATTCATATACCCCCCAACTATGTCGGGATACGATGCATATGGCAGACCTCTCTCAGGTCTTGAAGCAAGCTATGGTCAAACAAACAGACAACCATCGCCCTCGCTTTCTGCATGGGTTGATAACTATTCGAGTAATTACTTGTCATCTCAAACTCCCCCTCACAGGACTAGCTCTATTTCTTCATTCGAATCAAGGAATTTGATCAGTTTGCACAAACACAACAACCAGATCTATCAGGCTCTAACATTATGACATTTACTGGAGAATCCACTTCATCTCCTCAAGTCTTGTTCGGACCTCGAGATCAAGCAGAGCGTTAGACCCACTCTCCCTTTTTGGATGAGGAGTACTTAGCGCGCTTTGTTAAATGTGAAGAACGCTTCCAAAATGTGTATCCACCTATAGGGAACCTACAAATACAATATGATGCCCTATGGGAAATACCCTCGGTGAATTTTGGCGAGGGTAACGATCAATTATAGCAGGTATCATACCCCTTTACAACCTCAAGGTATAAAATAAACACCCCTAAGACAAAGCACTGAGTCTTCGCAAATGGAGGTCATTTCAGCCTTAGCTGAGAAGGTTAGAGGGCTGGAGCTTGCTCAAGCAAACCAAAATTCATATTTTGGGCAAGCAAGAATCCCCAACCCTTTGCATCACCCCAGTCGGATTGACCTCCTTACAGGAATAGGCACATTAGGCATGCCTCCTCAAAATCCTTATAGTTACCCACAAAGCAAACACCAACTAGGACCGTGTTTTCAAACACCACTCCAGTTGAAAACATGACACCCCCGGCTTGGTACCAAACAGCCCATACCACAACAATGCTCCTCCTTATTTAAACATTTATTCAAACTCACCACAAGGATACATGTTCTCTTCTCCCGGGATGTTCGTTCAACCATAGGGATTCCCTTATGTTCCTACAAACACATATGCTATGCCATATCAACAACCCATTCCACCTCAACCCCCTCAGCAAGCCCCGTCGATGGTTGAGGCCTACACAGTAGGGACTTATTTAGAATATTTAAAAGAACCCCTAGACTTCACCATACGAAGCGTTATGCTTCCAAGACCTCTTCCTAATTTTCCCAAATACAAAGGGGAAGGAGACCCAAACGCACACATTAAGGCTTATGCCATAGCCATACGGGAGTTACTCCCTTGGGATGGGGTTGTCGCTAAAATATTCCCTAAAACCTTAGAAGGTATTGCCCTTGATTGGTATTACAGAATACCTGAAGCCTTGATACACTCATTTAAACAACTCATGTCAGAATTCATCAAAGCTTTCGACATGAAAAAATTGTTAAGAATGGGAATCAGGGAGTTCTTGCATATCAAACAAGAACATAATGAGTCTGCTGCTCATTTTATTCAAAGATGGCATATGGTTCTCTACTCATCAAAGCAAGTTCTCGAAATATGGATCAAATGGAGCTATGTGATTTATTCCTTAATTCACTCAAAAGAGAGATAAAGGAAGAAGTCTAGAAGTTCTCACTAAGAACTTACGATGAAGTACTCGAGAGTGCTCTCTGAATCGACCAAGCAACAATAGATAGTGGTCGTAAGAGATATGGTACAAATGGGAAATTAACCACTCCCAATCAAAACACCATAGCCTATCCTAATACTGGGAACACTAATCAATGACCTAAGATCCTTAACAAGAATTGCGGGGTTACAACAAATGGAGTAACTAACCAAGTTAAAAGGGTAAATGTTGTAAACATTTCGCTACCTATTAATAATCAACGAAATAACAAATTTACTCCAACAATCAATGCTGTGGATTTTAATTGTCCACCATGGCAACAACAACAACAAAAATGACGACGACAAATTCAAACACAAAGTCTAAATCGAAACCCAACTGGATATCAGAATCAAAACCAAAGGCAACAGCCTCAAAGCTTTAACTCTAACAACCAGCAACCTTATCAAAGTTTCAGGCCACAACAGATTTTAAATCAACAACCTCGAAATTATAATCCCAATCTATATTGTGGCTTCCACAAGATTCAATGCCACGATCCTAGGACTTGTCGTGAATATAATAAATTCATGCAACATTTTCCAGAAGATCAAAAACAACTCTTTATAGATATGTTTTTAGCAAATTCTGTATTACCCACGCCAAACACTTATGCAGGGGCAGTTTCCCCTCAAAATATTTCACGATCCACTCCTAAACCATTCTAATAACAGGTTAGATCATAATAAAACAAACAAAGGTGTCATGACAGGAAACAATGATCATGAAGCTTCAACTTCATTAAATCCACCAGTCGCACCTCAATTAGGAACTCGACCCCAAACTAAGATAGTTGGTTTAGTAGAGTTAGACACCGAACTACCCGTAGAAACCATAATAAGAACATGGGATTATTCATCCCAACCTACTCCAAGTTATCCATTAGAGCCATACAACAGTCAACAAACATTGGTAAAACCCATAGGCGCCTATGACTTAATTAATGATTTGACTAAAACCTTCTCTCACATCTCCTTTTGGATTTGTTAAAGAACTCTCCCACCCATAGAGCTTCCCTCTTAGAAGCGTTAGGCCTTGGCCATTTAATTAACATCACTCCTCCCCGAAATGCAAGTAAACCATGTGGATTTTGACATTTATCCTCCGGGGCAGCCGAGATAGGGATACTGAGTTTATATTCGATATAAGCAAAATGCCGACAGACGCTGAAATTGCGCGAAGAGGTGACCCACTTTACATTTACAAGTTTGGGTCTATAATAATTATGTTAAATGTGCAATGGTTGATGATAGAGTAGAAGTTAACATAGTCCCCTTCACTTTCCTTCAAAAGTTAGGATATGGAGAGACAAATTGTTCCACGACGCGAAATACACTAAGAGGTTATGATAGCCTCAAAGCCACTTCAATTGGAACCATAGTTTTACCAGTCACTTTAGGACCCAAGACAGTCCTCACCAATTTTTATATTATAGATTAGGAAACCAATTATAATATGATCCTTGGTTGGCCATGGATACACCGCATGAAGGCAATCCCTTCCACGTTATTTCAAGAAATAAGATTTCTACACTTAGGGAAAATATTCGTGGTACAAGGTGACCCAAAATCCTTCGATATACACCTAGCTGATTTGAAGAAAAGACTGGGTATTCACTCCAAGTTTGAACTTCCAGAAACCAACTTGTCAAACCAACTAATTCACAACCAAAAGAAAAGCTGATACCCACCACTGAGTTGGAAATTTCAAATCCAGCTGAGGACGTTCCAGTACTCAAAAGTGAGACCAATGCTATAAAAGCAGTATCACTAAGGACTACCACAAAAATTTTCGAGTTGTTGGAGAAATACTTACCTATTCTCCTACCGTTTGATTCCATGGGTATTCTACGACAAATATCCCAGCATCTATTTTTCCAAATGAGTATTGGACTCTCCACTTCGATGGAGCTAGATGTCACTTTGGAGCTGGGGCGGGTGATCTTTACTTCACCTGAGGGAAAGATCCTACCTTTCACCTTTAAATTAAACTTTGAATGTACAAACAACGGAGCTGAGTACGAAGCTCTCCTCCTTGGCCTCATCCTAGCTAAAAGAATGGGTGTCAATGACATTAGAGTGCTAGGAGACTCACAACTAGTTGCAAACCAAGTCTCTAAGGTATATGAAACTAGGGCTGAACATTTACAACTATACAAAATAGTCGTGTTAGATCTAAGCAAGGGATTCAACTTCATATCAATTGAAGCAATCCCACGAGAGCAGAACCTTCTCGCAGACTCAATAGCAACCTCAACTTCCCATTTCACCCCAAACAACGAGTTGGAGGACACAAATTTCATGGTATCACTGCACCAAGCCATTAGTGCGTAAAATACCAACAAACTCACTCCTGACTCATGGAGAAGCCAAGGATGATTTTTCTATCATGGATCACTTTGATGATGATAGAGTCACTCTCGAATATCTAAACACCTATGCGGAGCTACATCTTGCTCATCGTATATCTGATATTTCCCTAATACCACATTCCTCTTCCTATTTTGGAAATCCACGGTAGAGTCTCCTCCACAGAAGGATCTCGATATCTACAAGGTAGAAAATGGAGAGAGCTTAGAATTACCTCCAGCCCCACCTAAATTTGAAGAAGGTAACGCTTCTTTAATAGAAGAAACCATTGACATAAACATTGGAATGGAGGAAGAACCTAGAATTTGTAAGTTGGGATCCTCGTTAACTCCGGAGGAGATAGAAATACATACCCAAATCCTCAAATAACATCAAAAAGCTTTTGCATTTAATTATAAAGAAATGATGGGCATTACACCACAAGTCATGTTACATAATCTTGTCACTAAACCAGATGCGAAGCCAATCAAACAAAAGTCAAGACCAATGAATTCAAAAGTGGCTCTCATGGTAAAAGAGGAAGTAATAAAACTTCTCCAAGTGGGATTCATCAAACCTAGTGACTATTCACAATGAGTATCTAATATCGTCCCTGTTCTCAAAAAGAATGGGAAGATACACATTTGCATAGATTTTCGGGATATTAACAAAGCTTGTCCCAAGGATGACTTCCCATTACCATCCATTGACATTATCATTGATGCAACAACTGGATTTGAACTGCTATCCCTCATGGATGGGTTCTCAGGGTACAATCAGATTAAAATATCTAAACAGGATCAAGCCAAAACCACATTCATAACTCCCTGGGGAACATATTGCTACGTTGTCATGCCATTTGGTCTTAAAAACACCAACGCTACATATCAACAGGAAATGACTTTTATATTCCATGATCTTATCCATAAAATTGTGGAATCCTATGTGGATGACTTATTGGCCAAAGCCAAGAAACATTGTGATCATCCGGAAGTGCTTCGTATCATCCTCTCATGACTAATCAAATATGGTGTCACATTAAACCCAGAGAAGTGCATGTTTGGTGTGACCGGAGGCAAACTTCTAGGCTACATTATATCTTCACGAGGGATTGATGTTGATCAGCCAAAATATGGGTTATTCTCGAAATAATCCCACCATCGAACGAGTCTGGAATCAGGTCATTTCTTGGGAAACTTGGTGCAATCTGAAGGTTCATCCCAGACTTAAGTTTTTCCATTCATCTAATCAAGAATCATCAAGAAATATTATAGCGTCGATTGGACTAAAGAATGCAACAAGGCCTTCGAAGCAGTTAAACGCTTCTTGTTGTCTCCACCCACGCTAATGCCTCCCAAACTAGACCGCCCTTTGATCCTATATTCACGAGCCACTCATGTCTCGCTAGCCTGCATGCTGGCTCAAGAAGACAATGATAAATGAGAACGCATGGTCTATTTCATTAGCCAAACATTGCTCGATTATGAAACACGTTACACACAGGCAGAGAGAGAATGCCTTGCCATAATTTTTACAACAAAACATTTGAGACATTACATGTTAAACCAGGAAACAAGGGTCATTGTAAAGATAGACCATTTACGAACATTTCTCACACAAGGATCTTTATCTAAAAAGGCTGGCCATTTCATAACCTTAATGGGAGAATTTGAGTTAACGTTCATGAACCAGAAATCCGTTAAGGGACAAATCATTGTAGACTAGTTAGCTGACAATCCACTAGATGGAGGCGAGCTGGTAAATCTAGACTTTCCCGATGAGTGTGTATACTTTGTCGAAACCAGGCCCCCCATTTCTACATGTCCCTGGTATACTGATATCATCAATTTTATCATGGACCATACATACCCGAGAAGGTGCCACATCACAACAAAGAAGGTGGTTATGCATTATTACCACTAAGTATGTTGTTTTAGACCAAGTACTCTATCGTAAAGCCTTCGACAACATGCTTCTAAGATGCGTCGACATAGAAGAATCCAAGAAGATTCTTCATGAATCCCATAGTGGGATATGTGGAGGCCACTTTGGTGGTCACGCCACCGCTCGCAAAATACATCGGATGGGCTATTTTTGGCCCACTCTCGAGCATGACATAGTGGAATTTGTGCATAAGTGCCACAAATGCCAAGAATTCTCTCATGAGATTCACATGCCAACACAATCCCTACAACCAATAGCGACCCCGTGGCCCTTCTCCACGTGGGGCTGGACTTGATAGGGAAATTCTCTCCCTCATCAACCAATGGTCATAATTTTATAATTACAAGCCACGGAATACTTTACCAAATGGGTGGAGGCCATGCCTCTCACCACAGTACCAGGTTCGGTAATTGCCAAATTCATTCTGAACCAAATTATCTATAGGTATGGTGTCCCACAAGTCATTATCTCAGATAATGGCATGTCCTTTAAAAATGATGAAGTCCATGATTTATGTAGCAAATTCAAGATAAACCATCATACGGCCTCTCTTTACTACCCTCAAGCCAATGGGAGGCCGAAGCAACAAAAAAATGTTAAAAGCTATTCTCCTCAAAACGGTAAAGGAGAACAAACAAGATTGGCTTTTAAAACTATATCTGGCCTTGTGGGCCCATCAAACCTCAATAAGAACACCAACAGGAGCAACTCCTTTCTCACTGGTATTCGGAGTAGAAGTAGTTCTCCCACTTGAGGTTAAAATACCCAGTCTCTGCATCTCATTACAAGGGATTATGGATGAAGAAGCTTATAAGGAGGCACACCTCTCTCGACTAGAAAGCCTTGACGAGGCCAGGTTAAATGCCAAACAGTGGCATAGAGCCTATGTTGACCGGATGTGCCGGCAGTACAACAAAAAAGTCTATGAGTGAGAAATATATAAAGGAGATCTAGTTCTAAGACTAAACAGCTGGATCGATAAGAAAACTGGTGAAGGAAGAAAGTTTTGGCCTAGATGGTTGGGCCCATAGTGGGTCATGAAGGACTATGGAAATGGTGTGTATCTTTTATGCACACTAGAAGGTGAGGAATTCGGTGAAACTATTAATTCCTTGCATCTTAAGCGGTTTTACGCATAAAACATCAAAGTCATTACTTGTACATTATAGCTACCTACATTGCATTAGTCTTTTAGCTACTTCATTTTGTCCATTTCATACAAATGGTAGTCTAGGAGCTTACTCTTAAACAATCTATTACAAATTTCTGAAAATATTGGCAAAAGCATTCACATCACATCTCTTCGAACATCATCAACTATTTTCAAATCTTCTCATCAAGTTTGACAGACAAGTATTGATGAAAACCATACCAAGGCCTGCATACTTGGCTTTGCTCTTTCTTTCTACTAGGTAAAGTTGTCCTTGCCTACGGTCTATTCTAGAAGCTTCTTGGTGTCACATCTATCCCTCTTAAATCTCTTTAAACAAAAGGATATCCCAAAGTCATAGATCAGAAATGTCAAAATCAAATGAAATCAAAAGCACCAAGCAAACAGAATATTTTATTTTACACACTTCTTTGCCCCATCAACCTTTGGTGATAAGCCCACATTTCTTACTGGTGGTGTGAGGTTGGGAAAGGAAATAAGTGCCCTTACTCACCTATATCCTGCCTTTGGTGACGAACATGTGCTTCTTACTAGTGGCATGAGGCAGGGTGTGGGGGGTCTAGTCACACAAATTAACAAATCTTGGTATGCTAAAAACACAAATTCACCTCTATTAAGAGAAAGCAAATATCCAAATATCCAAATTCCAAAGAGATCAAATCCTCAAAACCATATTTTTCAACCAGGCTGCCATTCATGAATCTAAGTCTAGATAAACTGGAAAGTAAGTGGCTTTCTAAGTGTGGCGTAGTTGTAAGTAGGGTGGGTGTGTATGTCCAAATTTGGTTCTTATTACTGGTTTGTCTATCTCTCATCATTCCATTCAATCAAGCTCATAGAACTTGTGCCCTTCCTAATTCTTGGTGTTGAGCCCTCACATCTTACTAGTCACGTGGATTTGGGATTGGGGCAAGTTCATCTCTTTATCACTATACATTCATCATGTTTTGCCAACATAAGAAGAAATTATAAACATTTCCCAAAGAGTTCAAAATTTCAATACTACCATATGTTAGTATCATCTCATATCAGCATTACAAAAACATATAGAGTAAAACATTCTATCTACTATCATTTGTTATCCATTGCATACATTCTAAAAGCATGAAAATAAATATTCTAAAACATCTAAGTACACATGTGGAAACGAGTCACAAAATTCTAGGCACCAAGAGTCTAGATCCAAAAAGATATATATATATATATATATATCAAGTTTCGTATATAATGCCATCATGCACTAGGCATGGTCAAATTCTCGTAAGCCCGAAAAGTACAAAAAGGCACTCATACAGATATCTAACAAAATACTACAAAAGTGGCCTCTTAATCCCTATGGGATCCCTCAGAGGGTGCATGGCCATGCCTAGGACTTCGGCTACGCCGGCACTCCGAATGCACTGAGGGCTCGCGGTCATGCCCGGTAGCTGTCGTCTCGCTATGAGAATGGCTCCTCCTCATCAAGCACTCGGTCATCAAGTATCAGTTACCTTGGCGCGGAGAGAATTCATGATCTTCACCGCATGCCAGATAGAGGAAAAAACATCGGTGTGCCTACCGGCTGCTGAGGGCTCCCCACATCCACAGAAAGCTCAGCACGAGTCTTCTCCGAGGGGAGAAGCAAGGTATCAGTGCATACTCGGTGAATCAAGTCTCGCCACTCATCAACGATTCATTGCAAAAAAAAGAGAAAATAAGTTAGAAAACAATCAATGATAGAACCAAGAGTAAACAAAACAAAAAGAAATAACAAACTAAGACGAGTCTAACTAAAACAAATGTCAGGAGAAGAGTGACAACTCACTAGGATCGCCAGGCCTCCAAGAAGGATCTCTAGGATCCACGCCTGCCACTGACGCCACCACCGACTGGTGCCCCTCTCCCACATCTGGGGAAATGTGACGGCCTACAACAAACTCGCCATCTCCACCTGGGTCCCGAGAGAGTAACTCCTCTGAAACCAGAGTCACCCTCTCTGCACTCCGCTCTACCCTCTCGGCCTACAGGATCTCCTAGGTATCATGCCACTCAGATCACTATCATCATCCCCACCCCCATCTCACTAATCTCCATCTCCTCTGTCTCCTCCTCGGTCTCTCCCCCAGTGAACTCCTCAGACTTAGAGTCCACGTCAATGGGCTCATCACTGCTATGAGTGGGACCGGTAGCAATCCGAAGTAAGGGTGCCTAAGGAGCACCAGCTCTCCCTCGTGCACGTACCACCCTCCTAGCTGCAATAGGAGTACCATGAGTAATAATAGTCCAACCCCAGCCTCTAGGACCTCCCGAGCCTCGCAGATAGATCTATACACTGGCATCACCAGAGGGAGCATGTCACTATAGGGGAGGCCAAACTGTGTGGAACTCTATCAAAGGGGTGTATCTCCAACTTCCCCACCCTGTCTATCAACTGGTTAGTGGTCTGACAGGAAATCAAAGTGATGGTCTCCTCTCCCCATACCCCTGTCATGGCCTGATAAGGAGTGGCCTCCATGTCTGTAGTAGTCAAGGAAGCCACTGGCTGGTGGGGTGCTCTAATAATTTTCATCTCTCCGTCCACCTTGCTACTCTTTGCCCCGAGATCCTCCACCTCTACACCTCTCCCATATGGGGTGATATGCTCATACACCCAACTCATGACAAGAGTCGGGTGGCTCAGTGACTACCCCTATAAACGGACTACCCTAGTATAAGTCATGGTAGGTAGTCCCGAGGATATCTACTCCCCAAGCGTAGACACATCCATGGCCCTCAATCTGTGCAATAATAGGGCCCCAACAATATAAGAGGGTGTCCCCTCCCTTGTCCCCAATCAGTATAGATGCAAGGATGCCCATAATGTCCTTGCGAAGCAAGGAATGTCGATTTAATAATAGAGTGGATCCTCATGCCCTTCTTTGATCCAATCGATGACCACATCTCCCATATAGGTGGCCCACTGAACCACCTATGATCTAGATACTGTTGTCTTAAGAGACAGTCACCGCCCAAGGATCGGAACCCCCAGTATACGGTAAACATCCTCCAGGGTGATGGACCACTCACCCCTAACTCCTGGCAATCGGAAGGTGTTCCGATCCGCATCCCAATATGAGAACAAGTCACACAGATGTGACTGGTAGGTGTAACATGAGGAACCTGTGCAATCCTCCATATACCAGCCCTCTAGAGAGTATCCCGCTCTACCTGGGAGAGTGCCTCCAACACTACCAAGAGCCAATCACACTCCCTCTCCCGGCTCCATCTAATGTACTCCTTCTTCTGCATACACCCAAAAACACAAAAAGAAGTGAGTTAGTACTGAAATCCAGTTGAAAAAACTAGTAAAAACATGTAAAAATTCTATACATGCAAAAACAAGTTAAACTCTATATTATTTTTGTCCTCTATCGTGGACCACCTTCTGTGCAAAGTGGCGGTTCCATAACCACCACCTTCTAAGGTGGCGGTCCCATAATAGCCACCTTGCACAAAGCGGCGATCCTGTCATCAAGCAAAACCAAACGGGCCATAAGCCCTAAAAAGGCCCAAAAACAAACAAATACACCTTTTTAACGAAAAAAGAAACCTACCCTATGGGCCCCCTAAAGACACATTTAAAACTAACATTTTCAAAAATAATCCCCGAGTAAAAGATTTCATCATTTCCACATTTTAGGTCTAAAAATGATAAATCAAGAAGAACTAACCTGAGACTTCGCGGGTCGATGTTCCACTCTCGGAGGCATGATCACTATCTCACCATGAATGTTTTGACTATAATCTCATAAAAACCGTCACCGTGGGTCCCAGAGCTCAAAAACTCTCAAATCAATCTGCACAAATGAATAGTGATATGACTTTGTTTTATATATATAGCCCTTTTAATTTGATTTTGAATGTCTTTCACAGGTCGAGCACCGATGCTAGTAAGTTATAAACCTCACATAGATGGTAAGTCATCTTTTCTTATCAATTCAGTCTTATTTCTCAATTTGTTTTATCTATCTACACTTGAGTCCCCTTTTTCATTTTGCAGTACCGAAATCTTGGATGGCAACTTTCCAAAGACACGAAGTGTCGGGTATAGCTCCTAACTCCCCATTTCGGGACCGCCATACTCGGATCCATTGTTTTACACCTCTTCATGGCTAAAACACTTCTCCGAGGGGGCAATATGTACGTACCTAAAATTGTAGGGTACTGTACCACTGGAATGATGTTACACATGATGCAATGATGATATAGGTCTCCTTGTAAGGTGTTCGGAATCTAGAAAGGCTCGCCATGTATACGCTTGTATCCCGCATGCCCCGCTTAGCCTCTACATGCCCACTCGGCCTCCACATGCCTTGTTTTTCCCTTTTCCCCCCTTCTTCTTGAATTTTTGTCTTCAAAGTGATGGAACCACCGCCCGCGCTCGGGTAGTGGTCCAGTGACCGCCGCCAGATATGGCGGCGGTCCCGTAACCACCGCCCTATGCAAGGTAGCGGTTTTGTTCGCATTTTCCAGATTCCTCCGACGATTGCGTCAAATGTAAATCTTCAAATTTACACGCTTTCTTCAACCACTTTGGCTTGCATTAATGTTTTCTGCTCCCTGTGAATAGTTTTTTTCCTTTGTTTATAGTAAAAGAGATCAAATGGGAGTTACCCTCTGGTAAATGCATTGGTTATAAATAGCCAGCTTGTTTTCAAGAAAATGGCCCCTCATCTTCTCAATGCTCTTATTCATTCTTTCAATTTCTTATTTAGAATTCTACCAATTTCATGTTTTACTTCCATTGTTTGTGTTTTAGAGCTCATATAATTTTCTTGTTTTAGTCTTATTCCATTGTTGCTCCATAGAAATCAATTTAGCTTAGAAAATTTTCATTTCTAGACTAGAATCCATTAAAGTTACAAGTTTTTTTGTCACAAGGATAGTTTCAAGCTCTCGATACACTTGTGTTGTATTCCCACAATAAATCCCGCTAGGAATTACATAGTCAAGCTTTGTTCACTTGCGCTATCCCTCTCCTACTCGCATTGTATTCGGTCTATATCCAAAGATGCCATTGTTCGATTGCTATCTTTTGTTGATAATATCATATACACACTTCCTGGATTCATGAGAACACAAAGGAACGAGGAGATCACACTGAGGGGATGAAATCACACACAACCGGATTTACCAATGTTTTGTAAATGTTAGGTTTGAGCTATCAAAGTTCTAATTACAAACATATCAAATAGAGTAGTGAATTATTTCATTTCAGTTAAAAGTTTCACTCTCGATATCACCATGGAATCTGTGGGGATTGATAGTTTTTGAGAAACTGTGATTCATTCCTCACTTCTGAGGTAGGATCGAGAGCCTTTCAAATCAATATGTTTAGTCACTTAGATATTTAGGATAAAATCACAAGCACAGCACAGAAAAATGCCATACCAGGCTAATTTGTTTGGTTTCATTTTGTTTCTAGATTATTTTTCCATTTTATAAATATACTAGATTAGTTGCTCTTCAATTTCATTGAAATACGTCATTGAAAAATACAAAAATAGCAAGATGCTTGCATAGTGTAATTACCTCTTTTTGTAATCAGTTTATTAAATGTTAGTTAAATTTTGAATCATTTTGTATGACAATCACATGGCCTAGAGAGCCTATAGAATATATATTTGAATCCATAGTACCTCAACCAAATTTACCCACGACATTAGCTGATATAGATCAGACCTTAGATACAGTCTTTCAAGCAACAACAAACCTACAAGCAATTAGTGAACAAGCGAGAGGATAAAACATCTCGAATGACCGTACAAGGATTCGAACGAGAACAAGCATTTGGTTTTGATCCTTTGGTTCCATAGCCTAACGCAGGAGACCTCCTCATTGACATAGACACTACCTTATGTATCCAAGCTACTAGAACACCTGTTAAGTATTTCGAGAAAATCATAAAATTTCTAGTTCTAAATATAGAAAGCTGAAAAGGCATAAGATTACTTGGATAATTGAGAGAGAAGGACTGATTCTTCACATGACCATAACAGGTCCACAACAACCACGAACTCACAGTTGTGATCCCCAAGTCCCACAACCCAACGGGCCTACAAATCAGTCAAGTATTGACACCGGCTTGTGAACGCTGGTGTTTAGATCTTCACCACTCCCACCAGATATTATAGCACAGTTTTCCATATTAAACATAGAAGCCAATCAATCTAATATTTTCTAGGCTAGACCTAGAAAACCACCATAGTTAACTATAAATCCACTAAATCGCCCATCACCATTTTATGACCTTATCTAGAGATACATACAAAGCTCCCACAAGTCACTTCCCACGTATCCAACAACCAAGAAATAGGATCTCGGTAGAGCTCGACATTGATTAAAGCCTCCAAGCAGCCATTATATCTAAACAAGCCATTACACCAATCCAAGTTAGGAGGCCTTCTTCGCCTTAGATTCGTAGATTCCATTATTATGTATTGAGGATTTAAGATTACCCGATTAGCTTATCCATATCCATTTGGCTTCAACATTCACTGGCTGTCTCGACATGACCTCGGGAGGTCGAGTACGAGGAAAAGGTATTTATAGATTCCCATGCTTGCATGTCACTTTTCCATTGACAGTAAATGACATGTAATTGTAGTAAGGATGGTATGAGGAAACAGTAATTCGAATTGGATTGGAGTTAAAACAATAAAATGAGCCTCTTAAGGAAATGCACTTGCATCCAATAGTAGGTGTTAACACATAACCAATGATAGTTAGTTATTCCAAGGATCATGTGGAAAATATGGAAAGTGGACTTATAAATCTAAAGTTAACATGACAAAGGGGGTTTAGATGTGGTTTTCATGTAGGAATATAGGTTCTCCATAGGTGGGTTTCCCAGGCCTATGCCCCTGACTTTGGGTGAGGGTAAATGCAAACTGATCAATGCGGGAAGTTTTCCATGATGAGAAATTTGATCGATATGGTAAGATTTCTTAGGATTCTTGTTCTTGTATCTTCTACTTTGTTTTATGAGATAGAAGGTTCATCAATGTGGAAACATTCATTGTCATGATATAAAGGAGCAGTCATCCTTTAAGGGAGTGGTGTAATTGTTTTTCTCTTTAGATGATAGGGATAATATATGCATGATAGTTGTCCTTTGAGGGATCAGTCTACCTTTTGACTTTTATGAACAATTGTCCTTCAAGGGATCAGTCTATTTTGCATAGTTCCAATATGTAAATAACAGGGTAATAGATGTAATGATCACCAATTTATCACTAAGAAGAAATAACCTATCCATAAGGAATATGTTATGAGTAGAGTCATGGTGCCCATATTCAAGGTCACAACTAGGAAAGTGACGATAGACCACATAATTCCATATCATTACAAGGAAATATGGAAATGGATAATGATGGATGGATGACCATGGAGATAACTAAGTTCACATTGGTAGGTATGTTAATAGTAGAATAATCACAAGTGCAATGCATTCAGAGGTTTTCTTACCAATTTATCATTAAGGGAATCCAAACGATAGGCCCTAGACTCATACTTATGCATGATAATGTAAGGTCCAATCCATTTTGGAGAAAACTTTCCATGTTGGCTCCTTTCTAGAGTAGTGACGTTTTGATTTTCTATAGGGACAAGGTCAAAGTCACACTAGATGAGATAAGATGATAACTTGTGAAAGATTAGATGAGGTGAGATTAATAATATTATGTGTTATATTTTGAATAGTGAGGAAATATGCGTCCATGGTGAGATGAATATTTCCATAAAGAGTGGGCTTAGATGAGGTATGGTTCCCTAGGGTAGTCACAAAGATAGTCACAAAGGTGGACTTATAATAGGATGCAATAATATAGATGTGGATTGGGTAAGATGAGATAACAATTTAGATGAAGGATAAGTCGAGGTAGGTGAGATTAGATGAGGGATCAAGAGGAAGTGGTCTAGAGTGAATGTTGAGATTTAAAGAAGTAAAAGTAAAGGCCCGACATAGTGTCATCGATTTCCATAGGACATTTGAATAAGGGAGGATATGTGAGAGGAATAAGAGCAAGGAGTGAATTCTCCCCAATGAGAGGTGCTACACCACACTAGGAAACTTAGATATAGATTCAAATGAGCTAATGGATGTCAAGAGAGATAGGATAGGATTGTCATAAGAAGAAATGATGGTTTCTCTAGGTTTTGATTGGATAAACGATTAAGGATCATGAAGAGGATTAGTAATGTGGATGGAATTAATGAAAAGAGGAGGCCTCCCTTTATTTGAAATTGATCTTGGAGGAGGGATTACAACGAATGATTTAGGTGAAGACCCTAACTTAGCTTCCTTAGGAGATGAGAGTTCGATTGGACGATCTTAGATTTGGGCATGGACAAGATGGAAGGAAGAGGATAGTATTCATGGATGAGAAGGTCATCTTCCGTGATTAGATTATGGATGAGAGTTTGGTGGGCCTTATAGTGTTCAATTTCATGTCCTAGAATGTGATGATAAGTACACACAACATTAGGATCAAACCAAGGAGGCCTTGGAGTGTTTGGAACAAAAGACTCAATAGAAGGAAGGGGGTTATTGAGGTTTGGACTAAGCATTGAGATGTTGCAAGTATAGGACGTAATGGGATATTTTGAAGAAAATATTGTATATGAAGTGGACTTTGTAGATGAAGGAAAAGGAGGTGGTTTTCTTTGATGAGCCCTCATGAGAGCATTTGGTCTAAATTTAGAGTTGGAAGGAGGAGTGGGTATCTGTGATTTAGTTTTAATTACTTGGAACTTAGTTGATCTTGAAGGGAGATCAAATTTAGAAGCATGGGTAAATTGCTTGGATTTTGATTGGTTTATGATGGGTGTCTTAGATGAAGGGCTTAACTCTAAGATGGATGGTGATGCTCCGAAGAGTGAAGATGTAACATTGGTTTTCTTAGGCTTGGGATGTGAGGATTTACCCTTAGCAAGAATTATGAGAATTTCAACTGGGGAACTATAGAATCATAACTAGATGATTGGGATATTATAGATGGAAGGGGTTTTGGATTATGCACTTGATGAAATCAGAAGAGGTTGTAGTTCATATAATTTTGTGATGGATTGGTGTAGGGGTGATTAGTTTTATAGATGGTGAATGAATATCATTTGTGGTTTTCTTAAGTGGGGGTGTTTTTGTCATAAATTTTTCAAGGGGTATCGAGAGATATACGTGAAAATTGAGATTTGGATATAGGTGTGGTTATGCTAGGTGTGATTGATGTGAAAGTTGGTATAGATGTACGAATGGTAGGTGTTGATTAAGAATTGGATATTATAGATCGGAATGTAGTCGTAGTGGGTATAGTCGGGATAGTTATAGATATAGTGGGCGTAGATGAAATAATAGGTGTATTTGAGATTGACATGGATGTAGATGGACTAGGTGTGATAGGTTGAGATGTGGTAGGTGTAGAGATAGGTGTGGATATTGATGAGGTTATTGTCATAGAAGAAGTTTCTAAATTAAGGGTATATGTGGTAGATAATGAGGTAGTGGATGTAGGTAATAATGTAGATTCTTGATTTATGGTGTTAATTGTGTGAGCATTAGGTTCATAAGATGTGGGATCCGGCATCTAATTTATCGATGGAGAGTTGAATGATTGGTTAAGGACATCAAGGGGTTGATTGGGTGATGTGTTAGGATTTTCCACTTGAAGGTACCCTTGATTTATAAGTTGTTGGATGTATCCTGAAGGAACGACACTTCTCAATGTTGTGACCTTGGACTTGATGATACTTATAATAATTCCCCTCATGATACCATACTAGTTTGGGTCGAGGAGTTGTCAATGGGACGAATGGGGGAAGTTGAATAAGATGGACCATCATTAATTTGTCAAATACGAACTAAATGATTCCCCAAGGGAGTATAGTTAGGAGATGGTTTAGGATCTCTTTTTGGAGGCTCCATGTGAGAAGTGGATGAAGATTGAACCACGATGGTATAGGTGTAAATTTTGGGCTTATCACCATGCATGGAATATTTGGTGAAATCGGCTTTAGTTTTGTTTGATTTAAGCTTAATATGGACTTGCTCAATGACGTTAAGTTCAAGTTTACAAGCCATGGTGAATGCCTCTTCAAATTTCTAGAAATATTGAATTTGAATAGTTGAGGAGATGTGTTTGCACAAGACCATGAGAAAATATCAATAAGTTAAGTCTATAGAAGGGATAATGATGATTCATTAATAATTATACGCCATTTTGCGATGAAATTTGTGATAGATACATCATCATATTCTCAAATAGTATTGAGGTCGGTGATAGTAATTTTTGCACAATGTTGATTGATAAATATTCAGGGAATAATTGTACAAGTTGAGTGAAGGTTAACAAAGAGAATTGTGGGATACTTGTGTACCAATCCAATGCGCGACAGTCCAACGACATGGGAAATGTGTGAAGCATGAGATCTTTATCATGTGCCATAAGGTAACTTACATTTTGAAAAGCATGAAGGTGTTGTTAGGGATCCTACTTGCTATTGAACTTGGAGAATTTGTGTTATTCTCAACGAAGAGGATATGGTTTTATGGGGACGAATGGGTTGATAGGTTTGTTATAGAATTTTTATATGAAAATGTGATCTTAGATCCCAAGGTTACAACTTAAAGACTAGTAATTCTATTCAATAATGCTTATAAGGGATCATTAGATGGTTGAGATGTAGAAGGATGAGTTTGAGATGTATATGATGAGGATGAGTTGAGTTATTGATATGTTTGATAAGTTTGTGGATGTGTTGGTGTTAGTGGAAGCAGTTGATAAGGGGAATATAATTAGAAGGTTGAAATTAGATTGGTTGTGATAAAGTTTGATGTTGAGATATGGGGATGTGATAAGTGTTGGACCTTTGTCATTATCATATGTGTTGTCATTGATGTCAAGTTACATTGATGGAAAAAGTAATTGATGTCAAGTGGCATTGATGGCAAAAAGGATTAATTGGTAAAGTGAGGAAGCGAGAAAGATGAAGGTTAATTGGTAGTGTCAGCTCACATAGGCTTCAGGATGGTCAAGGATAATTTATAAGGAACTGAATCAGATTTTTGAAAGTCACAGATATGAGGAGATAGCCACCAAAGTCTGTAAGTAGCCACCAAAGTCTTTAGGAAGCCATGTAACTCTAGAAGAAGCTACGGAAGCCTAGTGAAAGACACAGGTAAAGGGATGAAGCCGCAAAGTAAAAAAATAGAGGATGAGCCACAAGGAGAATAGTAAGGCCACGGATGTGAAGGAAAAGTCATGGAAGTATGAATAGTTTGAAGGCAAGCTCGTAGGGGTAAGGAAGTCTTAAGAAAGCCACAAGAGAAAAAGTCACGAAGAACCGAGTAAAAGATGCTACGACAGAAGATAGCCACGGAGAACAATAAAATCCACAGGTAAAAGGATAGAGTTGCGGACATGGAACAAAGCTGCAGGAAGAAAGTGGAGAAGAAGGAAAGCCAAGAAACATTGAAAGTGTCATGAAGTACGAGAAAATCTGTGGATAACTAAAAATACACCATGAAAGGAGAAAAGCCATTGATAAAAGGAAACGCCATGATATAAAAAAATTCAAAGAGGCTAAGGAAATCCACGGATTGAACAAGTATGAACTAGACAAGGCTCGAGAACAATCAAATTGATTTAAACATAGACAAGTTATTTTTTTTTCTCTAAATCGATGGTGATTCAATTGTCTATTGATTGCGCTGAGTATACGACTTGAGCTCCATGAAGAATGAATAAATCTATAGTTCCAGCTGTCAACATTTAATTCTCATTGACTTTGTGGAAATATAGTTGCAGTTCTCTATGTGATTCCTGATTTCAAGGAAAAATTAAATATCAAAGAAGAAAGTGGCTCGCTCATCTTGATCATGTTGGAAATCCTAGAAAGATGAGAAATCTATTTTAGGTATCAGCTCAATAAATAATTTTTGGTAAATGCATAGAAAAAGGTGAAATCAAGCCAAATATAGTAAGAACAAATATGGAGTTAGTTGTATGCATTTAATAAACTAGATTCTCAAAGCACAAGGCAGGAAATATTACATGATGTGCCAAATAAAATGTTGGAATGGGTCAATTTTCTATATAGAGGAAATTTGATACCAATATGTGTGTTGCTCAAGTGAGAAAATGATGCAATCGAGATGAAGGAGCTACAGAAAGAAAAGAAAGAGGAAAGAGGAGAGCAAACAGATGAACTAGTGAAGATATATCAAATGAGAAGAGCATCAATTCGGTAAATGGATTGATCAAGAGAGTTCGAATCAGATGAGCAGAAGAGAGTGAAAAATAAAATAGAGACATATAGAGAAAAGTGATCATGATCTATTGTGTAAGCAATTTTTATAACTAGATGATCAACATTTGTATATAAATTTAGTCTAAGTTGTATCTTAGAATTTTTAGGGGGTTGCAGCCTCCTTGTGGGTAGGTTCTTGCAAAAGATCAGTTGTAGCTAATTAAATTAGGGGTTGGAGATCCTTGCAAGTTGGTGCTTGCTAAAATGTGTTGAGTGGGTGCTTAGTAAATCTTCGACTGAGTGCTTCACAAGTTGATTGGGTACTCATATGAAACCATTGTAAGACTTTGGAATTGGTGTTCCTAATAAAGTCATGGTTTCAAGTGGGTTTTTCTCCCAAAAGGGTTTCCCACTATAAATTTTGTGTTTTGTGTTATATTTCTTGGCATATGATTGTTTAAATGCTCTTGATTGTATAATCGCATTCCTTAATATAAATATGGATAAACATTGATGAAAATTTTAACATGAACCGATTCACCCCTAGTGCTTGTGATCTCTAAAAATTGGTATCAAAGTGAGTCCTTCTAGTAGAATCTTAACATCTTCAAGGAGATCCTCTCTTCACAAGCATGGCAGCAAATTAGGCACAAGGTGGTTTATCACTGTCAAGATCACCTCTCTTCACTGGAACAAATTATGCATTCGGATAATACATATATGTAAACATATCTTATGTCATTGGGTTTTGGCATCTGGGAATGTATTGAGAAAGGATACAATCCTCCAGTCACACCAATCACTTCTTCTACAGATAATTGCAGAATATGTGTGCAACTTGAGAGCCATGAATTTCATTCTATGTGGCTTGACTGAGACAGAGTTTGTTAAAGTAATATGTTGCACAACCGCAAAATAAATTTGGACAAAACTTCAAATTATTTATGAAGGAGATGAAAAATTAAAGTTAACAAATTTACAAACCTACAGATCTCAGTTTGAGAATCTAAAGATGAAAGATGATGAGAGTATAGCAACCTACATGCAGAGAATAGATGAAGTTATCAATATGATCAAAGGCCTAGGTGAAACACTAGAAGAATCTCTGAATGGAAAATTTGATTCAAAAATTTTAGTTGTGGAGGAAGCCAAATACATGAAGACTCTCACAATGGATGAATTACAGAGCATTCTTTCAGTATACATGATGAGGACTATTGGATCCAAGACTACCAAGAAAGAGGTAGCATTCAAGGTCAAGAAAAAAACCCATCAGATAAAGAAGAAGAATCAAACTCAAAGGATGAATTAGATGATGAAAATATTGAAGAGATGTTTGTAAGAAGACTGAAAAGAGGATCATGTAAGTATAAAGGAAAACTCCCTTTCAAATGCTTTGCATGTGGAAAAGTGCTTCATTTTTTTTTAAATTTCCAAAAAATATAAAGAATCTCAGTCGAACATGAAGAGGATATTCATAAACACATCACGAGATAAAATGGATACAAAAATAAAAATAGAAAGAAAATATTCTTTAAGAATGAAAGAAACTTCTATTCAAAAGAAGAATCAAGTGAATTTGATTCAAGCAACCTAGGCAGCTCTAAAAATGAAAATGATGAAGATCTATCTCGAATCTTTTTTTATATCCATGGATGCATTTGAAGAATGCAGCTCGAAAAGAAAGAATCTGATTGACTTTGAGGACTCGATGAAGAAGAAGCTAAAGTGAATCTTGAAGCTGAATTAGTGTGTGCTCTTGAAGAATTGAGACTGTGTAGAAGAAAGAATCAAAAGCTAAGATGCACATTAAAATATTATGAAGAACAAATCCAAATCCTTGAAGAAATAAAAACCCTAAAATAATAAGAAGAGGTAAATGAACTCAAATAACTTGAAAATTAGCTTGAAAAGATCTCACACTCTTAAAAATCAAAGGAAGATGAATGCACAAGACTAAACTAAGAATTGGAGTGACTAAAAGTTGAGATGGAACAAATGAGAAGCAAGCTGATAGTGTATGAAAATATGGAGAAGAGTTATAATGTTTTAACTTGTATACTAAGTGGTCAATGTGATACAAATGATGAGTCTGGAATTGGTTTCAAGGAAGAAATTAAGGAAAAGGAACCCGCAAAGAATGAAGGATACAAAATTTCATCAATTCCAAGAACCTCTTCTTCAGTAAATAAAGAAGAAATCAAAATAATCAAAAGAAGAAGAACTGCTCCTTAATCACCTATGTAATGAGGTACACTCACTCTTTCTATGGTTATTTATTTTCATGTAATCAATTTGGACACAAAGCCGTGAAATGTAAAAGATATACTAGAGGCTATAGAAGAAACTATAATTCATCTTACACTAGAATGAACTATAATGTTTTTCATTACAAGTATCATAAGAAGGGTCATGAAGCTTCAACCAATAAACAAGAACTTCCCAAACAAGAGAAATGGGTGTATGTTGTAAAGAAAGATGCAAACAAAAGAAAAGAGTCTTTCTCAAGTAGTGAAAACTGCATTTCATGTGCAAAATGAAGATAAAATTTGGTATCTGGATAGTGGATGCTACAGCCATATGATAGGTGATAAAATAAATTTCATTTCACTGTCAAATAATGCATCAAAGTCTTTGTGAGATTTGATGATAACAATTCATCCAAATTGTTGGAAAAGGAACCTTGAGTCTAGATAGTGGAAATACCATAACTGAAAAAAAAATTATATGTTGAAGGTCTCAAGAAAAATCTATTAAGTGTAGGTAAAATGTGCAAAAGGGGATAAAATTTGATCTTACATAACAAAGGTTGTGATATCATCAATGGAAAAACAAGAAAGAAATTTGCAAAAGCTAAAAGGAAAAAGAACAACATGTATGTTCGAATCAAATAAATAATGAAAATGATTCATAAGTAAGGATGATTACATGGGTTGGCTATGGCACAGAGGCCTTGACACATGAGCTTTGAGAATCTAGTAAAACTAATTGCTAAAGGGTTTGTGAAACATATGCCAAAAATGTAAAACCAAGTAGATACACTTTACAAATCATGCTTGAATAGTAAAGCAAACAAGGAGATCATTCAAGTCAAAAGAGTACTCTACAACCAAACCTCTAGAGTTGATTCATACATATCTTTACGGTCCTACAAGAAATGAAAGTATAAGAGGTGAGGTGTATTTCATGTTGCTGATAGATGATAACACCAAAATGACATGGGTAGCGTATTTAAAGCAAAATTAGAATCCTTAGACAGATTCAATAAATTCAAGGCACTGGTGAAGAATGAGAAGAACAAAAATATCAAATGTTTAAGATTAGATAGAGGCAGAGAATTTTGGTCTAATGAGTTCAATGAATTTTGTGAAGAAAATGGAATTAGAAGACAATTCTCAGCCGTTAGAACACCTCAGAAAAATGGAGTTGTTGAGAGGAAAAATAGAACTATGTAAGAAATGGAAAGAACCATGTTGAATGAATCTAAACTACTAGATAGATATTGGAGTGAAGTAGTATACATAGTGCTATACATTTTAAACAGAGCTCAATTGAGAGTAAACAATGAAAAAACTTTGTTTGAATTGTGGAAAAATAGGCCTACGAATGTGAAACACATAAGAGTTTTTGGAAGCAAGTGCTACATCAAAAGAGATGAAGATAATTTGGGAAAATTTGACTCAAGATGTGATGAAGGAATATTTCTTGGCTACTCAACATTCAAAGATGGCTTACAGGTGCTCTGCAATAAAAGGTTACGAAGATTGTAGAAAGCACAAATGTGAAGGTGGATGAAAAGTCCAACATTCAACACTGTCAGAATAAATGATCATGAAGAACAAGAAGAGGATGAAGAAATGGAAAGTCCATATGAAGAAGCAGATGAAGAGGAAGAAATACTAGACACTAAGACACCCTCGAGACAAGTAAAGAGGGATCATCTGTCAAATCAGATCATTGGAAACAAAGAAGGCAAAATTCTCACAAGAAGAAGACTAAGAGAGCAACAAAACCATGAAGATATAGCACTCCTGTAAATGATAGAACCCAAGAACGTTACGAAGCAAGGAAAAATCAGCATTGGGTGGATGCAATGAATGAAGAACTGGATCAGATAGAAAAGAATGAAACATGGGAGCTCGTACTCAAGACCAAAAAATAAAAATGTAATTTTAACAAAGTGCCGGGCTTTCAAGAATAAGTTGAATGAAAAAGGAGACATAACAAGAAACAAAGCAAGACTGGTGTGCAAAGGCTACGAGCAAATGAAAGGAATCAATTTTGATGAGACGTTTGCACTAGTGGCAAGGATGGAAACACTAAAATTGTTCCT
This sequence comes from Taxus wallichiana var. yunnanensis, assembly GCA_018340775.1. Taxonomy (NCBI): domain Eukaryota; kingdom Viridiplantae; phylum Streptophyta; class Pinopsida; order Cupressales; family Taxaceae; genus Taxus; species Taxus wallichiana. The sequence goes on from CM031239.1 coordinate 427,031,188, forward strand.
TGCTTACACTGCTTACAAGAAGATAAGAGTATTCCAGATGGATGTGAAATCAGATTTCCTCAATGGATTTCTGAATGAAGAGGTATATATTGAACAACCTGATGGATTCTCATTAAGTGGAGATAAATATCATGTGTACAGGTTGAAAAAGGCTTTATATGGACTTAAACAAGCTCCTAGAGCTTGGTACAGTAGATTGGATTCATACCTCATTGAGAAAGGTTTCAAAAAAGGTGTTGCTGATAGTAATCTCTACATCAAGGAAGAAGAAGATCATCTGTTTATTTTCATTGTATATGTAGATGATATCATTTTTGGAGGAGATTATGATAAGATGACATATGAATTTTTGATATGATGAAAGATGAATTTGAAATGTCTATGCTTTGGGAGATCTTTCATTCTTTCTAGGCTTGCAAATTAGTCAATCAAATCAAGGTATCTTCATATCCCAAACCAAGTACATCAAATAAATGTTGAAAAGGTTCAGGATGGAAGATTGCAGACCTATAGGAACTCTAATGGAAGTAGGATGCAAGCTGAGAAAATATGAAAACTCACCAAAAGTTGACAAAACTCTATACAAATTCATGATAAAGTCTACTTTACTCCACCGAATCAAGACCGAGATATCATGTAGGCAATAGGTCTAGTTGGGAGATTTTAAGAAGATCCAAGGGAAACACACTTCAAGGCGGTCAAAAGAATTTTGAGATATCTCATGGGAACACTTGAATATGGAATTTGGTTCCCAAAAGTAGTGACTTTAACATAAAATCATACACAAATGTTGATTGGGATAGAAGTGTTGATGATATGAAGAGTACTAGCAATGGAGCATTCTTTGTTGTAAATTGTTTAGTTGCTTGGTTGAGAAAGAAGTAATCATCAGTGGCACTTTCAACATGTGATTCAAAATATATAGTTGTCGTAATGTGTTGCACTCAATTTTATGGATGAATTAGACATTGGAAGATCACAAGGTAAAATCTGATAGTCCAATTCCCTTATTTTGTGATAGCACAAATGTAATAAGTGTCTATAACAAACCCATGTTCCACTCAAATACCAAACATATTCCAATTAGATATCATTTATTGAGGGAACAAGTGAATGACAAGAAAATCAGTCTAGAATATGTGAGCAAAAAGAAGAAATTGCATACATTATGACTAAGCCCATCGCCAAAGGCTACTTTTGAGCACTTAAGGAATGAATTGGTAGGCATTCCTAATCCCACAAATAACTAGAAGATGAGAAGACAAGGTGAGGGAGCATTATTAGGTAATATAAACTCCTAATCACTACCAAACAAGTATTTTTGGTAGGAGGATCTAGTATGTAAGCTCAAGATTATCAAAGCATGCATCATCTCAGGGGGAACATTTCCATGAGCATATCAGCTCATATGAATCGAAGCACGTGCCAAGGGGGATAATTTTGAGGTAAGAAGATGTTATATCCATCTTACCTACATTTTCATCTTTATGCGGCATAGATGGCCCTTTTGTCATTTTTATCTAAGGGGGAGAGAAGTTGAGTCGAAACCACCGGTCATATCGAAAGAGGGAGATACGCTGAAACTAGCTAAGTAATATCAAAAGGAGAGAGAATTTGAAAACAACTAGAAATCTGCCATGGAAGAGTTACAGAGTGTTTTCATAAACCAGGTATGCAATATTTTTCCATCCAAAGGTTGTAGGTTTCAGCAGTATTGAAGTGTTGAGGTGTTGTCATCAACACCTCAACACTTCATATGTGTTGAGGGACCTTTTTAATTATCATATGTGTTGTCATTGATGTCAATTTGAATTTATGGAAAAATTATTTGATGTCAAGTGGCGTTGATGGAAAAAAAGATTAATTGGTAAAGTGAGCAAGCGAGAAAGATGATGGTTGATTGGAGTGTCAACTCACAGAGGCTTCGAGGATGGTCAAAGATAAGTTATGAGGAACTTAATCAACCTTTTTCAAGCCATGGATATGAGGAGATAGCCACCAAATTCTTGAAGTATTTGCCATAGTTTGTAGGAATCAGTAGAACTCTAGGAGAATCCGTAGAAGCTTAGTGAATCTCATGGGTAAAGGGATGAATCCGCAAAGAAAAAAATATGATAGAGGATGAGCCACAAGGGAGAATGGTAAGGCTACAAATGTGAAGGAAAATTTGTTGAAGTATGAATAGTCGAAGGTAAATCAGTAGGGGTAAGCAATTCTTGAGAAATCCACATAAGGGAAAAGCCGCGAAAAACTAGAAAATCCACTAAAGATAGAAGATGGCCACAAAGAATGATAAAATCCACAAGTAAAAGGATAGAGTTTCGGACATGGAACAAAGCCACGGGAAGGAAATGGTGAAGAAGGAAAGTCGTGAAACATTAAAAGAGATGTGAAGTAAACAAAATCCACGGATAACTCGAAAAGCTACCATGAAAAGAGAAAATCCATCTATAAAAGGAAATTGCCGCAATACAAAGAAAAAATCAAAGAGGCTAAGGAAAGCCATGGATTTAACAAGTATGAACTAGACAGGGCTCAAGAGAAATCAAATTGATTTAAACTTAGACAAGTTGGATTTTGTTCTCCAAATCGATGGTGATTCGATTGTGTGGTGATTACAATTTGAGTATACGACTTGAGCTCCACCAAGAATGAATAAATCTATAGTTCCAACTATCAACATTTAATGTTCATTGAATTTTTGGAAATATAGTTGCAATTATCTATGTTAGTTATAATTATCTATGTGATACCCGATTTCAAGGAAAAATCAAATATAAGAGAAGAAAGTGGCTCGCTCATCTTGATCACATTGGAAATCCTAGAAAGATAAAAATATATAGTTTACGTATCACCACAATAAATAAATAATGGTAAATGCATAGAAAAAGGTGAAATCAAGATGAATATAGTAAGAAGAAATCTGGAGTTAGTTGTATGTATTTAATAAACCAGATTCTCGGGTTATGAGGTAGGAAAGAGTACACGACATGCTAAATAAAATGTTGGAATGGGTCAATTGTCTATATAGAGTAAATTTGATACCAATACGGGTGTTGCATAAGTGAGAAAATGATGCAATCGAGTTGAAGGATCTACAAAAAGAAAAGAAAGAGAAAAGAGGAGAGTAGACATATGCACTGGTGAAGATTTATCATATGAGAAGAGCATCAAGTATAGTAGATGAATTGAGCAAGAGAGTGACAAAGAGAACACAAACATATAGAGAAAATTGATCATGATCTATTATGTAAGTAATTTTTGTAACTAGATGATCAACATTTGTATATAAATTTAGTCTAATTTTTAGCTCAAAGCATTTTCGAGGGGCTTCTGACCTCCTTATGGGTAGGTGCTTGCAAAAGATCAATTGTAGTTGATTAAATTATGGGTTGGTGCTCCTTGTAAGTTGGTGCTTGCCAAAATTCGTTGAGTAGGTGCTTACTAAATCATTGAGTGGGTGCTTGAAGTTGTGAAGTGGGTGCTTCATAGGTTGAGTGGGTGCTTAATTGAAACCATTGTAATACTTTGGAATTGGTGTTCCTAATAAATATGTGGTTTCAAGTGGGTTTTTCTCCTGAAAGGGTTTCCCACTATAAATTTTGTTTTCTATTTTATATTTTTGGCATATGATTATTTAAATGCTCTTGACTATATGATTTCACTCCTTAATAGAAATTTGGTTAAACATTGATGAATATTTTAATTTGCATTGATTCATCGAACCCCCCAAACCTCTAAGTGCTTGTGATCTCTAATAGTAAGATTGGTTGGATTGAGTTTGTTGTAGTGACATGGGAATGTTTGATTGATTTTTATGGGGTGGATAAGTGGTTGAGATACTTAGATAGGTTAGTTAGTAAATGCATAACTAAAGACACCTCAAAGTGGATATTGATGGGTTTACATCGATTCGGATGGATGAGGTTGAGAGGTGATTACATTAGCATGTGTATATGAAGTAGAGATAAGGGGTAGAGTTGTGCTATGTTGTATGGATACGGGAGGAAGTAAGTGTGATTGTTCGAGATGATTGAATAGGCATACCGGTGACAGAGAAGATGGAGTAGGGATGGTGTTGGTATGAGGTTATTTGGGTGGAAATGGATGCACTAATTGAATAGATTTATGAGAGTGAGGGGTTTTGGAGGATTTATAAAATAAAGCAGTCATGAAGGTCGATAGGATTAGAATCAAATAGTTATTAGAACTCTAAGCATCCACGATGGATAGTAGGAGGTCCAAGTGTCTCTAGAGGAGTAGGAAATAGAGGTGAATATGCATATGATTTAAACTTAGACAAGTTGGATTTTGTTCTCCAAATCGATGGTGATTTGATTGTGTGGTGATTACGGTGAGTATATGACTTGAGCTCCACCAAGAATGAATAAATCTATAGTTCCAGTTATCAACATTTAATGTTCATTGAATTTTTGGAAATATAGTTGTAGTTATCTATGTCGATTATAATTATCTATGTGATACCCGATTTCAAGGAAAAATCAAATATAAGAGAAGAAAGTGGCTCACTCATCTTGATCACATTGGAAATCCTAGAAAGATAAAAAAATCTATTTTACGTATCACCTCAATAAATAATTTATGGTAAATGCATAGAAAAAGGTGAAATCAAGATGAATATAGTAAGAAGAAATCTGGATTTAGTTGTATGTATTTAATAAACAAGATTCTCGGGTGATGAGGCGGGGAAAGAGTACACGACATGCTAATTAAAATGTTGGAATGGGTCAATTGTCTATATAGAGTAAATTTGATACCAAGATGGGTGTTGCATAAGTGAGAAAATGATGCAATCGAGTTGAAGGATCTACAAAAAGAAAAGAAAGAGAAAAGAGGAGAGTTGGTCTAGAAGGATTGGTTTCAATATGAGGATCATTTTGGATGACATGGTCTTCATGAAGCGATACCATGGAAACAAAGGTTGGGAGATCAAAGGTGTTTTGATCTTAGGTATAGAATGTTGTTGGGAAATATCATTGGAAGAAGGGATGTCATCGAATGGGGTAGATTCTTGTGTTGTCTTAGCACGAGAAGGAGTGATAATAGGCATGAAGTAGATAAACATTTTTATGTAGTTTATTAACAAACAAATCAAGAAACAATTTTTATCATCGTGATTATTAAAAGAGTGTGAGAAAAGAAAGAAAAAGGCTCAAAGGGGAACCTAGGAAAATGGCTGATCTAAGGTTGTCTTTAGGTGGTTTTGGTTATGGAGTCCTCGATGTACCTAAAGGTATGTGAGGCCCGACTTTGTATAAAGTTTATAATGTAGCGAGAACATTGTGGTAGATTTCCTATTGGGTGATGAAATCCCAATAATTCCACCGATAAGGAGTATTTGGATGTGTAAGTTATTCATGTGCTTGGTTTTGTTTGATAAGGTGAATGCAACGTGTTAAAACCCCTAGTTAAAATAGATTTACAATCAAGAGCTTTTAGATCTGAAACATAATATGGAGATTTGATGATAACAACAAGTAAGAAAGGAAAGTACGATGCAAAAGGAGAAAATAATGAAAAAGAGTAATACCTAGAATACACTTTTCCTTTTTATCTAATCTTTAAATAAAATAAGAAAGAAAATGTAATTCTAAGTAATCCACGATGCAACACAAACAAGCAAGGAAGCGCGATCCAACACATGTTCGTTCCGCAAGGTTAATGGAAATGGAAAAGAGAAAATGAAAAAAATAACAAGACTCGCTTTAGAGAGGGTAGTCCCACCGAATGTGCCGAATGTTGACCAAGTTTCTTTGTTCCTATCTAAGTTAATGAACTAGTAATAAAAGAAAAAAAGTAACTCAGAATATGCAAGGGTTTATGGACCTTGAGATGATGTGGGTGGGCACAAATGATGGATCCTTCTCTACAACGATCTAAGGGATCTACAAATCAAGATAAAGCAACATGAAAAATATTAGATTAGTAGACAAGAAGGGAGGGTTTCCTAACAAATTCAGTCTCGATAAATAAGAACTTCATAGGATGGATGTCAACCCTCATATTTGATAAAGATAGATAAAATAAATATTTGATAAATTTTATGTAGCTAAGATCTAGATAGTATGTAGTAAATCTGAGATAAACATAATATTGAAATGCAAAAATGTAAGGAAAGTACGAGATCTTATCAAAATGGATGTAAATAAAACCAAACTTGGATGGTTTGACAAATGACCAGTCTGTAGAGGGTCATTCAATGGCAAATGGGCCAGGTGGGCTGAAATAGTGATGTAAAATGTAGATCTAAGAGCTCTAATGGTAGATCTCGGGGCTAGTGCGGTACAAGAATGATGATCAAAATCCTGCAAAAGAGTCTAAGACAAGTAGAAATAGAAATGATGCAAGAAAGTTAGAGATCTAAGGAAAATACTAAAAGGATGGCTCGGGTCGATGGCAACTAGATTGGATCGATGGAGACTAGGGCTTGGCAAGATGGATCTGGGATGACAAAGAGGCAGGATGGACGAATATGAGAATGGGTGAATACAACGACAAAAAGCGACGGTTTTGGTTCGAATAACAATGAAACCGATACAGTAAAGCTTGGATCGACTGTGACAGACCGAGTCGACGGCGACCTCAACAGATCTTGGCTTGGATGAAAAGAGGTGGTTGAAACGAAGACCGTAGACAAATTCAAATGGAATGGAAGGCTAAGGATGAGTCCTTGGTGATATTTGAACCTACACAAGATGTTAGTGGTGATATAGATAATAGTATTACAATAATGAAGAAATATATGAAAATATGAAATAGATCTCCTAAAACTCCAAAATGGGAACACAAGGTCTCTAAGAGGTTTCCAAGATGGTTGTTTCATTCTGCAAAGTCACTTGAGAATGAAGACAAGATCACAAGTAAGCGGAAATATCCAAAATTGCATCCTTGAACAAGGAGGCATGAGCATATCTTTATATGGTCAAAGGCAACCCGGATGAGTCACTAGTGACTATGGAGATATGTCCATTTGGGTGGTGGAATGATGTCCAACTTGAGGCAAAGAGGCCCAAATGAAGCGGGATTAGGGTTTAGATGGATAGGACGAGCTAGGGTTGTATAGGGAAGATAAATGGGTAGGTGGATGGTTGAAATGAGTAAATAAAGGCCATATATGGGTAAAATCATTAAATGAAGGCCTAGAGATAGCAGATTAGGAGATTTACGGATGAGAGATAGGAAATTTAGGGATGAGAGAAAAATTAAGTGAGGATTAGGATTAAATAATGATGATTAAGGATAATTAAGAAAATGATTTAGGGAGAATAAAATAATGAGATGAGGATTAGAGATAATTAAGCATAATTAGCACAAATAAATAATAAAATGGAAAATGCATGATTAAAGGTGGGAAATGGAAGCTAATGAGATAAATTGAATTTAGGAGGGAAAAGGAATTTGAATGGGTAATTATGAAGAACAAGAGCAAATGCGGAATGAAGGGGAGAAATGATACCAAAAATTTGTGTCTATAAGTGCATAACATAGACTCATTAGTATTAGTAGATGCTAGATAATCAAGAGTGCCTAAATTCAATTCTTAATCTTGAATACTTGGAATTTGTTAGAAAAAAATTCAAATCAATTTTTCTTGTATTTATCCAAAGAATTCTACAAAGTGGTATCAAAGCTCAAATTCAATTCTCATGCCTAATGGTACTTAGCCTGTGATTCTAAACTATGTTCATTATGATTTTTTAAAGGTGCTAAAATGGATAGGAAGTAAAGAGTGTTGATAATGGAAATGGTGACCAACCAAAAACACTTTAGATAATGGAAACATTGATTACCTTACCAATGGTGTGCACAAAATAATACATATGGTTTTAGCCATGCTTGAATGATGCAAACATGGTTAGGTGCTCTTATAGGGAGCTTCCACACTGAAATTGTTATATAATTACATGGAAAAATCACACTAACAATAGTAATTCTAAAACTCAAGAATTATATTCAAAATGTAGATTAAAAAAAAAAATTATATCACCAATGATACTGATCTAAAAACCACACCAATGTCTATAGGAAAACATCCATTCACCACCACAATGTTACTCATAATGAATATATACTTGCGTATAAGTCTCTATGTGAAAGTAATTTCCAACTTTAAGATGGACTATTACAAGCCTCAATCTCACATCTACACTCTAATTTTTTTATTGTTGCGCCTCGTGAGTATTGACTCTCTAAGAAAATTGGGTTTTGTCTATATATCTAACCAATGGCACAAATGTTTCTCATAGGAATTATATGTAATTGTGGTCTAAAAGACCTATATTTCATATTCACTCATACTTCTTGAGCTATAATGACTCCAATTATTCATCTTTCATTGCTTTATATATTTAAAACAAATTTTTAGTATTGTGCAGCCCCAAACAATACTTTGTGGCTTTAATTTAAAACTTATACTATTGTTTATCTCCCTTTAGGTATTTTAATCTTCCTTAGTGTTAGATGACACCCAATATACTTCCATAGTGGTATGTGGCTTCCAACAATGTTTATAATACCTCCAACGAGTTATGTGGCTTTTGTAAGGAATCCATTGAGTTACACAACCTATACATTAGATTAGACATTGCGTAATGTAATTACACACCACAAATGCTTCACAATAGTATTTTGCATAACCACAATATATAATGAAACATTAGTACTCTGTAACCCACCAATGATAAGATTCCTTCACAATGGGTTCTAACAACAACAAAAACATACAATAGAATGCAAATAAATGAATTAACTAGTTAAACTATTTCTGGTTTTAATAAGATTTCTTGTGAACCCAAATGCTTCTATATCATAAAACTATATAACAAGAAATGTGTTCATGATCCTAACATTCATGGGTTGAGTGGTTAAGCCCCATTTTATCCTTTTGATAATTACTTTGTATTCCTTCATTCCAACGAGAATTATCTACCTTCTAAGTGTAGGACTCATTTGGGTATGTGATTGTCTTACTCCACAAAATGTGTCTTTTATCTTCATCTCATTGATTTATCCTTTCCTTGGGGTACTCCTATTGTCTTTAGGGTTAAATAATTCTTCCAACACAATTACGTAATACTTTTTTATACTAACCACTTCTTCCATTCTTATGTAAAATTTCTACACACCACTTGTATACATGAGTGTGTTTCTCAATACTCATTCACTTTTGAATCATCATTCCATATTTTGTGATATTATCTATATTTTTTTCATCCCCTCCTTTACTCAAATTATCTTTATACTTATGCATTCTATATTATCACAATGTATTTCGTACATGTTCCCTCTTATCTATCCTTAATCACCATATGACTATTGTGGTTTCCCTTATTTTTTCCTTCGCCAACTTCAAAATGTAAGGATTACCTTCCTTATAAAATATTGTAGTATTCTCTCCTCTCATCATACACCATATCCCTATTTAATTTCCAAGGATTTCCTAACAAATGTTACATGACATGCAACTATAAGTAAAAATCATGCATAAATTTATTTGTGTGTCTCCAAATCTATGTATCCACTTCACATCGCTCCTTTACAACACTTGCATGTCCTTCCATTAGAAAATTCACTTTATAAGGATTTGTATGTGGATTACATTCTAACCCCAACTTATATAGTATCTATTTAGATACCAACTTCTCTGTTCTTCCACTATCAATCACCTCTCTATAGAATTTCCCCTTAATATTGCATCTTGTGACAAAAATATGTGCCCTCTCATGTTGTAATTCATCCTTCTCTCCTACAACCTTCAATAACTTCCTTTCTACCTTATTGTTATTCTTCTCCATTATCATCACTTTATTTTTCTTGTGTAATCTTCACATTCACACTCTTCCTCCTCCCATCATACTTTTATGGAAAATTGAAATATTAATGACCCACTTCAAGTACATTGAAAACTTGTGCAATTATATTTTTATCTTATATTTATCTCTTATGGATGTATTAATTCCCCTATTTTATGGTTCTTGTGCACTCCTTATATGTTCCTCACATTCATAATGTTATGCCACTACTTATTATTCACAACTAATATTCTCCTTTTTATTTTTCACACTCTTTATGTGCATCAACTTCTCTTCTTATATCAAGGTATATTGGTCCAAATATTCTATTGTCGCATCTTTATCAAGTTGATCTTATCTTGAATTACCCATTACAATCCATTAAGGTACCATGAATCCTTCTCTTAATCCATCTCATTGTGGCTAAATCTAATCGTGAACTTTTAAACTTCTCTTTATACCCACACTTATCTCATTTTGTTGTAGGTTATGCAGTTTCTTCAAAAATCCAACTAATAATCTCTAGGAATTTTTCCCTTTTAGTTTTTTAAGCATGTGATCCCATCTGGTAATCTTGTCCTTTCTCTCTCTATTATAGTCTAGTTAAGTCTCCTTCCACCACAATATCACATGAAACTTCAACTTGGTTTGTGTTATCCTAAAATTTACGTTACTTTGAAATCTAATCAAACTTAAATTACTCTTTAATATCTTTAATCCAATCAATAATTTCATATGTATTCGTGTCCCTAAAAAAGCAACCTCCATTTGTACTCCTTAACACATCCCTCAAAACCCTACCTTTCACATTATCTACATCACCTTGTGTTATACTTTGCCCATCCATTCAACCCTCGGGTGATTTATATGCTTCTACATCTTATTTTTCATCACTTCATCCCTTGGGATGAATCCTCATATATGATATAATTTTACTATAGACAACCTAACCTACATTATTTACAATATATATATAATCTCCTCAAGCCTTTGGATATATTTTTAGACCACATTCCCTTTCCTTACTCATTTAGTTATAAATTTTCTTTGTAAACTATCACACATTGTTGTAAACTTACACAAACCTTTTATTAGATCTCCCATATTATTTACCCACCCCACACTGGTGGATAACTCAAAACTTCACTTCCCGAGTTGTGCCTCACTTTGATACCAAAAGATGAAGAAATGATTCAAATACTCTAAAAGGGATATACCATACCAATCCTCATACAAAATTACGTGGTGAAACTTCACTAATAACAACAATTAAATAATAACTCATAAAATATATTACACATGTAGATTATGCAAAGAAATAAATTGATTGACAATGATATATTCTTACAAATCACACCAATTCCTATAGTATAACATCCATTCAACACCATCGTTTTACTAACAATGAATATATACTTGCATAAGATTCTCTACAAGGAAGTAACTTCCAACTTTGAGATACACCACTTTGAGCCTTAAGCTTGCATGAAATCTCTACTTTTCAACATACTCCACCTCATGGGAACTAACTCTCTAAGAAAATTATGTTTTGTTTATTTATCAAACCAATGCCAAAAATTTGAAAAACAAAACTAATATGGATTTATGGTCCAATGGATCCATTACGGACTCATTCAGACTTTATGAGATTTCCTAGCTTCAATTGATCATCTTTATTGCTTCATAACTCTCAAATAGATTTGTAGAATTCTATGGCCCCAAATAGTATTCCATGGATTCAAATTAAAACGTATAGTATTGTATGTCTCCCATAAGGATTATACGGATTCTATACCACCGTAATATCCCCTTTTGGGATTTTATTTGAATCTGTAAATTAATTAACCCAAATCGACTCTAGAAGGATTAGATCCTTTTATATTGACCTAAAATAACCCAATGCTAGTATTAATACAAGCCATTGGCTTAGATGGGAGAACTAATTATAAAACTAATCTTTTCCAGATCTGAATTTTGTAACAATAGTTAATTAATTAAAAAGCACCCAGAATAGTTGAAACTTCAAAAATTAATATCTCCTTAAATACTTGTTCTTTTTATATGAAATAAATTGCACAATAATCTAGAAACCAAGGCCTTTCCAATGAACTATGAAACTGAATTTTCTGAACACCCAAACCCCTTCAAAACAGCCCCCAAAATTTGAAATCCAGTCATTAGGGTTAGGATAAATTGCATAAATTATTACCAGCACTTGATACACTTCCAACACACCCAAAATAGCTTCCCAAAATCAAAACAATATGCCAATACAAGTCATATTGTAGATCTAGTTCAAAATACTCCCAAACATGCCCAAACGATCACTTATGTAAGTCATTATGGATCTAATAAATGTAGTAATAACCAAAGCAAATCATAAAGCACTATTAAACCCTTCACAATAATCAATAACATGCATATTTCCTTCTCAAATAAATGCGCCTAATCATATAATGAATATATCATGGAGAAAGAATAGAGATAGATTATCTCATATTATTCTATCAAACAAAGAACTCACGTACATTATTTATAGGTACGGAATTGAACAAGACTCCCCTAAATGGATGGAGAGGTTACAAAATAGAAGGAGAGAATAATGGAATACACCTAGAAGGAGAAAATAAAGGGATAGAATAGAACTTTCTCTCCTAAAAATATAGATTATTCAACGTATGCTAACATTCCCCCCCTTATTACATTATTCTTGCAAATGTGACCCCTGAAAATTCAAATTTCACTTTGCCAAGGGATTTAGTGAGAATGTCGGCAACTTGTGCTTCAGTAGGACAGTACTGGAGCTGAATTTGATGGTTCAAGACATGCTCTCGAATGAAATGGCAATCAATTTCAATATGCTTTGTTCATTCATGAAAGACTGGATTTTGCACGAGCTTCAACACACTCTGATTGTCACAATAGAGAATAGGTGACTATTTTTCAGGAATTCCTATGTCATCCAAAATGTGACGTATCCATATCACTTCACACACAGCTCCTCGTGTGGTGTGATATTCTACCTCTGTGGATGAGATAGAAACAACATTCTGCTTCTTGCTTATCCATGAGATAGGTCCAGATCCGAGATGAAATATGTATCCTGTAGTTGACTTCCTGTCATCAACAGATCCAGTGTGGTCCGAGTCGACGTATCCCTGTAAGAAGAATTGATCATTCTTCTTATATTCTAGACCATAATTAGTTGTTCCTTGGACATATCTCAAAACATGCTTTGTTGCATTCCAGTGACATTTCTTTGGCCTGCATGAACCTGGAAAGATAGCTGACAACATAGCAGAGATCTGGTCTGGTATATGTCAAATAGATGAGCCCTCCAACAAATTGCCTGTAGAGAGTAGCATCTACTTGAGGTGAGTCCTGGAATCTTGAAAGTTGCAAGCCTTTTTCCATGGGAGTGGATATAGGTTTATAGTCAGACATTCTATACTTTTCCAGGAGTGTCTTGGCGTACTTTGTCTGGGAGACAAAAATGTGATGCTCCTTTTGCCATATCTCCAAGCCAAGACAAGTAATGTAGTAGCCCCAAATCTGTCATGTCGAAGGTTCTTTTGAGATCATTCTTTACAATATCAACCTGATCTTCTGAACTGCCAATGATCACAAGATCATCTACATATACAACAAGAATGACAATTTCTTTGCCTACCTTCTTTATATACAAATTTGAATCTGAGGGGCTACGAGTGAACCCATGCTACAAAAGGTGATCGTTGATCTTGATATACCATGCCCTGGGAGCTTGTTTCAGTCCATAAAGTGATTTGATGAGATGACATACCTTCTTAGGCTGCTTTTCATCAACAAATCCTTCAGGTTGGGTCATGTATACTTCTTCTTTTAGATCACCATTTAGGAAAGCACTCTTGACATCCATCTGCTGAAGTCTCCATCCTTTCTATCTGTGTGCAAGTGCGCAAACTACTCTGATGGTCTTCATCTTCGCAGTGGGTGCAAAGGTTTCTTCATATTCGATGCCTTCTTTTTGAGCATATCCTTTTGCTACAAGTCATGCTTTATGTTTTGTCGATGGATCCATCTACCTTATATTTTGTCTTGAAAACCCATTTGCAGCCTATGGGTTTCTTTCTTGTAGGCAGATCGACAAGTTCCCATGTCTGATTTTTCATGAGTGAGTCATATTCTGTATCCATGGCTTCCTTCCACTGAGTTTGACTGAGTGCTTCATGAACATTATCTGGCTCGGAGCTATTCATCAGTGAACTCATGAGTGCAAAGTTTACCTCATTTCTTGTTTGACTCCTTGTTTTGACTCCGGATGATGTATCTGGGAGTTGTTGCAAATGTGAGTCCTTGATAGTGCTTTGTACCCACTTCGGATGAGAACTTGGCTACTTTTGAGAAGAACTATGTCATTTCCATGTGGATTGATGTGGAGTCACATTCTCCAGTTCTCCAAGGTCAACAAATAGTTCTCCTGGTAGCATTTCTTTTCTTTGAGTAGTCTCCTGGCTCATCATCTGATTCAGAGACTAATCGGTGAGATGTGGTTGGAAGTGGATCTTCTGTTGATACTATTGAGTCAAAGGATGACTCATCACAAACCACATCCCGACTCTCGTATATTTTCTTTGTCTCAGGATCCATGAGATGATACGCCTTCGAGGTAGTACTATAGCCAAGAAGGATACACGGGAGTGTTTTTGGCTCTACCTTCTTTCTTCTTCTGAGTTGGGACATGCATGTATGTTGTGCAACCAAATACTCACAAATGAGAAATTGATGGCTTTCTACCACTCCATACCTCTTCTGGCGTTTTTTCTGTAGAATCTTTTTCAATGCCCTGTTGAGAAGATATACAGCCATTTGTACTACTTCAGCCCAATAGCATTCTCCTAGCTTTGCAGTTGATAGCATGCAGTGAGCCATCTCCATCACTGTGTGATTGTGATGCTCAACAATGCCATTTTTTGGGGCATGTAGGGAGCAGTCAGGTGCTGCTTAATGCCGTGTTGGTTCAGGAAGGCCAAGAACCTCTTTGATGTGAATTCCCCCCCTCGATCTGAGTGGAGTAGAAGAAGTGGTTGTCCGGACTCTTTGACAACATGATGATAGAAGTTTCTGCAAGTGTTGAAGAGCCTCACTTTTCTTCTTTAGGAAATATACCCACATCTTGCGAGAGTGGTCATCCACGAACAATTGAAAGTACTTGTATCCTGAAAATGAAGTAGGAAATGGGCCATTCAGATCGGTATGAACTACCTCTAGACACTTCTTGGCATGGAAGGTGCTCACTTGAAATGGATCTGTGTTGTTTTCCTGCAAGATAGCCAGGAAAATAGGCAAGGAACTGGACAATTTGGGTAGTCCATGACCATTGCTTTTGAACTCATCTGGTGCAATGAACTGACTGACAAGTGTCCATATCTAAAATGCCATAAGGCAGTTGATTCTATTGTTGAAGCAGATAAAGCTACTGCAGAAGATGAAACAGTATCTAAAGCAAATAACTTATCTTTTACAAAAGCTTTAGCAAGAACCGTACCTTTTCGGGAGATTAAGCATGATTTAATGCCATTTTGAACAAGAAATTCTACCTTAAGGTGATGATTCAAGAGCTGAGTAACTGACAAGAGGTTGCTAGTCAAGCCAGGAACATATAGTACCTTTGTAAGTGTACATTTTCGTGGTCCCAGAGGAATGGTGACATTCCCTATTCCTTCTACAATGTACTCTTTGTCATCCGCTATCCAAACTCGATCTCCAGTTGGTTCTTCATGTAGTGAATCAAACAGCTTCTTGTCACCTGACATATGCTTGCTTGCACCAGAGTCTATCAACCAAACTTTCTTCATGGGATGAGAAGTTTGAGAGACGAGTACAAGATTCTTACTACAATGGGCTCCTTCTGATGTCTCCTCATAGAGTCATCATCTTCTTGTTGGGCTGCGAGATGTCCCTTGTGCTTTCTCCAACAGTGGGGACGTCATTTGGACTTTTGAAAATCTTTCGCACCCGGATGTGCTTGTATGGCTTGAAGACCCCTATTTCAAGCTATTGTGCCAGCAGTGATCAATGTCGTCATGAGTATTGGTTCTACAAATGTGACACCATCTCTTTGACTTTTGATCTTTTTGTTGTTGTTTGGGTTGTGCTGGATTTGGCTTCTCTGGGGGACCTTTCCGATTCTTCTGGCCACATGGTAAGGCTTTGAGAACAAGGCTTTGTCCTGAGACTCCTCATGCGATGAAGTGATGGCCTCTTCCTGCTGCAAAAAATTCACAAGCTCTTCGAATGTCACTGTTTGTTTAGACACATTCAATGTCGTAACGAACACTCGGAATTGAGAAGGGAGTGCTCTCAAGGTGATTGCGACGAGAATTTTATCATCCACCATCTCACCGAGTGCTAATAACTCCGATCTCAGCTCAGCCACACGACACAAGAATTCCTCCACTTTCTCATCTGACCCCATAGAGAGGGTGTGTAGCTTTGACTGAAGATGAAGTATCTTCATCTGATTTTTGGCTTCATAAATGGTTGCCAACTTGTCCTAGGCCTCCTTGGGTTTCTCCGCATTCCTAACATGGTTGCACATCATCACTGATACTGAGCATTATCAGCATCAAGGCTTTAGCACTAGCCATTTCATATTTTATTAGTTCATCGGGGGGTGGGGAGCAGCACATGCACCTCGTGACATTCCCATAATCCTTCAAACTGAAGGATTGTCTTCATTTTTGTCTTCCAGGCCACAAAATTGGACCCTTTGAGCAACTGAGCATCGGACATAAGTAACTTTGGAGCAGACATCGTAATAATAAAAAAAATATTTATTTATTTGAAGAGTTATTACAATTTTGACTCACTGATGAGAATTACTGGCTCGTAGATGCTCATGATATTCATGTGCTGTGAGACGGTGACGCTTTGTAGGGCATTCTTCTTCATTCGTCATAGTCGGCATCATATCCGGCTTCTAATTCTTCCCATACTCACTTTGCTTGGCAGCTGACATCGAAAAGAAAGTATTCAAGAAGTCCTTCTCGAACTAGCTTGTCGAATGCAAGATTGCCGGTATTTCAAAGCTCGTTCAGCAAAGCAAAGTAGAACCCGGAGCTCTCAGGAGCTTCTTCATGGTGTTCTCTGGCTGGTGAGTTGATATTCGCTTTCAGTTGTGGCGACCATGTTATTGACGCTCTCAATCGAGTTGTCTACACTCGACATTCGGTGTAGTATTTGTAGTTTCTCCAAGTTTCTTCTCCTCGTGTTGTTCTACCTCTTCACGTAGATAGTTGGTCTTTTCCTCCACATCTCTGCTTCACGTGGTCATTGGAGTCTACACAGAACATGCATGCACCTTCTCCACGTAGGTGAATGGGAATTGATTACTCTTTTGCCACGTTTTTCATGCAGAGAAACAAGTCACTGCAATTGATGGTTTCTTCCACGCAGTGATTGTCTCCAATTTCTCACGCCGGTTTGAATGAATGCCAAAATTTCAAGCTTTTCTTCCTCCATCACGTCCCAACATCCACGTAGCCTCATGTAAGTTTTTGCATGTTCCACGTCCTTGGAAAAAAAAATTTCCACTAGAAATGCAACAATAGACAAAAGACTTCTCCTTTCCACGCACCTTCCTTGAACCCACGTTTTTTTTTTTTTTTTTTTTCACGTATGTTTCTAAATGTTCACGCTGAGTATGATCTCTTCCATGTAGCATGCAAACTCATTTCCTTTTGCTCTCCACACGTACAACCAAAAAATGAATTATATTGAAAAAAAAAATGTACCATTTCATGGAATGATTTTTAAGTCATTTCCAGCATTTTGCATAGATAGATCAAAACTTAGATTAATTGCATGTAGGTCTTTTTCCTTCCTTCCACGTAGGTTTTGAAGGATAAAGCAACACATGAGATGAAATTTCTATTTCCCATGCAGTTTTCTAACTCCTTTTCCTCCACGCAAGAGGTATATATTCACTTTTTTTTTTTTAGCGCAGAAAACAACAACAACATGCGCAGGAAAAAGACAACACTCTTTTTAAAATGTCCACATTTTTTAAAAAAATGTTTTCCTCTTTTCTTGGATTTGGGATGCAGATTTCCTCTTCACGCACGCAAACTATCAAGATTCTTTCAACTCGCTCCACATTTTTCTTTCCTCCACGATGAACACAAAAAGCCACCTTTCTCATTTCCAACAGAGATTCTTCATTTTCATCACACGCACACATGTCAAAGACAAGAAAGCTCGATACCAAACTGTGAGGCAGAAATGGAGGAGAAAGAATAGAGATAGATTATCTCATATTATTCTATTAAACAAAGAACTCACGTACATTATTTATAGGTACGGAATTGAACAAGACTCCCCTAAATGGATGGAGAGGTTACAAAATAGAAGGAGAGAATAATGGAATACACCTAGAAGGAGAAAATAAAGGGATAAAATGTAATATATCTCTCCTAAAAATATAGATTATTTCACAAAATCCATTATTTAACAGCCAAACCCCATCATAATCGTAAACTTATCTAAATAATATAAAGGAAGGGTAACCCCAAAAGTCATTAATAATTTTTAACAATTAGGGCAACATACCCAAGATGGGTATTTATATAAATATATTCAATTCATAACCTCGTAACTATCCTCAAAACGTATCATCAAATTTCA
This sequence comes from Taxus wallichiana var. yunnanensis, assembly GCA_018340775.1. Taxonomy (NCBI): domain Eukaryota; kingdom Viridiplantae; phylum Streptophyta; class Pinopsida; order Cupressales; family Taxaceae; genus Taxus; species Taxus wallichiana. The sequence continues at coordinate 427,049,664 of CM031239.1, forward strand.
TGAGTTAGTAAAGTCCTCTATTAATAATGACAAGTCCATTTAAGACACATTAAAATTCTAAACATCCAGAGGTTTGGCATAAACTTATGACCATTAAAAGATGTTCTATAATTCACTTATTATCAAAAACAAGGAATAATTTAACCAAATTAAGGTAAGAGTAATTACCACGAGGATAGGGTTATAAGCTCTTTTAAATACATTAGTCTACTCTAATCAAGGAGACCACTCAAAGCACGTAAAAACAAAACCCAAGTACATGGTCGATCCATTCATAGTTCCCAATAAGAAATATGACATCACATTTGAGATCGGAAACTTAGGAAATTTCTAGAATGAAAGAAATATTAATTGGTCATGAAAAATCATCAATACGTTACAAGATGTAAATTATAATGTCCAACATAACTATCTTTCAAGATTTAGGTATGCAAGCATATGAAAAATAACCTCAAAAGAAATAAGCATAATGAAAAATCTTCCCAAACGATTATGGATTCAGATCGTAGTAACTATCAAAGGGTAAAGATAAGGGTGCATAAATGTCCCCAAAAATATCATAACAAAGAACTGGGGATGAAAACCAAAACCCATGCCATGAAACAGGGAAAATACCTCAGAGGAACACCAACATAATGAGGTACGATTTCAAAGATAAAATACTTGTGTTCCCAATTCCTATACTCGCATTTCAACATATCAAAGCGGTCAAGATTATCAAGTCACCACAGAGGTGAAGCTAACAAGTAGTAAATAATAATACACGACAAGGTTTTGAAGCCTCTATTTTAATCAGTAGAAAACATGCCTTCAAAATACCGTGAAAGCAAAAACATAGGCCAACAGAGCACCGAATTTTGGGGGTAATTTATCCATTGACATAATTACCCAAAAATGAATAAAATACAAGATTCCTTGTTGATAAAAACATAGCACTCGAAATGTTATCACCATGCATGAATAGACTAATAATTAACTATTTCAAGCAAAATCCAAAGAGCTATTAATTTCTATTACATTTTTATCTCCTGTGTCCAAGATTTACTAGTATTCAAAGCAGCATATGCAAAAATACCATCAAAAAATTACTATAATTTATCCCCAAGGGGAATGAGTGCAAGAAATTCCCAACCGTATAACATTGCTCACATCCAACTAAAATATAAGGAGTAAAAAATTTAGTTTTCCCCAAAAATATCATCCAAAAACCAATGATTCGGGGAGAAGGAATAGAAACACGGGGGTTCATTAGCTAGGCAATATCCTAGCACGTGGGTTCATATTGAGGTAATTAAAATTAATAAAATTAAATTCAATATACCGGTAGACATGAGGGGGTGAAAGGGTTTAATTTATTAATGTTTTGAATCAGGTATTGGGGGTAGGTTAGAGAGATGGGCCAAAGGAAATAGAGGTTTACTTTTAATATAAAACTAAAACGTTTGAACCCTAGTTTTTAAAAGTAAATACCTTAAAATTGTAAAAGGAGTGTGGTCATAAATTAAATTATAATCTCTTTTTAATAAATAAATCTAGATTCTTAACCAAGAAATAATAAGATGGTAGAAAACTAGGATTGAGTATGTTTTTCAACACAAGTGATATTATTTCACCATCTTAATTATTTGAAGAACTATTGATAAATGAATCAAGTTTAACATATATAAGGTGACTTGTAATATGTATTCAATGGCTTCAAACTATCTTTCGAAAGGAAATGCATATTAAAAAAATTTGAGTGAGAAATATAATATTTTTTTGTCTAATATATTGGGGTATAAATAAAAAGGGGTAAATAAAATTGTAATTGAAAAATGGGTAAGTAAGGTACATGGAAAAAATAGGGGGTATTTTCATTCTAATAATATAACAGGGGTATTATCAATTCAATAATTAGAGGTAAAAACTAGAATTAAGGGTATTCTTTAATACCCTTGAGCAAGTTACGTCTATACCATACTTTTACTAAGTGAAGGTGAGAGGGACAACTAGTACACTCAAGGAAATCAAAAATCAACCACAAAATCCCATTTCTAGATGCCATTTCAGGAAGGAGAAATATTTATTTCATGGAATTGTAAAAAGATAGCAAAACATTGCAAAGTCTAGACTTAACATGCCTAATCGAGGCTTCCACAATTCGCCTAAATTCTGCAATTCTTCCCCAAAGGCACATGTGGCAAGACAAGGCATTTCAAAACTCTCGAATCGAAGTCGCTCAAAGATTCACACCCCTTTTCACCTAAATCTCCTCCAACCCACTTGCCCCGTAGCTTAAGCTTGGCATTTTGCCCCAAAACACAAGCCAAGGAGTCAAATAAAAACAATAAGTTAAAACAAGCGGCCAGCAGGGTGAAGTAATGGGTGGGTGCCATTCATTTAACACATTTAAAGTTTGACAGGTGCTCAACCACCCTCCACTCACCAAAAGGGATATAAACAGTTAAAACATTAGCACAAAACCATATTTTTGCAAGGGGAAAAAGAATAATGCTCAGCACAAAATAAATTCATTTGGTGAAGGCCACACAATAAGGACCAGATCAACTGCTAAAATGGTGAGGGGCGGTAGGTGAAAGGGTTAAATTTGGCATTAATTCATGGCCCCTTCAAAACATGCACCACCACAAACCTCCCTTCACTTCCACACATACCATCATTCTAAGATTTTATTTTTTTAAAGAACAAACAATTTAGTTAGACTTAGTTAAACAATTAGGTACCTTTCAAACAAAATGCCTAAAAGTAACTTGAAAAGGTTTTATTATTTATTAATTTATTTAAAAGAATTCTATTTGAACTTTTAACAAACGTTATTAAGAAACTGAAAATCAAACCACGATAATCAAAAGTATGAAGGTCCTCACAAGGTGTTACAAAATTCCATCAGAAAAAGTAAATGCATTAGCGACAAAACAAAGTGGTATAATGGAAGGAAAGGAGTCAACTTTACTTCGCAAAAAGGATCGCAAGCACTAAAGGATATGAGGTATGCCTTGGATCACTGAAATTGATCCAAGGCATGACCATCGACACAAAAATAGTAAGGACTATGGTACGAGTAATGAAGTCGGTTGCTACGGTAACTTTCCCGTAGCGCCAAAGGCCGCACCTACACCAATTACTTGGGTTCGCAATGTGAGCTTTGAAACTCGACAATAGGGTACAAAATGACCATTCATCGCTGGCAACGGGTTCAACAGCAAGGAAAGGAGTCAACACCAAAGGGGCATTACACACATGTCTCTGCTTCCAACAAATAATTGCTGAGGCAGAGCCACATACATCTCACACTGTCAAAAATATACACAAAATATATTCACAAATATGTTCTTCCGATAACCTAAATCCCACAAGAAAACCCCAAGAAAATTATTTTAATATTGGCCTACGAAATGTGGAAGGGGGAAATATTTATCTCATTCGATGCAGGAAAAGAGACAGAATGAGACATCAAGGTCCCCAATGTAAGTTGCACACATATACAACAAACACTCAAAACATTAGTCTTGGAATGGCGATAGGGCACAAAACATGTCGTTGGGCAGAGGGTAACAATCATGATGAAAGTGTAAGTTAATCCCCAATGGAAGAAATTATGTAAATATCAGTTGGGGAGCAGCCCAAAAAGTGCAAGATTTATGTCGTTGGATAGAGAAGAAACAAGCAGAGGACAATTTTAGGGTCACCTGAGCAAGTTACACGCCCATGGAACAAATGCTTAAAATATTAATCGTTAATGGCTGATAGCGGAAGATTGCATTTACTCCGTGTCGTTCACAAATTTACAGAGATGGAGTTTGTATCGCAGGCTAAAAATAATTCCATTTTTGGGACTCGATCAACGAGCAACGGTCTCGCTTATTTTGAATGTTATGTCATGGGTGGAAGAAATCTTGATCCTTCCTTGGAAAATTGGTTGCAGCAGCACTATTTGTCAGCCAATTGGTGGAGCAATGAACTCGCACTGAGCAATGTTGCTCAACATGTGTGTCTCCTCAGCTCGAAAAAACATTTGTGACACTGAAGGAATTTATGGTAACGCGTGTCCATTTGTTTATCGACGGCACGACGGGTAAAGTGGGCAAGAAATGAGCGAGTGTGTTATGATGGTGAGGTTCTTCATTTATTTATGGTACTGGTAACAACTAAATTGTATAATGTGCAGTACTAAACGTGGTTAGGAATTTTCTACCGATGCGAATCTACAAATTAATTTTGGAATTGATTCTTTTTATGAGGATTACGAGTCGTGTTCATCTCGGAGCCATATTTTTATTGACCTCAAAATAACCTTTCAAACGAGCCACACACTTAAAAAGTACCCAAAAAAATTCTCTACCCACAAAGAGGTGTTATGGTCTAACATCACTTATTATGATTTTCTTTTCGAAGAAGATATTCTAGGTAGCACATTGTTTTTCCTTTTAAGAAAATGATTTTCATTTTATTCGAGGTACTTTCTTAATATTTGGGATATCTTTGATTGGGAAGCATAACCCTATTTCTTTAACTCTTAATATCAAGAATGTAAAAATTGATGTACTAAAATGTCATTTTAACCAATATTTTTGTCAACGATATCTTTATCACCCCTCGGCGTTGATCTCTTGTTCACTTCCTCGAGTTTTATTTCTTCACTCCACCCCCTTTGGCATTTCCATTGTAGATTTGATGTATTCCTTTCCTGAATCTTCTCCTTTTGACTTCAAAAACCTCTTCTATTCCTACAACATTCAGAGACCATTAAACCCACTCAGATACAGATACAGATATAGACCCAGATCAATCAATTTGTATATAGTAAAATGAGGACATATCAGGGTTACAAATTTATCTCTATTTAGTCAAGCAACCCATTCTTCAACAGAGCATTCTTCACTTGATGATTTCTTTGGTGTTCCACATATGACTCCGCCTAAGTTACCTTTCTCCTTATTCTTTTTTGGAATCAAACATACTCATAAAGAGTAGGCAAAGGTAGGGAAATCCATAAAGCTATAATCCATCCTTTTTCCTATTCATTATCCCCCATTATTTGTTTATTTCATAGTTTTGAGAAAGTAGGGATATCCATTAAACGCAAATTGCACTCATGTCAATAAATCGAGCAAGATAGATATGATACAATGGAATACAATGATCTTCTCCTCCCTCGACCCCCTTCTTTATCACCCCTCATCCTCTACCTCTTTTCACTTCCTCGAGTTTTATTTCTTCACTCCACCCCCTTCATCATTTCCATCGTACATTTCACGTATTCCCTGTTCTGAATATACTCCTTTTGACTTTAGGAAAATAGTCCTACAACATTCAGAGACCATTGAACCCGCTCAGATACAAATACATATACGATATGCTGAGAACCGGATCAATCAATTTGTATATAGTAAAATGAGGACATATTAGGGTTACAGATTTATCTCCATTTGTAGGTCTGATTTAACCCATAATGTTGTTGATTTTAGGTTGGCTATTAGCGAGAGATCCATTTAGCACAGTTCCCCCTAACGTTCTGTTTATTTATTTGATTTTTCAATATACTCTATTGGCCTCACATGCCACAAATTGTTCTTTATCATTCGATATTGTATCATCTAATATATTTTTTTTGCCTCCTCTTATGTGGGATTTGACTCAAACTCACATAGATCATGTTTAGTCGAGCAACCCATTCTTCAACAAAGCATTCTTCACTTGATGATTTCTTTGGTGTTCCACATATGACTTCGCCTAAGTTACCTTTCTCCTTATTATTTTTGGAATCAAACATACTCATAAAGAGTAGGCAAAGGTAGGGAAATCCATAAAACTATAATCCATCCTTTTTTCCTATTCATTATCCCTCATTATTTGTTTATTTCATAGTTTTGAGAAAGTAGGGAAATCCATTAAACACAAATTGCACTCATGTCAATAAATTGAGCAAGATAGATACAATACAATGGAATACAATGATCTTCTCCTCGCTCGACCCCCTTTTAATCGCCCCTCATCCTCTACCTCGTTTTTGCTTCCTCGAGTTTTATTTCTTCACTCCACCCCCTTCGACATTTCCATCGTACATTTCACGTACAATTGCTAGTATTATATCTACACCGATATATGTTGGGGATTTCAATGCAAAATGTATTGCAGATCTATGAATCTCAATTTAAATGAAAGCAATGATTATATGATTGAACTATCTATGCAAGAAAAGTCGCATGTTTAAATCAACAACACAATGGAAAAGTTATTAACTATTTTAAGATTTGAACTTGAACATTTCATATTTTAAATGCATTAATATCTTAATTAAAAGATAAATTTTAACTTAACATGTTTATTTGAAAATAAGCCTCTCATTGAACAATTATATTACATAACAATAGCTATTAACATTTATATCCAAAATATCCACCCAAAAAATTTGGCACACTACTATTTTTCCAAATGCTCCGTTTTCAACCCAAAAGAAAAATGTTTCTTTCAAAACATACATCAATTTCATATTTATTGTTATTGAGAGAATTAAAGCAGCTACATTGTTCCACAATAGCTTATTTTGATTGAAATGAATCTAAATATACAATTTATGGCTCATAAAATTCAGTTTTATTTGGAAAGAAGCTGAGAGATGTAGAAATGGATCCATCTAGCATTGGGGTAGATCAAGAGGAGGAGGAGGAAGTGTGTCTGAATTTCCTGGTCCGTCTTCCGTAATAAATACCATATCAAAACCAAGTGCGGAATGAGACTCAAAATGGCAATGCAGCAACCAAGCTCCTGTAATGTAGTAACAACGGAAACAAACATGCTCTTTAAAAAGACTGTTTTATAGATAAAAATTATTAAAAAGCTTAAGTTAAAAAAACATGCTTTACCTGGATTGTTGGCCTTAAATCTAATGGCTGCCCACCCACCAGTGGGAACTCCGACAGTGTTCAACATCTGAGGATCTACCAAGTTGAAGTTTGCAGGATCTGTCTGTGAATTATAGTTACCGAATCCTTGCCCCACAACATAAAAATCTTGGCCATGAAGATGTAGAGGATGGTTCTCAATTGTAAGAATGCCCGTGTTCTGAAACACTATTTGCACACTGCTATTAAATTTCAGAACTTTCACTCGTTCCCAACTCGGGTTCCCAAAGACTCACTGGCACATTTCCAGTGTAATCAAATACCAAGGGAGGATTATCTGGGAAGTCTCTGGTAAAAACTCCATCTATACCGGAATAATAAGCTTGCAAAATAGCGATAACTGGGCCTGCAAATGAAATATTATTAAAGCTGCCAACTGCTCTTGACCCGCCGAGCCCAGCGCAGGAATTATTTGGACAACTCACAAGTCCGAAGCCCTCTGTGATAAACATTTCCTGGTCGACAGTCTGGGGAACCGAGGGTCGGAGGCTTCTCAGATCGGTACTGAATTTAAATGCAGTTGGGGTGTCATTAAATGGAGGAAGATCGGGCAGGATTGGGGAAGACGAGCTGCTGCTGCTGCCATTGTATTGTAAGATTGCAGTTGTTGTGATGTTTACAAATTGACCGTTTTGAGGTTGGCTGAAGTATACGCGCGCGCCCATGTAATAGAGACCTGACTGTTGTGAAGCTGTTAGAAGAACATCCATGGTGTTACCGGGCTGTATCACCAGTACATCTGTTTCATATTGTTTTGTATACACTGCATCCACTGCCACAACTGTCATATTGTGTTGTGCTATTTTGAAGAAGTGTGCATGAATCATGGCGGCGTTTACGATCCTCAGTAGGTATGTTTTCCTGCCTCTATCAAAATCCGTGTTGTATCTGCAACCACAGTTTTATGAAGTAAGGATCATTTTTAATCTATTAATCTATATATCTGGATAGGATTGTAGGACAAACCATTTGTAGAACACGGAAAGAAGTCTCCTGGCTGGCCATTAATGGTGAATGCATCGGAATCATTTGGTACCCTCCTGTTCGAATAGCATCCGCTATCACATCTTCCACGTTCGCATCCCACCATTCACCTACGAACAGTACACAACAAAATAAAATAAAATCTTGTGAATTGATCATCTTCTCTCAATGAGTATAACTGTGTAGAATTTAAGATTTTTATTTCTCTTTCAGAATTAAAAGAGATAATTGAATAGGAATGAGCGTAAAAAACGGGTGTGTTCATTTTGACTGTCCGTGGTTTAACAGTCAATCACACGCAAAACGCTAAACAGCTGGAATTTTACGCACTGCCCGTGCAAAACAGTGCGAATGCATGGCTAGATAAGGCCTTGCATAATATAGGGGTAAGAAAATTGAATTATAAAAATTGGATTGACTGCTAACTTGGTAAAACTTCACCGTTAAGAAAACATATTCAAAGTATTTATAACTTAAAATAAAAGTGTTAGTAGGCCCTAGACGGTTGAAAAGCGGGTTTTATCTTCTTCAAACAAAAATATTTTATGTTTTTATGTAATGATGGTTGGAGAGAATTTACATGGATTTTCATGTGCCATGTCTATTTATACAACACCAAATTGCTAATATTTCTACATTATTTATTTTGTAGGTAAAATTTTACTATTATGAAATATATTCAAAGTATTTATAAGTTAAAATAAAAATGTCATAGTTTAGTTGAAAACTGGTTTTATCTTCTTCAATCTGAAGTATTGCATGTTTTTACAATGATGATTGGAGGGAGTGTACATGGACTTTCATATGCAATGGCCATTTATACAACACTAAATTGTCTAATGGCCAATTCTAACTATTAGTCAATACCAATTCTAATGGATATAGTCAATGCAAAGTGAAATTAGCAATACTCTCCCTTTGAAAATGAGATTTACATTTCAAATTTTTTATTGACAGCATCAAGTTGAACATGTTTTAAATTTGAGGGTTGTTCACAAATTTTCATATCTCTATTTTAATCATAACTATCATTTTCTATAATTGTATTAATGATAGATTAGTTGTGGGATGAGTATATTTTCTTGTTTAATTTTTTTCCCTTTTTTAATAACTTAATTTTTATTTTATTTTTCCCCAAAATTTAGTCTAAGTTTACTTAATTACTATCCCAAGTCAAATATATTTTTTCAATACATCTTAAAATTCATTTTAATAAGGGCACAAATTAAATCACTGAACATTTTCAAGTAAAGAGTATAAATTATTCCTTACACAGAAAATAATAATATAACGAGTATAAATGACCGTCAAATTTAAAAACTCACATTGGATAAGGTCATCTACCTTAGTTAGGTGTACACTAATAATTAGGTATGACAAATAAATGAAACCATCATGCAAAGGAATTGGAATTTGGAATTTGGGTTGAAGTGCGCTTGACCTACCTAAAATAATGGGAATCTCAGCATCCGGCGTGGGAAAAGGAAAGGCGTTCCCAGCGCGTGGTGAAATGGCTAATGCTCCATGCACAGTAGCTCTCAGATATGAGATATGTGCATGCCACCACAGAGTCCCTTCCTGTCCTGTTATGGTGAAGTTGTATGTGAATGTGTTCCCTGGAGTAATGGGACACTGACTTACGTAGGCCGGTCCGTCAGCCCAACACGATCTCAACTGTCTCACTCCATGCCTGCAAAATCAATTGTACTCTTAACATCTCAGATATAATCATGAAGAAAATATGAATTGGGCATTATGAGGGTCCTCACATACCAGTGCAGGGTGAGATTGTATGGGCTGTTGTTCTGCACATGGACAACAACATTATCTCCTTCACTGACGGATAAAATTGGGCCAGGAAACTGTCCATTCACTGTCACAATGTTCAGTTGATTACACAGTCTCGTCACGCTCTGAGTTCCAACCTGTATAACCCAGTAAACATGTAACGAATACGAAGCTCATGGTTTTTCGTACTTTTTAATATAGTTCTTAGGATTTATAAAGGATTGCAGAAATCAAACTTACAGTGAAATTCTGTTCGACAAGGGCTCCAGAAGCTGCCCACGGTGCCATGAAAATTATGCACAGAACTGATAATAGTTTAACGACATTTGACAACCCTCCTGCCATGATTTAATTCTTTAGAACAAGGTCACTTAAATTTTGAAATGGAAGAGAGATGGAGCAACTTAGAAAGCCTGCAACGTATTTATACACAGAGAAACCCAATATGTTTGCTCTTTCACTGTCAAAACACAACTCTTTTTCAAAGTGGGATTGCGACTGAGAGGAGAAAATTATAGCATGTCTAGAAAGTCGACTGGTTCATCGCTTAGTCATTGGTAGTTAGCAACACGTTAACGCGTTATACAGTTTCAAAAATGTTTACCACCATTACAGAACCACAGGCTGTTAACTCGGAATAATCTACACCGACGAACGTTAAATACATGCTGTCTCGCTGTCAAAACGCAATTTTTTTCAAAGTGAAATTACGATTACCCAACCAGTGAAGAGGAGAAAATTAAACTTGATTGGCAACTTAGACAACACGTAAACGTGCGTTAGAGGAAGATCTCTTCAAGAACATTAAATACATGCTGTCTTGCTGTCAAAACGCAATTTGTGAAATTACGATTACCTAACCAGTGAAGAGGAGAAAATTAAATTTGATTGGTAACTTAGGCAACACGTAAACGTGCGTTAGAGGAAGAACTCTTCAAGAACACTATTCCTCTTCCCATTTCACAATATCATTTTCACCATGGAAAGTCTAAACTTATTGGATAACATTTGCTGACTCAATTTTTCCATAGTTTGGATAACATTGGATAACATTGGATAACACTTAGTTTGGAAACTGGAGCCTGTGATGGCAAATTTGTTACCCGTTTTTCTAATCATAATACTTTATTATTTTCACTGCTTGCGTAACTGGCGGCCGGCCAAGATATGCACCGGTAAAATCGGCATAGCTATTGTATTCTAGAAGATCATAGCATTTAGTTTGCTTGACTATAGCGTCAAATGGTTTTTTTAACATTTACTTTAAATGTTTTTCAACTTTCGTAACTAATTATTATTGGGTTTTATATATTTTCTTACAGACGAATATTTTTGACAGCGGAAGAGTGTGAATATGATAAGTTCATCAAATTTCAGAGGAGGAGGGGTTGGGGAAGGAGGTAAAGGTAAAGGTAAAGGTAAAGGTAAAGGTAAAGGTAAAGGTAAAGGGGATTAGTTTAAAAGAGTTATCGGTTAATATGTATGTAGGAATTTGATGGGAGTATGTGTGTGTTGTTGGAGTAGTCAAACTAACATCTCCGAGTGTGCGCCAACCGTATGAATATGGTATGAAACCTAGGCTCCAACTATATGAAGACAATATGAAATTTGTACACCGGGCGGTTCCTCCTCACGTCAAAGTTAAAGTTTACCGAGGTTGGAATACTAAACTTAAGAATGTAAATGTAATGATTCCTCATAATCAAAAAAGAAAAAAATTATGTAGGAATCTTAAAGAGGAAGGGTAGTCGAGAACCCAACTTATAAGGATTATCGAATAATGTGTATATAAAAATTTTAAATTAGTGTTAAAAGAAATATGGCAATTCATACAAAGTTTAGAAATAACTATATATATTATAAATCAAATCGATATAAAACCAAAAGTTAGAGCCTATCCACTCAATAACTATTTACATAAATATTAATAAATAGAAAATTTCTCATCCAATTTTAAATCCTTAAAATATACTATTATAATTCCCTTAAAAAAACTACTTTTCATTTAACTATGCACATTAAAATTGACGGTATGCTTCCAATGGTGGATGAACTCAACTTTCATTGGTTGTTACACTCTTCTACTTGGTGTTGGCAAAACAAATTTTCTACTATCCAATCTACCATTCTTGAGCCCAAAATTTCTCATTTTGCATGGTGTATTATTTATCGGATTACCCATTAGCCATAGGCTCATTCACTTAGGTGTTCTCGATCGCCATTGCTCCTTCTATGGGTAAATTGAAACCCGTATCCACCTTTTCTTGTTTTGTCAAAAATCTCAAACTATCTGAGCTTGGATTCATGGATTTTTTTGTCATTTTGAACAAAACCCTTCCTTTGACAACACATCTTCTTAAGGAATGGTTGGGTTATCCCATGGTCTTCACCCAAGTTGAGCATGATTTCAAAGTGAAAATCCTTTTCTTCATCCGGAAAGAGTGAAATTCAACCTTTTCTCGCTCAATAGTAGATTGCAATCTTACAAATTTTGACAAAGAGATTATTGTATCCAATGTTTTGTTGTAGATTCAAGTGCATAAGCTTGAAGGTGGCACCGGAAGTGGCCCCACCTTCATACCCTTTTGGATCATTGGGGAAATTTCCTTTGCACTATTTTCGAGTTTCACCACCCCTACCAATTGGGATCCCTCTTCAAGGAGCATAGGTTGTCAACGTAGTTGCTCCTGTCAAATCTCATGTATTCGTTTCTAGGTGGTTCTTTCCGCCACTCTCTTCCTTCGATTCATCAAGGAGGGTGGGGCTCTTTCATTGCCACCAAATACTAACAAGTTCACGCATTGACATTGGTCATTACATCGCCTTAGGGGAAGGAAAAGTTGAATGAAGAACAAAATGAGGGAACCGACACGTTGTCGTTGGTTTGGAACCCATTCCCACAAAGGCAGGACTTTCCAAGCAATGGATGGTGCAAGTCCGATGACAAAGATCTTTTGCCTTCATTTCTCTTTGCAGTTGCTAGAACCTAATTATCCGCATTTATATGTTTTATAATTAATTTTTTTGCTTATAGTCTCTTATTTTTTTGTTTCACATGTCTTTATATGAGTTTGAACTTGAGACGTGCTTCAATACCACACCGCTCTTTAAGTGAATAGTCTTACTATCTTATTTATTGATAATAGAAGAACTATTTCATCAAAAAAAAAAAAATGAAAGCATATATTAATTGCTTGCTTAACAAGCCACATTGACTCCACATTATTAATCCATGCAGTGTTTATATTAATGCCAAAAAAAATGACATTCCTGGGGACAACTTTGGCAATATTTGCAGTGCTACTAGTGAGCATACCAAGAGATTTCCAAAAAAAATTAATGGTGAAGGTCATACGATATAGAGGAAAAGCATTCAGCAACTTTCTTCGAGAGGATAAGTTTGCACCATGGAAAGCCCCTGGAATATAATCATGGGTTTGATAATCCAACCTAGGGATATCTATAGTCATCTTTCCTTCTCTATTTTACTTTTTCTTCTCAAGGTGGATGTTAGTTGCTTCGGTTATATTATAACACTATAACAAATGTCATAGACGTTGTATTCATGTTCATCCAAAGCACTACTCAATATTTTTCCTTCTAGAATATATCTGCCACATGATGAAAACATGGCAGTGGCAGATGGAATATAACCACCAATTAAAACAAGATAGAGAGAGACTAAAACCAAGAATAGCTTCCCATGATTATGGGACCTTCAAGAGTCATATGTAGAGATTTGGGTGAACCTGAGATTAAGAACCAAACGTTAATTGATAATAGGCGATTGAAGGCTACGTGGGTTTAGAGGATGATAATATGATAAGCATGCATCTAATTTCACTCGCAATTATCAAAACTGACATCTAATGGATTGCTTCATGGTAGAAGCGAGAGAGAACAACCAAATGACACTGGAAAAGAAAGTAAACGTGTTATTTTAAATGCACAAAGGAAAATGGTCATTTGCGGTTGAACCAATTAGAAGTTGTTATATTCAAAGTAACAAACGTGGTGAATGGAAACAAAATTGGAGCAAGATCAACAAGATGTTGTTGTAAGGAAGGACTATGACCATAAAACTATCAATCACATGTGAATGGTGTAATGGAGACAATTAAGAGGGGATGTGTTGAAGAAGTTAAACTTGAGGAAGGGAAACATTACATGAAGAAGAGGGACGATGAAGAATGGATTTGAAGGAAGAAGTGCAAGGGTGGTCAAAATGTTGAAAGAAATAACATGATGCAAAAAAATTCAACCATTTAAAGGATGGAGGGGGTGCAGCGAGAGATCATTAAGGCAATGCACTTTGGAGATATATTAGATTAAAGAAAGTCATGGTCGATCAATAGTAGGTCAATGTCAATAGTTTTTTTACAATGTCATTTCTTTCCATTTGAGGGTAGTTAGAACACACATCAATTTAAGGGGATGTCGTTTGTGCATCTCGAGAGACAATTTTAAGATAGGGACATGTGGAGTGGACTCGATATCCCATATTGAGTTGACATAGCATTTAAATTTGTGCTTTCCCAAGAAACAACTTATAATATCAGATGTGAGAATGTTCCTTTCAGTTTTTTAGTTGATACCACCTCCACAATATATTAGGTTTGCAATACTCACTAAATGAGAAGTAATGACATGTGTATTTATATCAGGAAAGGTTTTCATGACCCCCACTCTTTCATTGAACTCCTTATTGCTAGTAATGTTATCACTAAGGTTTGAACACACATTCTGAAACTAATTTTATAGTGATTACCATGTCATCCTAGATGAAAAATGAAGGGAAATGCTAATAATTCTTTAAGTGGAAACCATGGTGCATTAGAGAGGCATGTTGGTTGGTCATAGTGCAAAGACTCCTTTGTCACCACATGTAGATAGAGAAACTTGCATATGTTCAAACTCCAAACACTACATAAATTAGATATAAAAACATTTTATTTAGGTTCCCTTCTCTCACTAATTTAATACACATTTACGATCAAGGCTTATCTTGAGCACTTAAGGTCATATCAAGGTTTCCCCATCAACATAATTGATGACGCCCTCAATCAATGACCACCCAAAAAATTGATTCAAATGAAGATGCAAAGTCGAGTGATATTGATAATGGTATAAGGAGCTACCAAATGGGAACAAATTTGAATCATAACATCAATATGGGATGCATGATGTAATACATTATCAAGCGTAGAGGATCCTAAATACAAAGACTAATTCATGTTGATCCCAAGATCAAATGTAATTCCAATACTAATATAAATTGAGCAATCATGTCAAACTCACTGAAATTATGTGTAAGTGCAACAAGTCGGTGGACAAAAAGTGGACATAAAAACCTCGAAATTCACATACCATGATCGCGTTTTTAAACCATGATCACGACTATTTTTTTACAGTTTGCAAATTTCTGAACCTAAGACCGCGATCGCGGTCCTTCGAGACAAAACAAAATAGACTGCGACCCCTCATTTTCATCCATTTTCCCCTACGAACCGTGATTTCTATAACGCACATTAAAACAACCCACTTGAGACCCATGAACAACCTAGGTTTAGTTAGGAAAATTATGGAATAATTTTTTTTTAAAAGAATCTACAACCACGTTACAAGGCAATAGTTGTCCCTAACAGGTTCCGAAACAATTCTAATCTACTAGAACATACTTTTATTTTATTAATAAATACTAGAGGTCACAAGGTCCAAAATTTAGGGTTAGAAGTTCCAAATAGGTTCATAGGGAAATTCCTCACCATACCCACTCTCTAATAGGCTTAAAGTTTCAACATTATTTTTCTCATACTTAACGCATTCAACATTTCCCTAAATCACTCCCATTGGATAGGAAATTTCCTCACCTTTCCATTGATATAAATAAGTCCTCCTAACTCCTCATATTTTTCAAGTTATGGGTTGGTGAGCCTTGGGGTGAAAATTTTCCCCCAAGAGCGAGCTCGGGCCCAGGGGTGAAAATTTGCCCAAAGGGCAGGTTGGCGGGCCGCGGGGAGACCTTGGGAAAAAAATTTACTTCACAGGGAAAAAATCACATTTGTGCCAATGCTCCCCGTGGTCCACAATGACACGTGGCACTCCTAAGGCACAAGCGTGGAAAACGAGGAAAGGCGTGGTAATGGAGAAATTTACAAATTTTCCCACGCGGGGTGAAAAGTCATCTTCAAGGGCCCATTTTTTCACTCCAAGAAGAAGAGAGCAAGTTCCGAGGAAATGTGAAAAATTGCAAAACAAGCTCTGGGCTTAAAAAATCATAAATGGCTAAGTCCTACCCTCGCAATAGGACATGAGGGACACACATGGAACATCTCCTAATTGCCTGGGACATGTGGGAAAAGACTAAAAGAAAAGTGGGCCGAAGGCAGCGAGGAGAATAATGAACTTAATGCCCCGCGCAGACGCTGAGCACTCAAGGAGCCAAAACCAATCAGATCACGCTGTGTGTCACCGGCGTAAAAGGGACATGGAAGGGTTCTTGGAAGGATTTGTCCCACGCAGCATTTGGGACAAATGGGACAAAGGACGATGGGACGCGAGAAGCCGAAGCGCCAAGGAGAAAAGAAAAAGGGCCCGTGGAACTTCAAACGCCATAACTTTTGACTCGAGCCCGATTTTCATAAAATTGGACCTCGAACGAGCACAATACGCCACAAAAACATAATTTCTTATTTTTAATGAGGGTATATATATTAAATAAAGGAAACGTGTTCGGCTCCAAATGGCTTAATGCTCATTCCCGACAAAAAAAACGCCCGCTGCACTCCCAAAATAGCTGCCCGCACTGGGAGAAGGCCATAACTTTTGCATTTTCAACGAATCGCACAAAATTGGTACTGGAATCTTGGTTCCGAGCCGAAAATGTAAATCAATAAAATCAAGATTTGATTAGAAATTGATTGATATTTTTAAGAAAACGTGGCCGGGTGGGTAATGTTGTTTTATTTGGTACTTTTGGAAAAAGAGGCATGGTCATTTTCCAAAAATTTTATAAGATGCGATGAGGAGCCTTTGGTAAAAATATACAATCATTTCACTCAATTTAATGCTTCTCTTACATGGTTGAAGGATAGATTTCGCCACGTGGCATCTCCTTCTCATTTTTCTATAAAGTCGAGTGTTGGAAAACTCATGGAAAATTTTCCCAAAATTTACCAAAAGTGTTAAATTAAAAATTGGATCCATCCCACCGTTGGCACCTGGATGAGGCCAGGTGGTAGCCCTTATCTTGTAATAGATTGCAGTAAATATCCGAAGCAATAAAATACCGATTTGTGGCAGTAGAAAATTTTCGCTAAGTCCTAAAAGAATAAAATGTTCTCAGAGGGATTCATTAACATTGTGGTATGCTTGGAAATTGTTGTGAATTTTTCCAACTGTCAATTTAACGCCAAGTATTTGAAGAAAATTTCATAAGGCTTTCATAACTAGTTTTGGAAATTTAGATTTAGAGAGCTCAGTAGTTTGGGAAAACGAGGACTATTCTAGAAATCTCTGGAGATGTCCTCTTCCAATCACACCATGAGTTCATTAATCTTTAGATTTTAATAAATTTTAGGGTAAAGTTTAAAGACAAATGGCATCTCCAAAGCCAATGTGGGGAAGGCGGGGTAGCGAGGAGAATAATGACTTAACACCCCGTGGCTAAGATGCTGCCTCCGCCAACACCTCGCGATATAGAGTGATGCCTGTGACACCAATTTTCCCAAATTTTTCGGAAAGCGCTAAATTAAAAACTCACCGTTGGCACCTAATGGTGCGATTTGATCAATTTTTCAATCAAAGGGAGAAATTTTTCTATTTAATTCATTTTCAACCAAGTGAAGAAAATTTCATAAAAAGGAATGGAGTATTTCACTTTAGGTAGGTTTTTTTAGGATTTTGAAAAGCAAGGTTGAGTTTGATTATTTTATTATCCAATTATAAAAAAGGAAAATTTTCCCAAGGTTTTTTTGATGAAAAAGGTTGGTTTGATTAATTATAGATTTCCAATTTGATAAAGAGAAAATAGATTTCAATTTCTTTCACGTTCTTTCAACATCGAAAAAAGAGTTCATCTCTTTCACAGTCTTCCAAAAGTAGAATACGAGTATATCTCTTTCACATTTCAAAATATAAATTTCATAGCTCATACTAAAACATATTTCCATCACAAATGATTTACAAGATCATACACTCCACATAGTGGGAAAAGGTTACAATAAGAATTGATCTCAAACAAGGATAGTCAAAACTTGTCTTCATTCCTCTGCTAAAAAACAACAACATTGTGCATTATCATTTTCTAGTTTGATCACATCAAAACAAGGGGAAAGGCAACGCTCTCCACCCAACCAAGACATCCAATGAAAATGAGAATCCATCCTTCTTCATTGGCCCCCGAGCCCCAACCAAATGCAATAGAAGGTGTGATTCAACTCATGGCAACAATAGGCTTCCACAAACACACATGCAGATCTAACAATAAAAAATACAGTCCAAAACAAAATGTATTTTACAACTACATTTAAAACATACAAACAAGACTAAGGCTTCATCAAGCAAGCCAAAGGAGCAAGGAACTATGGGGGAAGTTGCTTATGCCTCCCAATGGGAATTAGGTATCCACCTGTAACAAACTACCAATATAAAACATCTCCCAAATATCCTTATGCCCCCCACAAATTTCCTTATGCCCCCTCAAGAGATAGAAATTCAAGCTATTTCTTTTCCATGGTGGATCCCAATCCCAAACTCCCTCCACAATAAATTTATGCCACTGACATTCCCTTATGCCCCCCCTCAATGATTCCCCATAGCCTTCTCCTACACCATTCCTAGGTAGTCTACCCAACTAGCCAACAAACACACAAAACATTCACCATTCACACAAACATAAAATAAATAAAAGCATATATGAAGAGCTAAGCTCCTACCTCTCCATGGTAGATTTTGTTCCAATACAACAAGCTTTCAATGCCAAAATATAGTCCAAAATCAACAAACAAACAAGCATGCAAAGGTCTCCAATCTCCTTCCAAAAGCAAGAGCTCCACAAATAAGAAAATTTCACCCAAAATGAAGTATGTAAAATGTTCAACAACCTAAAACAAACAAGGAGTTCTAATTTTATAAAAGAGGGAAGAGAAGAGGATGAGGTGGATCCATGTAGGATGCCACATCACACATCCTTAACTCCAACACAAAAGTCAAATTCATTCTCTAATACACAATAAAGAGGTGGGTGAATAATATGACAATAAACTTACACACTCCAAAAGCCCACACCCCATAAGGACTGAATTTAATAAAATGTAAGAAGAGTGCAATTAAAACTTACAATTAGTCATATCAAAATGCATAAAGAAGGTCTAAATTCAACCCTCCAACCATAGGTATGGTTGGTAAATAAAATTAAGAGGTATGGGACAAGTTTTACTTGTCCCACAAGCCTCCAAAATTAGCCTCCAAGGACAAATTCGAATTTCCAAGAAGGTGGAGTGTTTCACACTCAGAAGTAAACTTACACATCACTTACAAGGTCACTTACACATACTTACAACATTTAATACAAAATCCAACCACTTCACTAATTACTTTCTTATGACATATTGATTTGTTTACTTTAACAACATGATTATTCACAACATTTAATAACTAATGAAAAAGGGAAAAAGCACCACAAAATAAACACATGCAAACATTAATAAAAGAAACCACATTAATAAATACATAAAACCCCTTGGTCACATTCAAAGGTAATCCCCCCATGGGAATCCTTAACAAAATACAACACACATAGAATAAATACAGTTGCCATGGTGACCTTGTTGAATTCATCTAGAATTCCAATGTGGTTAGTCTCCAATCCCCGATGTTTGTCGTGATATAATTTAACCTGCAAAACACAATTACCTCCTTTGGCCTCGTGGCCATATCAGAACATCCAAAATGAATATAAATATAATTCCAAAATCATCTATATAAATGAATCACAACAACATCAAAGTAACAACTATATCATTTGTAATTTAATCAACAACTATATCATCATCAAATAATTTCCATTTTCTAGGTTTACTCAAAATATCAAATATCACATGTCCGAACAACATCTATAATATAACCATGTCAAATAGTATACCAACATCAATGTATAAAGTGTCTCTAATAATCATCATGCATCATATATAAATCAAAGTCAGCAATAATCCATGATCTAACATCTAACATCATACTAAATCAAAACTATAAAAATGTCCATCATATAGTCTACAGTATCATGATCGATATAAAAGTGTCAAAGGGAAGTGGGCACTACATCCCCCTCCCCTTAGACTCGACTTCCTCCTGGAAGTCACTGGAACAGATGTGGAAACAATGCAATAGAGAAAGGATCATACCCTTTTGGAATTGTTTTGCTTCAAACAAGTGTGGGTCTACATAACTCAAGTTTGGTCCAATGCAATTCAAGAAGAAGAAGGGAGATTGCAAGGGATGAGTTCTAAACTTTCTGCATGCAAGGCTATGAACACTTAAATCTAGAGAGTAAATTTACTCTATCAACCAAGATACTACACATAACAATATAACATGAAGATTTCAAAAGAGTCTTAAGAGTAACCACCAAGTAGAGGAATAATAAGGAGAATTCCATGAGTTTGAGAACAACCACATAGTTTCTCAAGGAATACAACATACTATATTAATAAAAGTTAAGGTTTCTACACATTTAAACCATAATTTCAAGGTTCGTTGTCTAGACAAGGCTAGCAAAAATCAATTATGACCAAATTTTATGAGGAACAAGTCTACTCAAGGTCCCATAATTTGAGGATCACACAAGATGATGTGAATTAACGAGGACACCTAAATCAAGCAAAACATTTAAAATCAAGGAACTATTCCAGGAAAGCACTTCTATAACTCGAGAGGGTACAATTAACTTTTCATGGTAATACAAGCGAAGTCAAGACCACAAGGTTTCATATAGTCTTATTTTTACACTTTTGTTTTAAGAATCGAACACACCATACCAACCAAATCTAAAGAAGTCAACCGTTTAGCAAAAATATATATATATATATATCCCCTAGCAACTAACATATCAATACAAGTACCATACATTATAGCACAATGGGATTTATTTATCTTATTTCCTACTCAAGCTCAGAATAACCATAAAGAGAGCACAAGAAACACCAAGGACCACTCAAGGTCACTAGGGAGAAGAACAAGTAACACGGGGTCCAATTACAATCCAAGGGTGCATCGTATCAAAAGTGAATAACATCATCTTGCACTTTCCATCCTAATGGAAAAGGGGAAACAACAACAAGGTGACCCAAGAAAATATGAAGAAAAGAAGACTTCCAAATTATTTTATATCCTTAACATATGTTGCCTTAAAATTACAATAACTTAGGTCTCCAAGGACAAGACAACACGCAAGGAGGTTGCTTCTCAAACAACAGATAAGTCTCAATCCAAAAGGACCACAACTCACATTCGTCGAGCTACGGGACGATAAGGGTATGATGACCCAAAACTCCCACAAGAAAGGCACATACATCTATGAACAAGAAGTACTAAGCAACTAGAACACATTACTATCCACCAGGTGTTTCACAATTTTAGGTAGGCAACAGAACTACAGGTTCAACTATACATTGCACTCAATACACATAAATCTTACTTATTTTATAACTCAACTAATTAAGTCAAAAGTTGTAGTTTCATTTTTTTCTAGCACATTCCTTTACGAGTTTTCTTAATTAAAATATTCCTTTTTATTCTGATATCACATGTTTGCATTATAAGGATCACCACTAAGGTGGCCATGATATCTCACCATTTGTATAGGCGGACAAACAAAATATTTATTCTACTCCTACGGGAGGTAGATGGACAAATTTTTTTCCTTTCCTGTTCTTCTACATGGTTTTTATTCCTTCTATTAATCTACCAAGGTTAAAGCAAGGACCATTTTCTCTTTCTATGTTCTAGTTTATTTGTTAAGCTTTAAGGCCAAATCTCCTCAATTATAGTTTTATGATGTTTGGGTGAGTCAATTTGTCAATTAAAAAAATTAATGAGAAGGAACAGTAAACATATCACACTATTACTTTTATGGGAGAGAGAGGTAATTCAACACATCACATTTTTAATTCTAAGGAAACAAGGGACATTCAACATAGAAAGCACATTATTAATTTGGTAAGAACTAGGAAACAATCAACCAACATGGATCACAACAATATTTCAAGATTTTTCCACTAATTACAAGTATCATAAAACATTCCTAGTGGGTTTCTACAAGTTCTCAAAAGAAGTTACGAGGAAGACCCATTAAGGAAGCATAATTACTTTTATTGATCTACTAGGGTTTAACATTGTTTGTTGTTTTTTGGAAAAAATACTTTACTCACATGATAAGACAAGGAAATTTTTCAAATCTACACCCATCTTACCACAAGATACCATCAACTAAGCAATCAATGACAAACGAAATATTTTAACTATAAGAACACCACATACTCACTAGAAAGCATCAAATGTAAGTCAGCCAATCAACTATCTATTCAACATGGCTTTACGACTAAGAGTTACAGACTTCGCAAGAAGAATCACATTATAAAATACCACCGAGATTAAATCATCAAGGTCTAATTACACTAACATCACCAGTGGCATGATCCAAAAGTCTCAAGCATCCATAAGTGTCTCCACGTAACCCCAAGATTGATAAGTCAATGTGAGCAAAATAAACACACTTAATTTAAACACACTACCCGAATGGGCTTGAATCTAATCATAATTACCAAGATGCATACAATCCACAAATCAATACTTTTTATAATGAAACACAAAAACCATGATAAAACTTAGCATGCCATCGATGAAAGGTCACTACCAAACAACCACTTCTCCACTAACATCTACAGTCAAAAAGCAATCTGATCCTAACACAATCCAAAATCCCATAATTAAACACTTCTACTCCGAAAAGGATCAAGATCTTACTGGATTGTAAGAGAATCACCACCACCGCTAACAAACTGCCAACTAGAACACACAACACAATGAAATTCTATCTAGCAAGGTCGAGCAATGAAAAGTCACTCTAAGATCATAGACACACTCAAGGTTTCGTGCATCCAAAACCAAGGCATAACTTTAAGAACCTAAGAAGACATTCAAGACACCAAGGGTGTACCCCATACAACGAAATGTCACAATACAAGAAGCATAGAACCAGCTCATCATCATGCAAGAAGGAACCACGTAATGTTTAGCTAAATAGCCAACAACATAATGAGCTCGAGTCACCAATCAAAATAAAATCCAAGAAATGTCGACAATCAAGGAAAGTGGCTAAGTAGCCACATTGCAAAGTCTGAAAATTCTTGCAAAAATATAAATAACTAAAAGAGCCTCAAAGCTTCTCAATCCAATCATAAAATAAGATGTTGGTCCTTGATAAAATAACACAAGATTACGAATGTAAAATATAAAAGTTAACACCACATTCACTCGCACCCTTCATGGCTACCAATAGGGGTACTCTACCTCAAGGTCAGTTCCAAGGACACATATGCAAGATTGGGTCCAAAATGACACTTAGACTTAATGTCCACTCTCCCATATGGGTAACAAAATGAAAAACTGACAACCAGACCAACTTTCCTAACTACTGAAGGAAGGAAGCTCTAAGCAACTTCTAATTAACTCTTCCCAACCCCAGGACACAACCACTATTGTCCAACCACAAGATTCACACCATAAAATTTATCATTCCAACAACTCCAATAAGGAAGGGTCTCAACAAAGGGCTTAATGCATCATACAATTAAATCAAGTTTTAGGACTTGTAAAACAACACATTTTTAAAGGGGAACCAAGTTTCCACTACACTAGAAGTTCACAAAAATCAATTTAATTTAACATTCTTAGTTACCTGGGTTCAAAAAAAATGCCACTAAGTGAGTACAACAATTCAAACAACTTATTATTTTATTATTATTTTAATTTTGGTAGTTCAAATGAACAAAGTAATGTAATATTTCTTCATACACATTTCTTTTTCAATTTTCAAACAAGTTTGTTTTCTTAGATTCAAAAGTGTGTAGGTTTATAGTTAGGGTCTCAAATTTTCTAGTGTGCCCAAGGGTCCAAGCTTTGAACCCATGGCTCTGATACCAAGTGTAACGCCCGTTAAAACAACCCACTTGAGACCCAAGAACAACCTAGGTTTAGTTAGGAAAATTATGGAATAATTTTTTTATTAAAAGAATCTACAACCATGTTACAAGGCAACGATTGTCCCTAACAAAGTTCAAACAATTCTAATCTACTATAACATATTTTTATTTTATTAATAAATACTAGAGGTCATAAGGTCCAAAATTTAGGGTTAGAAGTTCCAAATAGGTTCGAGGGAAATTCCTCACCATACCCACTCTCTAATGAGCTTAAAGTTTAAACTTTATTTTTCTCATACTTAACACATTCAAAATTTTCCTAAATTCACTCCCATTTGATAGGAAATTTCCTCACCTTTCCATTGATATAAATAAGTCCTCTTAACTCCTCATATTTTTCAAGTTATGGGCTGGCGGGCCTTGGGGTGAAAATTTTACCCAAAAGAGTGAGCTCCGCGGGGCCCAGGGTGAAAATTTGCCAAAGGACGGGTTAGTGGTCCGGATGGGAGACCTTGGGAAAAAATTTACCACACTTTCGGGAAAAAATTACATTTGTGCCCAAAGGCTCCCCGCAAGTCCTCAAAGGACACGTGGCACTCCCTAAGGCGCGTGGGGAAAACGAGGAAAGGCGGGGCGGCAGGAGACATTTGCAAATTTTTTTCCACACGGGGTGAAAATAAATCATCTTTGCGCCCACGCTCCCCGTGAGTCCATAAAGGACACATGGCATCTCCTATGCCAATTCGGGCAAGGTAGGGTGGTAAGGAGAATAATGACTTAATGCCCTAAAGGGCTAAGAGGGTACAGAGACCCGCGCCTCCGCCGACACCTCGCGATGCCACGTGGTAGCCCCTGATTAGTACATTATGGTCGATTTGAGCAGGGAGATAACTTGGTAAATTTTCTAAAAAATTTTCGAGATGCAAAGGACAAAAAGGAACCTGTTCCTCATCGATGCCTCGTGACACCACGTGGTATCTCAGCTGATTGGTCATGCAGCCATGGGCAGGAAAACTTGGAAAAAAATTCTAAAATTTTCCGAAAGTGCTAAGTTAAAAAGGGGATCCATCCCACCGCTGGCACATAATGGTGTGGGTGTGGTAGCCTGATTGGATGCGAGCTAATAGGGCAGCAGAGAAAATTTTCCTAAGTCCCAAAGAAGGAAAATTTGGGCCACGTGGCCCAGTAAGCCAAGGAAATTTTTCCAAAATTTAACGCTAAGTGAAGAAAATTTTAGAAGGCCATAAATTTTGATAGAGAGCTCGGTTTTGGGAAAACAAGGACTTTCTAGAAATCTCTCAACATCCTCTTTGCATAGAGATCATTAAATTTAGATTTTAATAAATTTTAAGGGGTAAATTTTAAGAAAACGGCCTATAGGCTTATATAAAGTGAGTCTAGTAAATTTTAACTTGCGCGATTTGATCAATTTTTCCATTAATTCATTTTCAACCTATCAAACAGGCATGGAGGATTTCACTAGGTAGGTTTTTAGGATGAAAAGCAAGGTTGGTTTGATTATTTGATTATCCAATTTGAAAATCCCAATTTTGACAGCAAAACATGACTGTTCGAATCAAATTGGTCTTTTATTTCTTAAGTATTTTGGTTGGTTTGGGGTAGTTTTGATCATGTAAGATCATGCTAATATTCCATTTTGTCTATTCAAAGTTACAAGGATCATTCTGAGCAATCTGGTAAACAAATTAATGATTTTTTATAGTGAACAAAGAAATCAATGTAATTCAAAAACACAGAGTTTGAACCTATTTCATTTGCCATGCATAAGGTTCCATTTCTTTCATCTACTTCAAATCAAACTTATAACTATCTTTCCTTTTTTTTTCCATGTATGCAAAACCATAATACATAACTAATTTTTCAATCCATATATATTTCTTTTCACTTCTCCAAACAGAGATTTCGTGGTGCATTTAAATGATCATATTTAAATATACAAATGCCATTTGAGGAAAGTAATACAACCTTTTATTGATTTATAACAATATCTTACAACTTCTTCTTTCATTCCTTGAATACAATAAATAGATTTCAATTTCTTTCATGTTCTTTCAACATCGAAAATAGAGTTCATCTCTTTCACAGTCTTCCAAAAGTAGAATATAGAGTATATCTCTTTCACAATTCAAAATATAAATTTCATAGCTCATACAAAAACATCTTTCCATCACAAATGATTTACAAGATCATACACTCCACAGTGGGAAAAGGTTACAATAAGAATTGATCTCAAATAGGGACAATCAAAACTTGTCTTCATTCCTCTACTCCAAAACAACAACATGGTGCATTATCATTTTCCAATTTGATCACATCAAAATAGGGGGAAAGGAAACGCTCTCCACCCAACCAAGACATCCAATGAAAAGGAGAAGCCATCCTTCTTCATTGGCCCCGAGCCCCAACCACAATGCAATAGAAGGTGTGATTCAACTCATGGCAACAACAGGCTTCCACAAACACACATGCAGATTTCACAATAAAAAATATAGTTCAAAACAGAATGTAGTTTACAACTACATTTAAAACATACAAACAAGACTAAGGATTCATCAAGCAAGCCAAAGGAGTAAGGAACTATGGGGGAAGCTGCTTATGCCTCCCAATGGGAATTGGGTATCCACCTGTAACAAACCACCAATATAAAACATCTCACATATATCCTTATGCCCCCACAATCCCTCATTATGCCCCCCACAAATTTCCTTATCGCCCCCCCAAATTTCGCCCCCCCAAAAGTAAGAAATTCAAGCTATTTCTTTTCCATGGTGGATCCCAATCCCAAACTCCCTCCACGATAAATGATGCCACTAGCATTCCCTTATGCATCCCCCTCCCCTCAATGATTCCCCATAGCCTTTTCCTACACCATTCTTAGTAGTCTACCCAACAACCCAACAAACACACAAAACATTCACCATTCACACAAACATAAAAATAATTAAAAGCACATATAAAGAGCTAAGCTCCTACCTCTCCATGGTAGATTTTGTTCCAATACAAAAAGCTTTCAATGCCAAAATACAGTCCAAAATCAACAACAAACAAGCATGCAAAGGTCTCCAATCTCCTTCCAAAAGCAAGAGCTCCACACAACAAAATTTCACCCAAAAGGAAGTATGCAAAATGTTCAACAACCCAAAACAAAGCAAGGAGTTCTAATTTTATAGAAGAGGGAAGAGAAGAGGATGAGGTGGAGTGAACACAAAAGTCAAATTCATTCTCCAATGCACAATAAAGAGGTGAGTGAATAATATGACAATAAACTTACACACTCCAAAAAGCCCACACCCCATAAGGACAGAATTTAATAAAATTTAAGAAGAGTGCAATTAAAACTTATAATCAGTCATATCAAAATGAATAAAGAAGGTCTAAATTCAACCTTCCAACCATAGGTATGGTTGGTAAATAAAATTAAGAGGTATGGGACAAGTTTTACTTGTCCCACAAGCCTCCAAAATCAGCCTCCAAGGAAAAATTCAAATTTCTAAGAAGGTGGAGTGTTTCACACTCAAAAGTAAACTTACACATCACTTACAAGGTCACTTACACATACTTACAACATTTAATACAAAATCCAACCACTTCACTAATTACTTTCTTATGACATATTGATTTGTTTACTTTAACAACATGATTATTCACAACATTAACACAACATTTAATAACTAATGAAAAGGGTAAAAGGACAACAAAATAAACACATGCAAACATTAATAAAAGAAAACACATTAATAAATACAAAAACCCTTGGTCACATTCAAAATTAATCCCCCATGGGAATCCCTAACAAAATATGACACACATAACAAATACAGTTGCATGGTGACCTTGTTGAATTCCAATGTGGTTGGTCTCCAATCCACCGAAGTTTGTCGTGATATAATTTAACTGCAAAACACAATTACCTCCTTCGCCCGTGGCCATATCGTAACATCCAAAATGAATATAAATATAATTCCAAAATCATCTATATAAATGAATCACAACAACATCAAAGTAACAACTATATCATTTGTAATTTAATCAACAACTTTATCATCATCAAATAATTTCTATTTTCTAGGTTTACTCAAAATATCAAATATCACATGTCCGAACAACATCTATAATATAACTTTGTGATTTTCATGGGTTTTTCAATTTTTTGTTTATGTATACAATTTTTTTGTTTTGTCAGTTGTTTGAAAGCTCGTAATCCTGCAAACCATCCAAATATTCCTCAAAACCCTCCAAACATTCCTCAAAACCCTCCTCCAAAATGTAGATCCACCTCCTGTGGCTCCTTCTGTCCCCACAAAACCAGCAAGAACACAAGTTGATATCATTGGAAGAATCCGACAAAATAAAATTTCCATTGAGAACCTTATTCAAACAATAAGACAAAATCATGCCACAAATCCATCCTGCATGACTTTAGCCAACACATTACAAACATTGATTGGTGAAGTCGACTCTGCAACCAACCAAATAGATAGATGGAATACCTTTAGAGGTGATTGTAGGTGGTGGTATGTAGATAAATTATCCCATGCGGCCGTAAAAGAAAAAAAATTGTAAAAGACCGCATTTGTGCATTATTTATTGACCCGAGAACCAATGCCCCCGCAACTACTTGCAAATGGTTCCCAATCCATTGGTGCCATGATGACCGAATCAAGAACAATTTTTGGGACCGATGGTGGATGGTTTTTTATTATCCACCATGCAACAACAATGAGGTTCCTCTCTATTTTTGAAGAAATTATATTGTGAGTTCGTGCTTAATGAGGTCCCAAATTATTTTGACTTTTCTGAGTTTTATGGGCGAGGAGGTGGCTCTGCACAAAGTAGACCTGGTGCACGTGTTGGTCAACCAAGGATCCCCATGCCCCAAAACCCCCATTTCCTTCAATTATCCCTCCTATAGTGAAGGAGGTTGTGGAGATTGACACACTACATGCATTAAGGAGCTCACTGACACTCTGACCCAACATAGTGACCAGATTACATCTGGTGATGTTGGTGGAGGTGCCAGTTCTAGCACACCACACCACTGTGGATCATGTGGTGCCATATGCACTATGGGTGAGACATCATTTGTTGGATCACATGATTTCTTTTCTCTAGATGAGATGATGGTGGATGTTTTTGGAACTAGTGCAAATGATCTTGGTCTTTCATAGGTAAATGTCAAATAAAAATTTATATATATATATATATATACAATAGTTTAATTCATTTGAGATTTTAATATATATGTATTTGATTATGTCATGTACATACATGTAAAAACTAATTTTTTTTATTTTAAACAACAAGAGCAGTGAAGGACACATCCGGATGTCGACATGCTAGCTACTGTAGTTGGGCGTGTTATAGACGTAAGTTTCAAGTTACTTACATTTCAAATTTCATTTGATTGCACTTTTATTATTAAATACACATTTTTAATGTTTGTGTATAATGTTTCACGTGTACATGTACATATTAATATGTTTGTCTTTTATACACAGGAGCCTGATGGGTCATCATCTTCTCTGGGCACTGAGGCTATTGGCACATGCCTCACGTGACTTTTACGTAGGTTAGTTTCTCTTTACACTTTGTTTCTAATTGTGGAAGTTCAGTTGTGTATCTACTCTTGTAGGAATTTTGGAGACTCGAGTAACATCGAAGCTTCCCTAGGATCATTAAACCTAGATTCCTACTCTTCCAGGAGGTCATATGACAATAAGCAAGTATTATTAACCTAAAATGGAGGATTATTGGGAAGATTGTGTCAACAAGATTAATGTTTATTACCGATACTTCTATAGAATGACATTACAACAAATAACATACTTTCATCTCTAATGGGTCATAGAGGACATAGAATATGATGCTAATGAGTTGTTCAAAATGGGATACCTAGAGTCGATTCACTTCACACCTATCCCTCCTATAGACATAGGTCATTTGTGAAGCCTATTAATACACTAACTCGTACTGCAAAATTCCTCCAAAGATTAAAAAAAGTGGTTCATTCAGAATATGCATGAACTCAACTATACTACTTTTCCTACTTATAGACAATCCCCCAAAAAAATTTAGCTTCCTAAACAATATATTTCAAGTACCCAACTTCTTAGTGATACAAGTTCAATCGTTTCCATTATTGAAATAAAATGATGTTTTAGTACCATGGCTTTGAGCCATGTTCCACATTGTAAACTAACTTCTTGTAGATTAAAGAATTATAAAATAGACATGTTGAAATTGATATCTTTCAAGACAAGTTGACTATACTAGACACATTCAAAATTTTCAAATACTTGGCCAAAAATAGTCTCAATAAGGTGATTGACTTCCATATCTCACTAAATGTGTAGACTTATTATTTTCATGCATAAATAATTATGAGCCAAATTCTTGGGAAGTGAGAAAGGATTCACGTACTCCATTAGCACAACTAAGAAAAGACTCTATTGATACTTACTTCAAAATCCATGTTTGTGAGGTTTACAATGACTTGAGCATTAATGGTGTGTTAACTTACTAGGAAAATCATCAAGAATAGTCTCTAAAGGAAATTAATTTGTCATGGCTCCAATTTTACAAATAGGGTAGATCCTAAGTCTATGAGAGACTCCAAAAGTATGATTTCAATGATGTTATTTTTAATGTCATCACATTTGTAATTTAAGTAAAAGGAGATAAGGTGATATGGTGTTTTGAGCCTTAAATATCTAGGTCATTTCCACCATCAGTAATGAGACAAAATTCATAGATTGGGGAAAGATAAGATCAATGATAAAGCTCGTAAGAAACTAGTGGACCTCCCTCGAGCTCAAACATTATTTATGCCTTCTAACCTTATCTATTGCATTGTCAATCTTAGACATTGTTGGTATGTAAAATTTCTCCGCATTTTACTAGACAACCCAGTCAAAGTTGTGAAATTGTCTCTTTTCAAAGATCAACTTGTATGGAAGGTTTTGCAAGCCTCGGGTGGTTTCAAAATACTAGGTTATATTAATTGGGAAGGTATATAATTCTACTTCATGATAATATGCAATAAGAAAGGCATTAAGAGCATTGCACTAGTCTTGGGAACACATTCACTTCTGACACTTTTTGTAGACAAATTGTACTCTCAATCGTAAAAGGAAAATAAACTTGGGAAGAAGATATTAAGAGCCTTGGTTGGTTTCTATTAGCAAATTAATACATTGGTCTGTTATGTGTCGATTATGCTTTGGGTTGTTATTATGTGGCAACTTCATGTAGATTAATATTGATATGTACATGTTTTTTGTATAGCTTATGACTACTAGAGAGACTCCTCCATATATGTAGACTGTGGAGGTTGTTGTAGATGTTGCCATAGCATGTCTGCAGATCCACTAACTCAGGTACAATTTTTCAAATTTGTTAAATTTTGGAGGAATTTTTTCTTATTACTTATCTATAATATCAAATTTTGTACATGAAATATTTAATTTGAACTATTTATTTGTATGTAGCCTACCCCTCGTGAGTCTACCATTGACCCTGCAATGCGTCGATGAAAATTGATAGGGATCATGAGATTGCGGTAAGATTTCACATGCATTATAAATTCTAAGTTTCTAAATTTTGAATGTATTTTAAAAATTTGGGTGTTAAAAACTTGTTGTTTATGAATGTGCAAGCTAGGTTGCAGGCCTACTTAGAGATGCCTAGGACCACATGGATGAAATCCATAGTGGCATCTCCCTCCACTACATCCACAGGTCATGGACATGCTTCTTCTAGCAAAGGGAAAAGAGAGGGAAGATGTTTCATGATTAGATTCATAGGACTGGATGTATATATATATATGCCATCTGGTCCTAGTTCATGATTCTTCATATAGTCCATGTATATAGCCTTATGCGACCGCATGTGGTCCTATATGTATGACACACTTAGTTTGATACATTATGAACTTATATTTTTAGAGACATGTGGCACACTTAGTTTGATACATTATATCCATGTTGGTTTTCATAACGATATTACTTCTATGTTTGATTTGATTTCATTGCACATGATATCCTTCTATGTATGTTTTCATAACCATATTAGTTCTATGTTTGATTTGATTTGATGGCCTCGATTATGTGACCATTATCCATATGATATATGATGTTATGTTATTGTTAAATGATATGATATATGATGTTATGTTATATAATGGTTTTGAAGGTTCTTGGGTGCAAGATCATTTTTTTCAAGAGATTCAAGTGTGGACTTATATCAATTTTCTTATTTTAAGCACGTGGTTAACACACTCCAAAGTGGGACAAAATGTACACAATTAAAAATGGTCTTGAGGATTTATTACAAGTCATTTTATATGTTTTTAGTGTACTTACAATTTATTTGTTAAGTATTAGTCCAAATTAAGTGTTATTGATGTGTGTAATAATAAGGTCCTAATTTGAATTCACTTGTTTAAAAAAATATACAAAACATTGTAGTTTAGTTGGCACAAGATATGAAAAAAATATTCTTAACACTCTATTGTGTATTAACATGCTTTAAAAAGAGATCAAACAATCATTAGAGTATTTACATGGTAATGTGTTAACCTTGTTGCAATCTCATTGATGCGAGCCGAGTAGTGAGAAGTCATGCCCCATGATGTCATGGGAGAAAAATGTCACACCAACATGTGCATCGATTGGGGGTATATTCCTTTGGGTGCTATGGCGGGCTCTAGGGAGGCCCGGTTTGGAGTCAGACCACCGATCCAGAGCCAAGAACCCCTTCCCTATTAATCCCAATTCACGTTTTCAGTGGAAACTTATGATGATCACAACTTGGCACTCGGTCATCCAAACCAAGAACCATCTAAGCCAAAACTTGAGTGAAGGATTTCTCTAGTTCACACCCAAGAATTCAGGGTCATGGCATTCCTTGAGCCTTTGTGGCATAATTGTTTACAAACTACCTTTTCTAGGAAATCTAGGAAATGAACGGAGGTGAGTAGTGAGAAGTCATGCCTCGGGATGTCATGGCACCAAAAACTATACCAACAACATGTCTGGGTGGCTAGGTAAATGCTAGAGGAGGCATTTTTTGGTGCGGGACAACGTCATTGTTTTCGGGCTACTTCGTTGGGTGTAGTCCCTTAAGAGCCCTGAGACCAAAAAAATTGTTCAACTTTGACGGGTGATTACTCGGACTCTGTGGCACCTAGAGATGTCTCATTAGATCCTACACCTCAGTGTAGGGACCCTACTCTACAATATCCTGTCTTCTTTTTTTCCATCTCCAATCGGTGCTCTCGTTGCCCTATTGTTTTCAAATGCGTGAAATAGTGCAGTTTGAGCCAGTGTAAGGCTATCAAATGCTATATTTTGCAAATGGTGGGTCATGGCACCAAACCCGATATGCCAAACACATGGGTGGCTAGGTAAAATGCTAGAGGAGGCATTTTTTTGTGTGTGGGACAATGTCGTTGCTTTTGGGCTACTTCGCATTCGGGCGTAGTCCCTTAAGAGCCCTGAGACCAAAAAATTGTTCAACTTCGACAGGTGATTACTCGGACTCCGTGGCACCTAGAGATGTCTCGTTAGATCCTACACCTTGGTGTAGGGACCCTCTACAATATTTGTCTTGTTTTTTTCCATCTCCAATCGGTGCTCTTGTTGCCCTATTGTTTGCAAACATGAAATAGTGTAGTTTGAGCAAGTGTAAGGTTGTCAAATGCTATATTTTGCAAAATGGTGGGTCATGGCACCAAAACCAATATGCCAACACATGTCGGGTGGCTAGGTAAATGCTAGAGGAGGCATCATTTTGGTGTGCATGACAAGGTCGTTGCTTCGAGCTACTTTTTGGGCGTAGTCCCTTAAGAGCCTTGAGACCAAAAAATCATGTTCAACTTTGACGGGTGATTACTCGGACTCTGTGGCACCTAGAGACATCTTGTTAGATCCTACACCTGGTGTAGGGACCCTCTACAATATCCTATCTCATTTTTTCCATCTCAATTGGTGTCTCTCATTGCCCTATTGTTTGCAAAACGCATGAAATAGTGTAGTTTGAGCTAGTGTAAGGCTGTCAAACACTATATTTTGCAAATGGTGGGTCATGGCACCAAAAAACTACTATGCCAACACATAGGTGGCTAGGTAAATGCTAGAGGAGGCATCATTTTTGTGTGTGACAAGGTCATTGCTTTTGGGCTACTTCGTTCGGGCGTAGTCCCTTAAGAGCCTTGAGACCAAAAAAATTGTTCAACTTTGACGGGTGATTACTCGGACTCCGTGGCACCTAGAGACATCTCGTTAGATCCTACACCTAGCGTAGGGACCCTCTACAATAATATTATCTTAGTTTTTTTTGTCTCTAATGGTGCTCTTTGCCCTATTTTTGCAAACACGTGAAATAGTGCAGTTTGAGTGAGTGTAAGGCTGTCAAATGCTATATTTTACAAATGGTGGGTCATGGCACCAAACAACTATGCAACACACACATGTGGGTGGCTAGGTAAACACTAGAGGAGTGCATTCATTTTGGTGTGTGTGACAACGTCGTTGCTTTGGGGCTACTTCGTTTGGGCGTAGTCCCTTAAGAGCCCTGAGACCAAAAAACCATTCAACTTCGATGGGTGATTACTCGGACTCCGTGGCACCTAGAGATGTCTCGTTAGATCCTACACCTTAGTGTAGGGACCCTACTATACTATAATATTCTATCTTTTTTTTCCATCTCAATTGGTGCTCTCGTTGCCCTATTGTTTCAAACGCATGAAAAATAGTGCAGTTTGAGCCAGTGTAAGGTTGTCAAATGCTATATTTTACAAATGGTGGGTCGTGGCACCAAACCAAAATGTGCAAAACATTAGGGTGGCTAGGTAAATGCTAGAGGAGGTATCATTTTGGTGTGTGACAATGTTGTTGCTTTTGGGCTACTTCGTTCGGGCGTAGTCCTTAAGAGCCTGAGACCAAAAATGTTCATGTTCAACTTGACTTGAAGGTGATTACTCTAAACTCTCGTGGCACCTAGAGATGTCTCATTAGATCCTACACCTTGGTGTAGGGACCCTCTACATATATCCTATCTTTTTTTTTCTATCTCCAATTGGTCTCTCTGCTCATTTTTTGCCCTATTGTTTTTTGACCAAAAAATGCGTGAAATATAGTGTAGTTTGAGCCGTTGTAAAGGATGTCAAATGCTATATTTTTAAAACGGTGGGTCATGGCACCAAACCAACTATGCAAAAAACACATTGGGTGGCTAAAGGTAAAACTAGAGGAGGCATCATTTTTGTGTGTGACAATGTCATTTCTTCTAGGCTACTTCATTGGGCGTAGTCCCTTAAGAGCCCTGAGACAAAAAAAACCATTCAACTTTGATGGGTGATTACTCGGACTCCATGGCACCTAGAGATGTCTCGTTAGATCCTACACCTTGGTGTAGGGACCCTCTACAATATCTATCTCGGTTTTTTTCATCTCCAATCGGTGCTCTCATTGCCCTATTGTTTAAAACATGAAATAGTGCAGTTTGAGCCAGTGTAAGGTTGTCAAATGCTATATTTTACAAATGGTGGGTCGTGGCACCAAAACGACTATGCACACACATAGGGATGGCCTTGTAAACACTTGGGGAGGCATTTTTTGGTTTCCCTATGCTCCCGGTGCTTTTCCGGGCTACCTCCTCCGGAGCCAAGAACCCCCTCCATAGGTACATAAACCGTTGTTAGTTGCTTCTCTTTTCTTGTAAAACAATGAAATCTTCTCTTAGCTTCGAGAATATAAAATTCTCTACTAAAAATGCCAACCATGTGAAGGTGGAAGCTTTTCTGGCACCACTAACTATATAAAAGTGTTAGTCAAAGAAATTTAAGTTGAATCAAAACCATACTAGATATATACAAAATACACAAATTTAATAAAATATATGAACTTGAATCTAGAACTGAAAAATTTAAACAATTGAAAGAAATTATATATACCAGATGAGCTCATGTAAATTCATTCCAATGTTCACCATCAGGATGTGAAAGTGGAATCTTTTTTGGCACCACTAACCTGCATAAAAGTGTTAGTCAAAGAAATTTAAGTTGAATCAAAACCATATACTAGATATATACAAAATACACAAATTTAATAAAATATATGAACTTGAATGATCGGTTGAAAAATTTAAACACTTCAAAGAAATTATATATACAGACGTGAGCATGTAAATTCATTCCAATGAACCATCAGGATCGGATCTACTCTGAATAGTGGACATGATTGCTTCATGATCTGACTCTCGAACCTTCCAAAGAATCTTGTTATTAGGCCTTCCTCGATATCTATACAGCTGAATATTTGTCACTAGAACTAGATGTGAATATAAGAGTATTTTCATGTGTGTCTCAAAGTCTTCAAACACCCAAACAGAGGAATTTTTTAATGGATACCATCGAAGCCAAGTTCCAGTAACTACCACTGACCCTGTAGGGTACTCAATATCTTTGCCATCTATAATAGGAGAAGTCAACTTCTTTCTTTCCTCGATGCAATGACATAAGAAATAGTTTGTTCCTTCTTCATTGTCTTTTGTCGCAATAACTGCAAACACATGTCCTACAAAAAAAAAAGGTTTCAACTCAAATTTAAATTACATATTAATTTCAATGGACATAACTCAATACAAAAATTGTAAATAACCATTTACCTTGTCACACCAAAATCAAAATTTCATCAAAGTCCTTGGATGTTGCAACTTCATCTGGAGAAACAAGTCATAATGCCTGTGGAGGTTGATAACTGGGAAGTGGAGTTAGAGGCCTACAAATCCATCCATCCACCCATTCTTGTGAATCACACTCAGTAGTGACAAATTTGATACAAGATGCACAAAAACATGCCAAATTTCTTGTCCATGTGGCCCATGAAGTAGCGTCTGAGCTACAAAATGAGTGCATATCATTGGACCCTGTGAGTGTCATACAATCCTCGTAGTTAGCAATTTTTTGTTCCTCTATCAACCAAAAATATCTATGAACTATGGAATTTTCTTGAGAACCTCGGGCCATGTTGTCAATACACCATTCCACTATGCTCTTTGCATCTTTCAATTTAGCACCATCTTTGTACTTCAACTCTTCTCTTGCAAGAGCTCTTTTCACACATGCCCCTGCACCGTCATGCTCTCCTTTTCCATGTCCAACCTCAGTGAAACTCCAAATATGTTACACACCCATCTTGACGTGCATCCTGCTCATCCAATAAAACATTCGTGCATTCTTAAACTAAGACGTGTAATTATCTGACCATATATAATGTTGATTGAAGTGGATGTCCCTATCAGACAAGTTTCCATAAAATAACTGGAAACACCCTTGCACAAATTTAGTAGAATGAGTACGATCATCACTGATATAAAAGTGGTACTCTCTTAAAAATTTTTGATCATTCTCTATATTGTCAGGAGAATGTATAAATGTTATATGCACAAAAATGGCAACTGTACTTGAGTTGTAATATTGTGATTGAACCTCCATTTGTGGTTGTAATGTGTAATTC
Organism: Taxus wallichiana var. yunnanensis; assembly: GCA_018340775.1. Taxonomy (NCBI): domain Eukaryota; kingdom Viridiplantae; phylum Streptophyta; class Pinopsida; order Cupressales; family Taxaceae; genus Taxus; species Taxus wallichiana. Next base: position 427,087,080 of record CM031239.1, read on the forward strand.
TCTACAAAATTGACCACTGAAACAATAGTACCAATAGGAAATGTGTCCTTGCATATCTTGAATTATTCATCCAACCATCGAGCTCTGTGTGTATGCCTAGCATACTCATAAACAATTTCATCCTTAAATTTTCTCATAAATTGAAAAATAGGCATATGTTTTGTAACTAGCTCACACCGTTTAGACTCCTTTCCATCTTTCAACTAGTATGGTACTGATTTATATTTATCAAACTCAACTAAATTATGTCTCTATTACACCTCAATTTTCTCATGGATGCAACTTTCCAATTTAGGTAATCCGCCGCACGTACCACAACTTCCATCTAAACAATCCTGACTATAAAAAAATTGTCCAACTTCTCTTTCACAAAATATCATAGGAATGAAATCCCTGGAAGATATTGGTGGAACTTGAACACCACATTTCGTAACATAGTTTTAGAATGAAAATCAGAACGAATACATAAAAATTTAGCATAATGCATCACAAATTCAACATGTTTCCTACAACAAGTGGTGCGAGCGTGGTTGATTTTCACATAGAATGGTTTCAACATTTCAAAAAAATGTTGACTAATTTTAATTTCTAGATGCTCTATTCAAACTTATGAAAAAATTGAGTTTGAGTCATATCTAAGAAATGCTTTGGATGTGGTTCGTGATTAGTAGAACCAACTCTCTTGTTTTACAACATCTCTTGTATTAGGTGAAACTCTAGTGTTATCATGCCAAAATTGAATAATAACTTCTCTTATAACATCAGATATATCTTTGTCCTTACGCGGTGCTCTAGTAGAAAATGCCCAAAAATCGGTGTTATTGAGTGATTGAAGGATATTACGTCTTTCAATTGCTTTCATTAGAGTTTTTTGATTAACTTTCAACATTCGACTTGTTTTGCGTAATCAAACGTTATTTTTTTGTTGATTCACTTACAACACTAGTAGCAAGTACACGATGCACAATATTACTATCCCTTGTGTGTCTTGACACCAATAGTGTGATATGCATCATGAAGGTTTTCAACAATTGTAGAGGTTTGACCACGTATATTAGATGTTTTCAATCCTAAGGTGTTTAATGTAGGTCTCATTTTAATCAATTTCATCAAACTAACCAACAACTGACATCTTTGGGAATCATTTAAAATTTCAAAATGATTATCCCAAATTTCAGTGGCTTTTCTTCTGATTTTCCATTCAGAAAGTTTTGTCAGACATTGGTTTCAAAATGTTCTCATCAATTTCAATAAAATAATTAGGTTTCTTACGTAAAATCCTAGGAGGTGTTTTTGTCAAATTTTTCTTGTCTACAGTTTCAACCTGAATTTGATTCACATTTTCATTGTCTCCTTCAATTTCAACATCAACTACATCACGAGTATTTAATTCTTCTTCAACATTGACAGTAAAAACATCTTCATCACGAGTATTTAATTCATCTTCAACATTGATCAGTAGAAACATTACCTGGTTCCTCATTGCTTACAATAGTAGGGGTTGAAGATGAACCTCTTCTTGATTCACGAAGATTCCGCATTCGCTCAACATTTTGAAAATTTTTACCTCTAATTCATCTAGTGTTTTTTTACTTATTGACTTCCTTTTTTGACTTTGTTTCTTGTCTCCCATGATGTTTTTCTTCGGTGATAATAAAAAACATGTAGAAAGTGACAAAATTTTGTAGTAATTCATATAGTAAGGCCAAACAGTAAAAATCACATGGTAATTCAAACATTGGGATGCGTGTAAATATGATTTAATAACCATGATCATGCTTTATAAACCATGATCATGGTTTATAAATGGTAATTGATTGTAGTTCTAATATATTAACACACCGTGATCGCGGTTTATAAAGCACGCTCACGGTTCTATCTGTATCATCAAATCGACCCTAAGGCTCGGGAAATCTTTTTTTTCCCAACCAGAGCTATGGGAGGTCATTATGGCATGTAAAAGGTCAAAAAATTCAAATTTTCTCTTCCGCGGACTTGAACCATGCTGAAAAATTTGAAAACATCTCACAAAAATGGTACCATCACGTAGGGGAGATTATTAGCTTCATAGAAATATTGATTTTAAAGTGAATAGAATAAGATAAATATCATTTTATAATTTTTACTAACAGTAGGTCTTTAAGACATTTTTTCCCATGAATGTTCATGTCTACGTTTAAGACTACAACTTTTGTTTCACTTATCAAAATGTGATAAAACCTATACCATCCCAAGCACATGGAAAAATTCTATACACGTTAAAAAATATATTGATTATATGATATTTTTTGATATTTTTGATATAGTTATGGTGGGAAAACGGAAAGTGCTCCATTTTCTAAATTTTTCAGACCACTTTCATGGAAAAAATCATAAAAAAATATTGCTAAAAAAAATACAAAATAAAATCCATCCCAAGATAGACAATGACATCTAACTTTTCACCAAAGGAAAAAAAAAAACAAGATTTGGTCATCCAAATCATGGGCAAACGGACTACAATCTTATAGGTTTTTAAAAAAAAACCAAGTCATATAATTTTGAGTGTTTAATATAGCTAAACTTGTCTAATTTTTAAAAAATAGTAGTTTAGAAACTAGATTTTGGATGCTACGATTCATATTTATATAATTTTTTCTAATTTTATATCTCTAATCAAGATCTTTCTCCTAGCACTTTGTTCATGTGTGTTTGTAGCTTCATCTTATGTAGTTGAATTTGTGTGATTGTACTAGTGCAACTAATTAGCAATTCTTCTTCTTTTCTTAGGGACATAAATAAGGGTTACCACTTTTGAGCTATGTGGCACCCACCATGCCTACATAGAAATACTCTAAAGAGGAATCAAAACATCATAGTTCCCCATCCATTTAATGTTTTCAAGATGACTATTACAATATATATTGACAATGAACACCTTGTTAGAACCTCATACACTTGGTGATGATCCTTACCATGTGATGTAATTTGGAAAATGGCCAAGGGAAACTTTCAATGATGTGTGCATAATTATAGTTAATTAAATATGCTTTCAAGAGGATGATTTAGAAATTTGGTGTTTTGTGTTTACACCCTAGTTAGATTTTTTTGTTAAAAAGGATGTGATGGTTTGTAACTTGTAGAATATTATGATCTAATTAAATTCAAACATTAATTATGCATTATTAGAATAGTACATTACAACTTAAAATGAAATGAACGATTAATAGATGATAAGTAAAGTGTTAAAAATACAAGGGGAAAGAGAGACTTAATTTATTTAGGAAGATTATGAATTGATCTAGATGTTTCATGTAGTGCAAAAAGAGAATGTTTAACTATTGATTTTGCATATAAGATTACGGAACTAGAAAACTTGTAGGTTCAAGACCATATAGGTTTTATACAACCTATGAAGGATTTATATAGTCCAAGACAAGGATTGTATGATCTTGTACCACAGAAGATAATTGAGCTCTAAAAATTTATGGGTGATTTTCTTGTGTAGAAATGATGTTTTTAATATCTCTCTCCTTTACGCAACCTTGGGATGACCAATAATGTTTTGCAAAATAGTATAATACCTAACAACTTAAAGAAAACTTCATTAAATTGTTAACAAACAAAAGGACAAAAAAATGTTTGTGAGTGTGTTAAGGATAGGCCACCTTATTTTCTAGACCAATCCCCTTTGTTACACTTCATATCCTCAATGTCGAGTCAATCCTCATGTATTTATTAGGTTCTTTTGCAAGTGTGTGAATTTAACCAACCCCTAGGTGTGCCCTTATGTATCTTGATGCCAAGGTAGTGGTATAACTTTTGTAGGATAACATGGTAGTAGTGATATGTGGTGTGAATCAGCAATGTGACCTAATCCTTGTGGCGATTGAAACACTTTTTAATTCTTAGACTGAATTTTCTATTGTTTATGACATGCATCTATGATCTTTGCATACTTGTAGATGGGTGAATATAGACTCATTTACCTATTTGAGTTCTTCAAAATTGTAGTAGGGACTTCCCTAGATGATGTGCAGTTGATTTGAGCATATTCAGGAACCATTTGAGTAATTTTGGAATGATTTTTGTAAGAGAATCTTGTAATAATTCAAGGTGAATTATAATGTGATAATAAATTTCTTATATAGTATAATGTAGGTGAGATATTATGATAAGTTTGACCCTAAGAAGATGAAATGAACCAAAGAGTGATTTAATGTTGAAAGTATAGTTAGTGACTAATAAGGGGAACGATTGTATAGGTCAACCAAGACCAAACCCCACTTCAAGACCCTTACGTATAGTTTTGGATAGGAGAGAGAAATTCCTAAGCTTAAAGTTCTATAGTGAATATCATATGTTTTATGCCTCTTTGATTGAATAATATTTCCATATTTATCAATAGAATATGATGTAAAGATAAGAAAGTTATGGAATGGTTAGAGATATGATGAGATTAGATTCTAAATGTGATCATTTGTCTTATCAAATACACAAGGTCAAACTTGGTATTGCCTGACAAGAACAAGTTAATAGATTTTAGTCTCTACATTTCCCCCTTTAAGTATGTAATAAGAAAATGCATTCTTAAAGTAAAAACATGCCTTAGTGTGCACACACACTTTTCCTTTAGTTTAAGGAAAATTTTTGATGTGTTGGTCTTTGGGATGCTCTATGATGAAACTTGCAACACATAATGTAGTCAATGTTTATTATAGAAACTAAACTTTAAATCAAAATATAAATAATATATTTTAACTTGTGAATCATTTTAGAAAATATGCAAAGGATATGAAAAACATGAAAATAGAAAATATATTCTAATATTTGTGAAGGGAACATATCTCATTTTTTTCATGCCTTACAACGTTAAAATGTTCTTTAGAGATTTTAGAGGATTGGGGTGACCAGCCCCCAATACTATGCCACAAGAGATAGTGAAGGAGGAATTATTAAACTACTAAGGACCCATGTACTTTGATGCCTTCCCCATGCAAGAATGTGAAGAAAAATGAGGAACTATTAATTTACAAAGCTCACATTTTTTCTTTGATGCTTTCGTTTTGAAAGAATCTAGTGAGAGAATGAGAAAATCGGTTTAGAACACAATATTACTTTGATGCTTTTCACTAAACCCACATACCACAACACTACACATGGATCTAGGCCCAATTATTTATAATAGACCTTAGATGAAATGACCCATGTCATGCCCCATAAGGTGTTATTATGTGTTAGTATATATTACATTGTCTTGTTAGTTTTATGATCAATTACCTCCATGTAGGTAGGTATTTAGTTTTTCCTCCGTAGGTAGGTATTCAATTTTTCCTCCACTTAGGTAGGTATTGATTGCTTACAACCATCAATTATCTATATATATTCTCTTCCTCCTCATTGTATAAGACATTCAATCATTTCTACACTTGGTCTTGACTCCAAAAGTGGTATCGAGTGAGCCGGGGTAGGATATGCATGGAAGTGGTATGATGTAGTGAAGAGGTGGAATTTGGAGGTCTCCTCCCGGTCATATTTGATGTTGGAAAATGGATCCTCTGTTTGTGTGGCTTGTTATGCCCATGCTTTTCATTAGTGGTTTCTTTTGACCTATTTCATCTGCAGTGAACAAGGTGGAAGTTATGTATCCTATGTGGAAAATGGAGACACCAAATGTGGATTCCTCCTTCGAGACATATATTTCATTTTTTTCTTTGAAGGGAATTTTTTTGCACTGTTTGGTAGATGTGGGCTAGTAGGAAATCTGCGAGAAGTGGGAGATGTGGAACCAAGGCATACCTACAAAGCAACAACCAAGTGAAGAGGATAACATTTGATTATCTCAAAAGCATTGTTGATGTTGCGTCCCTAGTTTTGAGTTATTGAGTGACATAAATTAGAAGACAATGGAATTTGCATATTGATGAATTAATTTGAGGAAGCTAAAAGTAAAATATGTGACTGCATGGAGCATTAGAAATCTAAAGCGTGTTATTTTTTAGCGAAAGAAAGTTCCATGAAGAATAACCATTAGTGCGGCATTTTGTACAATACATGTTTCAATATGTGGTAAGACCTATTTTTCGAGAAACGAAATTTTTAGAGCCATTCTAGACTGTGCAAAATATTGAAAAAATGTGGCAACAAAAATAGCGTAGATCCTTCAATGATTTCAAAGTCCTCTTTTATTTTTGTGCATGGTTTCGATAATGTTTATAGTGATAGATTTCACTAGTCCCAAGGCATCCATGATGAAGCGAAGGCATGCCATGACAATAAATGATAATTCATGTTCAAATATTCATACACATAGGTACAAGATGTCAAACATGAGCTCAGTAAAGTGTTCGACATGTCATTCAAAAATTGTGTCCTATTCAAGTTTGGGTTTATTCTAATTAGTAAGGAATCATTAGTATTGTGTATTTAGTTTAATGGATCATGTTCTCAAAAGTAATTTTATATTACTTTTCATTAGATAGTATTGTTTTGTAAAATTATAGTCTATTATTTAGTTTTATCAACAACTCATGTATTCTCAAGTAATTTTGATGTAATTCATGATAGGAAAAATTAAGAGTTGTTAGTCCATCCTTTTTTTCTTGTCTGACAACCTTGTCAAATGTGTTGTTTTTCATTGTCAAAGTGTTTGTAATAGTTATTGTGATTCAAAAACTAAAGTGTCATACGTGTGTGTGTGTGTGTGTGTGTGTGTGTGTGTGTGTGTGTGTGTGTGTGTGTGTGTGTGTGTGATACATATTTTGGTGGAATCTACATCCGAGTTGTAATTGAGCATCATGATCACATTATGCCGAGGTAATGACTTCATACTAGAGGTTGGAGGATACATGGAGGTTAGAGGAAATTTTTACGAGGTAAAGTTTACTATGGTCTAGAGTATCAAAAGAATTATCGAGTTCTTGTTGTAGGGATATACAAACTCACCGTGTTAGATCTATGATGATAGGAAATCAACTGCAAGTTCTATTTTTCATCTCGATTTGGACCTATCTCATGGATCAATAAGAAGTAAATTTTTAATGCTATCTTATCCACTAAGACAGAGTATCATGCCACACGAGGAGATGTGTGTAAAGTGATTTGGTTACGTCACGTTCTGGAAGATATGGGAATTCCTAAAGAAAATCCTCCCATCATTCATTGTGATAATCAAGGTGTGTTGAAGCTTGTGAAAATATGGTTTTCCATGAGAGAACAAAGCACATTGAGGTCGAATGTCACTACATTCAAGAACAAGTCTTGAACCACCACATTTAGCTCTGGTATTGCCTAATAGATTTTAGATAGTAGATATACTCACCAAGTCTCTTGACAATGTGAAATTTGAACTGTTTCGGAGGTACGTTTGTAAAAACAATGCCTCTTGATGAAGAACATTGTGAGGAGAAAAAGTACTAAAGTAGCGCTTGGTTCTTAGAAAAGGGTTTGTGGAAATTTTAGAAACCACCAAAGTGTATAGTTGAGACCTCATGTCACCTCCAAATTTGTGGTCAACCTGCAAACATAAAACCATAGGGGTTCATGGTAATCCGGGAAACCACAAAAGGTGTTAGTACAAAGATATACTCATGTCACTTCCAGGTTTGTGGTAATCCGAAAGGAAAAACCAAGGTGTCACTAAGACCATGAAGCCACAAAGATGGCATGTTACCTCAAAGGTGAGCAGGATAAGTGGAGAGTGTAAAAAAAATTACCCGTGTTTAGAATAATGGGGGATCTGCTCTCTGTAAATATGATTTTATAAACAATGTAATAAGGGGGGAATGTTAGCATATATTACATTGTCTTGTCATTTTTATGATCTATTCCTCCACATAGGTAGGTATGCATTTTTTCCTACGTGTAGGTACATATTGATTGGTTGTAAGCATCGATTATACGTATATATTTCCTCATCCTCATTGTATAAGACATTCAATAATTTTTACACTTGGTCCCGTTCAACACTACATTTGAATTGATATTTAGAGATATGATCATTTTACGAGGAGATGGAGGCCCGTGCCCCTAAACCCATTTTTAACTATATATGAATTACCCTTGTAAAAAGGAATGTATTCATGCCCGTGTAACATACTATAAATTATGTATATGTATCTTTACATATATAGATATCCTGTAATTATCTTGTAAAATCTATAAAAACTTGATGTTTGAGTGAAATTGACTATTTTTGCAAACATATGGAGAGATCACAATTGTACCATGGTCCCGATTGTTTTGTATGGTTTTTAACATATTTTATTCTGCCACATTTTAGTATAAGTGTCATCTTTGAGGATCTTAGAAGTGTTCAATTATTTTCATGTATCATGTAATGTGTATATATTAATAAAAATACCTTTTTGTATACCATTATTTAGAAGCATGTGTGATGAAACATATCAAGTGCATGTGGCTAAAAATAATATATGTTTACCCATGTACAAAATGTTTAATAATATGCCTAGTATCACATAGAAGGCTGATTTGATATCCAACTTTGAGAACCTATACATGCTTAATGGGTTGCACATGGTGGCAACCATGGTATGGAAAATAAGCAACATGTAAAAAGAAACAAGTAATATTATATATGTAAAAAAATTACTTAACAATAAATCATAATGAAAATAATTTACTAATCCTTAGTAAAAAAGAGTGTAATCAACATATAAATCATGTCATCAATCATAGAAAAAGAACCGTGTAATCATAAGTGTAAGCTAGAAATAGTAGTGTGTAGTCAAGTATTAAAATTTATGTAAAAATGTAGATATAGGCATGCAGCCTTAAACATGGGACATCCATGATGTCACAAGATAGTCACGATGAAAGGTCAATGTGCCACAACTAGAGAAGAAAATGTAAACACGTAAACTAAGAATGAAGCCACAAATGTGGGAAACTCATGGTGTCATGAGACAAACAAGTCCCTTAGAATGTATAAAGAAAACAATTTTAGCATTGTAGTCACATAAATCCATATAGTAAGTAATCAAGTAATGCATTTGTATAAACAAATAGTGACCATAGTACAAAAAGCAAGTGTAAAAATAATAATAGTGATAATATGAATAACAATGATAAGTTAGTGCTACACAAGAAACATGTGTTAGTTCTAATGATCGATTATATATATATATATATATATATATATATATATATATATATATATATATAAACATTGTATATGTAAATAAGCATGTAATGGAAAACTATATATACTAAAGTGTGTAGGAATGCCCCAAGGAGTAATTCAAAGAACCGGACTAGCTCCTATCATATGTAGTAATCTATGAGTTTCTTGCATCAAGTTCAAGATAAATATGATGTATATCAAATAAATGTAACTAACATGAATGTTATAAGGTAATATGATAGCCAATCAAACTAGAACTGGTCTTGATTTTACAATTTTTCTCATATTTGAAAGTTATTGTATTATGTGATTATTTGAATGTTTTTAGTGTTTTGAAAATACTTATGTACAAGAAGGGGATAGTTCAAGACCTATCCAATTAGGGCCTCATGAAGAATTATTTAATGTGCGATAGATGAAGGGGATGAAATCCCCTCAAGTTGCAAAAGAGACAAATTATACTCATGTATGAAAAGTTTAGAATCCATGATATGTGTTAAAGGTGAGTCATAACGGGAATACCTATGAGACTAGTAGATGTATTAGATGATCAAGTCATGGGACAAAGGGAATGTGTATGTCAACAAGAAATATATGTCCTAATTGAATGAGTAGGATACCTATGTATGGGTGTTTGACAAGAGATATCATGAGAAGTACTAGATGAAATAGACAAGGTTGTAGATGTACTAGAGGTAGTGGTCATATGTTATGGCCCAATCTGTGATGAGGAGGAGTTATGAATTGGATCCCTTAGATTGTAACCACTTAATTATTATAAGTGACTTAACACATTGATGCAATATATAATGGATAGTTGTAAAGTTACAAAGCTAATAACAACCTAGTCTTATATCACATGATGCAAGATAAGAAACCACTCGAAATATGAGAGAAAATGTGGTCGATACAACTATGAGGTGTAAGATAATATGTCAAATATTTATCTTTCGATCAAAAGTGACACCGTTCTTAGTATACCCAAAAGAGCATAGAAATCAAAAAAGTACACATATTATAGGGGTAGTGTTATCAACCAAATTGTTATGTATAGGGTGTTGACCAATCAAAATGGGGATGTATAATGTATTAGACATAAATCCATGTGTCATATCTATATGATCAAAGGTGGTGATTTTCAAGGAGGACATGGTGAAAATAGTTTTGATCAATGGGTAAAACATGTTATCATAACATGGAGGAGGTGGGACAACGTGGTAAGCATTGTGAACTTCTAGACTAGATTTAGCACTAGATCATGTTCCAAAAGTGGATAGTTAAAGATTTTCGATTGTTCATTATGATCAGATAGGATTGGGATGAGGTAGAATTTCATATTAAATAGTAATAGCATTGAGTAAATATTAGATAATGTTACACAATTTAAAGCATATATTAGTAGAGTGACCAATACGTCAGTGGTAGTCAAAGGTAGCGATTATGGCGTCAAAATTCTTATGATAGAGTAAAAGTATTGTTTAATTATTTTGAAGGCATAAATTGCAAGAGATACCAATAAACAAAGAATGAAATTAGGATCGTACTTCAAGTAAATTTTGTGGAATTGGATACCCCTTAATCCTTAATAGCTAAACCTAATAATTATGTACACTTTGAACCCATGCAAACTTCAAATTCAATAAAAAAATTAATATTCAAAATAATATATATTATAAAATGTAAAAATAAAATATTATAAAAATCATTAATTGTGCATTTAGTCAAAACTTCAATGTTGAGAAAACATAATGAAAATATTCATAGTTTTTAGGTAAATTGTTATATATTGTAATCATGTATATTTATATTTTAAGGTTGCATGGCAAAATTTTGATTCATGGAATATCAGTTTGTTTTTCGTCGTGTAAATTTTTAGTTAAAATTAAATAAATATTATATTAAAAACATATTCTTTTGAGGTCATTGCCTCATGGTGGTTTTGTTGTGTATTCATCTATGGATTTGCATACGGACTAGTATAGCATTTAGTGGTTGTGACATTATAGAAATGCTATTGAAGTGACGCAGACATTCGAGACAAGAAATGCATTACATTTAGTTTGCTTGACCGAGAACAATTCTTGTGCTTGAGAATGCATGATAGCTACCCATGTTAACATTGTAACTACGTGCTATAATACTTTTGAGAGGAATAATTTTTGACATGTGAATAGTTTGAGCGAGGAGTGAATGATACATTCATTGTAATAATGATAAAAAATTTTACTACTAAAATGAAGGTATGCGTAGGAAATTTTCTTTGACTACTACATTCATTATAATAATGATAAATTTCTTTGACTACTAAAATTAAAAGCTTTAGAAAAGGGTTTGTGGAAATTTTAGAAACCACCAAAGTGTATAGTTGAGACCTCATGTCACCTCCAGATTCATGGTCAACTTGCAGACATAAAACCATAGGGGTTCGTGGTAATCCGTGAAACCAAAAAAGGTGTTAGTATAGAGATATACTCTTGTCACTCTCATGTTTGCAGTAATCCTGCAAAGAAAAACCAAGGTTTCACCAAGACCATGAAGCCACAAATATGGCATGCTACCTCAAAGGTGAGCAGGCTAAGTGGAGAGTGTAAAAAAATTATACCATGTTTGAAATAATGGGGGATCTACTATCTGGAAATATGAGTTTATAAACAATGTAATAAGTGGGGGATGTTAGCATATATTACATTATCTTGTCGTTTTATGATCTATTGCCTACATAGGTGTAGGTACATATTGATTGGTTGTAAGCATCGATTATCTGTATATATTCTCCTCATCCTCATTGTATAAGACATTCAATAATTTGTAAACTTGGTCCCATTCCAACACTACGTTTGAATTGATATTTAGAAATATGATAATTTTTGAGGAGATGGAGGCTCGTGCCCCTAAACCCATTTTGTAACTATATATGAATTACCATTATAAAGAAGGAATGTATTCATGCCCCATGTAACATACTATAAATTATGTATATGTATCTTTACATATTATATATACCCTGTAATTATCTTGTAGAATCTATAAAAACTAAAGTTTGAGTGAAATTGACTATTTCGTGAACATATATTGGAGAGATCACAATTGTACCACGGTCCTGATTGTTCTATATGGTTTTAACATATTTTATTCTGCCACATTTTAGTATATGTCTCATCTTTGAGGATCTTAGAAGTGTAGAAATATTTTCATGTATCATATTAATATATTAATATAAATAGAGTAATATGTATATATTAATATAAATACCTTTTTGTATACCATTTTTAGAAGCATGTGTGATAAAACATATCGGTGCATGTGGCTAAAAAGAATATATGTGTACCCATGTACAAAATGTTTAATAATATGCCTAGGATCACATAGAAGGCTAAGTTGATATCCATCTTTGAGAACCTACACATGCTTAATGGGTTGCACATGGTGGTAACCATGGTATGGAAAATAAGTAACATGCAAAAAAGAAACAAGTAATATTATATATGTAAAAAAATTACTTAACAATAAAGCATAATGACAATCATTTATTAATCCATAGTAAAAAAGAGTGTAATCAACATATAAATCATGTCATCAATCATAGAAAAAGAACCATGTAATCATAAGTGTAAGCTAGAAATAGCGAGTGTGTAGCCAAGTAAGAAAATTTACGTAAAAACGTAGATATAGGCATGGAGCCTTAAACATGGGACACCTACGATGTCACAAGACAATCACGGTGAAAGGTCTAATGTGCCACTGACCAGAGAAGCAAATGTAAACACGTAAACTAAGAATGAAGCTAAAATGTGGGAAACCCATGGTGTCGCAAGACAAACAAGCCCCTTAGAATGTATAAAGAAAACAATCTTAGCATTGTAGTCACACAAATCCATATAGTAAGTAATCAAGTAATGCATTTTTATAAACAAATAATGACCATAGTACAAAAAGCAAGTGTAAAAATTAATAATAGTGATAATATGAATAACAATGATAAGTTAGTGCTACACAAGAAACATGTGTTAGTTCTAATGATTGATTATATACATAAATAAACATTGTATATGTAAATAAGCATATAATGAAAGAAAATGTACTAAAGTGTGTAGGAATGCCCCAAAGGAGTAGTTCAAGGAACTAGATTAGCTCTTATCATCGTGTAATAATCTATGAGTTTCTTGCATCAAGTTCAAGATAGATATGATGTATATCAAATAAATGTAACTAACATCAATATTATAAAGTAATATGATATCAATCAAACTAGAATTGGTCTTGATTTTACAATTTTTCTCATATTTGAAAGTTTTTGTATTATGTGATTATTTGAATGTTTTTCAATGTTTTGAAAATAGCTATGTACAAGAAGGGGGTAGTTTAAGACCTATCCAATTAGGGCATCATGAAGAAGTATTTCATGTGAAATAGATGAAGGGGATGAAATCCTCTCAAGTTGCAAAAGAGACAAATTATACTCGTGTATGAAAAGTTTAGAATACATGATATGTGTTGAAGGTGAGTGATAACAGGAATACCTATGAGAGTAGTAGAGATGTATTACATGATCGAGTCATGGGACGAAGGGAATGTGTATGTCAAAAGAAATATATGTCCTAATTGAATGAGTAGGAGACTTATGTACGGGTGTTTGACAAGAGATATCATGAGAAGTATTAGATGAAATAGACAAGGTTGTAGATGTACTAGAGGTAGCGGTCATATGTTATGGTCCAATCCATGATGATGGAGGAGTTATGAATTGGATCCCTTAAATTGTAACCACTTGATTATTATAAATGACTTAACACATTGATGCAATATAGAATGGATAGTTGTAAAGTTACAGAGCTAAGAACAACCTAGTCTTATATCACATGATGCGAGATAAGAAACCACTCGAAATGTGAGAGAAAATGTGGTGGTACAACTATGAGGCGTAAAATAATGTCCAATATTTCTCTTTGGATCAAAAGTGACACTTTGTTCTTAGTATACCCAAAAAGCATAGAAATCAAAAAGTGCACATATTATAAGGGGTGGTGTTATCGACCAAATTGTTATGTATAGGGTGTTGACCAATCAAAATGGGGATGTATAATGTAGTAGACATAAATCCATGTGTCATATCTATATGATCAAAGGTGATGATTTTCAAGGAGGACATGGTGAAAATAGTTCTAATCAATGGGTAAAACATGTTATCATAACATGGAGGAGGTGGGACAACATGGTAAGCATTGTGAACTTCTAGAGTAGATTTAGCACTAGATCATGTTCCAAAAGTGTATAGTTAAATATTTTCGATTGTTCATTATGATCGGTAGGATTGGGATGAGGTATAATTTCATATTAAATAGTAATAGCATTGAGTAAATATTAGACAATGTTACACAATTTAAAGCATTTATTAGTAGAGTGACCCATACATCGGTGGTAGTCAAAGGTAGCGGTGGCGTCAAAATTCTTATGATGGAGTAAAAGCTTTGTTTAATTATTTTTAAGGGTATAAATCGTAAGAGATACCAATAAATAAAGAATGAAATTAGGATCATACAAACTTCAAATTCAATAAAAAAATTAGTACTCAAAAAAGTATATATTATAAAATGTAAAAATAAAATATTATAAAAATCATTAATTGTGCATTTAGTCAAAACTTCAATTTGAGAAAACATGATGAAAATATTCATAGTTTTTAGGTAAATTGTTATATATTGTAATTGTGTATATTTATATTTTAAGGTTGCATGACGAAATTTTGATTCATGGAATATCAGTTTGTTTTTCGTCATGTAAATATTTTAGGTAAAATTAAATAAATATTATATTAAAAACATATTCTTTTGAGGTCATTGCCTAAGGGTGGTTTTGTTGTGTATTCAGGGCAGAATTGACAGGCTGTAGGCCGTTTTTGTAATTTTAAATTTTTGAAAATTTTTTAAAAACAGTGACAGGCTAAATTTTTTGAAAACCGTAAATTTTTTAAGTGGTTTATATAAAAATACAATACCTATTTATATATCTATGAACAGATTATAGATATATCTATAAAAATCATTGGAAATTACAGCCATCTAAAAGAGCTAAGCCATCAACAAAATTTGATTTGACAGGTACAGATAATTTGAAATTCCTAGGCCTGTGTGTATTCATCTATTGATTTGTGTACGGACTAGTATAGCATTTAGTGGTTGCGTGACATTATAGAAATGCTATCGAAGTGACAGACAATCAGACAAGAAACGCATTGCATTTAGTTTGCTTGATCAATAACAATTAATGTGCTTGAGAATGCATGACAGCTACCCATGTTAACATTGTAACTACGTGCTATAATACTTTCGAGAGGAATAATTTTTGACACGTAAATAGTTTGAGCGAGGAGTGAATGATACATTCATTGTAATAATGATAAATTCTTTGACTACTAAAATGAAGGTATGCGTAGGAAAATTGAAAGCTTACTGTGTGAGAATTTGGAATTCGACAAGAAAATATGAGGAGGAATTGTTTTCTTTCCAACTCCTCGTCCAAGTTCAGTTAACATTCAATCTTGAGATGGAATTTGGTCGCAAAATATTGAAGTTGAAAATCCTTGTAGACTCCACGAATGCCATCAATCAAGGCATGTGCAAATTTCTTGTTCTTCCTTCCCTTAGTCCCACCACATCAAATGAATGTTTGGAATGAAAAATAATATCCTATGTATGCCACATTTATATGGACAAACAAAATTTTATCATTTCTTAGCAACCCCTCCTAGGGTCATGTAATGATTCCATTTCTCCACCAAACATCGAAGGCTAGATCTCTCATATGATCACTTAGATTTTTAAATGATTGAAATGAGGTGTTTAAATTATATTATACTAAACGTATAAAATAAGCAAGAACTAAGTGTATTTCAACATATTTGATTTGTGTTTACAATTGGGTTGAGTGCAAAAAGATTATGGAAGTTTGAAATAGGCTCATAGGATAATCGTCAGCAATTACAATAATGTAAAGTACTCTAATAATATCCTTGGGGTAGTGTCACCAAAATATGGAAAAAATTGCCAATGAAATGATCTACATACAATATTAGTTGTGAAACCATCCAAGGGGCTACAAAACCATCCTTCACTACTTTAAATAATCTAAATTTTCTTACTCAAGTTTACACATAATGTCTTAGTTTTTGGTTTATGGATCTATGCTCGTGAGATGTGATGTATAATACAAAACTAGGCTCTTCTTTAAACCCTAGCAACACACTCAAATAATAATGCACTTAAAAATATGTTTTGCGCCATTGGCCATTTGAAAAATTATCTTATCACCACCCCATTCTAGGTGAGCATTACACTTTGTAACAAAACCTCAAAGGAGAATCGATCCAAATGTATTTATCTCTCAATCCTATATGAATACCATTATTGAAATTGACACACACTCTTAAAGTGTTCCTTCATTTGGCACAAATCACATGGAAACATGTAGCTTTGACCTTAGTACTTCAAAAATTGACACATGGATTTATCTAGGGCTACTCAGATTGAAAGATTTAGGATAAGTATGAAGCTTTTAAATAATGGTCTCAAACGATTGTTTAATGGTGTTTGAGCCTTTAGGGAATTTATTCATATGCGAGTTCTTTTGCTAATTTCTTATCAAACGATGACCCAAAATTCATGCCTAGGATGACCTAAAAGGACATGCCCAACTTGAAAAAATGACCATTGGAAGGGCATGTGACACTTTCATGAAAGTTGAACAAATAGTAATTAAAATTGTCCAAAGAGATAATTTCGTAAATGAAATCATCCACATGGCTACGAAACCATATTAGAAGTTAAAAAATCAAAAATAGAGAATATAGGGAGGTTTTTCTAGGTGTTTGTGAGGTTTTGTATAGATTATAAGTGATTATGATCAGAGATATTGGGATAATGAGGCTTACCTATTGGAAATGAGACTTATCAAAATGTGAAAATGTACTTTAGGGATACTCAAATTGGAAGATTTAGGATAAGTATGAATCTTTTGAATAATGATCTCAAAAGATTGTTTAATGGTATTATTTTTTAATAAGGGTAAAGGGATTTTTTTGATTGGGACCCTACCCACAAACAAAAACAAGGGAAATAACTCACGTAAAACACTAAAACCAAAAGAGCCAACACAAATCACTATTGCCTAGTGACAAAGAAACAAACAAGAATCCAAAGCAATTTGCCTTACACTAGCAAAAATACAACAAAGTATGGCAGGGTCGAGGACAATTTTAGTGGCGGATATTCGTAATATAGCGAAATTTTCATTTTAGGAAAATTTGAAAAGGCTAATTTTTGAGCAAGTCGGTGTCTGTTAGCCTAAAATTTACAATATATTTGATTTTAGGGGTTGGCTTTACCTACATTTGAAAGCATATCCTATAAAAACCTAGGTGATTTTTTGGGTAGTATACTACCACTATTACCTTACTACTAGTTGAGCTACCGGCATATCAAATACCGTGAACTTGCATACTCTAAGCACCAGTGCACAATGTAGATTTGTTTATTGTTTAGTAGTTTGCAGTCGGGCGATAGGTGTCATTTGTTGACACGCGACAAAGATTTTTCTATGGATAGGTGTGACAAGAGTTTGGTGTCAATGCCTAAAACTACTTCTATTGACACACGGCCTGTATTGTTGTTGACGCATGACCGATTTTTCTCTAACGCACGACAACAATATTTTTGACGAACAACATATTGTATTTCTTGACGCATGACAAAGGTTTTTCTTTGGATGGGCAAAAGGAGATATATTTGATGTGCGACAAGAGTTTGATTGTTGATGCCCGACACTACTTATGTTGGCCATGATTGTATTGTTGTTGATGCATGACAAAGTTTTTCTCTTACGCATGACAACAATATTTATTGACGCGTGACCTATTGTATTTGATGATGCATGACAATGGTTTTACGTGGACGTGCGATAAGGAGAATCAACTGACACGTGATAGGGTTATGTTGTTGTTGACACCCAACACGGCTATTGTTGACACACAACAGTTATCTTGTTGATGCATGACACAGACCTTCTCTAATGAGCGACAAGGATATTTGTTGACGCATAATGCTCTTGTTATTGACGCACGACTTAGAGCTTCTGACACGCGATATAATTTCAACTTAGTCTTTCAGAACAATGGAAGGTGTAAGCACTCATAATGAGAATACCGAAAAAGTAACTAAGAAATCTCAAAAGTCCCTATTCAAGTATTTTGGAAACTTTGCTGCTACATATACCGCAAACACCAACACCCACATAGTTGCCACTGGAATGAATCAGAGTACATACTTTTTGGAAGGTAATATTGAGGTGGACATACATTTTGCACAATATTAACCAAATGACACCTATGATGATACCATGCCAAATCTTGAAGATATACCTGTTGGGATGCTCGGGCTTGAATATATTCCTGTTGAGGTGCAAGCAAGAGTGCATGAAGATATCACACATACAAATACTCAGCAAAATGGAAATCAAAAATCAAATGCAAATTATGGTTCACGAAAGCGAAAGTAGGTGATTGTGGTAATGTTCAAAATTCTACTCATAAAAGTAAAACATTGAAAATGAACAAAAATATGTTAACACTTGGGAGGAAATACAAGTTTGATTGGGCTTCCAAATTTTTGTTTATCGAACCTATACATCCAGCTAATTCAAAAGGGATCCCACCTAAATGTACATGTACAATATGAATGCGGAAATTGGGAAAGCAACAAAAAATGTAACTAAAGTTGGACACTATAGAAAAACACTATGGAAAACAATATTTGACTATAACGGGGGAGGATGGTTAGAAAATCAAAACATACAGGTGAAAAATTGAAAAAAATGCATGCATGTTAAATATGTAGTAAAGCGAGAAAAAATGCAAACATCTCGTGGAAAAGGAAGGAATGATCACATCACAAATTGGTAAGATGAATCAATCAAATCTGCATGCAAAACTCATATCGTTCTCTATTTTATTTCACATACTTAAGAAAGGAAGACCGATTTTGAATTTCCTTGATTTCAAAGTTTTGTATCAATATAATGGAATGTACAACATTCCTCAATCTCATTGGTTGACAATAGTGCATGGGAAATGGAAAAATGTCTTTCAATGATAGAGAAGGAAGATTTGAAAGAGAATGTAAAAAAGCAAAGTTTATCTCTCTTTCAATTGATGAAGTGACAATAGTCAACAACATTACATGGGTATGTATTTGTGTTTATACTTTAGAAAATCATATGAGGACACCTAATCTGTTGGGTGTCATGAAAATGGTTGAAAATTGTAATTCTGAAAACCTACATAAAATAGTTGTTTATCATTTGAAAGATATTGTTGGAATGAATGATTATGAAATTACTACAAATTTGGTATGCATTGGAGCAAATGGTGCATCAGTCATGCAGGGTCACCGAACAGGGTTGTGTGTTAGATTGCAAAAAATAGTGGCCCCTTATATGCTAGTAATTCACTGTATGGCTCATAGAATGAATTTAGCGTATAAAATGGTAAGCAACTACAAAAATGTTGCTAAAGTAGAAGACTTTATAAAAGAACTTCATGCCTATGTGGCAAAGCGCTGAGTGATTTCTTGAGTTCCAGAAATTCATAATTGGAATTACATATGGAAAAAAAAAATTGAAGGATGTTGAGACGAGATGGATTTCTTTGTATGAACCTGCATGTAGAGTTTGTGAGGAGTATCCTTCGTTGGTTGGTTTCATGCACAAATATCACCATGAAGTTGATAGGACGAGGGACTTGTTGTTCTATTTAACTAATTTGGAGACATTACTTACATTGGTTGGTATTCTTCTAATGTTGCAGGAGATCAATAAACTAATGAAGCATGCACATGGGAGATTAATCTATATTGTGGATTTTATACGGATGAGAAAAATGGTATGTCAAAATATTGATATCTTGTACACTTCCCAAGATAGTTTTGATACACTTGTTTTTGAGAATTGGAAAGCTTTATTAGATCTTAAGAATCCTAGTAAATATTTGAGATTTAATATCCATGATCACCTCTACGTCAATGTTAATGGGAGGGACATACCACTGTACATTTTGCAAAAACGTCAAGATATTACATGATTGGAAAGAGAAGAAGTTTCTGTGACACGTAATCTCTTTGATTTTGTTACAGTTGAAACAAGAATAAAGCTTAGAAAAATTTTAGAATCCTTATCATTAGAAATTAGAGAACATTTCTCCAAATATAAAATTCTTGAAGAAATGAGTGTGATGAATCCTAATTTTTGGAATACTAAAGGTGCTCGTGTAGACTTTGTAAGAAATAATTTCCATAAATCCATGGGTACAATAATGGAACATTTCATAAAGACTTAAAAGGTCAAGGGTATGGAAATCAAAGGTATAATTAATGTTGATTTATTAAAGTCTCAATCAACAAATTTTGCAACAAAAATGAGGAACCAATATAAAAATTTAGACGAACCTTCTGAGAGTGGTGCTATTACAAGGCTCTGGTGAGGAATCTATCAAAGTATTGTCTTACAAGAAGACATCAGTGAATATTTCAAATTATATGAGTTATGCCAAACAATGATTTTGGGGTCTGTGGAGGATGAAAGGGTTTTCAGTGCTTTATCATTTATAAAATAAAAAATGAGAAATAGGTTGGATAAAAATTTGGAAAGTTACATGAGGTGTTATGTTTCTTGCTACTCCTTGGAAACCTTTCCTTTCAACAGAGAAATTGTGCATTGGAATTCCCTTTCCGATAGAAGAGGTGTAAATTATACAGCTACAAGTACAAATGTTCCTAATGATGAGACTAGAATTGGTGTGTCGTCACACTCTACAAAAGAGAACATCGACTTTAAAGAAGATATTTATAATGGATTGTTTGATTTTAAATAGGTATCTCCTTGACCTTACTTTTATTGTTTGTCACCTTAAATTTTAACTGTGTTTATTTATTCAATTTCATATTAACATATTTGAATACAATAGTTTGTAGCTAGACATAACAGTGAACACAATTGTAACTCTACAAATGCAAATATTGATTGAGGAGGCTTTTTAAGATATTTTGTTTTAGTTCTTGTTATCATTAAAGATGTTTACAGGTATATATATTTACATTTATATAATTACTATTTTGGATTTTTTGAATACCAATTTCCATTTTAAAAATTTGTTTGTTACATGCATTTGTCGAATACTAATTTGTAAGGCCTTCATAGTTCATATCTGCATATTCTTCCACTATTATACTCTTCTAGACTTCCACTGTCCAAACATGCACAAGTTCTCATTTGCATTTTTTTATCTTTCTATTTTAAAAATATATTACATGCATTTGTTGAATACTAATTTGCAATGCCTTTAGAGTTCAGATCTGCATATTCTTCCATTGTTATACTCTTCCAGACTTCAGACTTGCACTATCCAGACATGTACAGGTTATCATTTGCATTTTCTTTAATCTTTTTGTTTCTTCCTTAATCCACTCAATCATTATTTCATCTTTTTTTCTTGAAAACGTGGGTTAACATCCATCTAAGGAAGATCTCACTTCTCGGGCTGATAATGTCAGACAACTCACCCATCTATATACTAATCCATTTTTTGTGTTGAGTTTTCTTGAATCGAAGGTCATCTAGCATGCTAC
The DNA here is from genome assembly GCA_018340775.1 of Taxus wallichiana var. yunnanensis. Classification (NCBI taxonomy): domain Eukaryota; kingdom Viridiplantae; phylum Streptophyta; class Pinopsida; order Cupressales; family Taxaceae; genus Taxus; species Taxus wallichiana. Next base: position 427,108,872 of record CM031239.1, read on the forward strand.
GAAGGATGATTTCTCATTTTCCTTCCATATGCTTTATCACAGCCATCTAAAAGACAAAAGGTAGCCTAAACCCTATCATATGACATTGCTTGAATTTTTACAAGTATGTTTAATTTATTTTTGTATTTGAAATTCTTTGATGAAGTGTTTGAACTTTGTGGGATGAATATCAAATTACATGTAAAAATCACACATTCCAAATTTTCTAAAAACAATTATTCATTATCATCATCCATGATCGTGTTTGAAGCTAAATCTACATCCACACAAAAATCATCATCATCCATATCTATTTTAATGTCATCATCCACATCTAATGTCATCATATCATTGATTCATTACAAGTAGAGAGAGAAGATTTTGAGAAGTTTCAAATGTGAAGAAATCGATCTGAGTTTGAAGTTTACAAGTAGAGAGAAGAATATTTTACTATATTTAGATGTTTGTCTAACAAATTCCATTTTTTCTTAAAAAAATTATCCATTATAATCATTCATCATTGTAATGCCCGCTAAAAACAACCCACTTGAGACCCAAGAACAACCTAGGATTAGTGAGGAAAATTATGGAATAATTTTTTTGTTTAAAAGAGTCTACAACCAGGTTACAAGACAACAGTTGTCACTAACAGTTACAAAACAATTCTAATCCACTAGAATATATTTTTATTTTATTATCAATTATTAGAGGTCACAAGGTCCAAAATTTAGGGTTAGAAAGTTCAATTAGGTTCAGAGGGTAATTCTTCACCATACCCACTCTCTAATAAGCTTAAAGATTCAACTTGATTTTCTCAAACTTAACACTTTAAAATTTTCCATAAATCATTCCCATTGGATAGGAAATTTCCTCACCTTCCATTGATATAAAGAAGTCCTCCTAACTCCTCATATTTCTCAAGTTATGGGCCGGCGGGCCTTGGGGTGAAAATTTTCCCCAAGAGCGGGCCTACGGGCCCAAGGGAGAAAATTTTCCCTAAGGGTGGGTCAGTAAGCCGTGGGGAGAAAATTTGCTCCAAGGGGGGTCTACGAGGCTGCGGTGAGAATTATTTCCGGAGGAGGATTCGATTCGGTGGGCGGTGGGAGACATTTTGAAAACATTTCCCATGGGAGGTGAAAAGCCAACATTGCGCTGCAAGTCCACAAGTCTGCAAGGGACACGTGGTGCCTCCTCAACCAACGTGGGAAAATCGGGGTGGAGGGGATGAAAAAAATTTAACACCTTGAAGGAAAAAGCGGTACAATTCACCCGCACCTCCGCCAACTCCTCGCGAGGCCACCTAGCAGGCTCCGATTGTCATGGGCTGGCAAGGAAAAATTTAGCAAATTTTCCCAAAATTTTAGAAAACGAAAACATAAAATGCAAAAAGGAACCCGCTCCTCTTTCGATGCCTCATGACGCCATGTGGTAGCTCCTGATTGGCTGCGGGCGGCAGGCTGGCGGAGAAAATTTAGAAAATTTCTCCAAAAATTTTCTAAAGCGCTAAGTAAAAAAAGATCCACCCCTCCGCTAATGCCTCGTGGTGCCACATGGCAGCCTCTGATTGGTTACGGGCCGGCGGGGTGGGTGGAGAAAATTAGGAACATTTTCCCAAAAAAATTCCGAAGTGCTAAGGGAAAAATTTGGGCCCGCGGGCCCGCCAAGGAAATTTTCCCCAAAAAAATTTTGACACCAAGTGAAGGAAAAACTTCATAAGGCCATAACTTTTGATAGAGAGCTCAGTTTTGGGAAAATGAGGACTTTCTGGAAATCTCTTGACGTCCTCTATACTTAAGAGTCATTAAATTGGATTTTGATAAATTTTAAGGGGTAAATTTTGAAAATTATCTACTGAGGTTTTACAAAGTGCAAACTGGTAAAAATTAAATTATAAATTTTGTTCAATTTGATCTTCTTCCTCTCTCAACATGTCAAATAGACATGGAGAATTTTTCTTAGGTGGTTTTAGGATAATTTTTTGAGGTATATCTATTTGATTGAGTTCCAATTTGAAATTTTACAACTTTGACAGCAAAACGATTGTGAAAGCTTTGAACTCAGTTTTGCAGGTTTTGAAAGATTTCTTTTAAGTATTTTTTTCTAATTGAACTCATTTATATCCTGGCATGTTCAATTTTAATGTTTCATTATTATTTCTTGATTGTAGGTTTGGTCTGTGCATTTTGGATTAAATAAATTACCAGTTTGAAAATACAAAACAAAGATCAAATTTTAAAGGGTTTATTTGCCATTTTCTTCTTCCAAGTATTATAATACGTTCCAATTCTAATCTAATACATTTAGTTGATTCAATTCAACTATTCAAAAGCTAAAATACATTTCGATTTCCAATTTTCACATATTTCAAAAGACAAAGTATTACACTTCTTCATACGCTTTTCTTTCTTTCAATCGAGAGATTACAACTCACATTTAGATGATTAAATTCAATACAATGATGCAATTTGAGGAAGGTAGTGCAATCCTTTATTGATTTCAAATACAACTTTACATCTTTTCTTTCATTCTTCAATTTCATCATACAGAACACAATTTCTTGCTTTCAAAAGATCGTAACAGAGTATGTCTCTTTCACATTTCAATATACAACTTGCAAATCAATACAACATATTTCCATTACAAAACATTTACAAGTTCATCCACTTCAAGTGGGAGAGGTTACAATAAAATTTATCTCAACAAGGGAATTGTTCAACTATCTTTTTCTCAGCTCCAAAACAACAATATGCATACTTCTCATTCTCCCAAATTGTGATCACAACAAGAGTAGGGGAAAGGCAATGCTCTCCACCCAACCAAGACATCCAATGAAGAGGATAATCCATCCTTCTTCATTGTCCCTGAGCCCCAACCATAATGCAATAAAAGATGTGATCCAACTCATGGCAACAACAGGGTTCCATAAACACACAAGCAGCATTTTCACATCAAAAACACAGTCCAAAACAGAATGTAGTTTACAAATACATTAAAGCATGACAAACATTATTAAGGCTTCATCAAGCAAGCAAAAGGAGCAATAACTATGGGGGGTGCTTCTTATGCCTCCCAAAAGTGGAAATGGGTATCACCACTGAATTACAAACCGTCAAAATATAAGCATATCAAAACCACGACATTCCTTATGCCTCCCCAAGTACCCCTTATTCCTCACATTTCCTTATGCCTCGCTAACCTCTTATGGCACCCCATAATGAGTAAAGAAATGTAAGCTATCTCTTTGTATGGTAGAACTCAAATCCTAACTCCCTCCACCCTTATACCTCCCTAAAACATACTTGTGCCTCCCAAAAATAAACCCCTATAGTATTCTCCTACACCATTCCTAGGCCATCTACCCAACAGCCCACAAACATGCCAAAACATTCACACATTAACATTTACATTCATAAAAGAAGAGCATTTCAAGAGCCAAGCTCTTACCTCTCCATGATGGAGTTTCCCAAGTTCCAAACAACAGTTGTTTCCAAGAAAACAATCCAAAAATCCACCAAACAACAAGCATGCAACAATCTTCAAGCTTCTCCAAAAGCAAGAGCTCCCAAAATAGCAAGGAATTCACCCAAGAATGAAGTCTCCAAAGTGAAGCAACCCAAAACAAGGCAAGCAATTCATATTTTATAGAAGAGGGAAGAGAAGAGGATGAGGAGGATCCATGTAGGATGCCACATCACACATCCTCAACCCCAACCCAAAATTCAACTTCATTCTCCAATGCATAATAAATAGGTGGGTGAATAATATGACAGTTTACTTACACACTCAAATCCAACCCACACCCCAAAGGACTGAAATTAAAACATGTAAGAAAAGTGCAATTAAAACCTACAATTTGTCTTCCCAAAATGCATTATAAAAGTCTAATTTTAACTCTCCAACCATAGGTATGGTTGGTAAATAAATTTAAGAGGTATGGGACAAGTTTAACTTGTCCCACAAGCCTCCATAAATAGCCTCCAAGGACAAATTCAAATTTCTAAGAAGGTGGAGTGTTTCACACTCAAAAGTTAACTTACACATCACTTACACATCTCTTACAACACTTTAATTCAAGGCCAACAACTCTATTAATTAATTTCTTATGACATATTTTAATTAATTAACTTAACAACATGATTACTCACAATATTACACACCATTTAATGAATAATGAAAGGGTAAAAGCACCACAAAATAAACACATGTAAACATTAACAAAGGGACCAAATAAAAGAAACACATAAAACCCCTTGGTCACATTTAAAGGTGATTCCCCCATGGGAATCCCTAACAAAATACAAACACACACAAACAATACATGTTGCCATGGTGACCTTGTTGAATTCATCTAGAATTCTAATGTGGTTGGTCTCCAATCCCCCAATGTTTGTTGTGATAGTTTAACCTACAAAACACAAATACCTCCTTCGGCCTCGTGGCCATATTAGAACATCCAAAGCAATATAATTAAAATTCTAAAATCATCTAGATATATGGATCACAACAACATCCAAGCAACCAACAAGATCATTTGCAATTTTACTCAACAACTATATCATCATCAAATAATTTCCATTTCTAGGTCTACTCATAATATCTAAATATCACATGTCCGAACAACATCCATAATATAACCATGTCAAACAATATATCAACATCAATATCCAAAATGCCTCTAATAATCATCATGCATCATAACTGAATCAAGTCAACAATAATCCATGATCTAACATCTAACATCATACTATAATAAATTCCATAATCATGTCCATAATATAATCAGCAATATCATGATTAGTATCAAAAAAGTGTCAAAGGGAAGTGGGCACTACAATCATCATCTATATCCATTCTAATGTCATTATATCATTACAAGTAGAGATAAGAATATTTTGAGAAGGTTTAAATGTCTCTGTTATAACACATTCCAAATTTTCTTTAAAAAATTATCCATTATCATCATCCATGATCGTCTTGAAGCTAAATCTACATCCACACACAATTCATCATCATCCATATCTATTTTAATGTCATCATCAACATCTAATGTCATCATATCATTGATTCATTACAAGTAGAGAGAAGAAGGTTTTCGAGAAGGTTTAAATGCGAAGAATCCTAATATAGAGTTCAAATTTTACAAGTACTGAGAGAAGAATATTTTTCTTTGTATTAAGATGTTTTTCCTAACACATTCCAATTTTTCTTAAAAAAATTATCCATTATAATAATTCATCATCATCTATATCCATTCTAATGTCATCATATCATTACAAGTAGATAGAATAAGATTTTGAGAAGGTTTAAATGTCTCTCTGTTATAACACATTCCAAAAAAAAAAAAAAATTAAACAATTATCCATTATCATCATCCATGATCATTCTTGAAGCTAAATATACGTCCACACACAATTCATCATCATCCATATCTATTTTAATGTCATCATCTACATCTAATGTCATCATATCATTGATTCATTAAAAGTAGAGAGAAGAATATTTTGAGAAGTTTTAAATGTGAAGAAACGATCTGAGTTCAAATTTTACAAATAGAGATAATAAGATTTTACCGTATTAAGATATATGTCCTAACACATTCCATTTTTTCTTTAAACAATTATCCATTATAATTATTCATCATCATTTATATCCATTCTAATGTCATCATATCATTACAAGTAGAGAGAAGAAGATTTTGAGAAGGTTGAAATGTCTCTGTCAAATACTACATTCCAAATTTTCTTGAAATGATTATCCATTATCATCATCCATAATCATGATTGAAGCTAAATCTATGGCCACACACAATTCATCATCATCCATATCTATTTCAATGTCATCATCCACATCTAATGTCATCATATCATTGATTAATTACAAGTAGATAGAAAAAAATTGAGAAGGTTTAAATGCGAAGAAACCTGATATAGAGTTTGAATTTTACAAGTAGAGAGAAGAAGATTTTACTGTATTAAGATGTTTGTCCTAACACATTCCAATTTTTCTTAAAACAATCATCCATTATAATCATTCATCATCATCTATATCCATTCTAATTTCATCATATCATTACAAGTAGAGAGAAGAAGATTTTGAGAAGGTTTAAATGTCTTTGTCATACCACATTCCAAATTTTCTTAAAACAATTATCCATTATCATCATCCAGATTCCATGATCTACATCCACATACAATTCATCATCATCCATATCTATTCTAATGTCATCATCCACATCCAATGCAATCATCATTACAAGTAGAGAGAAGAAAATTTAACTCTATTAAGAAGTTTTGTCATACTACATTCAAAATTTTCTTAAAATAAATAATTAACCATTATCATAACGCCGTCACATTCATTTCAAAAATAAAAACCATATACAATCTAGAAATTTATATATAATATATAACAAGATAGTAAAAATCCAAATTATAAAGTATTTCAAATTTTGAAATGCCATCACATTCAAGTTTCATACTTTGATATATAAAGTATTTCAAATTTTGAAATGCCATCACATTCAAGTTTCATACTTAAATATATAAAGTATTTCAAATTTTCAAACGCCATCACATTCAAGTTTCATACTTCAATATATAAAGTATTTCAAATTTTCAAATTTAAAGTTTCAATTTTTCAACCCTCAATCATGAAATTTTTCCCAGAAAAACTAGCATCTTTTGTACCCCTTTCCCCAATGGCTTGCCCTCATGTACTCTTTGCTTGAATAATCCCATAACTAATTATATCTTCCACGGCATTTTTAGATTCTTTAAGATTGTTTATTCTTCAAACTAGCATCTGCAGTTGCCTTTGTTTTGAACAAAATCTCAGGGTCGAATCCATTCTCTTTAATTATCTGTTTTAGTGTATTGTTTTGTTTGTTAACTAAAACAATATTTTCTTTCATCTTCATTTCTAACGATACATTGATCTTCACAGTTTCCAAGTGAACTTGGAACACCCTTGCTTGACTCTTCAAATTTTCATATTTCAACTGCAAAAAAATAGTGAGCCCAATTAAACATTTTTCTAAAATAAGAAATTTTCAAATTAACAAAAAATATTGTTTCAAAGTGATAATACTTACGACTTCTCTATCTCTTTCAGCATTTACAATTGCCACCAGATCCTTGTCCTTAGAAAATTTGTTCAAATATGTATGGGCCTCAACACTAATATTTTCTAAATTGTTTAATGCTTTATCTAAAATATTATCTTTATAATTGTTGTTATACGTGACATCCATCTCTTGCTTGGGTAAGTAAAGGCATCCATCTTCACAACTTGATTATGGAATGCAACATATAAATTGTCCCTTTACCAATAATTTTAATAATGACTTGATATCTCATTGATTAGTACTTTTTCCCTTCTCTCACATTTTGTGAGTTGGTGATATGTAGTCTGATAAACTCTTGGACATGGGATTGATAATCATAACCAATCAAGTTCTCTAAAGGAAATGATGGCAATTGTTCACCTTTTTATCAAAGAAGTATTAGGACAGCAATATTGTCACACAGAAAAAAATAATATTGATATTGTATTCGACCAATTTGAATTACATACATAGGCTATTAAATAGCCATATACATAGGAAAACTGACTTCCTATAAAATAGGAAAGTGTTACAACAAATAAACCTATTTAGTTGTGATTGTTACTCCCGTAACAATACACAACTCAACACCAATAATATATTATTGTTTATATAACAATAATATATTAATAACACATTAAACTAACCATATAAATAAACCATGTGAATACTAATTCCTAACATTCCCCCCCTTAGTGTTTACATGGTAGAAAAACATCCACACACTCCTCTGCAGTATGCTCACCCCTGTGGCATGTCCAACTCTGTGACTCATGACCTTGATCCAAAAGAAAGGCTCGCTCCTTCCATGGTTTTAAACAGGCTTACCACAAACCTTGATGCGACAGGAACCTCATCAACTGTCGACCTCATGTGGTTTTCTGGATCCTCCCACAAACCCTTTCAAGATCCATGAACTGACTTACTCTGGTGCTACTGTTCACCACTATGCTTATACATCAGGGAATTATGTAGGAAACACAACTTGCATATGACAAAACTGCAGAATAGAAGAAATACTGAAAAAATTTCACATTACTTCCTATAAGAATCGTAATGTTCTTAATTGTAGTCTCTGTCTTTGATCGTTTGTCACTCAATCTCGAATTAAAGCATAGAAAATCGCCACGCCATCTTAATGGAAGCTTTCCTTGACTAAGCCGTTTTGGGTGCAGAATGGGAATGGAACATTGGTATGTATTCCCCCCCACAATGTGAAATTCCACTCATATAGATACTGAGAAGCAAAATGCATCAAAGAACATACTCCTGAATGGATCTTGCTAGTTAGGTCTTGCTGCACATGGTCACTAATGCTAGTGAACGTATTCTCCTAGCTGACCATCTTCCAACGAAGTACGGCAGTCAGAGGACCAAGTCAGTCAGAGGATCACTGACAGTCATCTGCGCTCCAACACAAATCTCTTTCCAACATCCATCAAATACCAAACAAAACAGGAACTCTGAAAAAGAATCACACCAAGCTGAAACTGGAACACTGCAAAACTCAAAAACAAGTACTCACACTGCACACCTGTGCCACCAAATCATTCTGTGTGGCCCCGTCGTTGGTGACTGACGAGAGGTCGTTGTTCGACCTCCTTCCTCCGATGCCTCCTTCCTCCATCATATGGGTGCTTAACTCAGCCGGATCTGAACATGAGACTACATGGTTTCCACATTGTATTTATTTAAGCTTCTCCCCTCAATGTGAAACCTTTTATTTGGGACGTCATGGTGTTCGATAATGCGTCCACAAGATGGCCAAAATAGAGGGTGATTTTCAATTTTTTTTTATTTTCTCCCAAAATTAGAACCACTAGGACGGGAATAAAAAAATATACACTTTTGAGAAAAACGGCGCTCGATTTTGAGTTACCATGCAAAAGTTATTGAAGTTACAATTTCAGTAAAAAACCCAATTTAATTAAAAAGCTCAACGATTAAAAATTTTCTCAAGATGGAGAGCAAATTTATCATGTGACCACTCGTTGGAACCGAGAGGAAATGTAGATTCCAAAAATATTTATAACCTCAAGAACTCGCGCCAAACAAGTATTAATTTGGCCAAAAATGTATTATTTTCCCTGAGTTTACAATTATTTAAGCAAAAACTATAGAAAAAATAAATATTTTCAAACTATAGTTTTGCAAAACTATAAAATAATTAGCCAATCAGAAATCGTTGTGGTAAGGCAAGAAACTCATGGCTGATTTTTGAAGTGACCAACAATGATTTGTTCATAACTTGAGAACTAGAGCTCGATTTGCAAACCGTTTAATGCGTGGGAAAGCTTATTTCTAGAGCTTTGCAATGGTACTCATTTTGTTTTATTTCATTGCATGATATGAAAGCTGTTCTTGACTGAGTTTGACGCCTAAACCGGCTAAAAAACATGCTTTCTTCCTCTCTTTTTTTCTCTTTTTGACAGCTGCAAGAAGTAATACGTGTGGAAACAATATTCTGTAGTTTCAATAACACCTTTCAAACGCCTTTTATTTTTCCTGATTACACTGTCTAAACAATAATCTTTGAAAAAATAGAACAGATGATGCAGGTCAGTTTGAAATGCAATGAATCCAATAAAGAGCATGCCTATAGGTAAAATAATGATGCAATAAAATCACTACCATAACAAGGGCGACCATGAATAACTTGGATCCACCCCACATAATGCTCAGGAATCCATAATCGCTCTGATGCCAAATATTGGGACAGCAATATTGTCACACAGAAAAAAATAATATTGATATTGTATTCGACCAATTTGAATTACATACACAGGCTATTAAATAGCCATATACATAGGAAAACTGACTTCCTATAAAATAGGAAAGTGTTACTATTATCACCGAATGACTGTGCATATACCTGAACTCACAAAGTGTGATTGGATAACATGGGTACTATCTCCAAGTTGTGGGACTTGCTACTTGAGATAGACCTCCAGAGAAAGTTGGTTCTTGCTCCTAAACTACCTGCCACAATCTACTCTAATGCAGGATAAGCTAACTGTTCTAATCTAAATTTCCAAGGGACCAGGGAAAGAGAATACATAAAATGAAAGCCTACACTAAAGCGGTGATACACCAGAAAAGGAGGATGTGAGAGTAGTCTCCAAATGTGTGAAATACAAAGGCAAAGTGCACACTAGAAGAGGTGATGACAGTTCTCCATAATCTAGCAAAATGCATTCACAGCAGTATTCCAAGCACACACAATGATAATGAATTCCTACAAGAACATAATAATAGACACAATATTCTTGTAGAAAGATAAAAGGGCAAGAAGAATGCAAGAAAACACAGCAGGGGAAGATACATCCACAAACTTGTATTTTATTGCTTCCTGGTATGCACAGTTCAGTCTATTACAAGATAAGGGCCTGGATCACCATGCAAGGAGTCCACTACAAGGGCCTGCAACACACTGGCTTCATTTAAAGCAATTTTGGCAGAGATTTGCTACCCAAAAACTCTCCCCTTTACAATGAGCCCAACACTCCAATTTATAGAAAAAATGAGAAGGGGAAGAGAAGGAAAAAGGGAAATCCCGAAATATGTCCTTCAACCACCTGTAAGAGGCATTAAATTGAGTGAAATGATTGTATATTACTTGCAAAAGGCTCCCCATACTATCACATGTGCTACAGCAGAGAAAGAAGGATGACCATGCCTCTTAATTGCACTCCCAGCTACCAAATAAAACACTGTTCTGAATCCGGCCACGTTTTCTTAAAAATCTCAATCAATTTCTAATCAAATCTGGAATTTCTTGATTGCTATGCATCGGGCTCGGAACCATGATTCCAACGGTACTAATTTTGTGCGATTTCGTTGAGAAATGCAAAAGTTATGGCCTTCTGAGTGGGCAGCTATTTTGGGTCTGGCAGGCGTTTTCTGTCATTTGACGGGAATGAGCATTGACTGACTGGAGCCGAATATGTTTCTTTTATTTAAATATATCTACCCTCATTAAAAATAAGTTTTTGTGGCGTAGGAGGGCCGTGTTTCGTTCAGAAAGTCCAATTTTGTGAAAATCGGAGCTCGGAGTCAAAAGTTATGGCCGTTTGAAGTTTCCGGACCAAACGTTGACTTTTCTTCTTCTCCTTCGGCCGCTTCGGCTTTTCGCGTCCCATGCGTCCCTTTGTCCCAAATGTCCCAATGCTGAAGTTCCCTGTTTCGCCCGAATCGGCCGGTTCGCGTACTTTTGTCCGCGCGTCCCCAGATCAAGTTTAAGTCGCCAGACTCATTCGCCTGAGTTTTTGGGCCACAGATTTTTGTCCGTCTTTGGCGTATGCGTCCCGGTATTTGGGCTGCCTTGACTCATTTCACCGGTTCGGCGGTTCACGTATTTTTTGTCCGCGCGTCCCCAGAAGAAGCCGGGCTGCCTTGACTCATTTCGGCCGGTTCGGCCGGTTCGCGTTTTTTTGTCAATGCGCCCCGATCAAGTTTGGCTGCCTTGACTCATTTTGCCTGGTTGGCCGGTTCGCGTATTTTTTGTCTCCAAGCGCGTCCCAGCTTTCAAGCTTCGGCTGCCTTGACTCATTTCACCGGTTCGGCCGGTTCGCGTACTTTTGTCCCGCGCGTCCCAGACTGTTTTGGGCTGCCTTGACTCATTTCGCCCGGTTCGGCCGGTTCACGTACTTTTGTCCCGCGCGCCCCGAGGACCGCCTGGACTAGGACTTAGCCATTTTTCATGATTTTTTCTGGCCCGAGCTTGTTTTTTATGCAATTTTTTACATTTTCTCAGAACTTGCTCTCTTCTACTTGGACAGGGGAGTTAGAAAAATATGAGGGGACCCTAGAAACATGACCTTTTGCCCTGACTCAATCTATTTACCTGGGACTTGAGAATTTAATGCATGTTATCAAAATTACCTTGAGGGGTGAATTTTGGATAACAGATTTACAAAAATAAACCTATTTAGTTGTGATTGTTACTCCGTAACAATACACAACTCAACACCAATAATATATTATTGTTTATATAACAATAATATATTAATAACACATTAAACTAACCATATAAATAAACCATGTGAATACTAATTCCTAACAAGAAGATGATGTCGATGGAGAGGTATGGGGGCTTTCGGGTTGATCATCATCTACTACATCATTTTTGCCTTTGAGTGGCTTCGATCCTATTTCGATAAAATAAATCAATATTCAAATATTGAAATCGAAAGTGAAATGTAAAAAAGTTGAATAAATTGCGTTGAAATATAAATATACCATTGGCTCTGAATCATCTCACTTGTATTGAAAAATCTTGTTGGGTCATTGTTATCAATGCAGAGTAATCTTCATCTAAAGTTGAATTATTTAAAAGCGATACACGGGTTGTGTTGGGTAAGCCACGAGAGAGAGAGAGAGAGGGAGTTGGAATTGAAATGAGGAGGCAATGTTTAGTGTCTCACTAAGGATGGATGAATTGGCATGCATTTACCAATGTTATTTTTTCCTAAACCTCTGGTTGGAATTTTGAATCATAATGGTGGAGCATGTGACAGTGTTGTTGTTTATACAACTAAAGGACTACAATGTATTGAAAAGTCCAAGAAAAATAAAAAAAATCATTACTAAATCATATGAAAAATTGTTAAACTATGTAAAAACTATGAAATTATATGAAAAAATATTCAAAACTTATACCAAAGCAATAAAATCATACCTTTTTGTTGAGGGGTAACCTGTCGTTGTACTTCAGGTGGCCGTGTTGGAGTAGTAATTAGTTGTGTTTACGAAGACGATTGAGAATCACATGTATAGTCCAAATTCCCTACAAGTGCAGCAATAATCGATTGCATGTCAATTCAATATGGTAAATGGTAAATTATAAATAGAAAATGGTAATTTGTAAATAGTAAATGTTAGGGTATTATGTCTCTGTCATTTAACTAATGCAAACACTTGGGGTTCTACGATGAGTGAACTTCCATTTCAAATTATGAATTTATCGATGCCTCAACGTGTTGTTAGCCTCTTCCTCTTGATGTCGTTTTTTCATGGAAGGGCCTCCAAAAATCTTCTCTACATACGGTCAATATTTAATCAGATTGAAGTACATAATGTTAGTACTACATAAAGATTCAATCACAAGTACATAATCAAGACAATAACCATACTAAAGTCTAATGTCGAAATATAAACTATATACGTATTGTTCTTGAAATGGAATTGAAAAATTCTTCATTGTCTCATCCGTACAAGTAGGAATTGGTTTGTCTTTAAATTAAAAAGAGCCTCATAATAAAGTCCAAGGAGATAGTTTGTGGATTGAATAATTGGTTTTTCATAAAGTGATGCATTTGTAATGCCGATTTTATTTTATTGGATAAAAAGGTGCACCAATCAAATTTTTGTTTTCGATCGTTAAGAATGTATGCAATAGCCCAATTTGGTATATCCATTTTCTCGATTGTGTAAAACAATTCTTGCTTGAAAGAAAGAAATCATGGGAGCAAAAAGTGGTGTGAAATTCCTTACGTATCCACACCTCATCTTGATTTATTGACGTGAGCTGCAAAAAGTCATTAGAATTGATATCAATTTGAATTATATAAAAACAAAAACTTTCAAATGAAAATTGAAAATTGATTACACATACAATCAACATGGAAACCGAAAGTAGATTCGAGGTACTTATTGTCATTTTTGATGAGGGTTGCTTTCATTATTACTTATGGGGAAATTTTTTAATGGAAGGCCTATCAACCAATGGATATTAGCTAGATCAAAACTAAATTATAATATACGACCATCGTCCATGGTAATAATAAAATTACCATATTCTGTATTATATGAGGAGAGAAGGTAGTTTACAATGTCATGATCAATCTTGAATTGAGTCATCTTAACAATCCCATCAAAATCACATGCATCTAGAAAATCCTTGTATTTTGTATTCATTTGCAAAATTGTTTGAATGTGGGGGCACAACAAGTTCCTATATTGTATCTTGCCCTTGGGTAGGGCTTGTGGGTTGACTAATGCCTCATTAACCTAATTTTCCGTTGGATTTGGATCTTGGTCTTGATCTTGGGATGCACTTGTAGTAGCCATTGTACTTTAGTTTGATTGGAGTAGTCGCTAGTGGTGTGACGTACGATTCTTGTAGTAGTAAGTGTTGGGATAATTGAGAAACTTTGGGATTCGGGAAGTGTAAATGTGAAAATGATGGGTGGTGGGGTATTTATAGGAAAACATTAGGGTTTATCGAGACTTGGGCACACGACAACAAAGTTTTTTAACGCGCGACAACAAGTGTTGTTTTCGCGCATCAGCAAATTTATTTTAATGCACGATAGCCAGGGTTGTTGTCATGTGTCAGTAAATTTTTTGACACGCAACAACAACCCTTGTTTTCTCGCGCACAACAAATTTTATTAACGCGCGACATCAACCCTTGTTATCATGCGTCAACAAAAAAATTTTAATGCGTGATAACAACACTTGTTGTGTGTGCATCAACAAAGTTTGTTGACTCACGTCATCAAGGGTTGTTGTTGTGCATTAACAAAAATTTGATGTGCGAAAGCAAGGGTTGTTTTCGCACATCGGTGAAGTTTTTCTGCATTGTAATAACCCTTGTTGTCGTGCATCAACAAAATTTGCTGACGTAAAGTAAGTGTTGTTATCGCACATCAAAAACTTTGTTGACGCATGAAAGAAATGGTTGTTGTCGACTAACAACAAGAATTTGTTGTCGCGTCGTCATTAACTCTTGCAACTACTATTGTGTGATAATAGCCATATAACACAAGTTGTCGCACGACAACTATGCGTTAATAGGGAACAATACCTTTTTTTGCGTCTGCATAATTTTTTTCCTCAAGGCGCTCACTCTCTCTCAAATAATATCAGGCAAAAATTTCATTCTCAAAACTTAGAAAATTCACCTTTATGCAAAATTAGTTCTAGGTATATTCGTCAGGATTTTCCACCTCCATTTTACCAGAGGATTCTTAAAATGAACCCTAAAGTATGGAAATATAACACAGAACAACAAAAAGTAAGTCAACCCAAAGAAGAATTTTATGGGCTGATATTCATTTGACATGGGGATAAGTACATCTTAAAAGGAATTCTTTTCTTGTTTTGAACAACCATCAAATCTTCTTTGTTAATTTCATCAACAAAATTAGGCCCACACGGAGACGAACTACAATAAAATTAATAGGATTAAATAAAATCATAAAAGGATAAGAGAGGGTTTCCCTCTCCTTAAACTTCTCAAAAATACATAATGGATATGAGTCAAAGGATTTTGTTCATAAAGAGGCTCCCAAGGAGGAATCTTATCAATAATATGAGTAGATTTAAACTTGATGGATACGTTTTAGAAAATAGTGAAGAAGTATCATCAACATGATCAGTGAGGGCACTAATGGTGAAGCGAGAAAGGAAGAGAATCCTTCCACAAAGATGGATTATCCCCTCTCTTACACTTGGAGTTCCCTAAATCCTTGATCGAATGTCTCGTTTTAAATCATCTATGATAACAAAAATCCATTTTATTGTAGTTCATCTTCGAGTCCATATCCTTTCTCCAATATGTGGGTTAATCTTCTTAGGATATCAAGGGAGGCATCTAAATCCACTAACATTCATTTGTAGCATCATCTAATTTTTCAAAGGCCCCCAAAACATTCCAAATGGCTTCGAGGCAAGGTTTGTTCCAAAGTTATAAGGGAAGATCTGGAAGTCTAACCTAAATAGGTAGCATATCAAAAGATTCCTTTAATGGATCAAAAGAGGGATACCATGGTTTATTCATGATTCCATGATCCTTGAGACCTAATACAAATTATTGACAACATATCACAATATTTAAAAATTTAAAGACATCAATGAAATATGCTCTAGACCATGGATAGAGTTTAACCTTGCCCTTGATTTTAGGGCTCCATCTTTCTCTTATCCATTCATGTAACTAGGAAATATTTAGCCATAAGTAATTGAAGAAAAAGATTATTCCAAGTTTACCATGATCCTCTTCAAGAACCATAATGTTTTGGAGAAGATCCTCCTCAATTTTGAGAATAGGGGTTTTAATCATCGTCTTCAAGGGCCTCCTCACCCATTAATCACCCCTTACAAATACTATATTGGAAAAATAAACATCCAATGATTACTTACCACCTCCACCAAGGCTAACACCTTCTATTTCCATAGGAAGATGAAGGAAAACTCTAGAGTTAATAGAGGTGTGCTTTTCCTTAGCATGGTTAAAACACATCCCAAATGGACACCCCTATTTCTAGTCCTTGCCTCCATCCTTTGGTTACACAACAACTAAGTTAGGGTTCATGATTTCCACCCCTCCCCTGCCTTCATTGATATTGTTAGGGCACAATCCAGGAGCGACACCCTTACATGATTCATTTCCGTCCCCACATCATTATGTTTGTCTTGGTAAATTCTTTGGTAAGGGTGAGGTTTAGGGATTAGAGTCATGGGTTTAGGGCTCAGGAGACATTCTCAAAATTTATCTGAATTTGTTTTATGTTATTTGATTCTTTATGGAATTTATTTATATATGATTCCTCTCATCAATTTATTGTCAAATGATGGCCCAAAATTCATACTTAGGATGACCTAAAAATACACCCAACTTGAAAAATGACCATTGGAAGGGAATATGATCTATAAAATTATCCAAAGAGAAAATTTCATAAATGAAATCATCCACATGGCTACGAAACCATACCAACATTTTAAAACTCAAAAATAGAGAATGGAAGTAGTTTTTCTATGTGTCTATGAGGTTATTGTATTGATTTTGATAAGGGATATTGGGAAATTGAGGCTTACTATTGGAAATAATACTTTGGAAGGTGAAAATGTATTAAAAAGGGGTCAATTAAGTGTTATTGGTAAAACTATATAGAAGTATGTACTTATTGATATTTCCATGTTCATTGGAGTAAATTTAGGGTATTTTATGTTTCCACTCCTTTATCTAGCATTTGATATAAAACAAAAATGTTGATTTAAAGGGATTAAAGAAAATATCTTTATTTTTTAAGGAAATCAAACTATTACTAATTCATAGATACATAATTTTTTTTCTTATTACTAATTTTTTCTATCAACCAAGTTTCTTTGTTCCTATCCAAGTTAATGAACTAGTAATAAAGAAATAAGTAACTAAGAATATGCAAGGTTTTATGGACCTTGAGATGATGTGGAAAGACACAAATGATGGAACCTTCTTTGCAATGAGCTAAGTGATCTGCAAATCAAGATAACTCAACAGAAAAAGATTGGATTAGTAGATAGGATGTGAGGGTTTCCTGAAAAATTAATTCCTAAGAAGTAATAAGTTCTATGATGGATTTCAACTAGCGTATTAGATAAAATTAGATTTAAAAAATATTTGATAAATTTGACGTAGCTAAGATCTAGATAGTATGCAAAGTAAATATGAGATAAATAGAATATTGAAATGCGAGACATGTAAGGAAAGTATACATTTGATCAAAATGAATGTAAAGAAAACAAAAACTAGAAGGGTCAACAAAGTGATCGATTTTACAGAGGGTTAGTCAATATCGCTAGGATGGGTGGACTGAAATAGTGATATAAAATGTAGATTTGGGAGCTATGATGGAAGATTTGGGGCTGGTGCAACACCTGAAATGATGATAAGAAACCTGCAGTGAAGAGTCTAAGATAGGGAGAAATATAAATCATGCAATAAAATTAGAGATCTAAGGAAAATCTTGAAAGGATGGCCTTGGTCAACGGCAATCGGGATGGATCAACGGAGACTAGGGCTTGGCGGGATTGATCTAGGAAGACAAATAGGTGGGATGGTTGGATCTAAGACCGGGTGACTACAAAAATAGAAAAAATATGGTTAGATCTGAAACAGGTGAATACAACAACATAAAGAAGATGGTTTTGGATCTTAATAATAAGGAAACCGATACAACAGAGGTTGGATCAACGGTGACCAAACCAGGTTGAAACGAATACCTACTGAGACATAAATGTAGATGGCGGGGAAGGTTGAGGCTAAGTCCTTGATGATAGCTAAACCTACAAAAGATGTTAGTGGTTGATATAGATAATAGTATGAAAATAATGAAGCAATGCATGCAAAGATGAAAGATATCTCCCTAAAACTCCAAAATGGAAGCACAAGATCTCCAAAAGGATTCCAAGATAGTCAGAATACTACAAACGCACTTGATAATGAAGGAAAGATCACAAGAAAGTGGGAATCTTTAAAATTGTATCCTTAAACAAGGAGGGGTAAGGATATCTTTATAGGTCGACGGTGAACCGGATGGGTCACCGTAATTACGGAGAGACTTCCATTTAGGAGGTGGAATGATGTCTAACTGAGGCGAAGATGCCCAAATGAAGCGAGATTAAGGTTTAGATGGATACATACGAGCTAGGGTTGCATAGGGAAGATAAATGGGTAGGTAGATGGTTGAAATGAGTAAATAAAGGCCATGAATTGGTAAAATCATTAAATGAAGGCCTAAAGATAAAAAATTGGGAGATTTAGGGATGAGAGATGGTAAATTTGGGGATGAGAGACAAATTTAGTGAGGATTAGGATTAAATAACGATGATTAAGGATAATTAAGAAAATGAATTAGGGAAAATAAAATAATGAAATGAGGATTAGAGATAATTAAGGATAATTAGCATAAATAAATAATAAAATGGAAAATGCATGATTAAAGGTAGGAAATGGAAGTTATTGAGATAAATTGAATTTAGGAGGAAAAAGGAATTTGAATGGGTAATCATGATGATTGAGAGTGAACACAGGGTGAAGGGAGGGAACGATACAAAAATTGGTGTCTACATTTCCCCATTTTTGATGAGTGGTTTGCGTTGGGCAAGTCATGAGAGAAAAATGAGAAGAGATCAAAAATAATTGATTGAATGCTACTCCTCAAACTAGGGGTCAACAATACAAACGAAGTTGATCACAATTTTGAAAGAGAGAGATGGATAAGGGTGGAAAGGATGAGGAAAAGAAGAAGAGGGGATAAGATATCCCAAACACGGATTGAACAAAAAGTAAAAATATGGTGGATATTTCGATATCACTTCGGTAGAGAACAAAGGCAGTCTCAATGGAGACATTGGAAATGTCCTACGGACCTATGAGTGGTCAAAAATCACTACAAAAGGGAGTGAAACCAAGGGGAATCCACTCAAATGGATGCAGAATCCTCATGCGACCAATGGGTCAGAGGTAGGCATCAATTATGTGCAAACAAATGCAAACAATGGTCAATACATGGGGCCACAATAAAATGATAGGGGTGAGATCAAAAATATGCATCCTGGGGGACAAAAATGTGATATAAAATAATGGTGCCCCAAAAGGAAACAAAAAGATGGCCTCAAAGGCAAAAAGGATGAAAAATAAAGAAGTTTATAGATAACAAAGCACGGGTGGGACACAAAAAGGATGTGAGATGAATACCACTTAAGGACACTTAGGGATTGATCTTAGCACCTTCCCAAGGAGGGCAGGGCTTGAGATTATCCGATGGACAAGTTTACGATCTAGATGATGTATTTTTATTGAGACATGACCCTTAGATGCATGTGATATATGATGTATCAATGTATTTTGGACTCAAGATGTGTGTGTGTGTGTGTGTGTGTGTGTGTGTGTGTGTGTGTGTGTGTGTGTGTGTGTGTGTGTGTGTGTGTGTGTGTGTGTGTGTGTGTGTGTGTGTGTGTGTGTGTGTGTGTGTGATTTATGATTTTCACTCATGATGTGTTAGTGTGCAATGATTTTATAGTTTTTATGATGTTGATGTTAGATTTAGATGGTTAATTATGTTAATTTGATGATGATGGTGGTATGGATGTTGTTTTACTTAATTTCATATGTGTTAATATAAAAGATATGTATATGGTTTAATGTTGGTTAGATATAGATGTGGTAGCTATACATTTTGATGTGAATTGTGGAGGAAAGAGTAATTATGTTGTGGATAAATTAATGAATGTGAAAACTAGCTCAAATATGGATGATGTTAACAAATGTTATACTTAAAATTAAACATATGGATATAGATGACATGGTTTGGATTAGGGATGATATGCAAGGATGTGACCTCAATAAAAGGTGACCCAACAAGGTAAACGCCACGTAATCATAGTAAGGATGGTATGATAAAACAATGCTTCGAACTAGATTAGAGGTAAAACAAGAAAAGGAGCCTCTTAAGGCAATGCACTTGCATCCAATAGCAGGTGTTAACACATAACCAATTATAGTTAGTTATTCCAAGGATCATGTGGAAAATATGGAAAGTGGACTTATAAACCTAAAGTTGACATGACAAAGGGGTTTAGATGTGACTTGCATGCGGGAATATAGGTTCTCCATAGGTGGGTTTCCCTAGGTCTATGCCCTAGCTCTAGGTGAGGGAAACGTAAACCCGATCAATGTGGGAAGTTTTCCACGATGAGAAAGTTGATCGATACGGTAAGCTTTCTTAGGATTATTGTTCTTGAATTTTATTATTTGTTTTATGAGATAGAAGGTTCATCAATGTGGGAAACCTTCCTTGTTATTATATAAAGGGATTATTCATCCTTCAAGGAGTGGTCTAATTTTTTTTCTCTTTAGATGATAGGGATAATATATGCATGATAATTGTCCTTCGAGGGATCAGTCTATTTTGCATAGTTCCAATAGGTAAATAATGGGGTAATAGATGTAATGATCAAAATTTTATCACTAAGAAGAAAGAACCTATCCATAAGGAATATGATATGAGCATATATGTGGTACCCATATTTAAGGTCACAACTAGGAAAGTGATGATAGACCACATAATTCCATATCATTACAAGGAGAGATGAAAATGGATAATGATGGATGGATGACCTTGGAGATAACTAAGTTCACTTTGGTAGTTATGTTAACAATGAGAATAGCTGCAAGTGCAATGCATTAAGAGGTTTTGTTTCTGGTTTACCATCAAGGGAATCTAAATGATAGGCCCCAAACACTTACTTATGCATGATAGTGTAAGGTCCAATCCAGGTTGGAGAAAAATTTCCATGTTCGCTCCTTTACGGAGTAGTGATGTTTTGATTTTCTTAAGGGACAAGGTCAAAGTCACATTGGATGAGATAAGATGATAACTTGTGAAAGATTAGATGAGGTGAGAATAATAATATTATGTGTTATCTTTTGAATAGTGAGGAAATATGGGCCCATGGTGAGACAAAGACAAACAAAAAGAGTGGGCTTAGATGAGGTATGGTGCCCAAGGGAGTCGGAAAGATAGCCACAAAGGTGGACTTAGAATAGGATGTAATAATATATATGTGGATTGGGTAAGATGAGATAACAATTTAGATGAAGGATAAGTCGAGGTAGATGGGATTAGATGAGGGGTCGAGAGGAAGTGGTCTAGAGTGATTGTTGAGATTTAAATAAGTAACAGTAAAGGCCCGACATAGTGTCATCAATTTCCATGGGATGCTTGGATAAGGGAGGATATGTGAAAGGAATAAGAGAATTGAGTGAATTCTCCCCCAGTGAGAAATGTTACACCACACTAGGAAACTTAGATATAGATTCAAATGAGTGAATAGATGTCAAGGGAGATAGGATAGGATTGTTATAAGAAGAGACGATAGTTTCTCTAGGTTTTGATTGGATAAACGATTGAGAATCATGAGGAGGATTAGTAATTTGGATGGCATCGATGAAAAGAGGAGGCCTCCCTTTAGTTTAAATTGAGCTTGGAGGAGGTATTACAATGAATGATTTAGGTGAAGACCGACTTAGATTCCTTAGGAAATGAGAGTTCAATTAGAGGATTAGATTTGGGCATGGACGATATGGAAGGAAGAGGGTGGTATTCGTGGATGAGAAGGTCATCTTCCATGATTAGAATATGGATGAGAGTTTGGATTAGTTTTATAGATGCTAAATGAAAATCATTTGTGGTTTTTTTAAGTTGGGGTGTTTTTTTCATAAATGTTTCAAGGGGTATCATAAATATACGTAAAAATCGAGATTTGGATATAGGTGTGCTTATGCTAGGTGTGATTGATGTGGAAATTGGTATAGATGTAGGAATGGTAGGTGTTGATTAAGAATTGGATATTATAGATTGGAATGTGGTTGTAGTCATTATAGTTGGGATAGTTATAGATATAGGGTGCATAAATGAAATAATAGGTGTATTTGAGATTGACATGGATGAAGATGAAGGACTAGTTGTGATAGGTTACGATGTGGTAGGTGTAGAGATAGGCATGGATATTGATGAGGTTATAGAAGTGTCTAAAGTAAGGGTAGTGGATGTAGGCGATAATGTAGATTCTTAATTAATGGTGTTAATTGTGTGAGAATTAGGTTCATAGGATGTGGGAGGTGGCATCGATTTATCGATGGATAATTGGGGAATGATTTTTAAGGAAATCGAGGGGTTGATTGAGTGATGTGTTAGGTTCCACTTAAAGGTCCCCTTGATTTATAAGTTGTTGAATCTATCCTTAAAGGAACGACACTTCTTAATGTTATGACCTTGGACTTGATGATACTTACAATAATTACCCTCATGATACCATACTGGTTTAGGTCGTGATTCGTAAATAGTTCAAATGGGGGGGAGTTGAATAAGATGGACCATCATTAATTTTTCAAATATGGAACTATATGATTCCCCAAGGGAGTATAGTTAGGAGATGGTTTAGGATCTCTTTTTGGAGGCTCCGTGTGAGAAGTGGATGAAGATTGAACCATGATGGTATAGGTGGAAGTTTTGGGCTTGTCACCATGCATGGAATATTTGGTAAACTCGGCTTTAGTTTTTTTTTTTATTTAAGCTTAATGTGGACTTGCTCAAGGGCATGAAGTTCAAGTTTGCAAGCCATAGTGAATGCCTCTTCAAATTTCTAGAAAGATTGAATTTGAAGAGTTGAGGAGATGTGCTTTTCACAAGACCATGAGAAAATATCAATAAGTTTAGTCTATGGAAGGGAAAATGATAATTGGTTAATAATTTTATGCCATCGTGTGATGAAATTTTTGATAGATGCATCATTATATTCTCGAATGGTATAGAGGTTGGTAATAGTAATTTTGTGTGCAATGTTGATTGATAAATGTTCAGGGAATAGTTACATAAGTTGAGTGAAGTTAATAAAGAGAGTTGTGGGATACTTTTGTACCAATCCAATGTGGTATGGTCCAATGACATGGGAAATATGTGAAGCATGAGATCTTGATCGCGGGCAATAAGGTAATATGCATGTTGAAAAGCATGAAGGTTTTGTTAGGGATCCTCCTTGCTATTGAACTTGGAGAATTTTTGTTTTTCCCAATGAGGAGGATATGGTTTTATGGGGATGGATGGGTTGATAAGTTTGTTTATAGATTTTTTTATATGAAAATTTGGTCTTAGATCCCAAGGTTGTAGTTTCAAGCCTAGCCATTCTATTCAATAATGCTTGTAAGGGATCATTAAATGGTCTAAATGTGGAAGGATGAATTTGAGATGTATATGAGGTGGATGGGTTAGGTTATTGATATGTTTGATAAGTTTGGGGATGTTTTGGTGTTAGTGGAAGTGGTTGATAAGGGGGAATATAATTAGGAGGTTGAGATTGGATTAGTTGTGATAAAGTTTGATGTTGAGATATGGGGATGTGGTAAGTGTTGAACCTTTGTCATTATCATATGTGTTTTCATTGATGTCAAGTTGCATTGATGGAAAAAGTATTTGATGTCAAGTGGCATTGATGGCAAAAAGGATTAATTGGTAAAGTGAGCAAGTGAGAAAGATGAAGGTTGATTGGTAGTGTCAGCTCACAAAGGCTTCAGGATGGTCAAGGATAATTTCTAAGGGACTTAATTAGATTTTTTAAAAGTCACGGACATGAGGAGATAGCCACCAAAGTCTTTAGGAATCTGTGAAACTCTAGAAGAAGTCGTGGAAGCCTAGTGAAAGCCACAGGTAAAGGGATGAAGTCACAAAGTAAACAAAAATAGAGGATGAGCCACGAGGGAGAATGCTAAGGCCATGGATGTGAAGGAAATTTGTGGAAGTATGAATAGTCGAAGGAAAAACCGCAAGGGTAAGGAAGTCTTGAGAAAGCCACCTAAGAGATAAAGTCGTGAAGAACCGAGAAAAGCCGTATGGATGGAAGATAGCCACGGAGAACGATAAAAGCCATAGGTAAAAGGATAGAGTCGCAGACATCGAACAAAGGTGTGGGAAGGAAGTAGAGAAGAATTAAATTTGTAAAACATTGAAAGAGCCGTGAAGTAAAGAAAACCCGTGGATAATCGAAAATCCACCATGAAAGGAGAAAAGTTATTGATAAAAGGAAACTATCACGATACAAATAAAAAGTCAAAGAGGCTAAGGAAAGCCACGCATATTGAACAATTATGAACTAGAAAGGGATCGAGAACAATAAAATTGATTTAAATTTGGACAAGTTAGAATTTTTTTCTCCAAATCAATGGTGATTCTATTGTCTGGTGATTGTGGCTAAGTAAAGGACTTGAGCTCCATGAAGAACAAAGAAATCTAGATTTTCAATTGTCAACATTTAATTTTCATTTACTTTTTGGAAATACGATTAGCGATTCTCTATGTGATACTTGATTTCAAGGAAAAATTAAATATCAAAAAGAAAGCATCTCACTCATCTTGATCACGTTAGAAATCCTAGAAAGATGAAAAATCTATTTTAGGTGTCACTCAATAAATAATTTCTGGTAAATGCATAGAAAAAGGTGAAATCAAGTTTAATATAGTAAGAAAAAATATGGAGTTAGTTGTATGTATTTAATAAACCATATTATTAGGTGATAAGTCAGGAAAGAGTGCATGACGTGCCAAAGAAAATGTTAGAATGGGTCTATTTTCTATATAGAAGAAATTTGATACCAATATGGGTGTTTCTCAAGTGATAAAATGATGCAATCGAGCGGAAGGAGCTACGAGAAAGAAAAGAAAGGGAAAAGAGGAGATCGAGACATGATGTACTAGTGAATTATATCATATGAGAAGAGCATCAATTTGGTAGATGGCTTGACCAAGAGAGTTCGAATCGGATGAGAAGAAGAGAGTGAAAAAGAAAACACAAATAGATAGAGAAAATTGATCATGATTTATTTTGTAAGAAACTTTTGTAACTAGGTAATCGACATTTGTATATAAATTTAGTCTAAGTTGTAGCTTAGAATTTTCAGGGGGTTACACCCTCCTTGTGGGTAGGTTCCTGCAAAAGATCGGTTGTATATCGATTAAATTAGGGGTTGGAGCTTCTTGCAAGTTAATGCTTTCTAAAATTCATTGAGTGTGTGCATAGTAAATCTTGAGTGGGTGCTTGAAGTTGTGAAGTGGGTGCTTCATAGGTTGAGTGGGTGCTCAACTGAAACCATTGTAAGACTTTGGAATTGGTGTTCCTAATAAATTCATGGTTTCAAGTGGGTTTTTCTCCCAAAAGGGTTTCCCACTATAAATTATGTGTTTTGTGTTATATTGTTTGACATATGATTGTTTAAATGTTCTTGACTATATGATTACACTCCTTAATAGAAATCTAGATAAACATTGTTGAAAATTTTAATCTACACTGATCCACCCCCTAGTGCTTGTGATCTCTAACAATTGGTATCAGAGTGAGTCCTTCTAGCAGAAGCTTAACATCTTTAAGGAGATTCTCTCTTCACATGTCAAGCATGGCAACAAATATGGCACAAGGTGGTTTATCATTTTCAAGATCACCTCTATTCACTTAAATAATTTATGCATTCTAGAGAGTACAGATGAAAACATATCTTATGTCATTTGGTTTTGACATCTGGGAATGTGTTGAGAAAGGATACAATCCTCCAGTCACACCAATCACTTATTTTGCAGACAAGGAAGAGTATAAGTACAACTCAAGAGCCATGAATACCATTCTATATGGCCTGACTAAAACAAAGTTTGTTAAAGTAATACACTCCACAATTGCAAAATAAATTTGGACCAAACATCAAATTATTTATGAAGGATATGAAAAAATCAAGTTAACAAAGTTACAGACCTACATAGCTTGGTTTGAGAATCTGCGAGATGAAAGATGATGAGAGTATAGCAACCTACATACAGAGAATAGATGAATTTATCAATATGATCAGAGGCCTAGGTGAAAAACCAAAAGAATATGTTATTGTCCAAAATATTCTGAGATCTTTGATTGGAAAATTTGATGCAAAAGTTTCAGTTGTGGAGGAAGCCAAAGACATGAAGACTCGCACAATGTATGAATTACAAAGCATTCTTTCAACATACAAGTTGAGAACTACTTGATCTAAGACTACCGAGAAAGAGGTAGCATTCAAGGTCAAGAAATAAACCCAGTCCAAACAAGAAGAAGAAGAAAAATCAGACTCAGAGGATGAATTAGATGATGAAAATATTGAAGCAATGTTTGTAATAAGACTAAAAAGAGGATAAGGTAAGTATAAAGGAAAACTCCCTTTCAAATGCTTTGCATGTGGACAAGTAGGTCATTTTTTTGTTAAATGTCCAAACAAAAATAAATAATCTTAGTATGAACATGAAGAGGATAGTCATAAACACAACAAGAGAGAAACTGGATATAAAAAGAAAAATAGAAAGAAAATTTTCTTTAAGAACAAAAGGAAATTCTATTCAAAAGAAGAATCAAGTGAATCTGATTCAAGCAACCCAGGAAGCTCTAAAAATGAAAATGATGAAGATATATCCGAATGTTTGTTTACTGGTCAAGGATGCATTTGAAGAATGCAACTTGAAAAGAAAGAATAAAGTTGATTTTGAGGACTTTAATGAAGAAGAAGTTGAAGTGAATCTTGAAGTTGAATTAGTGTGTGCTCTTGAATAATTGAGACTTTATAGAAGAAATAATCAAAAGCTAAGATGCACATTGAAATATTATGAAGAAAAAATCTACATCCTTGAAGAAATACAAACCCTAACGAGAAGAAGAAGAGGTAAATGAACTCAAATAACTTGAAAATCATCTTGAAAAGATCTCACACTCTTACAAATCAAAGGGGATGAATGCACAAGACTAAACTCAGAACTGGAGTGACTAAAAGTTGAGATGGAACAAATGAGAAGCAAGTTGATAGTGTATGAAAATCTAGAGAAGAGTTCTAATGTTTTAACTAGTATACTAAATGGTCAACGTGATACAAATGATAAGTTTGAAATTGGTTTCAAGGAATAAAGTAAGGAAAAGGAACCCGCAAAGAATGAAGGATACAAGATTGCATCAATTCCAAGAACCTCTTCTACTACAAATAAATAAGACATCAAAATAATCAAGAGAAGGAAAAATGCTCCCAGAATCACCTATGCAATGAGGTACACTCACTCTTTCTATGGTTATTGCTTTTCATGTAATCAATTTGGACACAAAGCCATGAAATGTAAAAGATATACTAGAGGATATAGAAGAAACTATAATTCATCTTACACTAGAATGAACTATAATGTTCTTCATTACAAGTATCATCATAAGGGTCATGAAGCTGCAACCAATAAACAAGAAGCGCCCAAACAAGAGAAATGGGTGTATGTTGTAAAGAAATATGCAAAAAAAAGAAAAGAGTCTTTCTCAATAGTGCAAACTACATTTAATGTGCAAAATGAACATAAAATTTGGTACCTAAATAGTGGATGCTCTAGCCATATGACATGTGACAAAAGCAAATTCATTTCACTATCAAACAATGCGTCAGGTGCAATGATATTTGGTGATAACAATTCAGCCAACATAGTTGGAAAAGGAACCTTGAGTCTAGATAATGGAAAGACCATAACTGAAAATGTTTTATATGTTGAAGTTCTCAAGAAAAATATGTTAAGCATAAGTAAAATGTGCAAAAGGGGATATAATTTGATCTTCCATAACAAAGGTTGTGATATCATGAATGGAAAAATGGGAAAGAAAGTTGCAAAAGCTAAAATGATAGAGAACAACATGTATGTTCTGAATCAAATAAATAACCAAAAATGTTTCATAAGTAAGGTTGATTACAGCTGGCTATGGCACAGGAGGCTTGGACATATGATCTTTGAGAATCTGGTAAAACAAATTGTTAAAGGGTGTGTGAAACATATGCCAAAAATTGTAAAACCAGCAGATACACTTTACAAAGCATGTTTGCATAGTAAATGTTGACAATTTTTGCACTTGTGTAAAAATGGGCAACTCAAAATTTCATCGTTACGATGAACAGTCTTGGGTGAAGTATACCTAAGCTAAGGAAGTATCGATGTTATTTGTTATTGTTGAATTAGTTACAAGATTAAATGAAATATGTAGTTATGTGTGCTATTTCAAAGTAGAACAGATCACATAGTCTGCAATTTCATGTCATCCTTAGCAAAAGAACACAAAGCCCCGAAGGACAACTGTGTTGTCTTGATGAAGAAAAAAATTACAAATTAGGTGAAGTGTTGAGTTTTGAAGCAACAAATAGAAATGCAAATTACAGAAAATTAGAGTTCATTACTGAATGTTACAAGTTCCTATCAATGTTCTTTCCTTCATGATTAAGACATTCAATTATGTTACTGAGTTGTTTAGTTCATTATACAATCCATACAGAAAAGCTAGAATGCACAAGGAAATACACAACTCATTTTTAGAATTCAATGTTTTATTCACAAGGAGAGTCAAATGTTTCCCACACAAGCCATGGGATGTAACTGAAAAGTAAAGTACAACTACTGAAAAGAAAGGTACACATGCATGAAAGAGAAATCAAAGGAGTATGAGTGAACCCATCATTTCCTTGGGGTTTTGTTCTTCGATTGAAACATCTTCATCTCCACCTTTTGTTCTCCTTCATCTTCATTGTAGAAGCCATTGTTCCTAAAAAAGAAGAAAAGAATTAACTCATCGTTATGAGCTCAAGGATCAATTCATATTCCTACACTATCCTACTTCATGCATATGAATCTTCTCCTAACAAGAGATGTATTCTACTTGAAGAATAAAATGCATGCATGCTTTATTCACTCAGGAAGAAGAAGGAGAAAAGAAAGAAGAAAAACATGGACATAAGAGAGGAAAAAAAGCCTAATTATTTTCTAAATTGTTTTCTAAGTGTGCAGGTACAGGTTGCAACCAAAGAGAAGAATAGACAAGTCATAAGTTCATGCAATAAAAGGAAGAATGTAACTCAAAGTTCCAACAACTATTTTGAAATAGAAGAAGTTACAGTGTAGAAGAGAGACTAGCAATAGAAGCACATGCAATAGAAAGAAAAGTAGAATTTGAAAGCTGATGTTTGGCTAAAAGAGAGGGTCACAGTTGAAAGGAATGAAGACAAGATTCGGAAAAAAATTGTGATGGCTTCGCCATGTAAAATGGACATTTACAACTTTCCATCATGTTGTTTTAACTACTACATACTTAAAGGAATGATTTAAATCAAGTAAGTGATATAGAAAAACAGCAAAGCATGCTATGATCAAGATAACACAACCATGATGTCTCATTTTTATTTACCAATCCAGCTTCAAACATGAAGTGTTATGTTCGAATCAGAAAATTCAACTACTATGCCAAAAATGGATGAAAGAGAGAATTCTAGAAAAGTTTTGATAGGGCTTCACCATAAAAATCAACACTATAAATTTTCAGTTGCTACGGGTAGATAAATTTTCAGATTGCTTTCTAGGAAGATAAATTTCGGTTATTACGGGAAGATAAATTTTCACTTGCTACGGCGAGATAAATTTTCGATTGCTACGGGAAGATAAAAATCAAAGCTAGTTCTGCAATGGGTGAAGCTCAAGTATAGCATTGAATCACAAAAGAAAATGGAACTACATTTTTGAAAAAACTTGAATTGTCCAACATTGGAGTTGTAAACAGAGTTCCGAAATAATACGTTATGCATAGTTTCAGAAAATAGAACATTATTTTTAGAAATTCAAGAATATTGTTACAGTCAAGCATTCAATAAATATGATTTTCAGAAAATAATTGCATTTTAAACACTCATCTCATGAGGAAATTCAATGTTCAAGTGATCTCAGTTTGAAAAGGATTAAAGCAAGTATTCTCAAAGGGTGCTACAGATTTCAAAGAATCAAGTTGATCCTGAAACAATGAATTGTAACAAATGGATTCTCCATAATACAAAATGAGCCAAATATTTCAGAATGGACCTGAAGTAATGTACAGAACTATATTCATAGGAAATCATAACCATCTTCTACAATATTCTCAACAAATTATGAGGTAACAGTTATCCTAGCACAAAGAACTCATACAGAGAATAGGCTGAAGTATGAGTATCCAGAAAGAAAAAAATACTCTATGTCCATCACAGTAAAAAAAAGGAAGATACAAAGTAAATCAGAGTTTCATAACAAGTAAACACATAATCACAGACTCTTTTCAAAGTTCATTTTAGCAATGGCCGAACATGACAGATACAGAAAACCAGGAAATACAATTATAGTACATAATGAAACCAATACTTCAAGCTTTTACAGGTATTTTCCACACAGAGTTGAAAATTCTCAAGGTCACATATCTACAGATACCCAGAACTCAAAAATATAGATCTATAATTGATAATGTAGATTGGGCCGAAGAACACACTCACTGTAGATAATCAAATGGTCAAAACTTTGAGCAACTAGATAATGAAGCAAGAGGTCCACAAGGCCAATGTGAAGTTTCGAACTTAGAAGTCAATCAGGAGAAACAAATCATAGAACCCACAAATATTTCCAAAAGTTCAGTGATACATCTAAAGAAGAAAAGAAAATAGAAGAGTACGTATGCAAGAGAAATTATCTCACCTATAAACAACTATGGTGGCCAATATACTAAGGAGATCTCATACAGAGAAGAATCGAGCTTAAAAAACTTTCCATGGAGGCCATTGCAAGAAAACCGAATCATAGAGCCAAGCTTAAAGAAACAATAATGGAGGCCCACACTTCGACCACCTTGCTCAGAAAGCTCGAACAGTTGCAAGAAACCATTTCTCAGAGCTATCTTAGATTCCAGATCAAAAGAAAGAAATGGTAGAGATATCAAATTTTCAACTCACAAAGCAAACTCGGATCTCATAGGCTTTGCCACAAAATACCAAACAGAACAAACCAAGCTCAAAGTAGCAACCATGGTGGAAAGAAAAACAGATTTACAAGAAAATCTTGAAAATGACCAAAGCATGACCACTACACAGAAACCGTGAAACCCGATATGATAGAGAGTCTTTTGCAAAGAAGGAGCTCCAAAGTATAGTGAAATTGAGCTCGACAAAACAGAATAATGGCATCGAGAGAATATTTTGCCAGGGCTTCGCCCATACAACTGAAAAATCCAAAATGAATGTGCTTTAGGGTCAAGTTCTTTTTACTGCCCAGACCCAAGAAGTGGGTTAACTCGAACTCAACCATAGTCAGATATCGACGACATCAAAACACCAAGGACACAAGATCAACATCCTCAAATCATCGCAACAATCAATGTAAACCACCTGGGTAAGGTGCCACCATCAACATTAAATGCCAGTTAAAAAACCCTAACCGCAGATCAAAGATCGACGGCATCAAAACAAAGGTACAAAATTTGATGGCCTGAAATTGGCCCCAACATTCAAGGTAAACCACCAGGGTTATAATTAACCTGACCCGAGTTTAAGAAGCCACCGACCAAGTCACCAAGGGGCGAGTCACCATGGAAGGGGACAACCCACGTGTCCATCGAATTACTCATTGCAAATGATTTTCAAAGTCTAAACCCAAGTGCATGCTTCAAATAAAGGGGCAACTAAATCATATATCATGATCACCAAAAAGGTGAATTTTATAATATGCTAAGTCCACAAAAAGTGACCAAGCCCAATGAAGACAAAAGTTCAACCACAGGTGGTCCCCACTTCAAAGAGCTAGGGTGATTTGCAGAGTGTCACTCATGTGACCATTTTTTCAAAAGGAGATGTCAATATCAGAACATGTGCACATAGCAAGTGGTCCCCACAGGAGGAATTATTTTTGCAAATATTGCTAAGTATTGTAATTATTTTGCTCACATACAGGGAGTTGTATTTTGCATGCCTTCACAACAGGATAGAATAGAGAAGAAGACAGAGTTGCATGTTCATGGAAAGAGACTTGCCTAGCAAAGCAACCTTATTTTTAGCAAATTATTTATCCTTCTTTTCTTAAAAATAGAACAATCAACTCCAGTTTGACTGTAATGTAAGTAAGGCTAATAATGCCTATTTGTAATTGCATGCTCTATTTTTCCCTTTATCTATTATTAAATAAAGGATAAAAATAAGATGCATGGGCAAGTACAAGCCTTAGGCTATTTTTAGGAAGAGGGTGAACTTTATTTTGGCTATATATTGTGTGCCTTTGCAAAGCAAAAAAAGGAGGAACTTCTGGAGGACTTTTGGATATATGAGTACTGAAGAAAATTTTGCCAATTTTTCCTCTAAATGTGAAGTATTCCATGCCTTTCCAAATTATTTTTCAGTCTTTTGTAATTTTTATATTAATCTTGTGAATACAAATTCCCTGATCAATCACTTTACCCTACTGCAAATTCAGTCTTTTTTGCTTAATTTTAATGTGCATGTTAACTTATTAGTACTGTTGTGATTCTCCCTTAGTACAATCAAGTGTTTTACCTTAGACATTTTGTAGAAAAAATATTGGTTCGTGCATCAAGAATCCTTCCCATATCAGTTGTGCATATACTCAATCAAATCCCTCATACAAATTTGGTGTATCACCTTATTTTTAATCATTTTACAATCATCTTTTACTCTCAAACTCCCAGAAATCAATTTAGGATACACCAATAAGGAACCAGCCTTGATACCAGAGACTCACCTCAAAATAGGTATACCCACAGACCTGAGGTGTTTCCATTGTATCTACGAAAGAGAGGGATCATTTGTGCAAGCCTAGAAAACCCTGACCACCCATCTCTACAGGGTGCACTTTCAAGAGATAATAGTAAACAATCAAGGAGATCATTCAAGTCAAAAGAATACTCTACAACTAGACCTATGGATTTGATTCATACATATCTATGCGGTCCTACCGTAACCGAAAGTATACAAGGTGAGGTGTATTTCATATTTTGATAGATGATTACACCAAAATGACATGGTGGCGTGTTTAAAGCAAAATTCATAATCCTTATGTATATTCAAGAAATTCAAGGCAATCTTGGTGGAGAATGAGAAGAATAAAAATATCAAATGTTTAAGATCAGAAAGAGGCGAGATAATTTGGGTCTAATGAGGTCAATGATTTTGTAAAGAAAATGGAATTAGAAGACAATTCTCACCAAGAAGAACACTTCAACAAAATGGAGTTGTTGAGAGGAAAAATAGAACTGTGCAAGAAATGGAAAGAACCATATTGAATGAATCTAAAATACTAGATAGATATTGGAGTGAATCAAGTATGCATAGTGTTATACATTTTAAACAAATCTCAATTGAGAGTAAACAATGACAAAACTCCATATGAATTGTGGAAAAAAGGCTGCGAATGTGAAATACATAAGAGTTTTTGGAAGCAAGTGTTACATCAAAAGAGATGAAGATAATTTGGGAAAATTTGACTCAATATGTGATGAAGGCATATTTCTTGGCTACTCAGCAGTCAATGTGGCTTACAAGTGCTACAATAAAAGGTTGCAGAAGATTGTAGAAAGCACAAATGTGAAGGTGGATGAGAAGTCCAACACTCAACACTGTAACGATCATGAAGAACAAGAAGAGGATGAAGAAATGGAAATTCCACGTGAAGAAGCAGATGAAGAGGAAGAAAGACCAAACACTAAGACACCCTTGAGACAAGTAAAGAGGGTTCATTTGTCAAATCAGATCATTAAAACAAAGAAGGCGACATTCGCACAAGAAGAAGACTAAGATAGCAAAAAAACCATGAAGATATAACACTCCTTTAAATTATAAAACCGAATAACATTACAAAAGAAACAAAATATCAGCATTGGGTGGATGCAATGAATGAAGAACTAGATCAAATAGAAAATTAAAAACTTGGGAGCTCGTGCTAAGACCAAAGGATAAAAATGTAATTGGAACAAAGTGGGTTTTCATAAATAATTTGAATGAAAAAGGAGAGGTGACAAGAAATAAAGCAAGACTGGTGTGCAAAGGCTATGCGCAAATGGAAGGAATCAACTTTTATGAGACGTTTGCACTAGTGGAAAGGATGGAAGCAATAAGATTGTTCTTAGCTTACGCTAGTTACAAAAAGATAAGAGTATACTAGATGGATGTGAAATCATATTTCCTCAATGGATTTATGAATGAAGAGGTATTTATTGAACAACCTAATCGATTCTCATTAACTAAAGATAAAGATCATGTGTTCAAGTTGAAAAAGGATTTGTATGGACTTAAACAAGATCCTAGGGATTGGTATAGCAGATTGGATTCACACCTCATTAAGCAAGGTTTCAAAAAAGGTGTTGTTGATAGCAATCTCTACATCAAGGAAAAAGAAGATCGTCTACTTATTTTGATTGTATATGTAGATGCTATCATTTTTAAAGGATATTATGATAAGATGGCATATAAATTTGTTGATATGATGAAATATGAATTTGAAATGTCTATGATGGGAGATATTTCATTCTTTCATGGTTTGTAAATCATCAATTAGATCAAGGTATCTCCATATCCCAAACCAAGTACATCAAAGAAATGTTGAAAAGGTTTGAGATGGAAGATTGCAGACACATAGGAACTTCAATGGAAGTAGGATGCAAGTTGAGAAAAGAGGCAAAATCACCAAAAGTAGACAAAACTCTATATAGATCCATGATATGCGTCTACTTTACTCCACGACATCAAGCCCAGATATCACAGCAAAGAGGTCTAGTTGAGATATTTCAAGAAGATCCAAGGAAACACACTTCAAGGTGGTCAAAAGAATTTTGAGATATCTCATAGGAACACTTGAATATGGACTATGGTACCCCAAAAGTAGTGACTTTAACATAAAATCATATACAAATGTTGATTGGCTGGAAGTGTTAATGATAGGAAGAGTACCAATGACAAAGCATTCTTTGTTGGAAATTGTTTAGTCTCTTGGCTGAGCAAGAAGCAATCATCAGTGGCACTCTCAACATGTGAGTCGAATATATAGTTTTCTTAATGTGTTACACTCAAGTTTTATGGATGAAGCAGACATTGGAAGATTACAAGGTAAAATTTGATAGTCCAATTCCCTTATTTTGTGATAGCACAAGTGTAATAAGTGTCTATAAGGACCCTGCGTTCCTCTCAAATACCAAACATATTCCAATCAGATATCATTTATTGAGGGAACAAGTGAATGACAAGAAAATCGGTCTAGAATATGTGAGCACAAAAGGAGAAATTACAGACATTGTGACCAAGCCACTACCAAAGTCTACTTTTGAGCACTTAAGGAGTGAATTAGGGGTCATTCATGATCCTACCAATAACTAGATGATGTACAGACAAGGTGAGGGAGCATTCTCAGGTAATATCAACTCCTAATCACTGTCAAATAGTATTTGTGGTAGGAGGATCTAGTCTATAAGCTCAAGATTATCAAAGCATGCATCGGCAGGGGGTACATTGCCGCGAGTATATCAGCTCATATGAATCAGAAGCATGTGCCAAGGGGGGAGATTTTTGAGTTAATAACACAATATATCCAACTTACTAACATTTTCATCTTTATGTGGCATAGATGGCCCTTTTTTCATTTTTGTCAAAGGGGGAGAGAAGATGAAGTCGAAACTAGCCAGTCATATCGAAAGAGGGAGAGACACCGAAACCAACCAAGTAATATCAAAAGGGGAGAGAAGCTAAAAACAAAGAAATATTCCACGAAAGAGTTACATAGTGTTTTCAAAAACTAGGTATGTAATATTTTTCCATCAAAAGGTTGTAGGTTTCAGCAAGTATTGAAGTGTTGAGGTGTTGCCATTAATGACAAAGGGGGAGATTGTTGGACCTTTGTCATTATCATATGTGTTGTCATTGATGTCAAGTTGCATTGATGGAAAAAGTATTTGATGTCAAGTGACGTTGATGGAAAAAGGATTAATTGGTAAAGGGAGAAAATGAGAAAGATGAAGGTTGATTGGTAGTATCAGCTCATACGGGCTTCAGGATGGTCAAGGATAAGTGATAAGGAACTCAATCAGCTTTTTTTTCAAGTCGTGTATATGAGGATATGGCCACCAAAGTCTTGAAGCATATTTTGAAGTCTCAGAGGAAGTCATGGAACTCTAGAAGAAGCCACGGAAGCCTAATGAATGTCGTGGGTAAAGGTATGAAGTCGCAAAGCAAAAAGATGCTAGAGGATGAGTCGCGAGGGAGAATGGTAAATCCGCGGATGTGAAGGAAAATCCATGGAAGTATGAATAGTATTAAGGTAAATCTGTAGGGGTAAGCAAGTATTAAGAAAGGCGCATAAGGGAAAAGTCGTGACAAATTAGAAAATCTGATAAGGATGGAAGATAGCTACGAAGAATGATAAAAGCCGCAGGTAAATGGATAGAGTCGCATGGATATGGAA
This sequence comes from Taxus wallichiana var. yunnanensis, assembly GCA_018340775.1. Classification (NCBI taxonomy): domain Eukaryota; kingdom Viridiplantae; phylum Streptophyta; class Pinopsida; order Cupressales; family Taxaceae; genus Taxus; species Taxus wallichiana. The sequence goes on from CM031239.1 coordinate 427,145,541, forward strand.
CAAAGTCGTGGGAAGTCACTAAGAATAAGGAAAGTCATGAAACATTGAAAGATCCATGAAGTAAAGAAAAGCCACGATAACTAAAAATCTACCATGAAGAAAAAAATCAAAAGGCAAAGAAAATCCATTGATAAAAGGAAATTGTTGCGATACAAAGAAAAAAATCAAAGAGGCTAAGGAAATATGTGGATTGAACAAGTATGAACTAGACAGGCTTCGAGAGCAATCAAATTGATTTAAGCTTGGACAAGTTAGATTTTGTTCTCCAAATTGATGGTGATTTGATTGTCTGGTGATTATGGCTAAGTATATGACTTAAGCTCCACCAAGAGCAAATAAATTTATAGTTCCAATTGTCAACATTTAATGCTGATTGACTTTGTGAAAATACGATTACATTTCTCTATGTGATACTTGAGTTCAAGGTAAAATCAAATGTAAGAGAAGAAAGTGGCTCATTCATCTTGATCACGTTGGAAATCCTAGAAAGATAAAAATATATATTTTAGGTATCGGATCAATAAATAATTTCTGGTAAATGCATAGAAAAGGGTGAAATCAAGTCGAATATAGTAAGGACAAATATGGAGTTAGTTTTATGCATTTAATAAACTAGATTCTCGAGGTGAAGAGGCAGGAAAGAGTGCACGATGCACTAAATAAAATGTTGGAATGTATCAATTGTCTATATATAGTAAATTTGATACCAATACGGGTGTTGCTCAAGTGAGAAAATGATGCAATCGAGTCAAGGACCTACGAAATAAAAGAAAGAGAAAAGAGGAGAGCATACATATGAACCGGTGAAGATATAGTAGATGATAAGAGCATCAATGTGGTAGATGAATTGAGCAAGAGAGTTTGAATCAGATGAGAAGAAGAGAGTGATAAAGAGAACATAGATAGATAGAGAAAAGTGATCATGATCTATTGCATAAGTAATTTTTGTAACTAGACGATCAACAATTGTATATAAATTTAGTCTAAGTTGTATATTAGCATTTTCAAGGGGTTGCATCCTCCTTATGGGTAGGTTCCTGCAAAAGATTAGTTGTAGTTGATTAAATTAGGGGTTGGTGCTCCTTGCAAGTTGGTGTTTGCCAAAATTCACTGAGTGGGTGTTGAGTAAATCTTTGAGTAGGTGCTTGAAGTTGTGAAGTGGGTGCTTCACAGGTTGAGTGGGTGCTCAATCGAAACCATTATAAGACTTTGGAGTTGGTGTTCCTAATAAATATGTGGTTTCAAGTGGGTTTTTCTCCTGAAAGGGTTTCCCACTATAAATTTTGTTTTCTCGTGTTATATTGTGTGGCATATGATTATTTAAATGTTCTTGATTGTATGATTTCACTCCTTAATAGAAATATGGATAAACATTGTTGAAAATTTTAATTTACATTGATTCACCCCCCCTCTAAGTTTTTGTGATCTCTAACAATAAGATTGGTTGGATTGAGTTAGTTATTGTGACATGGGCATGTTTGATTGATTTTTTATGGGGTGGATAAGTGGTTGAGATACTTAGATAGGTTGGTTAGGAAATTCATAACTAAAGGCACCTCAAGGTGGAGATTTATTGGTTTACATTGATTCATATGGATGAGGTTGAGAGGTGATTACATTAGCATGGATATATGAAGTAGAGATAATGGGTAGAGTTGTGTTATGTTGTATGGGTGTAGGAGGAAGTAAGTGTGATTGTTGATATGGTTGAATAGGCATACTAGTGACAGTAGTAGATGAAGTGGGGATGGTGTTGATATGAGGTGATTTGGGTGGAAAGGGATCCACTAATTGAGTAGACTGATGAGACTGAGGGGTTGTGGAGGAATTATAAAATTAATAGTCATGAAGGGTGATAGGATTAGAATCAAGGAGTTCTTGGAACTCTAAGCATCCATGAGGGATAGTAGGAGGTCCAAGAGTCTCTAGAAGAGTAGGAAATGGAGGTGAAGCTGGTCTAGAGGAAATGGACTAAGGTGAAGTTGGTCTAGAAGGATTGGTTTCAATATGAGGATCATTTTGGATGACACAATCTTCATGAAGCGAGACCATAGAAACAAAAAGTTTGGAGATCAAAGGCATTTTGATCTTAGGTATAGAATGTTGTTAGGAAATATCATTAGAAGAAGGGATGTCAATGGATGGGGTAGATTCTATGTTTTCTTAGCTCGAGAAGGAGTGATAATATGCATGAAGTAAATAAACATTTTTATGTAGTTTATTAACAAATAAGTCAAACAATAAATTTTTATCACCATGATTATTAAAAACGTGTGAGAAAAGAAAGAAAAAGGCTCAAAGGAGAACCTAGGAAAATTCCTGATCTAAGGTTGGCTTTAGGTGGTTTTGGTTGTGAGGTCCTCGATATACCTGAAGGTACATGAGGCCCGACTTTGTATAAAGTTTATAATGCAAAGTGAGAACACTACGGCAGCTTTCCTATTGGGTGATGAAATCCCAATAATTCCACCTAATAAGGATCATTTGGATATGTAAGTTTTTCATGTGTTTGGTTGTGTTTGATAAGGTGAACACAACATGTTAAACCCCCTAATTAAACTAGATTTACAATCAGGAACTTTTTAGATCTAAAACATAATATGGAGATTTGATGATAAAAACAAGAAAGAAAGGAAAGTACGATGCAAAAGGAGAAACTAAGAAAAAGAGGAATACTTGGAATATGCTTTTCCTTTTTATCTAATGTTCAAATAAAATAAGCAAGAAAATGCAATTCTAAGTAATCCACAATGCAACACAAACAAGCAAGGAAGCACGATCCAGCGCATGTTCCTTCCTTGTAAGGTTAATGAAAATGGAAGAGAAAAAATGAAAACAAATAACAAGACTCACATAGAGAGGGTGATCCCATCAAACATGCCAAAATGTTGACCAAGTTTCTTTGTTCCTATCCAAGTTAATGAACTAGTAATAAAAGAAAAAATTAACTCGTAATATGCAATGGTTTATGGACCTTGAGATGATGTGGATGGGCACAAATGATGGATCCTTCTCTGCAGCGAGCTAAGGGATCTGTAAATCAAGATAAATCAACAGAAAAAGATTGGATTAGTAGATAGGAAGGGAGGGTTTCCTGATAAAGTCAATCCCGATAAATAAGAACTTCGTAAGATGGATGTCAACCCTCATATTTGATAAAGATAGATAAAATAAATATTTGATAAATTTGATGTAGATAAGATCTAGATAGTATGTAGTAAATCTAAGATAAACAAAATGCAAAAATGCAAAAATGTAAGGAAAGTACATATCTTATCAAAATGGATGTAAATAAAACCAAACCTGGAAGGATCGCGGAAACCCAAGTCTACAAAGGGTCAGTTGACAAAGTGATTGGGGTAGGTGGACTGAAATAGTGATGTAAAATGTAGATCTAAGAGCTTTGATGGTAGATTTGGGGTTGGTGCAGTAGAGGAATGATGATCAAAATCTTGAAAAGAGTCTGGGGACAGTAGAAATAGAAGGACACAAGAAAATTAGAGATCTAAGGAAAATACTAAAAGGATGGCCTAGGTCAATTTTAACTTGGATGGGTCGGTGGAGACTAGGGCTTGGCATGATGGATCTGGGATGAGAGAGCCGGGATGGCTGGATATGATAATCTTTGGGTGAATATAGAAATAGAAAGAAGATGGTTTTGGATCTAAATAACAATGAAATTTATACAAGAAAGTCTGGATGACGGTGACTAGACTGGTCGACGATGACCTCAGCAGATCTAAGCTTAGATGAAAAGAGGTGGGTTAAAACGAAGACTGCAGACAAATTTAAATGGTAGGGAAGGTTGAGGTTCAGTCCTTGGTGACAGATGAACTGCACAAGATGTTAGTGGTTGATATAGATAATAGTATGACAATAATGAAGCAATACATGAAAATATGAAATAGATCTCCCTAAAACTCCAAAATGGGAGCACAAGGTCTCCAAGAGGCGGGGTTCATTTTAAGAGACGTCTTGGAAATCGGAGGTGGAGAATACCTCGTGAATATCCCTAAAACCGGTTTCGCGGGAAGGTGAATTTTTTGGGGGTTGTATGAAAAAATTTGCCTGATTATCAAGTGCTATGACAAAAGGCTGCAGACGCGCGACGGGAGATTTTTTTGCCGCGTCGCAAAAAAGCATGACGTGCGCCAAAAGACCTCGATGACGCGTCAACAACCGTAATGACGCACACATCGAGGTCTTTAACACACGTCAATGTTTTTTTTTGACGCGGCGACAAAGAAAAATCTCCTGTCGCACGTCTGCAGACTCCGACCTCTGCTTTCTCATCAAAAAATCTTCGTGTCGCGCATCAACAAACTCTTTATCGTGCATCTACTATGCGTCAATATCTATGTACCTCCTTGTCACGCGTCAACTATCCGTCAAGGTCGCGCGTCAACAAATAACCCTCATCGACGCTGGTTGGTCAGCACTCGCTGACGCCGCCATTACGCGTCATTGACGCACGCCATTGTGGTCCGCCGACGCCGCCACGTCGAGGTGCGTGACACGTGTCAATAGACCTCCGATGGCGCGTGTCATTACGTTGTTGACACATGTCACCGAGGTCCGTTGACGCATGTCATCGAGGTCTGCGGATGTGACTCTCGGCGCACCTCGACGACGCGCCATCATTACGTTGTTGACACGCGCCATCGAGGTCCGCTGACACGCGCCAATGCATTTTTGACGCGCACGACAAAGAAATATCATGTCACGCGTCTGCAGACCTCCGCCTTCTTCTTGCTCATCAAAAAAATATCCATGTCACTCGCCAACAAACTCTTTGTCATGTGTCTACTATGCGTCAATATATGCAGATCTCCTTGTCCGCAAACCCTCCTTCGCGCATCAATAACTTGCCCCCTTGTCACGCATCTATAATACGGGATATATCATATTGTTGAAAAATGTGAAGTAGAAGTGTTCTACCCGCGAATAATCTAGGTTTATATAGGGGATATTTTTCAAGGGTAGCGGTTTAAGCCGACCCCTAAAAAAATTAAAGTGTAATTTTTAGGTAACAGTCACCGACCCATGCCAAAAATTAGCCTTTTCAAAATTTTCAAAAATGGAATATTCGCCATATTATGAATATTCACCACTAAAATTTTCCTGCCGAGAGGATTCCAAGATGGTTGTTCCGATTGTTAAGGCACTTGAGAATAAAGGCAAGATCACAAGAAAGAAGAAATATCTAAAATCACATCCTAGAATAAGGAGGCATGAGGATATCTTTATATGGTTGAAGGTGACCTAGATGTTTCACTAGAAGCTCATTGAGAGATGTCCATTTGGGCAATGGAATGATGTCCAACTTGAGGTAAAAAGGCCCAAATGAAGCAGGATTAGGGTATAGATGGATAGAGACAAGCTAGGGTTGCATAGGGAAGATAAATGGGTAGGTAGATGGTTGAAATAAGTAAATAAAGGTCATATATGCGTAAAATCATTAAATGAAGGCCTAGAGATAGCAGATTAGGAGATTTAGGGATGAGAGCTGGGAAATTCGGGGATGAGAGAAAAATTTAGTGAGGATTAGGATTAAATAATGATGATTAAGGATAATTAAGAAAATGATTTAGGGAAAATAAAATAATGATATGAGAATTAGAGATAATGAAGGATAATCAACATAAATAAATAATAAAATGGAAAATGCATGATTAAAGGTGAGAAATGGAAGCTAATGAGATAAATTGAATTTAGGAGTGAAAAGGAATTTCAATGGGTAATTATGATGAACAAGAGCGAACACGGAATGGGGAGGAATGATACCAAAAATTAGTGTCTACAAGTTCATAAGATAGACTCATTAGTATTAGTAAAGGCTAGATAATCAAGAGTGCCTAAATTCAATTCTTAATCATGAATACTTGAATTTGTTAGAAAAAAATTCAAATCAATTTTTCTTGTATTTATCCAAAGAATTCTATAAAGTGGTATTAAAGCTCAAAATTCAATTCTCATGCCTAATGGTACTCAACATGTGATTCTAAACTATGTTCATTATGATTTGTTAAAGGTTCTAAAATGGATAGGAAGCAAAGAGTGTTGATAATGGAAATGGTGACCAACCAAAAACACTTTAGATAATGGAAACATTGATTACCTTACCGGTGGTGTGCATAAAATAATATATATGGTTTTAGCCATGCCCGAATGATGCAAACATGGTTAGGTGCTCTTATAGGGAGCTTCCACACCGATCTTGTTATACAATTACACTGGGAAATCACACTAACAACAGCAATTCTACAACTCAAAAATTATATTCAAAAGGTACATTAAAAAAATAAAAAATTATATCACCAATGATACAGTCTTAAAATTCACACCAATTTCTATAGGAAAACATCCATTCACCACCACAATGTTACTCATAATCAATATATACTTGCGTATAATTCTCTAAGTGAAAGTAACTTCCAAATTTAAGATGGACTACTACAAGCCTCAATCTCACATCTACACTCTAATTTTTTTTATTGTTGCTCATGAGTATTGACTCTCTAAGAAAATTGGGTTTTGTTTATATAGCTAACCAATGGGACAAATGTTTCTCATAGAAATTATATGCAATTATGGTCTAAAAGACCTATATTTCAAATTCACTCTTACTTCTTGAGCTATAACGACTTCAATTATTCATCTTTCATTTTTTTATATTTAAAACAAAATTTAGTATCGTGTGGCCCCAAACAATACTTCGTGGCTTTAAATTAAAACTTATAATATTGTGTATCTCCCTTTAGGGATTTTAATCTTCCTTAGTGTTTGATGACACCCAATAGACTTCCATAGTGTTATGTGGCTTCCAACAATGTTTATAATACCTCCAATGAGTTATGTGGCTTGTGCAAGGAATTCATTGAGTTACACAACCTATAAAATAGATTAGACATTGTGTAATGTAATTACACACCACAAATTCTTCACAATAGGATTTTTCATAACCACAATATATAATGAAACATTAGTATTTTGTAACCTACCAATGATAAAATTTCTTCACAATGTGTTCTACCAACAACAAAAACATAAAATAGAATGCAAATAAATTAATTAAATAGTCAAACTATTCGGGTTGTTATATGATTTCTTGTGAACCCAAATGCTTATGTATCATAAAACTAAGTAAAAAGAAATGTTTTCATGATCCTAACATTCGTGGGTTGAGTGGTTAAGCCCCATTTAATCCTTTTGATAATTACTTTGTATTCCTTCATTCCAATGAAAATTATCCACCTACTAAGTGTAGGACTCATTTGGGTATGTGATTGTCTTCCTCCACAAAATGTGTCTTTTATCTTCATCTCATTGATTTATCCTTTCCTTGGGGGACTCCTATTGTCTTTTAGGGTTAAATCATTCTTCCAAGACAATTACGCAATATTTTTATATATTAACCACATCTTCCATTCTTATGTAAAATTTATACACACCACTTGTATACATGAGTGTGTTTTTGATACTCATTCACTTGTGACTCACCGTTCCATATTTTGTGATCTTATCTATATTTTTCCATCCCCGCCTTCACTGAAATTATCTCTATACTTACGCATTCTATATTATCACAATGTATTATTGTACATGTTCCTCTTATCTATCCTTAATCACCATATGATTATTATGGGTTCCCTTATTTTTTCCTTCACCAACTTCAAAATGTAAGGATTACCTTCCTTCTAAACTCTTGTAGTATTCTCTCCTCTCATCATACACCATATCCCTATTGAATTTCCAAGCATTTCCTAACAATACATGACATGCAACCATAAGTAAAACATCACACACAAATTTATGTGTGCATCTCCAAATCTATGTATCCACTTCACATCGCTCCTTTACAACACTTTCATGTCCTTCCATTAGAAAATTCACTTTATAAGGATTTGGATGTGGCTTACATTCCACCCCCAACTTATATAGTATCTATTTAGATACCAACTTTTTTGTTCTTCCACTATCAATTACCACTCTATATAATTTCCCCCTTAGTCTTTCATCTTGTGAAAAACTATGTCCCCTCTCATGTTGCAACTTATCCTTCTCTCCTACAACCTTCAATAACTTCATTTCTACCTTCAAGGATATACCTTATTCTTATTCTTCTCCATTCTCATGAAAAAAATTCTTATGTAATTTTCACATTCACACTCTTCCTCCTCCCATCATACTTTTATGGAAACTTGAAATATTAATGCCCCACTTCAAGACATTGTAAACTTGTGCCAAGATATCTTTTTATCATACCTTTATCTCTTGTGGATGTATTAATTCCCCTATTTTATGGTTCTTGTGCACTCCTTGTATGTTCCTCACATTCATAATTGTATGCCACTACTTATTGTTCACAATTAATATTCTCCTTTTTCTTTTTCACACTCTTTATGTGCATCAACTTCTCTTCTTATATCAAGGTATATTGGTCCAAATATTCTATTGTCTACATATTTATCAAGTTGATCTTATCTTGAATTACCCATTTCACTCCATTAAGGTACCATAAATCCTTCTCTCAATCCATCTCATCGTGGCTAAATCTAATTATGAATTTGTAAAATCCTCTTTATACCCACACTCATCTCATTCTATTGTAGGTTATGCAATTTCTTCAAAAATCCAACTAATAATCTCTAGGAATTTTTTGGCATTTAGTTTTGAAGCATGTGATCCCATCTAGTAATCGTGTCCTTTCTCTCTCTATTACAGTCTAGTTAAGTCTCCTTCCACCACAATGTCACATGAACCTTCAACTTGGTTTGTGTTATCCTGAAATTATGTTACTTTGAAATATAGTAAAACTTTCTAATCAAACTTAAAATACTCTCTAATATCTTTAATCCAATCAATAATTTCATATGTATTCAATGTCCCTAACAAAAAGGAACCTTCATTTGTACTCCTCAAAGCAAATCCTCAACACATCCTCCAACACCTTACCTTTCACATTATCTACATCACCTTGTGTTATACTTTCCCCATCCATTTAACCTCAAGTGATTTCTATGCTTCTACATCTTCTTTTGCATCACTTCATCCCTTGGGATGAATCCTCATCTATGGTATACTTTTACTATAGCCAACCCGACCTACATTATTTACAACATATGTATAATCTCCTCAAGTCTTCTGGATATATTTTTACACCAAATTCCCTTTCCTTACTCCTTTAGTTATAAATTTTCTTTGTAGACTATAACACATTTTTGTAAACTTACACAAACCTTTTATTAGCTATCCCATATTATTTACCCACCCCATATAGTGGATAACTTAAAACTTCCTTCCCATAGTTATGCCTCACTTTGATACCAAATGATGAAGAAATGATTCAAATACTCTAATATGGAGATACCACACCAATCCTACTACAAAAGTACGTGGTGAAACTTCACTAATAACAACAATTAAATAATAACTCATAAAATATATTACACATGTAGATTATGCAAAGACATGAACTGGTGAAAATGATATATTCTTACAAATCACACCAATTCCTATAATATAACATCCATTCAACACCATATTTTTACTAACAATGGATATATACTTGCATAAAATTTCTACAAGGAAGTAACTTCCAACTTTGAGATACACCACTTTGAGCTTTAAGCTTGCATGAAATCTCTACTTTTCAACCTACTCCACCTCATGGGAACTAACTCTCTAAGAAAATCATGTTTTTTTATATATCAAACCAATGCCAAAAATTGAAAAACAAAACTAATATGAATGTATGGTCCAATGGATCTAATACATACTCATTCGACTTTATGAGATTTCTTAGCTTCAATTGATCATATTTATTGCTTCATAAATCTCAAATAGATTTTTAGTATTTTGTGGCCCCGTGATAGTAATTCATGGATTCAAATTCAAACTTATAGTATTGCATGTCTCCCAAAAGGATTATACGGATTCCATACCACTGTAATATCCCCTTTTGGGATATTATTTGAATCTGCAAATTAATTAACCCAAATCGACTCTAGAAGGATTAGATCCTTTTAGCTCGACCTCAAATAACCCAATGTTAGCATTAATACAACCCAAATGGGGTTGGAGTAAGCCAAAGTAGTGGGTTAGATGGGAGAACTAATTAGAAAACTAATATTTTCTAGATCTGAATTTTATAACAGCAGTTAATTAATTAAAAAGCACCTAGAACAACTGAAACTTCAAAAATTAATATCTCCTTCAATACTTGGTCTTTTGTATGAAATAAATTGCACAATAAACTAGAAACCAAGGCCTTTCCAATGAACTATGAAACTGAATTTTCTAAGCAACCAAACCCCTTCAAAACAGCCCCCAAAATTTGAAATCCAATCGCTAGGGTTAGGATAAATTGCATAAATTATTACCAACACTTTATACACTTCCAACACACCCAAAATAACTGCCCAAACTCAGAAAAATATGCCAATACAGATCAGATTGTAGATCTAGCTCAAAAGACTCCCAAACATGCCAAAACAATCACTTATGCAAGTCGTTATGGCTCTAATAAATGCAGTAATAACTAGCAGATCATAAAGCACTATTAAACCCTTCACAATAATCAATAACATGCAGATTTCCTTCTCAAATAAATGTGTCAATCATAGAATGAATATATCATGCAACATTCACTCAATGAAAGCTTGGAAGGTCTCACACTCTCCACAATAATGGTGGTGTTGAAGAACACCTTTGTTTGAGATCTCAATGGGCATACATCCCTTCTTCAAGCATGAAGAAATTTTAATAAAATCAGCAACATGCCCCCAAGGGGTCGCCACATCTCCTTATATAGCTTTGGCATTTCAAATTTCCAAGTTTCCCTCCTTTCTATGGCACATTTCCTCATGTAGAAGGGTCACTTTTAATATGGGTCTCTTTTCCTGAAAAGTCACACTCCAATTAAAACATTAATTTCCCCTTTTTAATATTTTAAATAAAACATAAGAGGAGAATTAATTATTTAATTGAAAAATAAAGGGAGTAGTGACATTTTCCCAATTTAAATCCTTTAATCCATGGGAAGGGTGGATTAAAGGTCTCCAATATTTTAATTTAATTAATGTCCCAAAAAGAGGACATTACAGTCCTCCCTTCCCAAACATTTCTTGTCCTCAAGAAATATGAAATTTCTCAACCCATGAGCTAAAGTATCCATGCTATAAAATTTCCACAAATGAGCTCTTGTGCCTGTCAAATGAGAGAGCTGATACAAAAACAACACCTTGCAATGGCTGCCCCATTCTTCCTTGAATTCCCAAGGCTGCCCAAGAAAACCAACTGTTGTCATACCAAACATTGACAAGAAATCTGAAAAGTAATCAAGAATTTGACAAGAACAAACAATTTTCAACTTGGGCCATTCATCAGTAATGTTCCACAAAGTGTAAGAGAGATATTCAATCATGAACATGAAATCAATTGAGTAATATAAGTGACTGTAATAATTGATGACAGCAACCTTAGAGGCTTTAAATAAGCATATGGCAGCTTTGAACCAATCCCTTTCAATCTTAGAAAAGGGTAGAATACTCCCCTCTTTTTTCTTCATTTGATTTTTAGGTTCTTGGGCATGAATCCTCAAGGTATGAGCCAGATGAACATGAATTTTTGTATTAACTAATGGTGCAAGGAAGGCATCCCAAAAAATACAAAAACACATGCTAAATCTTTTCTCATATCACAACAAAAATCAGTCATCATGCCTACTTGAAAATTCATCATGTAGTGGTGTCATACACTAGATGTACTCAAATAATTACCTTGAGGTGGGAGAACTTTTCCTTTCCCAAGAGTGAATGCTTGGAACACCCAAAAGATTATTTCAGGTTTTATACTTACCGATGTCCATAACCCCACCAAATTGTTCAATTCATGACCGGAAATGTGTGACCTACTCTCCAACTAAGTGACAAAAATCAAACATTCATCATGAGTGATTAGAATAGGCTTAAAAATCTGAAAATTACCATTTCCTATGGTTTCCCTCTTACTTGTGATAGTGAGCATGATGTGGATACTAAGAGGAATAAGGGTGCAGCTACTATAATATCCATAACTCTTCCTGTAGCTCCAGAATGTTAAGGATGTGGTCACTAAAAACAACTCATAATTGACCCACCAAACTTCAACAATTTGAAAATTCATCCCGGTTATGACATTCCTTATATGTATGGTGGAAAACCAAGAGTAGGGCCAACAAAAGATGTTGAAATCAGCAGTACTAGTTTTTGGGCCAACCAATATGAGAAACAACACAGAAAAAGAAGACATTACAGAGTGTTACCTTGTGAGACCATTAGCATTTGGAACCACTAAACATGTTCTTTGTCATTTCTCCTCAAGTCCCAAACCACAATCTTTTCCTCACATGCATTAGCCCAAGTAATGTAGTCAAAACTGAATTGAGTGGAAATAAAACTAAGTGTCTTACCACATTTTGAAATCACTCCTTTGTTGCCCTTACTTTCACTTGGACTGAATTTTAGAAGGTGTTGGCCTTCTTGCCAATGATTTGGGGCTGCCTTAGGAAGATTCTTTATCCACTTAGTACCTTTCATCTTGTCTTCATTGTTAGCACCATATTCATAATGAACAAAGCAAGGCAAGGACAAAGTATGATGATGATACAACAAATCAAAGTGCTTACCCTTAGGAGTTGCCATAACAAGTTTCCCAATCAGAAAGTCATCATTAGCTCCTTGAAAAATACCTTTCCTTATCCCCTAAAGCCCAATCATGTTTTCCAACACTTATGTTTTCCATAGACAATTCTAATCTTTCACTTATTCCCATTAAATCAGTTGTAAAAATCACAAAATCAGAACTGATAATCTTTGTAGAAAGTGGAAAATCACTTGGTTCCCATACCTTAGAGTGCACATATGAGTGACCTTGACCCAAGGAGTCTTCTTGTCCCATTTTGTAGCCCATAATCCTCATTTTATCTTTGTCTCTTACATGTTTCTCATGAGGAATACAAATCTGAAATAAAAAAGTATGCAACCATAAATCAACCTCTTCATACCCAAACCGATTGCCAACATTATCACCCAAAATGGTGGCTTCAACCACTAAACTCTCTTTACCCTCTTGTGGATTTGATTTTACTTCTTCCTTAGGCTCAAGATCCTTGATCCATTCTTCTGAAACTTCACTATCACATATGCAATCATCAGAAAATAAGTGAACATCTTTTACTAATAAGAAATCTTTACCTTGCATGATATCTTGTGGATCTACATTTGATGGTTCACTCGAAGCAAGTTCCTCATTAGTCAAATATGGTCTCAACTTCTCTTTACACTGGATCTATCATACTTCTAGCTAGTGCTTTTTGCGAGTGACATTTCCTGCTCCTCCTTTCTCATATAGGAAAATAAAATTGTTAGAAGTGGCATCAAAATATCATCCTCCTCATTCAAAATTGAAGACATGATTGTTTGCATTGAGGAAACAACAATTTCTGCATGATCCTTATGAATAGTAGTAAAGAAATTATCAAACATTTGGAAAATGAGTTCATAACATTCCAAATCTACCATTAGTACCCAAGATCTAATGTTTTCCATAATTTCCCCTTTTGGGACAAGTACTTCTCCATTTTCTCTTTGGGGCTTAATACATGGATCCATGAGCTTGTTATTGCTTGAGGGAAAGCAATCTTTGAGAGGGGAGGACTGTAATGTCCCCTTTTTCTGGGACATTACTAATATTTATTTTCATTTGCATTGTAACCCCTTGGCATGCCTAGTGCTACAAGTGGGAGTCTCTAGTTAGTTTAAATGTGCACATAGGATAGTTGCTTTTATTATTTAATTAAAAATAATAAAGTGCACATAGTCTTAGTTTATTAGAGACTTTATTATAATGAGAGTTTATGTTTTCCCTCCAAAAGGGAAAGGTCGGTCTTTTTGAATATTGCACCCCTTAACTCTATAAAAGGAGGTCGCATTTCCTCTAGTGGGGTTATGTTGATTGATCATTTGATTTCACTCCATGCTTGGAGTAATGGGATGTATGCCCTAGTTCTTGCATTGTGCTCTCTCATTGTAAGCTTCATTTGGATCCATTGTTGAAGATATTGAAGATTCCATTGTTCTCTCCATTGTGATCTCTTGTGTTGAGTGTGTTTATGCATGGTTTTTTCCCTTCTAAGCTTTGGCGACTTGGCTAAAGGGTTTGGAGCATTTATTTAGAGTAAAATCTGCATTGTATGTGAAGGGTTTGAAGTACTTTGGTGACTGTTATTGTTGCTGCAATTTATTTATCCATAGCGACTAGGATTAGGTTTATTCTATCATGTCTTGGTGTCATTTAGGCTAGATTTATAATCTATTGTATTTAATTATTTATTTCACATAAAGGGTTGTTGTTTAAAGTGTTTTAGAAAGGTAGAAGGAGCTGGAATTAATTTACATGATTTATTCTAACCCTAGCGACTTGAAATCAGATTTCTAGGGTTGTTTTGGAAAGGTTTTAATTCTCAAAAAATTCAGATTCATAGTGCAGTGGAAATCCCTAAATTTCTAGTTTATTTTGCATCTTGTTTCATGGAAAAACACTAAGTATTGAAGGAGTTATGAATTTTAAAAGATTTCAGTTGTCTGCAAGCTATCTGGTTGTTATTAATTAATATACATTTCAAATATGTATTTTGGGTTCATTTTAATCTTGGATTTGGTTATAAAATTAGGAGGAATAAGGAGAAAGTAATTTTATAATTTTTGGAGTTGATTTGATGCCCTAAATATGTTGGGTGACCTACTTTTTAGGTAAAGTTTAGGGTTTCATGTATTTGGTCATGTGAAATCTGATTTTGAATATTATTATACATATTTTTGTGGCCCAAAATCTAAAGTTTGAAGATTTTTTTCTTGGATAGTTAAGTGGGAAATAATTTTGGAAGATTCTAGCAATTGGGGTGCGATTATTAATTATTTTTCAGTGTTAAAAATCTTATTTGAATGTGTTTAAATTCCAATTGTTTTCATCCAATCTATCCCACCACCTTGGCTAGTTCCAACCCCATTTGGGTTTGAAATAGCTGACATTGGTATATTTTAGGTTGAAGCAAAAGGGTTTATCCATTCTTTGTTTGATCTTGACAAATATTTCTCCATTTTCTAACTTGTCCTAAAAGGGGACATTACATTGGTATTAGAGCTTAGTACCGAGATGAATTGTTGGACCTTTTTCATTGACATATGTGTTTTCATTGATGTTAATTTGTATTGATGGAAAATTATTTGATGTCAAACGACATTGATGGAAAAAAAGGTTAATTGGTAAAGTGAGAAAGTGAGAAAGATGAAGGTTGATTGGTAGTGTCATCTCACAGAGGCTTCAGGATGATCAAGGATAAGTTCTAAGGGAATTAATCAGTTTTTGGGAAAGTTTCGAAATAAGGAGATAGCTGCCAAAGTTTTGAAGTAGCCGCAAAGTTTGAAGGAAGATGCAAAACTCTAGAAGAAATGGTGGAAGCTTAGTGAGTGTCGCGAGTAAGGAATGAATCCGCAAATAAAAACAAGCTAAAGGATGATTCGTGGGTGAGAATGGTAAGGTCATGGATATGAAGGAAAAGCCATGGAAGTAAGAATATTTGAAGGAAAAGCTGCAAAAGTAAGGGAAATTCAGAGGAAGCCGCGAGTAAAGAGAAAAAGATGTGGAAAGCTATAGTAAAGCCGCATATAAAATAAAATAGCCGCGAACATGGGACAAAACCGCAAGAAGGCAAATGGTAAGGGGAAAGCTACAAAACATTGTAAAATCCATGAGAAGAAAATAAAATCCACGGATAACTAAAAATCCTCCAAGAAAGAAGAAATGTCGCAGATCAAAGGATAGAGCCATGATACAAAGTAAAATGTTAAAGAAGCTTATTAAATCTGTAGATTGAACAAAATGGACTAGATAGGGCTCAAGGACAATTAAATAGAGTTAAACATGGACAAGTGAGAGATTTTGTTCTCCAAAATCGATGGTGCTTCGATTTTCTAGTGATTGCGGCTAAGCATACGAATTTAGCTCCACGAAGAAAGAAGAAATCTATAGTTCCAATTGTCAACATTTAATGCTCATTGACTTTGTGGAAATACAATTGCAGTTCTCTATGTGATTCTTGATTTCAAGGAAAAATTAAATATTAGAGAAGAAAGTGGCTTGCTCATCTTGATCACGTTGGAAATCCTAGAAATATGAGAAATCTATTTTTAGGTATCAACTAATAAATATTTTCTGGTGAATGCATAGAAAAAGGTGAAATCAAGCCAAATATAGAAAGAGAAAAATATGGAGTTAGTTGTATTCATTTAATGGACCAAATTTTCAGGTGAAAAAGTAGGAAGATTACACGGCATGCCAAAGGAAGCGTTGGAATGGGTCGATTAACTATATAGAGAAAATTTGATACCAATACAAAGGTTTCTCAAGTAAGAAGATGATGCATTCAAGCTAAAGGAGCTACAGAAAGAAAAGAGAGAGAAAGGAGAAGAGCAGATAGATGAAGTAAAGAAGATATATCAGATGAGAAGAGCATCAGTGCGGAAGATTGATTGAGCAAGAGGGGTCGATTCAAATGAGAAGAAGAGAGTAACAAAGATAACACAGACAGATACAGAAGAGTGATCATAATCTATTGTGTAAGTAATTTTTGTATCTAGATGATCAAAAAAATTATATAAAAATAATAAGTCTAAGTTGTATCTTAGCATATTTAGGGGTTAAAACATCCTTTTGGGTGGGTGCCTGTAAAAGATCAATTGTAGATGATTAAATTAGGGGTTGGTGCTCCTTTCAAGTTGTTTCTTTCTAAAATTCGTTGAGTGGGTTCTCAGAAAATATTTGAGTGGGTGCTTGAAGTTGTGAAATGGGTGCTTCACAGTTGAGTGGGTGCTCAACCAAAACCATTATAAGCTTTGGAATTGGTGTTCCTAATAAAGCCTTGGTTTTCAAGTGAGTTTTTTCTCCGAAAGGGTTTCCCACTATAAATTTTGTGTTCAAATTTTTTTTGTCCGATATATGTTTTTCAAAATGCACATGATATAGTAACTGCTCAAATTTAAGAAATTTTGGATTAAGTATAACTATGGAAACTAATTTTAATCCACACTAATTCACCCATCCCCCTCTCAGTGCTTGTGATCTCTAAAAATTGGTATCAAAGCAAGGTTCTTCTATCGAAGCTTAATATCTTCAAGGAGATCCTTTTTCACAAGCATGGCAAAAATCAGGCACAAAGGTGGTTTATCACTTTGTCAAGATCACCTCTCTTCAATGAAATGAATTATGAATTCTAGAGAATAAGGATGAATACATATCTAATGTCACTTGGATTTGATATCTGGGAATGTGTGGAGAAAGGATATAATCCTCCAGCAATGCCAATCACTTCTTCAGTAGATAAAGTAGAAATATAAATGCAACTCAAGAGCTATGAATGTCATTCTATGTGGCCTCACTAAAAAAATTGTAAAATTATGCACTGCATAACAGCAAAGGAAATATGGACCAAACTTCAAAGTATTTATGAAGGAGATGAAAAATTCAAGCTAGCTTGAAAAGTGTAGCAGACCTACAGAGCTCAGTTTGAGAATTTGAAGATAAAATATGATGAGATTATATCGACCTACATGCAGAGAATAGATAAAAATATCAATATGATCAGAGGACTAGGTGAAAAACTAGAAGAATTTGTTATTGTCTAAAATATTATGAGATCTCTTATGGAAATTTTTTGCAAAATTTTTAGCTATGGAGGAAGCCAAATACATGAAGACTCTCACAATGGATGAATTACAAAGCATTCTTTCAACATATGATATGAGGAAAATTGGAACCAAGAATACCAATAAAGAGGTAGCATTTAAGGTGAAGAAATAAACCCGGTCAAGCAAGAAGAAGAATAATTAAATTCAAAAGATGAATTAGATGATGAAAATATTAAAGTAATGTTTGTAAGAAGACTTAAAAGAGGTTTGGGTAAGTATAAAGGAAAAATCCCTTTCAAATGCTTCATGCATGTAGATAAGTAGGTCATTTTGATGTTAAATGTCCAAAAAAAATAAGGAAGCTCGGTTTGAACATGAAGAAGAAATTCATAAAAAAAAGAAGAAAGAAACTGGATATAAAAAGAAAAATACAAAGAAGAAGTTCTTTAAGAACAAAAAGGAACTTCTTTTCAAAATAAGAATCAAGTGAATCGATTCAAGCAATCCAGCGAGATCTAAAAATGAAAATGATGAAGATAATTCTAAATGTTTTTTCATGGACATAGATGATGCCTAAAGAATGCAGCTCCAAAGGAAAGAATGCAATTAACTTTGAAGACTCGATGAAGAATAAGTGAAATAAATCTTGAAGCTGAATTAGTGTATACTCTTGAAGAATTGAGACTTTGTAAAAGAAAGAATTAAAATCTGAGATGCACATTAAAATACTATGAAGAAAAAATCTGCATCTTTGAGGAAAGACAAACTCTAAGAGAAGAATAAGAGGCTAATGAACTCAAAGAACTTGAAAATCAGCTAGAAAAGATATCAAACTCTTACAAATCAAAGGAGGATGAATGCACAAAACTAAACTCAGAACTGGAGTGACTAAAAATAAAATAAAACAAATGAAATCAGCAGAAGTAAGTTGATAATGTATGAAAATCTAGAGAGGAGATCTAATGTTTTGACTGGTATGCTAAGTGGTCAACGTGATACAAATGATAAGTCTGGAATTGGTTTCAAGGAAGAAAGTAATGAAAAGGAGTCTCCTAAAGAATGAAGGAAACAAGACTACATCAACTCCAAGAACATCTTCTGTTGTAAATAAAGAGTTCAGAAAATCTTCCAAGAGAAGGACTATTACTCCTAGAATCACCTATGTTATGAGGTACACACATTCTTTCTATGGTTATTATTATTCATGTAATCAGTTTGGACATAAGGATGCTAAGTGTAGAAAATTCTCTAGAGGCTATAGAAGAAACTTTTGGCCCATCTTACACCAGATTGAACTATAATGATGTCCACTACAATTATTACAAGAAAAGAAATGAGGCATCAACAAGTAAACAAGAACCTCCTACAAAAAAGAAAAGGGTATATGTTGTAAAGAAAGATGACAAAAAAATAAAAGAGAGTTGCTCAATAGTACAAACTACATTTCATGTGCAAAATAAAGATAATATCTTGTATCTGGATAGTGGATGCTCCAGCCATATGACAGTGACAAAAGTAAATTCATTTCACTATCAAACAATGCATTAGGTGTTGTGAGATTTGGTGATAACAATTCAGCCAATATAGTTGGAAAAGGAACTTTGAGTCTAGATAATGAAAATACTATCACAGAAAATGTTCTTTACAGTGAAGGCCTCAAGCACAATTTTTTAAGTGTAAGTCAAATGTACAAAAGGGGATATAATCTAATCTTCCATGACAAAGGTTGTGATATCATCAATGGAAAAACAGGAAAGAAAGATGCAAAATCCAAAATGACAAAGAATAACATATATGTGCTAAATGAAATAAACAATGAAAAATGATTCAAAAGTAAAGTTGATTCTGACAGTTGGTTTAGCTATAGAAAAAAATTTGGGACACATGAGCTTTGAGAATCTAGTAAAACTAAGTGCTAAAGGATGTGTGAAACATATGCCAAAAATTGTAAAACCAAAATACACTTTGCAAAGCATGCCTGCATGGTAAACAAACAAGAAGATCATTCAAGTCAAAGGAATACTCTACAACCAGACCTCTGGAGTTGATTCATACAGATCTTTGCGGTCCTACCAGAAACTGAAAGTATACAAGGTGAAGTGTATTTCATGTTGCTAATAGATGATTACACCAAAATGACATGGGTAGCTTGCTTGAAGCATAAATTAGAAGCCTTAGACAAATTCAATAAATTCAAGGCATTGGTGGAGAATGAGAAGAACAAAAAGATCAAATGCTTAAGATCAACCAGAGAGGTGGATAATTCTTGTCTAATGAATTCGATAATTTTTGAGGGACATGGAATTAGAAGACAATTCTCAACTACTAGAACACCTCAAAAAAATAGAGTTGTTGAGAGGAAAAATAGAACTATGCAAGAAATGGAAAGAACCATGTTGAATGAATCTAAATCACCTAGATAGATATTGGATTGAAGTGGTATACACATTGGTGTACATTTTAAAGAGATCGTAATTAAGAGTAAACATGTGACAAGACACCTTTATGAAGAACACTTGGGCCTACAAATGTGAAAACATTTGAGTTTTTGGAATAGGTGTTACATCAAAAGAGATGAAGATAACTTGGGAAAATTTGACTCTAGGTGTGATGAAGGCATATTTCAATGATATCTTGTCATGATACGCATCTTATAGGTGCTCTGATAAGAGGTTACATAATATTGTTGAAAGCACAAATGTAAAGGTAGATGAGACTCCCAAGTCCAACACTCAACATAATAATAATCATGAAGAACAAGAAGATGATGAGGAAATGGACAGTCCGCGTGAAGAATTAGATGAAGAGGAAGAAAGGAAAGACACTAAGGCACCCTCAAGACAAGTTAAGAGGGATCATGTGTCAAAGCAGATCATTGAAAATAGAGAAGGCGGAATTCTTACAAGAAGAAGACTAAGAAATCAGCAAAACCATGAAGATTTGGCATTCATGTCAATGACAAGAACCAAGAATGTTGTAGAAGCAAGCAAAGATCAACATTGGGTGGATGCAATGAATGAAGAATTAGATTATATAGAAAATAATGAAACTTGGGAGCTCGTGCCAAGACCAAAGGATAAAAATGTAATTGGAACAAAGTGGGTCTTCATAAATAAGTTGAATGAAAAAGGAGAAGTAACAAGAAACAAAGCAAGCCTGTGTGTGTAAAGGATATGTGCAAATGGAAGGAATCGACTTTGATGAAACATTTGCACTAGTGGCAAGGATGGAAGCAATAATATTGTTTCCTAGCTTACATGGCTTACAAGAAGATAAGAGTATTCTAGATGGATGTGAAATCAGCTTTCCTCAATGGTTTCTGAATGAAGAAGTATATATTGAACAACCTGATGGGTTTTCACTAATTGAAGATGAAGATTATGTGTACATGTTGAAAAAGGATTTGTATATACTAAAACAAGCCACTAGAGCTTGGTACAATAGATTGGATTCATGCCTCGATTAATCAAGGTTTCATAAAAGTGTAGCTGACCATGATAATCTCTATATCAAGGAAGAAGAAGATCATCTACTGATAGTTATTATATATGTGTATGACATTATTTTTGGAGGATATTATGAAAAAATGACATATGAATTTGCAGATATAATGAAATAAGAATTTGAAATATCCACATGCTGAGAGATCTTTCTTTCTTTTAGGTTTACAAATCAATCAATCAGATCAAGTATCTTCATATCCTAAACCAAGTACATCAAAGAAATTTTGAAAATGTTTAGGATGGAAGAATTCAAACCTATAGGAATGCTAATGGAAGTTAGATGCAAGTTGAGTAGAGAGGATAACTCGCCAAAAGTAGACAAAACATTATCCGATGATAGGAAGTCTACTTTACTCGATGACATCAAGACCTTACATTATGAAGGTAGTGGGTCTAGTTAGAAGATTTCAAGAAGATCAAGGAAACAAACCTCAAAATTAAAAAGGATACTAAGATATCTCATGGTAACAATTGATTATGGACTATAGTACCCCAAAACCAACAACTTCAGCATAAAATCATACACAAATGCAAACAAAGCAAGTGTTGATGATACGGGGAAGATTACAAAGTGGTGAAGCATTCTTTGTTGGAAACCATTTAGTCTCTTGGTGAGTAAAAATCAATCAAGAGTGGCACTCTCAACATGTGAAGGATAATATATAGTTGTCACAATGTGTTGCACCTGAGTTTTATGGATGAAGCAGACATTAGAAGATTACAAGGTAAAACCTTATAGTCTGATTCCCTTGTTTTGTGATAGCACAAGTGCAATAAGTGTCTCTAAGAATCTCATGTTCCACTCAAATACCAAACATATTCCAATTAGATATCATTTCTTGAGGGAACAAGTGAATGATGAGAAAATCATTCTAGAGTATATGAGCACAAAAGAAGAAATTTAGACATTATGACCAAACCCTTTGTTAAAGGAAACTTTTGAGCACTTAAGGAATGCATTAGGGTTCATTATTAATCCTTCCAACAAAATAGAAGATGTGCAGACAAGGTAAGGGAGCATTCTCAGGTAATATTATCTCCTAATCAGTTTCAAATAATATTGTGATAGGGAGCTAGTCTGCTAGCTCAAGAATTAGAAAATTATGCATCAACTCAATTGGGGGAATTGCCACGAGCATATCAGGTCATATGGATCAAGATCATGTGCCAAGGGGGAGCTACTTGAGGTAGGGACATGAAGCATTCAGCTTACCAAAGCATTGTTATCTGTATGCAGCATAGAAGGCCCTTTATCATTATTGTCAAAGGGGAGAAAAGCTCAAGTCATAAACTAGCTAGTAATAATAAGGGGGAGAAGCTGAAAATGTAAATCCGCTCCGAGAGCCAAGGGAGAGTTACAGAGTGTTTTCAGAAACCAAGTATGCAAGTATTTTTTTCCATCAAAAGGTTGTAGGTTTTATGAAATTGAAGTATTGAGGTGTTGTCATCAATGACAAAGGGGGATTGTTGGAACTTTTTCATTGTCATATGTGTTGTCATTGATGTCAAGTTTTATTAATGGAAAACTTATTTGATGTCAAGCGATATTGATGGAAAAAAGTGTTAATTGGTAAAGTGAGAAAGATGAAGGTTGATTGGTAGTGTCATCTCATAGAGGCTTCAGGATGATCAAGGATAAGTTCTAAGGGACTTAATCTTGTTTAGGCAAGCCAAGAACATAAGAAGATAGCTTCCAAAGTTTAAATGTATCCCAAAGTTTGAAGGAAGCCACAGAACTCTAGAAGAAACCGCGAAAACTTAGTGAGTTTTGTGGGTAAAGGAATGAAACCGCAAAGAAAAATGAGATAAAGGATGAGCCATGAGTGAGAATGGTAAGGTCGTAGATGTGAAGGAAAAGATACGGAAGTAATAATAGTATTGAATGCAAATCCACGGTAAGTAAGGGCAATTCGGAGGATGCCACGAGTAAAGAGAAAAATCTGCAGAAAACTATAGAAGCCTCACATAAACGAAAAATAGCCGCGGACATGGGACAAATTGTGGGAAGGAAGCAGACAAGGAGGAAAGATGTGTAACATTGTAAAATCTATGAGAAGTAAATAAAAGTCGTGGATGACTAAAAAGCCACCAAGAAAGAAAATCACCATGTGATCAAAGGATAGAGCAGCGATACAAAGGAAAATGTTAAAGAAGCTTATAAAAGTTGTAGATTGAACAAGATGGACTAGACAGGGCTCGAGGACAATAAAATTGAGTTAAACATGGAAAAGTGAGATTTTTTTCTCCAAAATTGATGGTGATTCGATTATTTGGTGATTATGGCTAAGTATACGACTTGAGCTCCACGAAGAATGAAGAAATCTATACGAGTTTCACTTTCAACATTTAATGCTCATTGACTTTGTGGAATTACAATTGAAGTTCTCTATGTGATTCTTGATTTCAAGACAAAATTAAATATCAGAAAAGAAATTGGATCGCTCATCTTGATCATGTTGAAACCCTAGAAAAATGAGAAATCTAATTTTAGGTATCAGATAATAAATACTTTCTAGTGAATGCATAGAAAAATGTGAAATCAAGCAGAATATAGCAAAAGAAAAATCTGGAGTTAGTTGTATTCATTTAATGGACTATATTTTCAAGGGAAAAAGAAGGAAGATTACATGACACACCAAGGGAAGCGTTGAAATGGGTCGATTAACTATATTGAGAAAAAATGATACTAATACAAATGTTGCTCAAGTAAGTAGACGATGCATTCAATCTAAAGGAGCTATAGAAAGAAAAGAGAGAGAAAGGAGAAGAGAAGACAAATGAATTAAAGAATATATATTAGATGAGAAGAGAATCAGTGCGCCAGATTGATTGAGAAAGAGGGGTGAATTCAAATGAGAAGAAGAGAGTAACAGAGAGAACACAGATAAATACAAAAGAGTGATCATAATCTATTGTGTAAGCAATTTTTGTAACTAGATGATCAAAAATTGTATGTAAATATAATAAGTCTAAGTTGTAGCTTAGCATATTCAAGGGGTTGTAACCTCCTTGTGGGTGGGTGCCTACAAAATATCAGTTATAGCTGATTAAATTAGGGGTTGGTGCTCCTTGCAAGTTGGTGCTTGCTAAAATTCGTTGAGTGGGTGCTCAAAAATCTTCAAGTGGGTGCTTGAAGTTGTGAAGTGGGTGCTTCACAAGTTGAGTGGGTGCTCAACCAAAACCATTGTAAGCTTTGGAATTAGTGTTCCTAATAAATCCTTGGTTTCAAGTGGGTTTTTCTCCCAAAAGGGTTTCCCACTATAAATTTTGTGTTCATCATTTTTTTTGTTTGATATATGTTTGAAAAAATGCACATGATATAGTAATTACTCAAATTTAAGAAATTGTGGATTAAGTATAACTCTGGAAATTAATTTTAATCCACACTGATTCACCCCCTCTCAGTGCTTGTGATCTCTAACAAGTGCTATGTGGCACTTGATATTCTTGTGCAACTTCCAAAGTGTTGTGTGGATTCTACCAATGCTTTTATGAATTCCAAAACTTGTGAGGCTTGTGCAAAGACTCCAAATAATTATGTGGATGATGTAATATAATAGAAATTACATAATGGAATTACACACAACACAAACATTGTGTAATAGGTTTGCACAAAATAAATATAGAATACAAATCTAGCACTTTACAACTAGTCAAAAATATAATGCCTTCACAATTTGGTCTTCTAACAAAAAAATTAAAAACATAATGCAAACATAAGAGTAACTAAAAAACATTTTTTAGTTGATATAGGATTGTTTGTGACCATAAATGCTCGTGCATTGTTGAAACTACAAATAAAATATAAAACCTTGAGTGATCGATCGATTTAAGTTGGCTTAATTAGAACAAATTAGTATTTTTATTGACAGTAAATGAGGGTTAAGGGGACCCTAGCCGATATAAAAGATGGAGAAAAGATAAGACATTGAGGATCAAATGAAGTTGCCTCTTCTAGCAAAGACAGAGAAGCAAAATAGACATCATCAATAAAACTAATAGAAAAAACAAAAAACCAACAACTATCTCAACATTGTGACCCCTTCCCTTTGGATCTTAACTGCATCTTAAGGGGAGAGATAGTCCCTTTATTTTTCCTACTCACAACTGTCCAATCCTCTTCCGTATTTGGATTTTCATTTTCATTATTATGGATTGGAATCATAACTTCAATCTACACCTTGAGATTTTAGGACCCTAATAAGGCATCCACATCATTCTTTCTATCTTGTTGCACTTCCTCCTTTTCTGGATCAACCGAATTCTTAGATTTAGAGTTTGAATCACAATCTGATGGATCATTCACAACCAAGTGTCTAGGATTAGAATTATTCCACCATGAGCTTCTTCCTTTAACATGTTTTCTTACCAAGTGACAATCTGAAGCTAAATGGCCAAGAGAAAAGCATGTTCTACACCTAAAGGGAAACCCTTCATAGTCCATATTTTGTAACCAAGTTCTATCCTCCACTTTGAGTTCAATAGTGGTAAGAAAATCAATAGAAGTATCCATATCAACCAAGATTCTAGCATACGTTGTGTGCTCAAAATCTTCAATTTTTGGATCAATAGCCAAACATTTCCCTAAAGTGTTACCAATAGTAGTTAAGTAACTCTCCAACCAAAATTGGAGGGGTAAATACATAGATGGATCCACACCGGATTAACTTGGAAAGTATCAGACACCTATTTGAAACTATAGAACCATGGTTTCATCAAAAGCATATGGGATTCAAAATCCCAAAATTTTCCTAAAATAAGATCCTTGTCTGAAGATTCAGAAAATTCAACTATGAAAAAACCATGAGCACTAGGATAGATATCCATCCTACCTTCCATGAGGGGACCCCATTTCCTTGATATCCATGCATGAAGTGCTAATGAGACCTAAACGAAGTTATTAAATTTGCAAATCAAACCATTCCACTTGTAAAAAGCTTCATATTACACCACCTCTTCACCAAAACAAATTGATGGGGTAGATTTTGCATAAGCCAAAAGCTTTGAAGTTTTTCTAACAGAAGAAATGCCCTTATAGGTCATCTTTCCCTTTTTTGTTGATAAGAAGGGGATTTGTTACCATATTCCTTTTGACAACATCCTTAAAAGAAATAGTCCCTTGATAGACAAAATTGTAGCATGGAGAATAGGAAGAAACCCCTTTCCCAATATTTGCAGTAGATCCACTTGGTTCAAGAAAGACACCCACCAAGTCATCCTCCAAAACTACCATTGTCGGTCCCTGCTGCAAGAACTACACTAGATCCCACAGTCTCACGGTGAACCAGCTTGTTTCTACACCAAACCTACCGCCATTCTTACTAGGGGATAGGGGAGGGGCTACGAACACATCCCCAGAAACCTCGCCTCCCACAAAACACAAATCCTACCACTTTCCAACTAGAAGGCCATCATTGAAAGAGCTACTTACCTCGACACTCCCCACAACCTTGAATTCCACTACGCTATTGCGAGACAAAGTAATATTCTTTGAATTGAATGCGTGGAATTAATGATGAAAAATGGAATAAAAGGAATGAAATAAATTGTCATATTGAGGGATGATTTAAATGTAGTGGAAAATATTAGTTCAATAAATTCTTCGAAACATTTAATAATGAAACTCTTAAAACCCCATTCTTGAGTCATCATTAAGAATTTTAGTAATTCCATGAAAAAAAGTAACCATCATTGATCCTTTTGTAATGTGAAGATAGGTTTTGGAAAAAAAAATTGATATTTAGTAAGATCATTAAATATCAAGATAGGTTCAATGTTTACACTAAGAATTAAAGAAGGTATATCAAGGTCTCTCTAGGGCTAAGTTAAATCTTATAATTTTTTTAACTATAATAAGAATATAGGTTCCACATTTAGGGTTATGTGATGAATCCTTAGAAACAAAAAGTTATCATGGAATCATTGAGTCATTAGAATAATATTTGAAGGTATAGAAAAGTTTTTTTAATTCCCTTTCGGAATAATTAAAAGATTTAAAATCTCATTCTATATATAAAAATGCTAAGAGAAAGGTTTTAATAAACTCATAATTATAAATATTAGCTATGAAAAAGATATGTTACTTATAAATAATATGGACTCATAAACACAACAAACCTTTCCCCACTCAACAAAAAGTTATCAAGAGATTAAAATGAATAAAATAGCCAATACAACAAGTAGTAAAAAGGATTACAATAATATTTCAAGTCTATCAAGACCCAAAGTTCACAACAATGATAGTAAAAATAAAAATAACTCTATCAAAGCATTGAATGATTAAGAAAAACATTAATCTAAAACAAAATATATTTTTGTTTGGGAAGAACCAATTTTTTTAATTTTGTTTTCTAACTTGTTTTTAGTGATGATTTCTTTGATAATTATCTAATAAGAGCTTAAAGACTATAATTTGGGTTAAGAATTCCTTGACAAGTAATGACAACCAAGAAGTACCAACTAGTGTCACAAATTCAAGACATAGTTTTAAATTAGATTATATAAATAAAAATAAATCTCTCGGTGAACTGTAAAATCATCATTTCGAAGAACCTTGTCAAAAATAGGTTCTTTTTAGGATCAACTTTTAGAAAGTTTTGATCGGTTGATAAATATTGAAACTAAAAATATTTTGATCAATGATAATTCACCTTATTTTGTTTAAACCCTTCCAAAGAACTTATATATTGGTGTTCCATGGTGCATTACAAGATCCTTTTGTATATTATACCCATTTAGTAAATACCTTTTGAGATAAATTACTTTATGTTATGTAATTTTGACAATTGAATATTTTTGGAATTTAACATATTTGATGAAATTGAAAGTAAGGAAAGAGTCTTACAATAAAAAACAACAACATAGTAGGATAATGAGGCTTATGTATTCAACAATGGGTTGAGTTGTTCGTAGATTTTGATACGTTGATAAGAAATGGAACATGAATTTAAATAAATGAGATAACACATTAATGGGACGATTACATTTCAACCTCAAAGGTCATAATTTTTTTGATAATTAGTAAAAGGAGGTGTTATGTTGTGGAGCATGTTTTCATGTGTGGAAGTGTTGAATATTGTACACTAAAAGTATTGTACACTATCCACAGCTTTTCTCCTTGGGAAACGTGCTCTTCTCATATGGCGGTATTTTTGACCCATAGGATTATGGGATTTTGGTACCCACTGTATTGTAAAATTGCTTAAGTAGTTGCCTATTTATGTGATTTTGTGCATATGGTAGGGTTGATGTAACATTGTAGGTGTGTGAGTTCAAGTGTGAATTTAGGAGATTTTGTTGAGCATAGCTCCAAACAGATTTGGGTACTATATTGAGAGAAAGAGGTGGCTTATGATAAAAATTTGAGTAAGTGAATCTTGGTGGATGTAGCCCAAATTGGGTGAACCACGTTAAATACTATATGTGTTGTTTTCTTTTGTTTTCTCGTGCACTTATATTTCAGATTTGTGTTATTATTCTGAATATTATTTTCTACTATTATGATTTTGTGTGGGATTGTTCCACATATTTTATCCCTTATTTCCTAATAGACGGTTTTGGCAAGGGTCGTACCCTATTACAAAAAGGATCTACAATCCAAATATGACTTGTATACATTTCCGAGTCCAAACTAAACCACACATCAAAAGCAGAGCATACTCTGATAAAACTAGACCAAAACTAGTCAAAATATAGTTCAGAGACAGTCCAGAACCAACAAAAAACCAAACAAAGTGCAAAACTAGATACAAAAGAGAAAAAAATTGTCTTTACCTTTGTTATTTATGTTCTTGAGTTCATTGATATCCCATTTTACAGGATGAAGCCTACCACCATAAATTACACTTACTTTCTACATTTTCCATTGAGGCCTCTTATGTTAATCTTATGAGGTTTTTGGTCCCTTTGTGGTCCAATGTTGATTGCCTCCCTCACCTTTACTATTTCTTTTACGTGATTCTGTTTTTTCCTATTTGTTTGATTTTTTTCCTCTAGTGGTGCAGCCTCCTACATCTTCTATCGGAGTGCTTAGGATTCTTGGAGGCTTCTTAAATCTTACCTTTCCATTTAATGGAAGTTAATATGTCTTTGAAGTGATCAATATTTGGAAACTCCTCCATACTTAGTCCTTGGCATGCCTCTACTTCTTGTTCAACAGTTTCCTCTACATCTTCTTTTGTCTCTTCTTTCTATTGAGTTTCCTCTTGGGTCGATTCTAGAAAATTCATTGTATCTTCATGACCTGAATTCTTTGGCTCATCTCTATCCTCTTAGGTCTCTTCCTCTTTCTGCTCATGTTTATCTTTAGGTTCCTCTTGAGTTGTCTCAATCTTGATCTCCTTTTCTTCTATTTCTATGTACGGTAAGAGAAGCTCCTCAAGCTAAGTTTTATCGAAAAACTCCCCTTCCTTCATAAATTCTTGCTCCTAGGATTACATGCATGTAAAATGGTTTTCTGGTCCATTTCTTTGGTTTATTTTAGGTTTTTTTCTAGTTTCATGACCTCTTCCTTTGCTTGTATTCTCTTCTTGATCCTTTGCCTCAATCGGTTTCTCATGCCATTCCATTCTTCTTTTGGGCTCCCTTGTGGATCCAGCATTAATGGTTTTTGGGCAAGCTTTAACATTATGTCCCAGTTTGTTACATTTTTTACACCTAGCAATAGATGTTTCATATTCAAGCATTTGCTTCTAGCTACCCATCTTAGAGTGTATAGTGATATTATCAGGTAGATCTCTTTCTAGATCTACATTCACACAAATCCTAGCAAAATATAATCTTGTTCTGGCCTTGGTAGCTCCATCAAAGGCTATTAGGGTACCTAGAGACTTTTCTATACTTGTCAAAACTTCTTCGTCCTAGAAATTTAGAGGAAACCAAGAAGTTTTATCCATAGAGGCATGAAATTTATGTTCTCTTTGTCTGGGTCAAATGTTGGAGACCATCTCTTTAGAAATAGACCCATGTTTCCCAAAAACCATGGGCCCTCAACTCTGAGCACGGGTGTAGTCTTCCAGTGTGTTGAAGTGGATAAGGAAGAAACCTTTTGACATTAGGAATATTTCCATGCTTCCCTTAGGTTTCCATTTCCTATATGCCCATTTTCTAATAACGTCCATATTTGGTCTTGGCCCATGGAACTTTCCTATCAGTGCTAGCATGTTTCTCTCCATTGCTTTCTCAATAAACACATCTAGAACTATTAAATGGTATTTATTCTCATATATATGGTGTGTTATTTCTACCTGAATGGTTCTCTTTTTGAATGTGGGTTTTGGCATGGACACCACACTTGCCCATTGGAGACCACTCTTGCCCACAAAGCACCAAATCATAATTGTTAGCCATGAATTTTGCATTTATATAAAAATCCTTATCCTACATTGATTAGCTAAGGTATTTAGGTGGGAAAATTTAGTGCGAGTGTAGCTAAGCCCCTTGGGAAAGAAATAATATTTTTGTGAGGAACACTACCTTAGTGGTTTTTATAGCTAGATTAGATGAAATCCTTATTTTCATGAGAAGATGGAGGGTATGATGTTTATGTTGATGAGATATTGGTCCTTATAAACATATATACATGGATATATTTTAGTGTAAATTGTTTAAAAGAATTATATTTTAAGTTAAGATAGAAAGTATCCTTAACTATCACCTTTAATAGAATACTAAGTTTAGGGATGGACCCAATTATTGAGATTGGAATATTCCTAATGTTGTTAACAATGAAATTTTGAGAAATACTACAAATGTTTTGTGATTATCATCGTCACAAATGAAATTAAGTGATCTAGACAATATGTTCCAAGCATTACAACATTCTAATTGATTTATTTCATAAATTAAGTCAATATTGAGACATGTTTAAATTAATTTAATTTCATATTTCATAAAATTGAAATTACAAATCACAACATTTAAGTAATATTTTAAGTCAAATGATTGACTTTTTCCAAACTAATACTACATTCATAATAAGAAATGAATTATTTTTTTCAAATTTAAGTTTTTTTAATTGAAAAGTGCACTTTTATATTAATAGAACAATATATACAATGCCATTCGTATAAAAATGGGTGGAAAATTCACACCCCAGAATGCCAAAAGTCACATCGAGCTAAAAGAAGCCTCGAGAGAGGCAAGTCATAGCACCAAAACAACTACATAAATAGTGCAAAATTCAACCAAAAAAAGAGACACTAAGCGGCTTCTGCGAACATGGAGGCAGTGGCGGGGGAGGGGGACTAGAGCTTTTCACCCCAACCCGAAGCTAGAGGGGTGAGCCTCATCAGTAAATAGGATCCCACCCATCCCATCCATTATCTTTCTTATCACTAGATTTCATCAGCAGGACAAGTGGGAGAAATGGCCAACGAAAGCCGAGGAAACTTTCCCAGAGCAAAGAAGAAAACCAACTAGAGCCACCCATCGGAGGAAGCACGGGGAATGCGGTGAGAGTAAGAGATATCCTCTTGAGGAGAAAGAGTCCACGGGTGGAGATGATTTAGCCCACATCCGCAGGCCAAGAGGAGAGAGAGGGGAGGGAGGGCGCGTGGCGCGAGGGTGTATCTAGGGGAACCCGACTGAACCAAAGACATCACAAAGGGTTGAACCCTAGTGATCGAGGAGGTACCGAAGATAATCCACCTCAAGCCTAACCTTCTCGGCTGATTTTGAATCTGAAGCATGACATTAGAGATCACAACCACTTTATTAGTAACAGAGAAATCATAATCAAGTGTAGCATTATTAAAAATGTAGCATTATTTATATCTTTCCATAGAGCAAATAATATTTCAGTTATGAAGATGTGCCAAATTTTATTGTAAATTAGCACATGGTGAGTCCCCAAGAGCCACTTTCGGAGAAAAAATCTGGAGAAAAGGGTTGGAAAAGGGTATGAATCCATCTCCAAGTCGTTTGCACCCGAGGGAAAAACCAAAAAATGTGCTTAATATTTTTTGGTTGTTGGCAACAACACAAACAAATAGGATTAAACCCTAGATGAATGAGTCGAGTGTCATCGGAAGGCCTTGATGAAGGATGCACCATAAAAATGGGCTTTCTTGGGCTCGACATGAGCAAACCAAACCCTCTAGAAAAGAGAGACCAAACAGAGGCCGAAGAGGAAAGACACCAGCATCTCGATTAAGAGTAGAAAAATCAATCACTTTAGGAGCCATCAACGAATAACCGAGGGAGGGTTTGTAATGGCGGAAAGGTGTAACAGTAGGCCAATTCCAGTCATGCCACCAAGGAACACCAAAGGTAAGCCCAATTTTATGCAAATACTCATTAGGAATACCTTCAATCAATTGTCGGATAGGAGTTGCATCAGTAGGGAGCAATTGAAATTTTAAAGCAATAGAATCCCAAGAAAGCTAGTCTCTTGAATGTTTGCAGAATAAATCCCCAATGAACTGAATTCCTTTTTTAAACAATCTGAGAGATTTAGACCAGGGGCTAAAGTGATGGGTTTTTCCTAAAAAGAAAACAGGGACCACCAGAGAGACAAGGAATTAATAGAAAGACCAGACTCTGAAACCATCACCCACCCAAAGCAGATTAGGTTTGAGCAACTCCCAGGCCTTCCAAATACTCTACAATATAAATGAACCTTTAACCTTAAATAGAAACTGGACAAAGCAAAAAATATTGAAAATTAAGGCCTTTCAAGTGAGCTTGCCCAAGGGGACCCCCTGACAAATGTCATGACAAATAAGCACCTTCCAAGCTTCATTTCCCTCTAAATTGTGTAAAATCCACTTAACACAAAGATATTTTCCTAGATTTTTATGTCAATAAGACCTAATCCCCCAACTTCTTTAGGCATACAACAGATGTCCCAAGCTACCCTATGGAAACCCTTGTGCCCTGCAGTGTTGGCCCACAAAAATTCCACAAAAGCTTCTCAAGTTTGGCATAAGTAGCAATAGATGGATCCCAACAAGAAGAATAATAAACATGTGTGGCAGCTAGCACTTTGGAGCAGATTTGAAACTTACCTGCTAAAGAGAGAGGCTTAGAAATCCAATAAGAAATTTGCACTCAACTCTTTGAACAACATATGCCCAAAGTTGAGTAGATGTGGCCTGGAAGGAAAAAGGGATCCCAAGGAATTTAAACTGCACACCAGGCTCAATCTAACTCCACTTCATCTCTGCAAGCCAATAGGCATGGGTAGTTGAGACTGCCTAGTAGCATTGGGTTTTCTCCCATTGAATAATAAACCCTGAAGCAAGACAAAAATGTCTAAACAATCCAGAGCTTGACACACAGATTGTTCTTCCTCTAAGAGAGTGAGAAATGAATCATCAAAAAAATGACCATTGATAAGTTGTTGAGAAGTTGAAGGTAATGAGATACCTTTAACAAGTCCTTGAGAAGCTCTATGGGCAAGAAGATAATTCAAACCTTTTTGTGACCAACACATAGAGGGAGGGAGCCAAAGGGCAGCCTTGGTGAATAGACCTGAAAAGACCAAACCTAGAAGACTATGCCCCATTAATAGTAATACAAGCCCCAACATTATGAAAAAACATTTGAAAAACTCGAACAAACCTAGGGCCAAATCCAAGAGCCTGTAGCATAGCTAAAATGAAATACCACTCAATCTTGTCATAAGCTTTAGAAAAATCTATCTTAACAAATAAATCTTGCTGAGATGATTGGCGAGCCCATTCCATACCTTCCCAAACAACAATGATATTATCAAGAATAAACATGTTCTTAATGAATCCAATTTTCTCACTTCTAACAATTAAAGGCAAGAGATTAGCAATCATGTTGGCTAAAGCTTTAGCAATAATCTTATAAGAAACATTAAGCAAGGTGATGGGTCTCCAATTAGTGATGATTTCAGGATCCCCTACTTTGGGTATGAACTTGATGTTTCCTTGATTAATGAGGTTCCCCAGGGAATTGGAATCAAGAGCTTCCAAATAAACATGGTGGAGGTCTGGACCAACCATGTCCCAAAGGGTTTGGTAAAATTCCACTAGAAAACCATCAATTCCAAGGGCCTTGTCGGCTACCATTTGAAAAGCAACTTCCTTCAGATCAGAGAGTGAAAGAAGGTGATCACGAGAATTCCCTCCGAGAGTGTGAGACTTTAGAGGAACCACTGAAGACATTTCAAAATAGCTTCCTCTCTAGCAAGAGTGGTTGGTTGAGCTACAAAAAAACTCCATGATAGTGTTGGAAAAATCTGAAGGATATCAGGTAAGGTAGTTAGCCTTACAGTATCATGTAAAATGGCTTTGATCCTATCCAAAGAGTTCTTGGACCACAACATGGCGAAGAATTATTGGAAGCTCTATCACCAATCTTAAGCCAATGCAATCTAGCATGCACTAAGCTCCTGGGCATTGTAAGCTTCATGAATCTTAAGATTATGCCTCCAAATAGCAACTTGAGACTATAAATTTTTGTTGAAGGGAGAAGCCTCAAGTTCATGTGAAATTCTTTCAAACTCATGATAAGTAGCTACATGATCATTTTTCCTGAAAATGGAATCCTATTTTCCATAAGTGTGCAAAAAAATATTGGTGTGTTTGATAAAGCATCATTCCACCACTGAATCCAGTCTAGAGGAATTTGAGGGTCGAGGGACCAGGTTCCAAATGTGTTGTATGTGAGACATAGTCCGAGCATGTTTGAGGTGAGCAGTATTGAGATAAAATTGAGAAATTCCCTTTTATTTCTTAACAAGTTGATTCCAAGAAATGTTGAAGAAGATGGGCGAGTGATCTGAAAGCAAAGCAATGTTGGCCACAAACACGGCTCGACCTTTGAGACGGGATAAAAGTAGAAAAAAATTTGAGAGGGCATAAGAGCACGGTCAAGCCTTTTAACAACATGATCTTGTCCATCCTAGAAATTGGACCAAGTAAACCAAGGAGCTGAAGAAGGATGACGGTAGGGGAAATTAGGGTCAAAAAGGCCCAGCTTATGCCTAAAGTGAAACCAAGCTTCCCTCTCTCCTACACACCACCTCATTGGCAGTCTACCCTGTTTTTCTGTTGGGTTCTCTATCATGTTAAAGTCACCACATGATCGGGGATCATTTTTGAAAGTTCCCTAAACATCCCTAAATGGTTTCAGTGCAGAATATTGTTTTGAGAGCTTTCCATCGACTATGAGAACGTGAAAACGGACATCGGGAGCTCTAGTTATGTCCGGTCAAAGTTTAGTCAGCGGAAAGTCAACTCTGGTCAACTAGTCAATTTTGGACCAATGGCACTGTGACATGTGGTGAAAAGGTGAAGGGAGTCATTTGTTGGTTTTGATCTCGGTCTTTGACGGTCGTAAAAATATTGCTCGTCGGAACAAGAGGCTCAACTTTTGTTACGGAGGGGAGCCCGACCGCCATGTGGACTATGGTATTATTGCCGATGTGGTGGGTCCACAAGCCACCACGTGGCTTGCCACCACGAATCAAATTCACTCGATTTTCCTATCGAGAGACGACAAGTGGACTATATGTTATTGACCGAGTTAATTATTTTCCATACCACATTATATGGGTCGAATTTATATTATCTTGGTAAGTCCACTTACAAACCAATTTACATGCCACATGTCAAAGTGGGCGGGTTTTATTTGTGAAGCCATGTATTAATGCAAAGTGGTCACCCCACATAATCCTCCAAACCCACCTAATCCGCCAAACCCAAACCATATGCTAAGCTATGACCACGTGGAAGGAGGTGAAGCGGTGTAGGGGGCTAAGCCATGCGTGGAAAGAACCACGTGAATAATGGAGTGGGTAAGGTTTGTTAAAACCTTACCCAAATATAAGTGGCACCCAATGTGGGATATTACACCCACTTAAAACATGCAAAACCACCCTCTTCATTAAATCCACCACTATGGGATTTTTATCCCATTAAACATGCAATCCACCCTAATATGGGATAAGCATATATAAATGATACGGGGAAGGCTAATATTAGCCTAAGGATAATTTTAATCCATTATTTTAGGGCCCTAATTTTTGTATAAATAGGGAACCCATTCCTTTGTAATGGACACACACAATGCAACGGAGAAGCTCATTCCTAGAGCTCGGAAAGGCAGAGAGTGAGCCAAGAGGAGAGTTAGTTGCCATGGGCATAGTTGTGTGAAGACCTAATTTATTTAGGCATTATTATTTTAATTATTATTGACCTATTATTTTTAGGCAATAGTAAATTAAAATTATTATGGCTAGGAGTTATTAATACTACCTAGTTGGCCCATAGCGCCACCAAATTATTGTGAATCCTGGAATATCGACTAGAGTGCCATAGGGCATTACGAAGCATCTGGAAGGCCGATCGAGAATCGGAGGATTCCAAACAATGGAGCTGGTGCCATCGAGCTTTCTGAATATGCCTAGGAAAGGGAAGTTGGGTGTTATTTTTCACCCTTGTCTTCTGAAGGTCTAGTTATTCTTCTAAGCAAGTTCTTAATAGTTTCCATTAGGTTTTCTTGTGAAAGTACTATTGTAACTTACAAGTTTTGACTAGTGGAACGGTTCGATAAGAACCTGGAGACGTAGGTAATTGCCAAACTCCGTAATCAATCATTGTGCAATTGTCTTTATTGTCTTGCATTAATTTTTAAATTGATTACTTAAAAAGGAGAAAATTATCGGCAAATAATTAAAGCCTATAAGGGTCCGAGATCAGGTAGATAAAAACTTGATTATTTTCATATCAAGTTTGGTATTAGAGCAGGTAATCGGCTTGCAAACTTGTTAATCTCTGATCAAGTTGGTATCAGAGTTGGTTTAGCTCCATATTTGTTGTCAGTAAATCTGATTAACAAAGTGATTGCTTCAAGATTGGTGCAGTTGGTTCAATTTTTGTGAACAGGGAACAAGTGCACTATGGGCAAGATGTCTAAACAGGAAAAGATCGAGCACAAGCTTATAATCCGGGAAGATAAATATATCCTACGATTAATGTATTACTCCTTGGAAGAGGATAATACTCGCTTAAAATTAGAATTACAAACCAAGGATGAGCTCTTGGCAAGGTTGCAATGTGGTGATCAGAGAAAGGAAATACCTTCAACTTAGATGCAGTGACCATGGCTAGATGATTGCACTATAAGTTGTTCACCACTGGAATCTTCTTCTTCCTCCCATTTGGTTTCGGATTAGGTAATGAAGTCTTTGGTTTGTTTGAAAAGCATACTAGAGGCATTGGATCCAAGTTACTAGATAAAATAGGATTTGATGGAAGAGGCCTTGGTAAAAATGGCCAAGGTATTGCTAACCAATACTGAGTCGAGGATCGTCCTCATTTTGTAGGTTTGGGATTTCCTAGTGTGGGAATGGAAATTGAAGAATGCTCCAAGAACGCTGACGGAAGACAAGCTTCCAAAAGCAAAGTGAATACCTCACTAGTCCTGCAAGAAGATTTTGAGCAAGAAATTTGTGCTTCGTCATCACAAGAAGGATGTGGTAAGAGAAATCAGTGAAGAGGTAATGAGATTCCACCTCCAGTTTCTTACCATAATCATAAGCACAATAAAACTTTTGATCCACTTTTTCATCTTAAGAAGTATGGTTATGATTTTTAGAAGATGTGGAATTCCTTTCCATGTAATTTTTTTGGATTACATAATCATTTTATGGCCAGATGCTAGAAAAAATAACATTGATGAAGAAGTTGATGTCATTTCGTCAGAACAAGGCAAATTAGAAAGACCAATCTCGTCATGCAGAGTCGAGAAATGGCAGAAAGAGTTCCTCATCCCAGAAGAAGGAGATTAAGAGGAATTTTTGTGCTCATTGCCAAAGGAATGGGCATCAAGTGGACAATTTCTGGAAACTGCATCCATCTCGCCATCAGAGTAATGGCAAGCCAAAGATGGAATGGAGGCCTATTGCAAAGGTAAAGGAAAAAGTGGTTCCTAATCCACCACCAGTTGACAATTCAACCTAAGACCAGGTAATACGAAAATGAAAGTCCTTTAAAATGGGTAAGTCAACAATTTTTCAATTGTATATTGCATAATTCAAATTGATGAATTGTATGAAAGTATTAAGTTTGGAGAGCAGATTTTTTGAGAAAATGCTTTGAGAAAGGTTTACCATACTCAGTGGATTTTCTTACTTAGAAAATTTGATTAATGCTCCAAACATATCTCCTAATCAACTTGTGAGTACTATTACTGACTTGAATATAGGATTTAACTCATATAGAGATTGATCTTCCATTTGTGTAGATAGTAGAGTTCACAAGTATCAACTCGGAACTTCATTCTGTGTAGAGGCATTGTGACCGCGTAGCAGAATGGTAGTTGAATCACTGTTGGCATTGACATCGGGTCAAAACTTCATTCTGTGTAGAGGCATTGTGACTGTGTAACAGAGTGGTACCTGATATTAGTGTGTCAACAAGAGGAGCTCTCAAAGGATCAGCTCGGAATGTCATTCGGTGTCAAGGCATTGTGACCACACATTCGAATGGTAGCTGATCAACAAACTTAGCATCATGCATTGGAGGCTTGAGGTCTTGAAAGAGGCTTAACATCATGTATTGGAGGCGTTGAGGTCTGTAATAGACTTAGCATCGTGCATTGGAGGCTTGAGGTCTTGAAAGAGGCTTAGCATCATGTATTGGAGGCGTTGAGGTCTGAAAAAGGACAAGTTATTGTCCATCATCGACATCGGATCAATAATAGCTCTACATAACATGGAGTTCCTTCAAACCAGTTTGGATTCTATGGAATCAACTCAGAGCCAGAAGCTATGTTATAGAGTAAAATAAGATCCTTGTTGTCAGATATCAAGAAGCTTAGCACCGCACAAAAGGAGCATTGAGGTTTCATTCAGAAACTTAGCACCATATAGCGAAGGCATGGAGGTCTTCTTGAATATCAAAGTGGCGCATTAGAAGCATGTAGGCCCATAACCCACAGGTCTCAAGGATCGGAGAAAAGTTGTCGAAGTGAGAAGGTTACAAAGGAGAAGACCCAAGGGTCTACTATAGCAGAACTTCCGAGGTGGCAGCAGAGTTTCTAGATTCAGGATGGGATGGCAAAGTGTTCCAATATAAGCTTTTTTAGACAAAAATCCTTTCTTAGTGGGGAGGTGTGATCAGGGGATCATTTTTGAAAGTTCCCTAAACATCCCTAAATGGTGTCAGTGCAGAAGATCATTTCGAGAGCTTTCCATCGACTATGAGAACGTGACAAATGGACATCGAGAGCTCTAGTTATGTCTGGTCAAAGTTCGTCCAAGAAAGTCAACTTTGGTCAACTAGTCAATTTTGGACCAATGGCACTGTGACATGTGGCAAAAAGGTGAAGGGAGTCATTTGTTGGTTTTCGATCTCCGGTCTTCGATGGTCGTAAAATATTTCTCGTCGGAACAAGAGGCTCAAATTTTGTTATGAGGGGAGCCTGCCCGCTGTGTGGACTATGGTATTATCGCCGACGTGGTGGGTCCACAAGCCACCACGTGGCTTGCCACCATGAATCGAATTCAATTTTCCTATTAAGAGACGACAAGTGGACTATATGCTATTGACCGAGTTAATTATTTTCCATACCACATTACATGGGTCGAATTTATATTATCTTGGTAAGTCCACTTATAAACCAATTTACATGCCACATGTCAAAGTGGGCGGGTTTTATTTGTGAAGCCATGTATTAATGTGAAGTGGTCAGCCCAAAATCCTCCAAACCCACCTAATCCACCAAACCCAAACCATATGCTAAGCTATGACCACGTGGAAGGAGGTGAAGTGGTGTAGGGGGCTAAGCCATGCGTGAAAAGAACCACATGAATAATGGAGTGGGTAAGGTTTGTTGAAACCTTACCCAAATATAAGTGGCACCCAATGTGAGATATTACACCCACTTAAAACATGCAAAACCTCCCCCTTCATTAAATCTGCCACTATGGGATTTTTATCCCATTAAACATGCAATCCACCCTAATATGGGATAAGCATATCTAAATGCTACTGGGAAAGCTAATATTAGCCTAAGGATAATTTTTAATCCATTATTTTAGGGCCCTAATTTTTGTATAAATAGGGAACCCATTCCTTTGTAATGGACACACACACGCAATGGAGAAGCTCATTCCTAGAGCTCGGAAAGGCAGAGAGTGAGCCAAGAGGAGAGTTAGTTGTCATGGGCATAGTTGTGTGAAGACCTAATTTATTTAGGTATTATTATTTTAACTATTATTGACCTATTTTTTTAGGCAATAGTAAATTAAAATTATTGTGGCTAGGAGTTATTAATACTACCTAGTCGGCCCATAGCACCACACCAAATTATTGTGAATCCTGGAATATCGACCAAAGTGCCATAGGGCATTACGAAGTGTCTGGAAGGCCGATCGAGAACCGGAGGATTCCAAACAGTGGAGTTGGTGCCATCGAGCTTGCTGAATACACCAGAAAGGGAAGTTGGGTGCTATTTTTCACCCTTGTCTTCTGAAGGTCTGGTTATTCTTCTAAGCAAGTTCTTAATAGTTTCCATTAGGTTTTCTTGTGAAAGTACTATTGTAACTTACAAGTTTTGACTAGTGGAACAGTTCGATAAGAACCCGGAGATGTAGGCAATTGTCGAACTCCGTAATCAATCATTGTGCAATTGTCTTTATTGTCTTGTATTAATTTTTAAATTGATTACTAAAAAGGAGAAAATTATCGACAAATAATTAAAGCCTATAAGGATCTGAGATCAGGTAGATAAAAACTTGATTATTTTTGGATCACCACACACCACCCACAAGCATTCGATGGAGAATCTATAAGTCAACGCCAAAAAGAGCCCTTTCCCCGCATCATTAGAGGCATATATGTTAGCAAGACCAAAAAGATGACCATCAAAATCAAAAGAGTCCACACCACACGATGTGTGGGGTCCGAACCCCATGAGATCACATGTTGGGAAATGTTAGGAGCAATCAAATTCATAACCCCACCACGGCCCTGCTCATGACTCGAGGTGTGACATATGGCTTGCGGCCAAATAGTACGAGCTACAAAATGTAACAAAAATCTAGAAAGCTTAACTTCTTGCAGACATAAAATTTTCATATGGCTAAAGTTCGACAACTATCCCTAACCAGATAACATTGGGTCGGTTCAGTAAGCCCTCAAATATTCCAAGAGTACACAATCATTGAGAAAGATCTAAATTCATATTTCCCTCCTTTGTCCAACGCAGAGAGGACTTCATATTGATTGGGAGAAAAAGAGGTTTGGTTAAGAACTGGGCTCAAATGCTCTCCAAAGGTCCAAGGTCTACGCTTGTCTTACACATATTCACCATCCTCCATGAGGGGAAGGGCTACAAGAACACATTTTTCTATCTTGGTGAGGCTGCACAGAAACCCCAATAAAGGGGTTGTCGGTGATTGAAAGGGAAAGCGGGGCAATAACATCCATGACCACATGTGAGTGTGAGATAGGTGGTTCTATCTTAGCATGCTCAGCGGTTTGGGTGAAGGAGCGGTGGAGGCGCTAGCACCATTGTTGACAACAGGACGATAAACAAAAGTTTGTGGTTTTGCAAAGCCCTTTGAAGCACCCTTTTTATTAGTCACAGTTGTCCATCCGTCAGATGAATTTTTAGGGTTTGATGATGTTTTTTCTATAGGAGTAGGATGCGAGTTAGCCATGAGAGGACATTCATGAATCATTTTCTCAGATGACTGAAAATGAAAGCAGGTGTTTGGAAGATTGATATAAAGAACCCTTTGAGTGAATCGGGTGTCACCGACCTAGATATCAATCAATTCTTTAAGATCCTTTGAAAGATCCACTTCAACACACACGGTGTTGAGGGCGAGCATTAAAAAATTTGGGTTTCTCATTGCAAATGAGTCATCCCAAGGGTTTGACAAGATCCCCTATAAAGGACCACAAAGGCAAAGGTAACCCTAGAAACTCAATCAGACAAGGACCTTGAGTTTTGCTTATTCCAAGACTTGAAAGTCTCGAGTCCTAGTGAGAGAAAACAACCAACGAGTTGCGGATAAACCAAGGACCATGGTTAACAATGGCCTTGCAATGTTCAAGGTTTGAAAAATGAAACAAGAAAAAGCCCTTTCCAAGGTTTTGGACGCCTTCAAGCTTCACACCATGGTTCTATCAGTGGTTGTGAACCCATTGCTTTAAAAGGATCTCAAGGGGACTTGGCCAACAAAATATGCCACCAATGTGTAATTTTCAAACCAATTACATGCATTATCAAAAGCAAGTAAATCAAGAACAACATCAGGAACAGGAGTATCAAACTCATTACCTCGTTGAATACCTTCAAGACAAATTTTCGAGCTTTCTTCGGAGCCATGGTTGGAAGCCACACTATTAATGATCCTACATCAATAGATGAGGGTGTCGACATGGAGGCCATTAAAAATGGGAAAACGCCACCCAAAGGAAGAGTAAAGTCCCACGCAACAAAATTAATGAGCAAAAAAACCAAAATCTGCAGATTTCCCTAAGGGACTATGGTATGACAGACGTACAAATGGCAACAAACATGAATAGACATCTAATCTTCATAAGATGTATCTTCTTTAAGTCAATTTTTAAAAACCTAGATACATCATAAATGTAAATATGCCTTAAAGTTTGGCCGATGTAACCCTATACGATGGAATGGTATCTTACTAATGTCTAGAAATATTTTGCGATGCTCATGTGTCTAAATAATACCTCATCTATTTGACCTAAATATCAAACATTAAGATGTTGTAAAAGTTTGAGATGGAAGGGGTATTTACAATTAATCAAGAAGATCAAGAAAATGTAGATGGATCATTTTTCTTCTTTGTAAATAAAAACAACACAACTACATGAGAATTGGCCAAAGTAGGGTAGTTTTAATAAGGAATGTCAAAGTGTAAGTCTTTTTCAACACAACACCAACCATGTTAGCTCACAATGGTTGGAATGTAAAGATGAGGCGAGTAATAATATTACTTATTCACATCCGCATGATTGATATGATCGTATTTACTTATTTAACTGATTTAATTATTTTTACATTGTTACCTTTGTAAAGACAACTCTCCATTTACTTCCTCTCATTTGAATTTCATGATTGTTCTTGATGAATTAAGGGTTTGTAAAAAAATATGTCATTTAGTCAAAGTTAAAACAAAAATAAAATGGATGATAGGTTTAAAAAAATTGGCGCCATATCATTAAAAAATTCCACTTAGTGTGATGGTCAAAATAAATATGCACACTACTTTAAAATCGATGTTGATTGTTGTTTTTAATGTTTTTCATGGATTGAGTCTAATTTATAATGCTTATTACCCATTTGATGTTTTCGTAAGACATTCTTATAAGCAATCTTTTATATTTTATGATGTCTTTTGACTTAAGAGTCAAATTTAAGTTGTACACTATGAATTATCATTTGGTTTTGTTTAAATAGAGTAAATTTAAATACCCTTTGATTCATACCATGTATAGGTGCCTTAATCCCAACAAACTCAAAATTTCAAAATTTGAACAAAATAACATGTTGATTTTAGTGTACTTTAAGGTCCCACATTTAAAATTACTGAAATCAATGAAATTTTGTAATGGGTTGTTAGCACATTGGGGAACATTGAATGTAATCGTCAAGTCATGTTTAATTTTATACGAAAAAAGCTAGATTAGTCATAAAATAAACTATATAGACATGACATAAAAGAAATCATCATCTAACAAGAATGTTTAACGACATTTCATGATCTAATTTTTAGAAATCATATATATTGAGTTGTAAATATATTTTCTTATATGTACCTTTGTTAAAAACAGTCATATGTGGGTTTGAAATCGTTGGGCGGGAGAAGCGAGTGGGAGATGGAAGGAGAGAATATGGTTACGTGAGAGATGGTTGTGGACGATCCGTGTCAAATCCGAGTGCAACCTACCTCTATATTTGGATAGTATGTTGAAGGGGGGACGTGTTGAACCCGAGTTTGAATCATCCTTAGTTGAGAAGATATAGATGGTTCACTTGCCCTCCTATTTTTGGTTTGACCATGGCGGCCCCTCCATTTGAATGTTCTACGCACTTAGTTTTGAGAAAGAATTCCCGACTACGGCACAATTCATGGGTGCATTAAAAATACTTGAAGTCTCTTGTGGTAATGGCGGTTTGGTCAATGAATTGGTTATGGATGTAGAAATGGAATAATCCTTTGAAGAAATAAGACTGAAATTAGAAGAAGAATGATTCTCGAAAGGAAGATCAGAATTTATTTTGAATATTGATCCTCTTCATATTCCTAATCCACCTTCTAGGTCTAGTGGTGGCTCGGCCCCCATTCCTCTTGACCCAAATTCTCTCAAAACCTTAAATGTTTGGGAGGTCTCAAGATATAAATATTATCTAAGGATGATATTTGGCTCGCGGAAGGATCTCAAGGATCCAAATAAGGAAAATGGTTTGAATATCTTCTGCCGAAGGAAGTCTAAATTGAAATGATCATGGTGTCTTTGGTTTTGTTCGATGTCGCATTTGGGCTTCCTATTTTTGGTTTTCCTTCTCATCTTTATTGTTTTATCTTGACGTTTTGGCCTTTTTGTTTTTGGGTAGGATCCCAATCAAAAAATCTTTATCCTTAATTTAAAAATAGCCATATATTATACAAAAATTGTAATGCGCACGATTTATTTCAACACCAAAATACAATAGTAAAATTACCAGAATAATTTT
The DNA here is from genome assembly GCA_018340775.1 of Taxus wallichiana var. yunnanensis. Classification (NCBI taxonomy): domain Eukaryota; kingdom Viridiplantae; phylum Streptophyta; class Pinopsida; order Cupressales; family Taxaceae; genus Taxus; species Taxus wallichiana. The sequence goes on from CM031239.1 coordinate 427,190,458, forward strand.
TTTGTCTTTCATTTTCTCTATACACAACTCCACATGGAATCAAATAGAGAAATTCACCTTCACATAAGACAGACAATCATGAACCCACATAGACAACATGATAACACTAGGTGCACATAGATGCGACACTTTTCCAAATGAACATATACAACTTGAGACCCAACCACATAAGAGCTCCAAGATAATGACCTTCCACAACACATCATCACCATAGTTACATATTATTTTCAATTTAAAATTATGAGAGTATTTATTTTGGAATCATAAATTATCATTCTAAACCCACAAATTTTTTTAATTTCATTTAAGATTTAACTTAATAAAAGTACACTTAATTTGGTTCTTTTTCTCCTTTACAATAATTGTCCATAACTCCATTTTTATTTGACACATTTAAACACAGAAAAATCCCAATACCCTTTTTTATGCTAGGGTTTGGTTTCTAAAAACATGTTTAATTGACATTGAAATTTTACTATTATTACGCAAGGAACTAACATGAAGACAAGGGAAAGAAATCTTATGAGTTTAAGGAGATGAAGGTTTAAGTTACCTCTTCCTATAAACTTCCCTCCAAAAGAGTACCTTTATTTTCCTGTTATAATTGATATAGTTCACTAGCTAGTTTGAATCAATTCAACATTTTCACATCCTGAAATTTTATTTATTTATATATATTTAAGAGTTTACATTTTCTCGAAAGTTTGGTCTCACCAAGAACAATTCATATTCATTTTTAACAACAAGAGAATGCCTAAATCAATTATAAAGACTTCAAGTATAACTTTATTCCTAAACAAATATCTTATTTACTCTTGTTTTCATTACACTTGTGTGGTTACTTTGGTCTCTTATAGGCGTTCCTTTACAACAAAATGAGTTACAAAATTATTTACTTAACATCTTGAAGAATACATGATTAGAAGCATTTTAAACTATGCATGAATCACAAGTGATTTGTGTTCCAAGGTAAGAGCTCATGTTTCATATTTCATGATCCTACATGGGACATTTATTTTATCCTTAATGTCATGAAAGGACATAGCTAGGGGTTAAGGGACCAAGTTTTCAGTTTCCCCATTTCTCTTTTCTTAAGTCAACATCTTCCAAAAATAATTTCGTTTGCTAAGAGTTAGTTACAATTTCCACCCACAAGTTAACCTCTTAATCAGTCGAGGTTTAGTTTAATTCTAATTGCACTCAAGGCTCTACGTCCAACTATAGATCAATTTAAGGTGTGAAAACATATTTATCCCATAAAACCTTTGTAAAAGACCAAGGTGTTATGTTGTTACTAGCCAAGGTAACACATTTATCTATGAGGAATTACATATATCATTAACAAGATTTTAATGCATAGTACAACTAGATCACTAACTCCACTTGTGTCATATGGATCCCATGAAGAGGTCATTCGATGATGAAGTTAATCCTATCTAACTTCATAATAATTTGGTGGTCCACTAGGATACCAAGGAAGTGTTAGTTCTACTTACCCCATATATGGTAAAGTCACACCACATAGTCATTGCTTCAAACAAGGACTCTTAAGTTATAGAAATGATCCTTTAAAGAATTTCTTAGGTGTAGTACAAGAAGTCTAATTGTGAGGATTACATTATTTCTTAAGACGTTAGCATTTTACAAACTTGGATGTGACTTGATTGAGAGGGAGGGTACAATAAAGGTTAAATACTAACTTCATTTATATGGTTTAATAATAATAAGTTACTACCCTACATTTTGAGTTTATGTATGAACCACAATAACTATCCAGGAAAGTGATTGTTTTGTTCAATGTCTAAACCATAAGAACCACATTTAAAATCCAAATGGACTTAACACCCATGTAGTAAGCTTGTTACCAATTTACATTGCCAACTATCTTCCTCATTTATCTAGCTAACATAGTTGGACCTACATTCATTAGGTGTCACTCCTACTAGTATTCAAAGTATTAGATTTAAAACAAAGTAGATACAAACCACATAGTTTTCCATGTACAATTCTTGAAACATAAGAATCCAAGAGGAAGAACGGTTTTCGACACACTAATTTTAATAATGAAATTATCTTTAATTCACTTCCATTTAACATTTGTAATCTATGTCAATGTACAATATTTCAATGTCATCTCACACTGATTACAACATATCACACTCTTAATCCTTCTTGTTTAGAGTACCTTCAATCAACACCACTGCGTCAATCCTAAGACGGGTATGGAAAACCCTTACACTCAAACACAAAACAACACATTCATCATTTCAAGTAATTCCAAATAAATTAGAGAGAGAGGTAGATACAATAAGAGAGAGAAGGAGAGAGCATTTCCTCACACATTCACACTTCAACATTCATTTACACTTTTTTATTCAAGAGATAGAGAGTAGGGAAAAGAGAGAAAACTATAAGACATTCTTTTTATATTCGCAATATCATAAATATTTTACATTTCACATTCATTTTCATTTTATTTCAACCCATCTACATTTTCAAGATCAACCAACATTTCATAGCTATTTCTAGAGAGATAAGAAGGGAGGAGAGAGAAAACATTATAAATTATAAAATCTATTCATATAAATCAATTTTGATTAAATCATACTCAACATACCAATGAAACGATATGAAAATGGTTCACAGTATTAACAATTCCAATGGGAGCCTCAAGAGGAATTTGTAGTGCCCACACTTTACACACACAAATACAACAGTAAAATACTAGGATAATTTTATATTTTTTTGACTTCTATACATTGCTCATTGCAAAATGCCACAAGGACTCCAAGTAGGAAAACTCAACAACATATACGACACTTACATCAGTCATCAAATCACATAGACACATGACAACGCCATATACCTGTCGATGCCACACTTTCCCCAATGAACGAATGCTAGAAATAACACGACCACAATAAAAAGGGACTTAAGGATTGACAACCCACAACACAACATTACCATGGTTACATCTAGAGTACGTTAAACATCCAATAACATTATTATGTAAGCATAATTTTCTCCCTTTTTCCACCTACATGATCTGAAAATTTGTTTCACAATTCACTTATTGTTCAACCAGTTAATTTTGCTCTTTACCCTTCGGACAATCTTCATAACTTACATAAGTATTTTCCATATTTCAAATTTTCATATAAAATTCTAATTCTCTCATTCTTATGTTAAGATTATGCTTCCCAAAACGCTTATTCAATGTTTAGAATTTAACCTTGCTACACAAGTGAACCTAACGTGATGTCAAGATGAAATCTTGGGACTAAGAAAGCAATAGATTTGAAATAGCTTTTTCCCCAAGAACATCCATCGATCACGGAATAGTTATTTCGCTACCATTATTATTATAGTTCAATAACTTGTTGAATTCCAAATTTGATTTTTATATGTATATCTTTTGTTTTCTCGACGTTTGGTCACACCAAGGCAATTTATATTCTTTGTAACACATGAAGATGTTTAAATTAAGTCTTAAGGACTCCCAGTGACATTATTCCTAACCTCAAATTTTGGTTTTACTCTCATATGATTTACTTTTGCGTCGCACTAGGGTCTCATTATTACTATCATTTTAAACATAAGAGTTACGAAAGTACTTGTCTGACATATTAAAGAAGCACATGGTTAAGCTTAATTCTAGTTTCACCTGGGCTTCAATCTCTATTATAGGTGTGATTAAGGTTAAAATGTATTTACCCTATAATCCTTTCGTGAAAGATCAAGGCACTAAATTTTCACAAGCCCAAGACAAGACATTTATTTACGAGGGACAAAAGGGTTCACTAACGAGAATGCAAGACATAGAACAACTATATCGCGATCTTCATTTAGGTCGTTTGGATCCAACAGGGATTTCATTCACTGATGAAGTTAATTTCTAGATCTAATTTCGTAAGGCCCAGGAAATCCAATAGGATACAAGGGAGTAATATCTCTACCTACTCCACAGATGGGAAGGTTACACCGCTTAGTCATTCCTTCTAACAAGGACTCATAAGGTGACTTCCAAGGTGGTCTTCACCACTCAGCCTAGTGTCGGACCTGAAGAGAGGACATTCTTCTCACGATTACCAAAACTAGAAGGAAACCGCATACTCTGGATAAAGTTGGACCATGACATTCCTAAAATATGGGTTCACGACCATGTCACTAAACATAATGACTATGACGGTAAACTCCAACTAGGGTTTTATTTACCTAACCTAGAGTGTTCCATCGAGTGCAAAGCTTAAGTTCGTTCTACGGTCTTAAATTTCTTATATGGTAAAAAGGATCACACATGCAGGCAAGTTATGCACGAATATTTTATTAAGGTTGAGTGTTCCCATTAAAACTCTTTATTATGTTTGCAAGGTAAGAAGATAACCCAGTAATTAATTTAATCGTTTATTGAATACTGAGAAAGTACTACAATATATTAACTTCAATTTCAATTTACTTTATATAAATCAAACCCTTTTTTCCATACACAACTAAGAATCAAACTGAACCAGTGATTAGATGTACATTTCCTAAGTTATCCCTAAAACTAGCATCTCATGCATATTAACAAATTTCAATTATAAATTTTTACGTAACAAGAGACTACATTAGACAGTTATTCATTTTACAATGACCTATAAAAATTACAATAATAATAATTAAATTACACATCACCTTTTTTCGTCGTCATTCTTCCATCCTGCAAAACCCACGTGAGCAAGATATCAGCGATAAATCGCTGGCATGGCATCCACCCTAATCAATCATAATTATCATTTTTCAATTTCCCATTTACATAAGATAAAAATTACAATTTGCAATCGAAACAAAAAGGTCTAGAAACATGTATTCATTGCATTTCATTTTTTTCTTCATTTTGTAACCCAAGAGAGAGAAAGAGAAGGGAAGAGAGAGAAAACACCATTTTGTCAAAAGTTCTATTTCACACAACAGATACACAAAAGGGTTTTAAACAGTTATTAGCATGTGTTAAAAGTTTCTAGGGTGGTTTGGCAACCCTACGAGGGTCTGCAACTTTCTATTTTTATATTTTCTTACTAACTACGAAAACGTACAAAATGTGCTTGGAGGCTAAGAAACCGCTTCCAAAAGTTATCTTCCAATGAGAACGCCCTCCACGATCAACTTTCTACGTGTCCCCAGATAGACCAAGAGTTCATAGCAACTGACGGATTTGAAAAAGAGCAAACAGTTTGCGTTTGGCGGCTAATTTTCCGGGGCTACTGATCGTAGTTGACCCAGTTGAAAAGGGACAAAAGTTAGCTCGAGGGCTCAGAAAACCACATCCAAAACAAATGTTTGATGGATGCGCACGCAACGAGACACTTCCTACTAGTTTCCCCTATATAAGGAGAATTCATCAGAGTCGTGGGATGAGAACTAGAAAACCATTTTCAAACGGCGACAAGTTTTTGGAGCGACAAGTTGAAATTGGTCCAGTTTGACCTCGTCAAACCGCGATGGAGGCCTGGGCAAAATGGCTTCGCCAAACTATCCTGAAAAGTGCTCTTTCCTATACTAAATGTTCCATGTAATTATCTAGTATAAACACTAGAGGTTTGCGAAGACGGGAAGTAATTTCTCCATCCAGGTTTCGAATGGCAATTCAAAACGAAAGCCAACTTTCTAGATTTAATGGCTTTCTACTATTGTAAGCCAAAGGTGTAAGGCTCTATAAGAGCATCAAAAGGATGTCAAATGTTCTTTTGGGTCAAACTAAAAGTCAAGGTGCTCCTCGTATACCAAGGTACACGAATGTAACTTCACATCTCGTTTCGAGTTATGAAGGGTACTTAGTGAGTCTCAGAAAAAGGTAATATTTAACTATTTTAAATAGGAAGAAGGTTGACTTTATCAATGGGGAGTCAAATTCATCGGTCGGTAAAACAATATTGGAGCGATCAAGATGGGTAAGATTTTTTAAATCTTCTCGAAGTGAGGGTAATAGTTCATGGTTTAAAGTAGACGAGTTATAATGGCGTCGTGAGTTACGACACGATAATTTAATTGTTTTGTAACGAGTTGAAGGGACATTTAAGCGTATTAAAAATCCTAATAATTTAAAATTCTATGTAATTACAAAAGAGAACTAAAACACGAGAATTATGAGAGATAAGGGAAGAAGAACCATGCCTGGAGAGTGAAGTCGGTCAAAATTGTGGGATTTGGTTCAGTAACTTGCTTGGGCACATTGTTAACAGATCACGAGCATCCACAGCTCCACCATTTGACATACATGTCTATCAATAAAATCTGTAACTACATATTTGAAAACCATTCCGCTACTCGGATCACATTTCTCCTACCTTCTGGATTCGACCCACCACTTGTTGAGCATGATCAAATGGTTTCTTATTGTTGTTGTTCGGATAGAATGAGATCTTCCTCCTTTTGCGCACAGCTTCAAATCTTGCAACCATTAGACCATGATTTTTAAGGCATTTAGTCAAACACTTCACATGCCTTAAGCATGCCTCCACATTTTGCACATTCTCATGTGCTCATCAAAAACCAGCAAACATAATGATTAATTCTAGGCATGATTCTACAAGAGGCACTCATGCCATCAAAGTATTTATAACCCTCGTGCACTAAACCTACATGGTTGAAAGCTAATTAAACAAAAATGAAGCTTACATGGTCAGGGTATGTTCCATAAGACCACATCTCTTTGAGGCATTTTGACAACAACCAGTCCAACGCCTTTTAATGAGACTCCATTTTTATTTTTGCATATCCGCTATCACTGCGTCCAGGAGACCACATATCTTTCGGGTATTTTGTTGACAGTTCACATGCATTGTGTATGTCTTCACATTTTGCATACGTGCCAAACTGGGCACCTGACAAGACATATAAAAAAACTATTATCTTTCCATGATGTTTTGATGGATGTCCATGCACTATTCTAAAGCTCCCATTTTGACAATGGTTGGGAGGTCGCTGGAAAAAGGCTGTGGAGTCTGGCTTACACGTACCAAATACATTTGATTGGAAGTCTCCAAGGCCTTTTCAACAAACTCATTGTGCATATCCTGCCATCGTGGCATTCCATGAGCCCGCATCTATTTGGGGCATTCTATCAAACAGTTTACAGCCTGTCTTACACATCCATTTTGCGCATAAATGTCTACCAGGTATAAAGAAGAACTACAACATCGACAAAACACCTCTTCGGTTCATGTTTTGCAGAACTATCCACCGGGGTCCTAGAACTTGTTTTTGACGTAAAGCGAGAGGATGCTGGCACAGGCCACAAAAGGAAAACATGGCAATCCATGGGATGACATTTGGCGAGGCATCTCTTTGAAAGAAAACAAGAAAATGCCCAAAGTGCATTGATTTGTGTAAAACGAACTGCAAACCACCTTTCTTTCAGGCATTTGCGCAGAACAGACTGGAGCTTCCTCCCATGGCGGCGGCAGCTGCACTCTCTCTCTCTCCACACAAAACCAAAACGATGGAAGAAAACCCAATTTTGCCTAAATCCGCCCTAAGAAGAATATCACGGGCTTTCTTTTAATTTGAATCCTTTTATTTTATTTTATTTTATATTTATTTTATTATTATTATTTAATAAACGGAGGCATTACATAATTTCTAGCTCAAGTTGTGAGATTGTGAAAATTGCTCAAAACAACTAAAGTGCTTACACTTGTTTTAAGTTCAAAAATAAATTTTAATGATTCCTATTTAATCGCTTATAAAAAATAACTCATCGAATTCAACACAAATCGATTACAACGAGCAGGGTTAAAACTACAATGGCGATTCTGGGACCAATTATTATAAACATGACAAACACTATTGTTGTATAATGACATGTGGGCCCCAAAACCTAATTAAAAATAGACTTCCAAAAAAAAAAAAAAATCGTGCAACCGAGATTTGGTTTCAATTCTCCTAATGGAGGTCTAGAGGTAGGTAGGTGTGTTTTTCAATTTTGTTGAATCAACATGGAAATTATAAGCCAAGATCGATTGCATTTTCCTAAAATGGAAATGTCACCCCAAGTGACTGAAAAGCATAATGGGATTCAAAACTTGTCTCAACAAGGTTTCAAAATGAGTTTTACAATTCATATAAGGTCCCTCATGGTGTCCTAAATCAACATGGATCATGTTATAGTATTTGGCATGGCACTCTATGTGTGTTATCTCCGAGGTCAATTTTTTTCTTGTTTTCAGGTAGGGTAAGAGTTGTATTGTTCATTCAAGTTACATTTTCTATTATTCTACACATTTAATACCCAAAACAAGAACGATAAAATGTGAAGTTTTAATGCAAGAGGAAGGGAAATCCATACCTTTTTCCAACACTTGCTGGAGACATCAACTAGGGGATTTTCACCGTGGATCTTGACTGGTGAAAAGCATTTGGTTGAAAGTTTCTGATTCATTTTCCAAGAATCCATTTCATGCATAAACAGTAATCATCGCATTCGATGGGACCTTTTTTTGGGAAAAAAATTTCAGTCGGCTGATAGGGATGTTGGAAGTGGATTTGATGTTATGTAAATGTGGAGCTTGTTTTCATGTTAGAGTGTGGTACACCTTCTATGTGTTACACTCGGGTATTTTTACAGCAGTCCGCTCGTCGGTGAGCGGGTCAAGGGGGTTCGTGGGGGTGAAGCCCCTCGATCGATGGGGGCTCGTGGGTGAAGCCCCCGAAGCAAATTTTCATGGGTGGTTTATTAACCCATGGGTAATGGGTAACGCTTATGGGTTGTTTCGGGCCCATGGTTTTTTGTACCCATTGTTTTGATACCCACGGTTTTTTTCCCATGGTTTTGATACCCACGGTTTTGTATCAAACTGCTTAAGCAATTGTCTATTTATATGGTCTTATGCATATGATAGATAGACAAGCAAATGTATTGCAGATGTGCTTTGAATTCGGGTGTGAATTCTATAGAGTTTGTTGAGCATAGCTCCAAATGGATTTGGATATTGTATTGAGAGAGTGGAGACTTGTAATAAAATCGAGCAAGTGGTTCTTGGTGGATGTAGCCCAAATTGGGTGAACCACGTTAAATATTGTCTCTACGTGTTGTGTTATTTATTCTGCACTTATATTTGAGATCTATAATATTTTCTGCATATTAGTTTCTACTCTTGTGATTCCGTAAGGGATTATTCTCGCATATTTTATCTCTTATTCCCTATCATTTGAAATCTTTTCTTAACACTTTCCAAACACATTTGTTGGAATGGTACCAAGGCTATTTCAACAAATCCATTTTGTGTTTATCATGTAACCATTGCATTCTATGATATTTTATTTATAAACATTTTGACAAATAATTCCCATGCCTTAAGCCTAATTCCACATTTACAAACATATCCATCTGGGAAATTTTAAACTACATCTTAAGACATAAAACTCTTTTTCAAGTACACATTGGGGATTTTGAATCCTTGATCCAATGCTCTAATTTTTTTCTTAACACGAGGTGGAGAGGATGCTATAAAGGTTGAGACTATGGATTTTAAAATGACAATTTCTTCTTCTGCAACTCCATTATGTATTTAACGCACTACAAGGTACCCATATAAAAAAATTGGCATAACCTCTTGGTTTAGCAATATGCTTGCAAGGTTGTGGAGTCTACTTCCACGCTACCCTTTTGCATTTCCTTGGTATTCTCAAGTGATTTAGTAAATTTATTTTGTGGAGATCTAGAACACTATGCATTCCATGAAGCCATATTTTTATGGAAAAATAAAACATTTCGTGGCTTTTTAACAAACTCATTATGTGCATGTCATACAACAAGGGATCCATTGTAGAAGAAGATAATAATGCACATTTTCAATGATAATTTAATGAAATATGAAAACAATTAAAACTTCAACACCTAAATTTATTACATTTCTACCCGCACCATTGCATCAATATCTTCAAACAAAAACAACTTTGCCTTGTGCTTTGGTTGGCACTCATAGTTATTCCATTCCTATTCTATCTCCCCAATTTGATACATATGTGGAGGATTCCAAAAAAGGGATGTGGAGTCTAGCTTGATTCTTGCCAATCGCATTTACTTGAAATATTTCAATACGTCTACCAAAATACATTAAAAAACACTCAAACTAAAACAAAGCTCTGCAAAATGTATTTTTTTGTGCTTAGAAGATGCACGCAACAAGGAGGAGAAAGTAAATTGATAAAAAGATAAGACTTTTCCTACTAATACCTTCAATTTTCATTTATTTCTATTAGTAATTCATAGCTATAAAATCTAACAAAAATCTTCCAAAATCTTTTCTTTTTATTGCTTTGAAAGATGTTCATGCCCAAATTGGGACCTATGTTTTAGGCATAGGTGGAAGTATGATAGTGATGGTCAACTAGTCATATTGGAGACCTATTTTTTGAATGTGGTGAAAGTTTCTAATTGTCCCGTGAAGAGACACATGCCTATAGCACACCTCCAAAAGCGACAAACTCCACATCCCTTCCCTTCTTACAAGGATCTGATTTCTTTCATTTTTTAGTTTTTATAATATTATTTGAAATAAAAACCATCATTAATGAAAGAGGGGGAAGTCAACATCACATCTCCCTCCCTTTATAAGAGCATCGTCCTCGATGCGACATAATGTGAAGGGTAGTAAGAGAGATAAGAATACTAGGAAATTTAACAACGACTTTGTTTAGGGAAAATGTGATTTGTTACTCAAAACGCAACCACCATAAGTTAAACACATTTTAAACTTTTCTCAATTTCCTAATTTTCTATGAAGATTGGCATTTCCCTTTATTTTATTACTCAATTAATCTTTTTCTTACTACCTTTCTAATTTTTAAAACTCAATAGATCTCATTGTTCAACAGTTAAATTCCATAGTGAGTTCAAATCTTAGTTTTATAATCATTTTGAACACATTCGTGGGTGTTTTTTCATAAGTGTAATCATAATTTATTAGTTTTATCGGTTGCACTATTCACTTGCTTTCAATGATCCTAATGTTATTGCTTGTTAAGAACTTTAGTTTTCAAGTTTTCAATAGGTTTCCCTATACATTTGACATCACACCGTCACACAAGTTCTAAAGCAAACAATTAAAACCCACAAAACACCCTTTTAATACATTCTTGTGATCGCATCACAACAAGACTGCCAACCCCACCATAGTAATGAAAGAATAGTATAACATCGTAGCCAACAATACACATGCCCATGACATAGAAAATAAATGCAACAACGTGACTAACATAACATCAAGGCATTACAACAATACATATGTTATAGGTTTTCACATGACTCAAATCATGACTGTATCCACACAATGCCACGATAAGATCAAGGTATCACATACAATCAATGAGGAACATAAATCCTCAAACATAATGGTACATAACAAAAGGGCTCACACGAGTGACTCATTAGTCAACATAAGCACCAAAATATGGCATATCAACATCAATCACTCCCAACAAGATCTGCGATCCAAGCAATATCAAGTACTAATATCTCCCAAAGTACCAAGCATGAACACCACCTCCCAACATCATGATAAAAAAAGCCACTGTCATCCACAAAAGTAACCAAATACCATAAGTCAGTAAGTTTTCATTGTTTAAGAACATAGTTTGATAGAATCTTTGGTATTAAGGAGTTTAAGAAATTTTGTCTAACATAAAGGCTATTAATGTGATGTTTTTGTAGTCACAAAATCATGCACTTTTTATCCTGACACGTCTACTATTTAGAAGGTTCTTGAGTGAAGAAAGTACTAATCAACCCCATCTTTTGGCCATCTTATTTTACTTTTATTTCATCATTTCCGCACATTTTTATCCACATGCCCAGTCTGTTTCGGCATTTTCCCATAATTTTATCCTTATTTGGGTGCCAGGGTAGTCTTGGGGCACTGTGGGTGCCCTTGTCCCACCAGGAGGCGCCCTAGTCCTTTTCTACTCTTCCGCAACATTTTTGGGCTCTTTCTAGCCATTTTTCATCCTTATCTTTTTGGTAGTCAACCATGTCGGGGTTAATTATAAAATTAGATCAAGAGAACCCTATAAATATAAATTTATGAGACCATAATGAGGGACCTAGCATCATCTACTACTATCACTCATCTAGAGTTGCATCCATCTATTGCATTTGCATCCACATAGCTCCATCATCAAGGCACAAGCTAGGAAGTCTACATCACACTTCATAGGGGAGGGATTATATTCTATTCCATGCACACATGTTATTACATTTTATACATTTAGCTATTACTTGTTATTTTCACAAAGTAAGACCGCACAAGAGCACATAGGGCACAACATGAACACACTCACTAGAACTACGTTTGGGTCTGAAATGTAGTGTAGCGCTCGAGTAGTAAGCCAATTATTGTGGCAGCTGAGGCTATTTGACCCATTCATTCTGCATTTTTATTTTTAGGGTTTACATACTTCCTTTTGGTCTTCTACAGGTCTTTACATCAGCTTGAATCATTGGCGACATATATGCAAGACAACAAACCTAATGCGACACACAACAAGGGTTTCACACCACCCTTCGAACCTATAAGAACTAGTTCCAAACATTTTTTATAGACTAGGGCACCCAAAGTATGTATACCATAGTGTCCGTGGGGCCCCGGTCCTCCTCGGCGCCCTAGTCCACTCAGATCCTCCAGATCCAATCTTTTTAGGACCTCCGAACAATTGTTTCGCTCCTATTTTCTCCGATTACCTCTGCGACACTCGTGGAGTTACCAATTATCAACCGAGTTCTTTCCTTACCTCCTTCTTCCATATTAGGGTTTTATTACATTACTTTATTTATTTAGTTACTTTACACATTGTGTTAGCATAGTTATTTTGCATTTATGTCCTCCTATTAGATTAACTACCTTCATATATTCCCAATTTTAGTTAATCATTTTGGTGAACCCAACCTTTGAATCAACATTCATTCTAGGGTTTTATTCTCATCTCTATTATGGCTCCCCAAGTTTCTCAAGTCTCTTTATCTACTTGGGTAAGTGCGGCGTGAAGTTGGGGACAAAGGGGGTCGTAAGTGGACGTCATATTGTAAATAACAACATAATATCAACTTATAGGGATTATTATCAATACATACACTCAAAATTAGAAAAACTTATACTAATATGAATCGTAGCATCCGGAATCTAGTTTCTAAAATAATAATTTTTTTAAAAATGGACAAGATTAGCTATATTAAAAACTCAAAATTCAATGACTTGGTATTTTTTTTTAAAAACGCCTATAAAATTATAGTCTGTTTGCCCACGATTTGGATCACCAAAAATTGATATATATTTTTCTCCTCTGGTGAGAAGTTAGATGCCACTATCTATCTTGGGATGGATTTTATTTTTTATTTTTTGAGTAATATTTTATTTTTATGATTTTTTCCATGAAAGTGGTATGAAAACATAAAGAAAACAGAGCACTTTCCGTTTGCCCGCCATAACTTCATCAAAAAATATTGAAATCAAATAATTTTTTTTTTGAACATGTATATAATTTCACCACGGTTGGGATGGTATAATTTTTATCACATTCTAATAAGTGAAACAAAATTTGCAGTCTTAAACCTAGACATAAACATTCACGGGAAAAAGTGTCTTAAAGACCTACTATTAGTAAATAATTATAAAATGATATTTATCCTATTCTATTCGCTTTAAAATCAGTATTTATACAAAGTTAACAGTCTCCCCTATGCAATGGTACCATTTTTATGACATATTTTTTACTTTTCGGCATGGTTCAAGTCCGTGGAAGACTAAATTTGATGTTTTGTTGTTTTTAATGTAAAATTCAGGATTTGATGTCCACTTAATTGTCCCCCAACTTGGTGCACTTACCCACTTTACTTAAGAGATATCCTCATTGTCGCTACTTTGCAAAAACAACTAAAGCTGCATGATCGGATGACAATATATCGCCACACCAAATCAGTTCTATATTATATCGTTTATCTGTCGAATCTGATCCTAGTTATCCTCCATCTACTCAACCCCTATTAGATTCAATTCAAGCTCTACATGATTTATTTTAAGACAAATTTAAGGTTATGGAATCAACCATTACATCCCTTAGATCTGAAATTCAATAACTTAAGGATGTTTCTCAATCGCATGTTTGTGCTCCTTCTACATCTTATATGCAATCTATGTCCACTACATGTCATTTAGTTGAACCTCAAGACATGCCATTTCCTAAGCCTCTCATATTTGAGCATAATACTACGCCACATGACATTCTTATTCAGATCCTTAGTCATCAGTTGATTACCCTACACCTACTCATTACTATTCTCCCTATCGGTTAGTGAAATATCAAGGTCGTTCATATTGCAATTATCATCGAATCAATGGACATAATGACAATGATTTTCATACTTTGCATTGCATAATCCAAAGTCTTAAGTGTCAAGGTCTTATCTCATTTAATGCACAACATCCTATTACAAAGGTTACACCCACATGGGCTCCTAAGTCTATACCTCCTTTGATTAGTCAAGATTCGTCTAAGCAATCACCTATGTCATACCCATCTACAACTGTTATACCATGTTATGCAGCTACTTGTGAGCCTCCCTCTAATATTTCTCAGGAAGTACTAAATAATTTGATTATCCATTACATGCTTGATATTGACATCCATTCACATGTGCATAATGATTCTCCTCTTATTTAGATAATTACTATAGTTCCATCACATGATTCTCCTATTTCTGATGTTGCTTCTCCCCTTAATGAACATCACGCCATTGTTTCTCATATGCCCTCTTCAAAAAGACAAGTACCACCAAAGATGTCGTCATTCAATATTTCTAGCCATCCTCCTCTACTTTTGTTTGCAATTCATTTTGTTAAAGAAACCACTCTATTATCGGTCGGGACATAATTCAAACTTTGCCTCCATTAT